>SJYO01041852.1:10441448-10584546 GCA_006410555.1 Capra ibex | reverse complement strand
AGACAGAAACACGGTCATGGTATGACAAAACTACTGACACCGAAACATCATCTCGGACTTCAGTCCGTTCAACTAAGGAGGTGAAGGTAAGAAGAAAGAGTTCTAACGAAACCGTTAAGCTCCAAAAAACATAAAGGCATGTTTAGAACTTTAATAAACAAGATCAAGACACTTTTTATACCGACCATCGAACTATCCCTAACGTAACTTAAACATTTAACGAAACCCATCATATGAGTAAAAGTGATATAACTAAGAAGGCTAGGTACTTGTACCATATAAAGAGGTAGATAATCACAGGAGAAACTAAAGAAAGTAGTCACAAAATATCAAAAGATATATATCCAGAAATCAAAGAAATCCATCTATATAAGGATTCATAAAATAAGAAAAGCAACGTTACCACTTACCTTAACAAAGGAATTAAAGAAAAAGATGAAAGAGTAATAATCACATATCCTTACGTTCCCTAAAGACACACAACTAAAATATAGGACGTTGAAATTTTCATAAATAAGTAAATTAAATGAATAAACCGATGTGACCCAAATCAACCCGTAACCCCTAAAAAAAAAAACCTCGTGTTCCCGAAGAGAGATCAACGAAGAACGTCGGAAACAACGGAGCGTTGTACACCCTAGAATCAAGAGGCTAGTCTCTGACTTGGACACGGGGGACGTCACCTTTGACCCTCAGGATTGGGGACCTAACGGTCCCTTAAGGGCATGCTACCAAAATTTACGTTTGTGTGAGTTCCACTAGTATATTTATACTCATTATATGGATCTCTTTTTTTGTAAAGTCTCCTCTTTCACTACTTCTGTAATTGAATCGGTAACAGAGACCGTTCTCCAGTAAGTACCCACTACGGTTATTCGTATTAATACATTATAAACGATCCTCATAAGTCGGTGAATTTACATCCTTGTCCAATTATCTATCAACCTAGACTGATATCAAATTCAAAACGATCCTTTCGTGCGAACTCCTTCTTTCCCTTTTCCCTCAATTTCCGTTAACAACCCTTCGTCATCCCGTTACAGTACTTTTGTTCGACCTAACTCACTGCACACTTTTGTACCCTAATACTACTTATTGTCATTCAGTGTCCCAGTTACTTGACTACCAGAACTTCTTGCTTCATGATCTCACTCATCTGACCTTCTTGTCTCCTTCTATCTTACTTTACTAAATTTTGTTTAAGTCTCTACCGTGTCAAACTCCGCTACTGTTCCAGATCCACACTGTACACTCACCATCCATTAACCTTGGTTCCTTTGTTTTCGTAAATCTCCGCTTCCACGATCAGCCTAGTAGATCAACCTAAAACTTTTATCTATCGGTACTACTGTCCATTCGTTTTACTGTATTCCTCGTTTTTAGTTAATGAGTCTCCAGGTATGTGTAGGTTACTCCTCCCTATGTTTCACCGTTCCATACTCTGAACTGCAAAGTTTTCTGTACTTTCAAAACTTCCCCTTTTCTCCTTCCTACCAAACCTCGTCTCTCCGGTGAGAGTATTCGAGGTCCTCATTTACCATGAATCTCATACTCTCCTTTTATACTTTTATTTGGGAAGTAAACTTCCTGAGCTCCCTTTCGCCACAAAGGTTCTCAGGTTCAATTTTAAGTCGTTTTGAGACTTCTTTTACAAGTCACTTCTCCTATTACTTCCTTTTCAAAAGACTGCTGTCCTTTATTCGAACGCGTCTTCCCGAATCGACCGGTTCTCAGATCCTCTGCACACCAGTCTGGTCGCCCCGACTCTCTTCCCACCCCTACTTATAGACGGACTTTGACTCGCTAGATCCTTCGTACCTGAAGAGTACCCACTGTGTCCTTCTGCCCTAAACCTCCAAACCTCCCTAAACAAAGTCTTCGGTGTCCTGTGTCATTAATTTCCAGTACCCCACCGAACGAAACGGACGTCAACGTCCGCCCTGCCACCTCGGTGTCAGAGTAGAGACCCAAAATCTCGTTCACCATCGACACCTAGAAAAGATATGTCAAGTACTCCAAGAGTACCGTTCATATGACCCGACCGAACGGTAAGGGAGGAGGTCTCCGGCCCACATTACGGTAGGTACCCCAACGTTTCTGAGTCTGTGTTGACCCGCTGACTTGTTATCGTTGTTATTGTCGTCGTCGACCTCTAGAACCCGGGATTCAACGACCTTTTTTCGTCGTTAAGTCGCGGGAAACGAAGGGCATTTCCCGGGAGAAATGATCCATTAACGTAAATAATCCTTTTTTGGATGTATTAGCTATTCTGGTTTACAGGAGACGAGACACTTGGAAAGGTATGAAGGTGTAGAGTATCAATCAGCAAAGGAAATATTGGGTTCAGTGAAACGTATTTGTCGAGAAACTTGGACATACGGTAGAATAACATTTATAAACATATATAGACAAAGAGGGTCATATGTCACTTGAGGAACTCGGTGTTTAACACCGAATGAAACATAGACAGGATGTTTTATCTAGGATTGCCGTGTTAAGTCCTTGGTTAAATCTTTGATAATTCACGAAATTATCGAAAAATCTTCACTGAATTCCACTTAATTTCCGAAGGGACTACCGAGTCACCATTTCTTAAGTGGACGGTTATGTCCTCTGTATCCAAGTTAAGGACCCAGCCCTTCTGGTTGACCTCATCCTTTACCGTCGGGTGAGATCATAAGAATGGACCTTTTAGGGTATCTGTCTCCTCGGACCGCTCGAGGTCAGGTACCTCAGTGTTCTCAACGCGTACTGTTGAGAATCGTTGACTTGCTGAGTCGTTGATTGATTGACTTGTTGATTGATTGATCTTGGTTGACTTGTTGAATCGTTGACGTGTTGTTGTTTTCATTTAATCTTGTGGTGAAGTCGTCATAACACCGAGTCGACCATTTCTTAGAAGGACGGTACGTCCTCTGGACCCAAACTAGGGACCCAACCCTTCTAGGGACTTCTTCCCTTTCCAATGGGTGAGGTCATAAGACCGGACCTCTTAAGGTACCTGATATACAGCGTTTCTCAGCTTGTGTTGTCTAACTGAAAGTGAAGTCAAGTCGTCATAATCATAATACTAATTGACGACTCTCAAAGGATACCCACTCATGATACGATCTATATTATGTATGGGGTAGGAATAAACCATCCACAGAATCAGTTGTCTCCGACGGTATTGTCCATTTGATGTCTGATCCATCGAATTTATTGTTTGTTAATGATGAGTAGAAAGACCTCCGACCCTCAGACTCTAGTCTCATGGTCGTACCAACCCAAGAACCGCTTCCGGGAGAACGTCCAAATATCTACCGAGAGAAGAGAAACATAGGAGTGTACCACTTCTCGTCTCTTTCATTTCTTCGTTCAACAAAGCACACACGGAAAAGAATATTCTAGTAATTATGATAAGTACTTTTGAGGTACGAGTACCAGAGTAATGGAGGGTGTACGAGACGGAGGATTATAATAGTGTAACTCCTAATCCTAAAATTACGTATTTAAAACCTCTCTGTGTTTGTAAGTCAAGTGTTTTCATCTACTATCATGACAGTAAAATGTCTGTTTCTTCGACTCTGAGTCAGAGTTTCTAATATGTTAGTCATCCTACATTTTGGTCCTTTGTCAGGATCAACGACCCGACACGAATCAGTGAGTCAGTACAGACTGAGAAACGCTGGGGAACCTGACATCGGGTGGTCCGAGGAGACAGATACCCCTAAGATGTCCGTTCTAATGACCTCACCCAACGGCACGGGAGGAGGTCCCCTAGAAGGGTTGGTCCCCTAGTTTGGGTCCAGAGGACGTAACACCAACCTAAGAAAAGGTAGACTCGGTGGTCCCTTCGGGTTCTTATAACCTCACCCATCGGATAGGGAAAAACCCCCCTAGAGGACTGGGTCCTTAACTTGGTCCCAGAGGACGTAACGTCCACCTAAGAAATGGTCGACTCGATGGTCCCTTCGGGGAGTCAGGATCAAATAAATTATGATTCCAGAAACTCAAGATGGTTTGACGAGAGAACTAAGGTAAATACAAGAGTAGGATTTGAGGATTCTATATCCTCAAATTAATAACGGTCACGTCTATATTGTGACGTCACTGTCTCTTTTACTTCTAACAAGTAAAATAACAATATAAATGAGAAATTATTACACCAAGAAAAATTTTTTTTTTTTTCTGAAAGACCTCTTATTTTATTATATTTTCCTTTTTCACCGACTATATTACGATTAAACTAGTTTTGAATGAAACCAAATTTGCGGTTTTATACGTTTAGTATGAGACTCGATCGTTATACGTTTCTTGAGAGTTTGTGATTAAAGTGAGTCTGTTATTCTTTCTACCTTTACAGGGTCTTACAGTACTTCAAAGTGTCTTCAAGACTGTAGCGGTCATTTTATACTTTGATAAAACGTAAATTTAATAACTTTAATATCGTGTAAAAAAAATTCTTATCCTCTCTGGTTCATCGGAGTACGTGAAAATTGAAACATTGTGAGAAGAAGAGATTCAACTTTCGACGACTTATAGGACTCGGGTACAACTCAAACGGGTTTAGCCTTAGGGTCTCCTAGAGACTTCACTTAAAACGGAAATTTCTCTGTGTTCTTTTAGTATCTTTGAAGGAAGTAAACAGTATCGAATCCACACGTTCCGATCTCGTCCACGAGTGACAGTAAAACCTCTCTCCTTCTAAACTCGTGTAGAAGTCTGAAGTCTTCGTTGTTTCGTAGGGTAAAGAAATAAGAATAGAAGACCGCATAAATATCCTTGTAGTCCAAGTTGACCTGTTTATTTTCTTAAGGTTGATACACGAGTCATTAGTTTTGTAAGGAAACGACCATGACATGTACATTGTCATTAAAGTGACGTGGACTCTCTATTCTCTTCTATGTCGTCGTCGTCGTCCACAAAAAACCTTGGTTCCTATAAACATTCCCGACCACAGGTACTTATCAGGAATTATCCACGTTACAAATAAATTAATGGAACTAGGTTCACCGGCTGATTTAGTCTATTAAGGTATTTTATTGATTTCGGATCATTTTGTGATCCAGAACTTAATCATTATCTGTCAACCCCCAAGTGTAGGTCCACACGTCTGTTAAACGTTTATAAGTGAAGTAAACTACGAAGTACCCGTATAGAACTCCAAATTCCTGTGTATCTCGTTATCAACCAAGTAATTCATTAGTTATCGGAAAACTTCTCCGGTCGGTCTGATAGTTTTAACCTTAAATTGAGACACCCAGTGTTGGAGACTATCTTATAGTAAACAAGGTAACCGATTCGACCGTTTTGATGACCTGAGACTTTGTTGGAAGTCCTCGAATGAGTGTAAACTGAGAAAAGTCAAGTCAAGTCAAGTCAGCGAGTCAGTACAGGGTACTTGACGTCGTGCGGTCCGGAGGGACAGGTAGTGGTTGAGGGTTTCAAGTGAGTTTGAGTACAGGTAGCTCAACCACTACGGTAGGTCGGTAGAGTAGGAGCCAGCAGGGGAAGAGGAGGACGGGGGTCAGGGAGGGTCGTAGTCTCAGAAAGGTTACTCAGTTGAGAAACGTACTCCACCGGTTTCATGACCTCAAAGTCGAAATCGTAGTAGGGAAGGTTTCTTGTGGATCCTGACTAGAGGAAATCTTACCTGACCAACCTAGAGGAACGTCAGGTTCCCTGAGAGTTGTTAAAGACAGATCTGATTCGTTTAGTCCATGTAAGAAAGTGTATTGACGGTCTGTGTAGAGTTATCTTAAATAACGTGCCTGAAAAATTTTTTAAACCCACCTTTTGTCCTTGTTATAAATGACCCATAATAGTCCACAATGATTTAAATAGTTGATACTAGAGTCTAAGGATAGAAATGGAAATTGGAAGTGAACGACTAAGACAATTGATGTCGAAATTCGGAAAAGGATCTTGGTTGTTAGGACGATTCCGAACTTACGACTCCCTCATTCCATTTAATCCTCTTCAGTCCTAAACCCCGACTGGTATACCCTTACTACTCCTCCTGTACCGTTGTGTGAGGTCATCAGAATGGACCTCTTAGGGTCCTTGTCTCCTCGGACCTCCCGATGTCAAGTACTGTAGCGTTTTTTTAGCCTGTGCTGAGTTTACTGAAGCATGTGTGTAACCTTACTATGACCGACTATAATTTATTGTTTCCGCTCTCGAACACAAACCTCCCCAGTTGACTTTTTGTCTTCGATTATACTTTTTAAGTCTCAAATCTTGACAGTCCACCATCCCTCGTCTTATGGTCCGTCTCTTTGACCCTTCCTCTAGTCTCTGGAGCTTCCCTACCTTTTATTTTTACCCAGGTCATGAATACTCATATACATCGGCATCCGATCTGACCTTTCGTGTCTCATATATATCAACATCGAGTAATAGTCGTCATTCTCGATAATCGATAAAAACAATCGAATATAATTCTGATGATATCGTCTCTAAGAATGTCTCGAAAGTACATTCCGGAGTATAATACTTTTATAACCCGAACTTACTTACCAATCAATCTCCGGTCACCCTGGAAATACCTCATCCTCTTACTCCCCACCCCTCGGTCGGTCAAAAGGATAGATGTCCTGAGGTCCTCCTTCACCTGAAGTCAAACGTAAGGTCGAGTAGTGTAACGAACAACAAATCGGGGACAGTCCAGACTGACAAACACTGTGGTAGATGACATCGGGCGACCCGAAGAGACAAGTACCCTAAAAGGTCCGTTCTTATGACCTCACCTAATGGTAAAAACTTAATTTTAGTAAATTTATAGAGATATAAATTATATAACCCAACGACACTATTATTTACTTTATGATATACGAGGTACATACTAAATCTTATCGGTAGGTCATTTACAATTGAAGGTAAAAAGGAGTAGATGGTGAATTCTTAGGGAATATCTTGATTCGTATCAGAACATGTAGAGTGATCTGAGAAATGATAAACTACTATCCTTTATATGATAGAGACACCCAAAAACAAACAAAACCTAAAAAAACCGGCACGTCGAACACCCTAGTATCAGGGGGGCTGGTCCCTACCTTGGGAACCGTCACTGTCGCACCCTCAGAATTGGTGAACTGACCGTCCCTTAAGGGACACGGTAGAACCATAGTGGTCATAGACGGAACTACAGGTCTACTAGTTTTGACATCAGGTGTTTGAACCGTACAAACCTTTCATAAGAGGAGAACTTTCTGTCTGTGGTCCAACTATTTTACCCGTTGTAGATTTTAAATTCCGTAAGTTTTTAAACAGTTCCCTGAAATTTTTTGGGTATACTCGTAATAAATATAAAGGATACCATCTATAGTTACTCTAAATAAAATCTCATGACTACCTTAAGCGAACACCATCCTTAACCTTTATTTCAGTTAATTTTATGGGACTTTACCCGGACGAGGGTTAATATAAATAATTTTTATACTCTGTGAACGAAAGAGTCGTAGGAAACGACGACCACATCTTAAGTGAATTTTCTACGACCCCACCCCTTGTAGAGCACCCTCCCTCCTTTCAACTTTGTATGGTTTTATTCAACTATGCACTTACTTTTTAATAAAGATCGTTATAATTGTCCCTGTTGTTTCTCGATACAGTTCTTCTCTTTCACACAGATTATCTGTCTTCTAACTTCTACCTCATAATTACTCAGTCTTTAAAACTCAAACCATGAGATCCTCATTTCATGGGGGCCAAACCTACTCCCACTTAAGTCTCTCTCTCTTCTCAGTTTATATTGGTTAATGCGTTCGTAGTGAGATATGGAGTTATACTAAGGACCAACGAGGGCCTTGTATCGGTGTAGGTGTATAAGGTCGTGCCGACGGGAAGGTACAGTAGGGTAAAAGTGACGGATGACCTAGTAGGTTTACTTGTATATGCATATGATGTTATAGAGAATGGATTGTTTTGTTGTTGTTGTTTTTGGGACAGACAAAGATGTAGAAGACAGGTATAATATGGGGTAAATATCTTTTTAAGTTCCTTCTTAACGGATCATAGAGATAAACGATAGAAGTAAAAAAAAAAAAAAACTTGGGTGAGTGTTCAGAAAGAAGGGTTAAGTTGATTTTAATGAGAACAATTCCGGTGAACCTTGGAAAACAATGAGTTAGATTGTTAAAAATTATTAGTTTAATGAACTGGAGAGGAGTCTCAAGTCGTGTCAAGTAATAAATACGAGAAAAAAATTTCGTGCAAGAAGTGAACGCGAAAACCCGTTGTAAGAGAGAGGACAGAGTGAGTAGTAAAAAAAGGGGATTGAGGACTCCCAGGGAGAAACGAAAGAACCAGAGACTTTAAACCTTAAAGGGTTGTGAGTCAGGAACCTTGTGGTGACAAGAAATTAATATGAATCAGGAAATCACTAGAGTTAGGTTAAAATACTGAAGTTTAATATAAATATACCCTATCTAAGGTTTAAAGTATTAAGATCGGATCTGAAAAGAAAAGGGGGCTTGAAATAAAAATATATAGGTCAATAAAAGAACTGAGGTAAAATTAGAGGTGAACCTAATCCTACAGAGTTTGACACGAACGGAGTTTTAACTGACGACTAAGAGGGTAGTTTGTAAGTCTAGTCGAGAAAGTCACCAGAGGAGGTATTCAGTAATGTGTCCATTACTTTTAAGGTAAAAACGTCAACGAGTACCGTTTTGAGATTTAGAAGGGACGTAGAAATGATATAGAGTGTGGGGTAGGTGGTCGTTTAAAACATCCAATATAAAGTTTTATATAGGACTTAGACAAGTAAAGAGTCGTAGAGGTAACGATGGTGAGACCAAATTCTGTAGTATTTGAGAGTGGACTCAATGACGGTCTCAGAGATTGGTTAGAGGAATAAAGACAAGATCTATGTATCTTAGGTAAAAGGTAGTTATAAACCACACTTATGTACAGTTGAATGCGGTAGACAAAGACATGACTTACTTTGAGTTTCGGACGAGAGACTGGGAGTTTCGGGAGGTATCAAACGGAGGACCAGAGAGGAATTCCGGTCGACGAGGGTGAGAGACGAAACAATTGACACGAGGTTTGTATGACCGGAGGAACGATGAAGCAATGGAAACGGACTCTGTATTCTATCGGTTTCGTACCAAAAGAAGGGAGGTGAGGAAGAACGGAGACAAATTTACACGAAAATAGCACTCCGTACTTGTAAGAAGGGTCTGGGGTGGACAGGTACCTCTCGAGATCCCATGACCTAACGTCAGGAGGGACCGACTAACCGAATCTCAGATCCGGAGTCTTCAACTAACTCATGGACAGAACATTAAATAGAAAGAACTGAGGTCAATCGGATGTCGATCGACAGTCGGGATGGGAACCAGGACGGATTGAAACTGGTCTTAATTTTGTTCGACAGGTGACCCCGTCAAGCAGGTTAAACGTCGAGTTGGAGAGACTGGACTAGATAGTATCACGATCCTACCGACGACACGGAGACTTGAGACTACTGCTTTCTTCCGTAGACGGACCCCCCATCCTTCCTGTCGTCACTCATTCTCCTATTTGTCTCTTAATCTACCGGGCCAACTGATCCGAACCGAAGTTTTATCCGGAACCTAACTGATCAGAAAAGAGTCTTAAAGAAAACATTTAGTTCACTTAATATGAACGGATTCTTTATTTACGAAAGGAAACTGTATTATTGTTATTATATAAAGAGTATTTACCTTTACCCTCAAATATCGTAACCCTTAACTTGGTTCATCCTTTAATGAAATAATAGGTTCTTCTCTTCTCGAATTAGTCACAATTAATTTCGTACTACTAAGTATAATTGTAAGGGTCTAATATATTTTAATCTTTATCGTACCCGTCCATATAATTTTACTTTTCAGATAACCACAAGTACCACTGAAATTCAAGTTTCTATTACTCGATTTACCTCTCAGCCTTACTATTTCTAAAAAAAAAAAAAATTACGACCAGACTTTCTCTCCAAAGTTCTTTTAATCTCCTTTATTTAAGACTAAAAAAAATACCGGGTTTATGAAAATGGCGACAACAAACTTATCGGTAAATTTATCGGAAAAGACAACGGTAATAAAAAGGAGAGAAGAGGGAGAGATAATCGTTTGGCACTAAACAGACATTGTACAGTAACGACAAGAATTTTCATAACTATAGACGACAGGAAGTTGAGGGTTTCTTAGTTACGGTGCTAGGAAACGGACCGTAAGTGTGAGAATGAAGAAATCTTCCTAAAGATCAACAGGTGAAGGCATAAAGATCGACATTTTATCCTCAGAGGATTGACAGGTCCTTTAAAACAAAAAAGTCCGGAAACGATCCCAATAAAAGGTAGGTCGTTAAGGACATAGAAAGAAAGGGCCGACCCTCTTAGGACGTATAAAAATTTCAGGTCCATTTTTGAGTGAGGGATTCCTTCCATCAATGAGAGGAGTTCGTCCTCAAAAAAATTCAAAAAGAGTAACTGGTTCCACTTTACTATCAAATCTACAATTTTGTATACATTCAGATCATAGACGTTGTATTTCTTGTGTACCGTACGAATGTATTTTAAAGAATTAAGTGTTCGAATTTAATAAAATATTTCTTACTCAAGAAAAATGGAGGTCTCATCCTTTTATTTTACCTCAATTTACACTACTACACTATTTTTTTTTTATGGGTGAATTTAAGGTGACCTACAAATTGTGTGGTTATTGGGGATGCTTATATAATACGAGTAGATTTACAAAGGTTCTCAGACTCTGTTTAATACTAGTGACTTCGTTAAGGAATCAAAACCTTTACAAGTTTTTATAGACGTTCTACGTAAATTAACAAAACAAAACACACACAAATTCCCAAGAGACGACGACGACGATTCAGTGAAGTCAGCACAGACTGAGACACACTGGGGCATCTGTCGTCGGGTGGTCCGAGGGGGCAGGGACCCTAAGAGGGTGTCGATTTTTGTAAGTCCATTTTCTGTGTGACTATCTTATTCTGTCAGTGGTACGACGGGAGACGAAAATTTTGACCGACAAGTACACCGGACCATAACGAACGATCGTACCAGTTTCTACTTCTTAGGACTCTTAAAGAACTCACCGGTCCATCTTTTAGGTCGGTGGTTGGGCTCAAGTAGAAACAGAACAACTAAGAATACAATATCGGTCTCGGTCTGGAAGTTTATTCTCGGGACGAAGGACCCGTGACCGTCCAAGACCAATCGACCGTCTGTCCAGAGACCGTTTTAAGTCTGGAGAGTACAAGATTCTTTCTTTTTACAAAAAATACCGACTGGGTATCCGGGCCTAAGTCCTTATCAGACTCAGTACTACCTACATAAAAAATTTTTAAATACGGTCGTGACCTCGATAGATAAAGTTTTGACAATTTTTTTTTTTTCTCTCTCTCTCTCTCCCCCGTGTTTTCATCTTTTCGTCGAGATTACTGTAGACGATGGGACCTGTGTGGTCTGTCATACATGGACAACAAAAGGAAAAATTTTCCTTTTCGGGTAATCTGTTTTGGTACTCTGTCCTCTTTTTGGTACGATACTAAATTGCTCGAATAACCATCAAAAGTAATAACTACTGTACAAAAAGTTGTCTCGATACTTTTACAGTCTTCTATGTGTCCCGAGATCCATCTTAATAAAGGTAATTTAAATTACCGATACAAAATATCAAGTCCTATATTCGTAGAATTAGTGACGTTATTTATAAACATTATTATATGGCAAATTGAGTAAAGGGAAGGGTCAAAGTAAATAGTGGGAGTATAATTTAAGAATACAGATAATATAGGTCTTCTTAAATATACGTAATGTATAAATTTTATGATAATAAATAGTTACAATAAGATCCTTGAATTAATTTTTATATTTTATAGAATTTTGTCAGGTCTTTTCACCCACATATGTTTAAAAATTTTTATGTATATAACGGATCCCCTCTTTTTTTAATTTATTTATTTCAACACTACCCTGGTTTGACGAAAACCCTTCTGTACTGTCTTTCCTTGAGTTTAGTTATATTGTATTTATTTACTTTAGTTTAAATTGAGATCACCAGTTACAAACTGTCTTTTTTGTTCCATTGTAAGCCTATGTATTTCTCTGTCGTACATCCTTGAGTCAAAGACAAAAATATCACTATTAATGAGACCAAAATATGGTTTCAGTACTATTTAAACCTAAGACGTTAACGAGACATTACATCTTTAAAACGTCACTCTCAGTTTCTTGTTAGGTAAGTGTCGAATTAGGTCTCCTTTTTAAAGAACCCAATTTATGGTGTCGGTCTCCCAGATCACCACTTTAACCCCTCCAGTGGATCTTTAATACATAGACAAGTAAGGAAATTTTAATTGTTCGAAAGAAGACAGCAACCATAAAGATCAAGGAGAACATAAATTATCGTGCCTACAATCCTCCCGGTGAAGTTGTGAAGACACCTAGTCTCTAATATAAAGAATGAGTTAATGGACTTATTAAAAATTTTAATTTAAGATTTAAGATATGTTTTAGTTCTTTTGAAAAGTGATTGATCGTTGTAATTTGTAGAAAATTCCCAGTATATGAGACATCACCTAATATGAGACGTAATTAATAGATAACGACTTATTGTTTATTAGGGGGGGTTTAAAACGTAATTTTATTGTTCAAAAATAATAGAGACACCCGCACCGTAGATGAGTACCGAATCGACACACGAAAACGGTGTTTGTGACATACGTTTTACCTTTAGTACCCATACTAAAGAAGTTTCAGAACTGAACGTGTCCTACATTGAAGTTCAAGTAAATACACCAACAACCGTTCTCAGTCAGGAAACAACTGAAACCTGACTCCATCGTAGAAGAATGACCGACAACCGACCACTAGAGGAAATCAAGGATCGGTACACTCAAGGGGATTTCCCGTCGAGTGTCGGGTGGTCGGCAAAGATAGTCTTTCTCATTTGTCCGTTCGTTCTCTTCCGCAGTTCCGTCTTAGGTGTCAGAGAAACACTGGATTGGAACTTTCAGAGTAACGTAATAAAAACGGTATAAGTAAATTGATCTTCGTTCAATCGTCCAGGTCGGGTGTGAGTTCTCCTCTTTACAATGTAATTCCGTACTTATACTCCTCCACCCTAGTGACCCCTGTAGAATCTACAGTGAACGGTATGTGGGTAAAAAGTTATTCTTGTGTCTTGAAATCATTGTAAAAGTTCGTTTTGTCACTTACATCTTCGGTCTTAATTTTAACTCCAGACTAACTAAAGGGTCTCGCAAAGGTAATGTTGTGTAACATGGGAACACTATTACTTTCTTATTAAAGTTCACTGGATCCTTTCGTGACCCGTTAGTTTCGTAGTCACAATTATTCTTAAAAAATTTTACTCGATGTAACATCGTTTCTCAATTCGGGTCCTTTTCACATAATAAAAACGAATATCTTCTATTTCTTTGGTTCACATAGTCTTCTGTACCAACCTATATTTAATTAACTCGAAATTAAAGGTCGTTTTAATATAATTTCTTCGTATCTTTAATTTATAGATCATCATTTATATTCCTTTGTACGTTCTGGATGTAAATCCTTTGATGGTTTGGTAATAGTCCTCTTTAAGTTCTCCTGGTTTGATTTACCTCACTATATGGTACGAGTACCAAACCTTCCGAGACGTTACATTTCTTCGATGATTTTAAGAAGGGTTTAACGAATATCTCATTTACGTAAGGTGTAGATTTACGGTTACGAAACACTCGTACACATGTAAATACGTTTAATTAGTTGTTAACATTTTACATATACCTTTATGTTGTCCAGTTCTTACTGGTGTTATTAGACCTCCTTCCTCTTATTTCACCTCCTAAATGGGAACTATATTTCAAGTATTTTACTGTACACCGTAACCAGGTTCCAATCAATGTGATAATTTAGTTTCTATGTTCGGGGGTTTGTCTGGGTGTGTATATATTAGTGAACCAAAAATTATTAAAACCGTGAAGTCTCATTACCTATTTCCTCACAGAAAGGACCGTTTACCATGAACTTATTGGTATACTTTGTTTCACTTAGTGTGGTATGTGTTAATAGTTAGACATTTATATTTAAACCCGAAGGGTCCACCGAGTCACCCATTTCTTAGACGGATGTTACATCCTCTACTCCGAAGTGAGGGACCCATCCCGTCTAGGGGACCTCTTCCCGTACCGTTCA
The DNA here is from genome assembly GCA_006410555.1 of Capra ibex. Classification (NCBI taxonomy): domain Eukaryota; kingdom Metazoa; phylum Chordata; class Mammalia; order Artiodactyla; family Bovidae; genus Capra; species Capra ibex. Next base: position 10,570,382 of record SJYO01041852.1, on the reverse strand, counting down.
GTCACAAGAACTGACTTTTTAAGGTACCTGTCTCCTCGGACCACCCGATGTAAGGTATCCCAGAGTTTCTCAACCTGTACTGACTTCGTAGACACTTAAGTCCGTGTGTTTATATTTAAATCTCTCGTTTTGTGATGACTAAATCTCCTTTAGTAACCTTGTAAAGTAGTGTTTAAATCTTATCCGTTTCTAGTACTTCCTATGTAACGACTTAACCCGATGTCACTTTAAATTTAGAAGATAATTAGCTTTTTGTGGTGGTCTTTTACTTTTCTGTTTGGTGTGTCATCTCTTCTATGATTGTAGTAAATATTGTCTGTACTCTGACCTTGGGTCTTATATTTGACTTAAGGAATGTTTATTTACCCTCACGTTTTCTATCGAGTTAAAAATTTTACACGATTTATTCGTATGTGAAGTCTTATACTATGACACACACACGCAATATTCAGTGAAGTCAGTACAGACTGAGACGCTGGGGTACCTGACATCGGGAGGTCCGAGAAGACAGGTGCCCTAGGAGGTCCGTTCGTATGACTTCACCCAACGATACGGGAGGTGGTCCCCTAGAAGGTCTTAGTCCTTGACTTGGGTGCAGAGAATACAGAGGACGTAACCGTTCACTCAAGAAATGATGATCACGGTGGACCCTCCGGTACTATGGGATTATCCCTTTTTTATCTACTTTTCTTCTCAATTGAAGTTATCATTATTCTTTTTCCTTTAATTTGATATCACTCTATATTGACATACGGAGATTTTACTAATTATAATTTTTTTTAACGATCATCCTAACATGAAATCACCTTAGTCAAGACTTTTAGGAAACCGTAATAAATGATTACGGTCCTAGATCACTTGTATATCATGTGATACTTGATCTTTAGTTTCTCTCTATTCTTTCGGAAGAAGTCGCTAGTTACATTTCTTTATCTCCTTTTGTTGTCTTATCCTTTCTGATCTCTAGAGAAGTTCTTTTAATCTCTATGGTTCCCTTGTAAAGTCCGTTTCTACCCGAGTTATTGCCTGTCTTTCCCATACCCGGATTGTCTTCGTCTTCTATAATTCTTCTCCACCGTTCTTATGTGTCTTCTTGACATGTTTTTTTTTAGAAGTACTGTGTCTATTAGTGCTACCACACTAGTGAGTGGATCTCGGTCTGTAAGACCTTACACTTCAGTTCACCCGGAATCTTTCGTAGTGATGCTTGTTTCGATCACCTCCAATACCTTAAGGTCACCTCGACAAAGTTTAGGACTTTCTACTACGTCACTTTCACGACGCGAGTTATACGGTCGTTTAAACCTTTTGAGTCGTCACAGGCGTCCTGACCTTTTCCAGTCAAAAGTAAGGTTAAGGTTTCTTTCCGTTACGGTTTCTTACGAGTTTGATGACGTGTTAACGTGAGTAGAGTGTCCGATCATTTCATTACGAGTTTTGAGAGGTTCGGTCCGAAGTCGTTATGTACTGGCACTTGAAGGTCTAAAAGTTGGACCAAATCTTTTCCGTCTCCTTGGTCTCTAGTTTAACGGTTGTAGACGACCTAGTACCTTTTTGGTTCTCAGGGTCTTTTTCTAGATAAAGACGAAATAACTGATACGGTTTCGGAAACTGATGCACCTAGTGTTAGTTGACACCTTTTAAGACTCTCTCTACCCGTATGGTCTGGTGGATTGGACGGAGAACTCTTTAGACATACGTCCAGTCCTTCGTTGTCAATCTTTATCTGTACATTGTTGTCTGACCAAGGTTTATCCTTTTCCTCACGCAGTTCCGACATATAACAGTGGGACGAATAAATTGAATATACGTCTCATGTAGTACTCTTTACGACCCGACCTTCTTCGTGTTCGACCTTAGTTCTAACGACCCTCTTTATAGTTATTGGAGTCTATACGTCTACTGTGGTCGGAATACCGTCTTTCACTTCTCCTTGATTTTTCGGAGAACTACTTTCACTTTCTCCTCTCACTTTTTCAACCGAATTTCGAGTTGTAAGTCCTTTGCTTCTAATACCGTAGACCAGGGTAGTGAAGTACCCTTTATCTACCCCTTTGTCACCTTTGTCACCGACTGAAATAAAAACCCCCGGGGTTTTAGTGACGTCTACCACTAACGTCGGTACTTTAATTTTCTACGAAGGAGGAACCTTCCTCTCAATACTCGTTGGATCTATCGTATAACTTTTCGTCTCTGTAATGAAACGGTTGTTTGCAGACAGATCAGTTCCGATACCAAAAAGGTCATCAGTACATACCTACACTCTCAACCTGACACTTCTTCCGACTCGCGGCTTCTTAACTACAAAAACTTGACACCACAACCTCTTCTGAGAACTTCCAGGGAACCTGACGTTCCTCTAGGTTGGTCAAGTAAGATTTCCTCTAGTCACGACCCACAAGAAACCTTCCTGACTACGATTTCGACTTTGAGGTCATGAAACCGGTGGAGTACGTTTCTCGACTGAGTAACCTTTTCTGAGACTACGACCCTCCCTAACTCCCGTCCTCCTCTTCCCCTGCTGTCTCCTACTCTACCGACCTACCGTAATGGTTGAGCTACCTGTACTCAAACACACTTGAGACCCTCAACCACTACCTGTCCCTCCGAACCGAACGACGCTAAGTTCCCCAGCGTTTCTCAGTCTGTACTGACTCACTGACTTGACTTGACTGGACTGGATCTTAAGAATCGAAATGTGGTTTGTCTTTATCGTGTTTTATTTATTGGATTATCATAAGAAGAGTCATATTATAATTATCGGGATTTGACTTTTATTAGGTTCATACATAGGTATTAACCACTTTACCTGTTAGTAATATTATGTCGTTCCTTTTTCTTGGGTGCGATGACGACAAGTTTTGTTGTACCTACTAAGATGTTTGTAAATTTACTTTACTCTATCTTTCGTTATACAAGATACACTAAAAAAGATATATTTCAAGTTATTCTCCCTGACCGTAACTCCTTTTTCTATTAGATCAGTTACCTATAGATCTTTCTATTAACTCTCCAGTCCAAAGATTCGTACTCTTCTTTTTAATCAAGGTGATTTCTTTACGACAATACTTTTACTGTTTGGTTTAATTACTTAATTTATTTTAATTCAACTACTTTTTTACTTATAATTTTTAAAAGGGTAATGTATTTATATTCGTCAATTACATAAGTCGTAAAAAAGTAAAGATATGTCGTCATAAAATTTGACAGACCTGGAGAAAGTAAAAATCACCATTTAAAAAATAGATACACCTGTTCAGACTACTTATGTGAACTTCTAAAAAATTTTCATAGATTTTACAATTTCTCAGTATTTAATTTACTTCACTTATAAGATTTCATTTTCAATTTGATGTGATTGGAAATTCCTGTTAATATATTAGGATTCTAAACTATCGTTTGAAAAATCATGTACAGTGGTTACGTTCAAGTACCTGTTTCGTATTTGTACCAATGTTTCTAATCATATATTATAACAGAAAACACATATGCACTACCCACTAATTCCTCACTCACCGATAAGTAATACTTTCTAAATTACTTAAATATCTGTCTGGTGATCCAGGACTGTTACACGACGACGACGACGATGATTCAGCGAGTCAGCACAGGCTGAGACACTTTGCGGTATCTACCGTCGGGTGGTCCGAGGGAGCAGGGACCGTAAGAGGTCCGTTCTTATGACCTCACCCAACGGTAAAGGAAGAGGACTGTTACAACATAGTATAAAATTTATAAAGACTTTTATTTATATAAATTAATACTATAATCTATTAACGTCAAGTCATTGGGTTGCAACCCTGAAGGGACCACCCCTTCACCAATTCTGAGGTAAGAAGGTCACGTCTCCTACGGTTATTTTAGGGACCGGTCACTTGATTCTAGAGTCAACGGACCCGAAGGGACTACCAAGTCTGTTATCTCTTAGACGGACGTTACATCCTCTGGACCCAAGCTAGGGACACAACCCTTCTGGGGGACCTCTTCCCTTCCTTACCGATGAGTAAGGTCATAAGAATAGACCTCTTAAGGTACCTATCTTCTAGGACCACCCGATGTCAGGTACCCTGGTGTTTCCCAGTCTGTGCTGACTCAGTGATTGTGAAAGTGTAAAACCCCCGAAGGTCCACCGAGTCACCCATTTCTTAGACGAACGTTACGTCCTCTGGGTCCTCTACACCCAAGTTAGGAACCCAGTCCTTCTAGGTCCTTTGGGTGAGATCATAAGAACGGACTTCTCAGGGTACCTGACTCCTCGGACCACACTATGTCAGGTATCCTAACATCTCAGTCTGTACTGACTTCACTGACTCGTGCATCGTACGTTGGGTTAAAATATTACAGAGATATTGAGAGAGAAGAACGTACTTTTGAATATAAAACAGAATTGTTTTATTCTTTAATAAGTTATCGATCGTTAAATTTCGAAGAGAAGTGTACACCGTAAAATAGACTTGTTCATACTGTCTTAACACGTGTATTAATAATAGATCTTAGGACGTCTCGTAGAATTTACAACAACAGTAACAAGTCAGTGATTCAGCCCAGGTTGAAGCACTGGGGTACTTGACGTCGTACGACCCATAGGACCAGGAAGTGATAGAGGGCCTCAAACGAGTTTGAGTACAAGTAACTCAGTTATTACGGTAAGTTGGTAAAGTAGGAGACAGTGGGGGAAGAGGAGGACGGGAGTTACAAAGGTCGTAGTCCAGAAACGGTTACTCAGTCGAGAAGAGTAGTGTACCGGTGTCATAACCTCAAAGTCGAACTCGTAGTCAGGAAGGTTGTTTATAAGTCCCAACTAAAGAAAATCCTAACTGACCAAAGTAGAGGAACGTCAGGTTCCCTGAGAGTTCCCAGAAGAGGTTGTGGTGTTAAACTTTCGTAGTCAAAAAAAACTACGAGTTGGAAGAAATACCAGGTTGAGAGTGTAGGTATGTACAGATGTCCTTTTTGGTATGTAAACTAATCTACCTGGAAACAGTCGTTTTACTATAGAGGTGAAAAATTATACGACAGATCCAAACAGTATCGAAAAGAAAGTTCCTTGTTCTCTGAAAAGTAAGGAACCGACGTCAGTGATAAGTGTTACTAAGACCTCGGGTTCTTTTATTTTAGACGGTAACAAAGGTGGAAAGAGGGTAGATCAACGGTACTTCACTACCCTGGTCTACGGTACTAGAAGTAAAGGACTTACAACTCAAAATTCGGTCGAAAAAGTGAGTGGAGAAAGTGGAAGTAGTTCTCCAAGAAATCAAAGAGAAGTCAAAGACGGTACTGTCATCATATTAGACAAATAGAGTCCAACAACTATAAAGAAGGTCGTTAAAACTAAGGTCGAACACTAAGTAGGTCGGGTTGTAAAACGTACTACATGAGACGTGACTTCAATTTATTCGTCCCACTGTTACAAATCAGGACTACATGAGGAAAGGGTTAAAACTTGGTCAGGAAACAAGGTACAGACCAAAATTGACAACGAAGGACTGGACGTATGTCCAAAGAGTCCTCCGTTCATTTCACCAGACTAAAAGGGTAGAGAAATTCTTAAAAGGTGTTAAACGACACTAGGTGTGTCAGTTTCCGAAATTGTATCAGTTACTTCATCTTCAACTACAAAAGGACCTTAAGGGAACGTAAAAGATACTGAGTTGTCGACAACCGTTACACTAGAGACCAAGGAGACGAAAAAGATTTAGGTTGAACATATAGACCTTCAAGAGTTAAGTGTAAGACAACTTCGGATCGAACTTCCTAAAACCCGTAATCGATTGATCGTACACTATACTCACGTCAGCATGTCATCAAACTTGTAAGAAACCCTGACCTCACTTTTGACTGTGAAAGATCAGGACACCAGTAACGACACATTCCCGTATATATACTGTGAGGGCTACATCACAGTCTCTACCGTCGTCCCTTTTGTAAGATATGGAACCAGTAGAATACGGACCTTTTTGTATTTTATTCCTTCGGAGAATCGAAAAGACGTAGAATAAAGGGTAAATAAAGGGAAAGTACCCTTGTAACTGTATTAATTCTGTCATCACATTAAAATTTCACAGAATGAATCCCTAAATAGTACGTAGTCTTATTCGACAGACAGGCTACATACTGCAGATCCAGGTGTAACAAAAATTTCTGGTTCGGTTGTCTTCATCAATCGTGACACATGATCTACGTACACTCCTCACACGACTCGTAGACTGTAGACAAAAAAAAAAGAAAAAAAAGGAGAAAGAAAAAATAAAAAATTTTATTCTTTCATACTATTGTGGAAATATCCTCTGAACCTTTTATATCTTGTTTCAAGGTATATTAAACTTATTTATAATATCAATAAAATTCATCTATTTAATTACAAAATCAACCTCAAAGTTATAGTTTGAGAGTTTTTAATTATCTTACTCATCTACCTTTTCGTCTTCCTATACCACCTCGACTTCTCTTGATACTCGGTCAGGTTTTATTAATTCCAAATATGTTGACAGTGTGGTATCGTCCTACGTTTAAGATAAGTGCAAAGGTGTCTAATATTTGACCCTCTGTGACCTTGTATGGGTCCCCGTATTCTCGTCCGATTGTGGACGAGAACCTAGAACTGGTAACCGGAGATCGATACAGGTGTACCCGTTTCGTCGAGAGTAGGGACTTTAAATAAAAAGAGTCTATATTTTACTTCCACAACCCGAGTAAATTTGTTAATTTTTAATAGTAGAACGAAATATGTTAATCCAATATCGGTACACTATTTGTCAGAAACACTGGTTTTCCGGTTTTAAATATACCTCCAGGTCCCGAACGATCTAGTGATATTCTTTTACCTGTCTTGTTAGTTTATAACCTACGTCTGAATTCTTTGTCTCTCACTTAGGGTGAAGAAAACAATAATCGAAACTTCTCTGGTCTTTCAATGAGTCAGTTAAGTCAAGTCAGTGAGTCAGCACAGTCTGTGAAACTCTGTGTTACCCGACGTCGTCGGTCCGGAGGGACAGGTAGTTGTTGAGGGTCTCGAACGAGTTTGAGTACGGGTACCTCTGTTACTACGGTATATTGGTAGAGTAGGAGACAACAAAGGACGAGAAGGTCGGAAGTTAGAAAGGGTCTTAGTTCTAGAAAAGGTTACTCAGTCAAGAAACGTAGTCCACCGGTTTCTTAACCTCAAAGTCGAAGTCGGAGTCAGGAAGGTTACTTGTAAGTCCTGACTAAAGGAAACCCTAACTGACCACCCTAAAAGAACATCAGATTCCTTGAGATTTCACAGAAGAGGTTGTGGTGTCAAGTTTCTGTAGTTAAGAAGTCGTAAGTCGAAAGAAATATCAGGTTGAGAGTGTATGTATGTACTGATGACCTTTTTGATATATAAACTGATCTACCTGGAAACAACCGTTTCATCACAGAGACGAAAAATCGTACGACAGATCTAAACGGTATCGAAAAGAAGTTTCCTCGTTCACAGAAAATTGAAGTATCGACGTCAGTGGTAGACGTCACTAAAACCTCGGGTTCTTTTATTTCAGAGAGTGACAAAGGTGACAATGGTGTAGATAAGTGGTACTTCACTACCCTGGTCTACGGTATTAGAATCAAAAGACTTACAACTCAAAAGTCGGTTGAAAAAGTGAGAGAAGAAAGTGAAAGGAGTTTTCCGAGAAATCAAGAAGAAACTAAAGACAGTAATTCCCACCACATTATACGTATAGACTCCAATAACTATAAAGAGGGTCGTTAGAACTAAGGTGGAACACGAAGTAGGTCAGACTATAAAGTACACTACATGAGACGCATATTCAATTTATTCGTCCCACTGTTATATGTCGGAACTGCATGAGAAAAGGGCTATACCTTGATCAGACAGTAAGGTACAGGTCAAGATTGACAACGAAGAACTGGACGTATGTCTAAAGAGTCCTCTGTCCATTCCACCAGACCATACGGGTTGAGAACTTCTTAAAAGACGTCAAACAACATTAGGTGAGTCAGTTTCCGAAAACGTATCAGTTATTCCGTCTCCATCTATAAAAAAGACTTTAAGACAACGAAAAAGTTACTTGGTTGTCTACAACCCTTAAACTAGAGACCAAGACGACGGAAAAAAAGAAAGAAAAGAAAAAAATTTATTAAATACATAAAAAATACTTCTTAACGAAATGTCTTAAAACAACAAAAGACGGTTTGGAGTTGTATTTAGCTGGTATGAATGTGTATATAGGGGAGGGAAAACTTGGAGGGAAGGTAGAGGGAGGGTAGGCTGGGAAGATCCAACTATGTCTCGGGGACAAACTCAGACGACTCAGTATGTCGTTTAAGGGCTACCGATAGATAAAATGCAGACCATTACATTCTAAGGTACAATGAGAAAGGCATGTCGAGTGGGAACGGAAAACAGAGGGGTACAGGCATTTAGATAAGAGATACAGGTAAAGAGGTGACGACCGGACATTTATTTAAGAAGTCATGGTAACAAGACGACGACGACGACGACGACGATTCAGCGAAGTCAGTATAGGTTGAGACACGCTGGGGTATCTACCGTCGGATCTAAGGCATATATACACAATCTTACATATATATATAGAAAGAGAAAGACGGAATGAAGTGAGACATATTATCCAAGGTCCAAGTAGGTGGAGTCATCTTGACTGAGTTTACTCAAGGAAAAATACCGATTCACTCTCAACCGAGTAACCTTTTCTGAGACTACGACTCGCCCTAACTCCCGTCCTCCTTTTCCCCTTCTGTCTCCTACTCTACCGACCTACCGTAGTGACTGAACTACCTACACTCAAACTCACTTGAGGTCCTCGACCACTACCTGTCCCTCCGGACCGCACGACGCTAAGTACCGCAACGTTTCTCAGCCTGTGCTGACCCACTGACTTGATTTGACTTGACTTGACTTATCAGGTAACACATATACATGGTGTTAGAGAAATAGGTAAGTAGACAGTTACCTGTAGATCCAACGAAGGTACAAGATCGATAACATTTATCACGACGTCCTTATATCTTATGTATACAGAAAAAGTTAAAACCAAAGGAGTCCCATATACGGATCCTCACCATGACGACCCAATACACCACGAAAATAAGGATCAAAAATTTCCTTAGAGGTATGACAGAAGGTTCCACCGACATAGTTAAATATAAGGGTGGAAAAGAGGTTCAGAAGAGGTCGTAAATCACAGACATCTGAAAAACTACTATCGGTAAACCTCACCATACTCCACTATAAAGTAACGCCAAAAGTAAATGTCAAGAGATCATTACTCGTTATAACTCGTAGAAAAGTACAAACAATCGGTAGACATACAGAAGAAACCTCTTTACAGATAAATCCAGAAAAAGGATGAATAACTAACCCACCAAACAAGAAGACCATAACTCAACATACTCGAAGAACACATAAAACCTTTAATTAGGAAACAGTCAAGTAAACGATAATAAAAGAGGGTAAGACTCCCAACAGAAAAGTGGAACGAATGTCAAAGTAAACGACACGTTTTCGAATATTCAAATTAGTCCAGGGTGAACAAATGAAATCAAAAATAAACACAACGAGATCCTCCACCCAGTATCTCCTAGAACGAAACTAAATACAGTAACTCACAAGACGGATACAAAAGGAGATTCTCAAAATATCAAAGACCAGAATGTAAATCCAGAAATTAGGTAAAACTCAAATGGAAAAAGTACCACAATCTTTCACAAGGTTAAAGTAAGAAAATGTGGATCGACAAGTCAAAAGGGTCGTGGTAAATAACTTCTCCGATAAAAACGTGGTAACGTATAAGAACGGAGGAAACACTTTTTACTCCATGGGCATCCACGTACCCAAATATAGACCCGATAGAACAAGGTGACCCGATATAAAGACAAAAACACGGTCATAGTATGACAGAACTACTGACATCCAAACATCATATTAGACTTCAGTCCTTCCAACTAAGGAGGTCGACGTAAGAAGAGAGAGTCCTAACAAAACCGATAAGACCCAGAAAACACAAAGTATACTCAACACTTTTAAAAACAAGATCAAGACACTTTTTACGGTAACCATTAAACTATTCCTATCGTAACTTAGACATATAACGTAAACCATCATATCAGTAAAAGTGTTATAACTAAGAAGGATGGGTCCTTATACCTGATAGAGAGTTAGACAAATACAGTAGAAACTAAAGAAAGTAAACACAGAATATTAAAAGACACATGTCAAGAAAACAGAGGAATCCATTCAAATAAGGATCTGTAATTTAAGAAAATAAACGTTACCACTTACCCTAACTAAGGAATTAAAGAGAAAGACTATAAAGTAACAATCATATATCTTTACGTTCACTAAAGACACATAACTACAACATAGGTCGTTGAAACGATTTAAGTGACTAATCGAGATTATTAAAAGACTATGACAGAAATCCCAAAAGATACATATCATAGTACAGTAGACGTTTGTCACTCTCGAAATGAAGAAAAGGTGAGACCTAAGGAAAATAAAGAAAAAAGAAGAGACTAACGACGTCGATCCTAAAAGTCTTGATATAACTTATTAGCACCACTTTTACCTGTGGGAACAGAATAAGGACTAGAATCCCCTTTACGAAAGTCAAAAAGTGGTAACTCTTATTACAAACGACATCCGAATAGTATATACCGGAAATGATACAACTCCATCCAAGGGAGACACGGGTAAAAAACTTCTTAAAATTAGTATTTACCCACGACTTAATACAGTTTCCGAAAAAACCGTAGATAACTCTACTGGTTTTCCCAAAATAGAAAGTTAAACAATTATACCATATAGTGGAACTAACTAGACATACATAACTTCTTAGGAACGTAGGGACCTTATTTGGGTTGAACTAGTACCCCATACTCGAAAAACTACACAACCACTTGAGACAAACGATTTTAAAACAACTCCGAAAAACGTAGGTACGAGTAGTCACTATAACTGGGTATTAAAAGAAAAAACACAACAGAAACAGACCTAACCATAGTCCCACTACCACCGGAGCATCTTACTCAAACCTTCACAAGGAAGGAGACGTTAGAAAACTTTCTCAAAATATCCTACCCGTAATCGAGAAAAGATTTACAAACTATCTTAAGAGGACACTTCGGTAGACCAGGACACGAAAACAACAAACCCTCTAAAAAAAAATAGTGTTGCTGTTAAAGTCACAAACATTAACCCAACGAATATTAAAGATAAAGTAGGAGTGAGTCAGAACTTCTCAATTGAAAACATTCTTAGACAGGTAAAGAAGGTCCAATAGGTAAAATAAGGGTACATCAACAAGTATTATAATAGAATATAAGTGTTTCTCAGCCTGTGCTGACTCGCTGATTTGACTGGACTTGACTTATAAGGAAACATAAAGACGTAACAGACGACATTGGAGAGGAAAAAGTAAAGATTAAAACGACTAAACTTAGAAGAGAAAGAAAAGAACTACTCAGACCGATTTCCAAACAGTTAAAACAAATAGAAGAGTTTCTTGGTCCAAAATCAAAATAATTAGAAATGATAAAAAAGAAAGTAAAGAAAATTTAAATAAAGACGAACCTAGAAATACTAAAGAAAGGAAGGTGACAAAAAAAAACAACAACAACAACAAGAAGAAGAAAAAGGTCAACGAAATCCACATTTCAATCCAACAGATAAGCTACAAAAAGAACAAAGAACTCCATCCTAACATAACGATATTTGAAGGGAGATGTTGACGAAAACGACGTAGGGTATCCAAAGACTCAACAGTACAAAAGTATCAGTAAAAAAGGTCTTTAAAAAAACTAAAGGGAAAACTAAAGAAGTCATTGGACAACCAATAAATCTTTACATAACAAATTAAAGGTACACAAACACGTAAAATATATAAAAAAGAACATTAACTATAAATCAGAGTATCACGACACCAACCTCTTCTACGAACATACTAAAACTAAAAGAATTTAAATGACTCCAAACTAAACACTGGGTTATATACCGGATAGGACCTCTTACAAGGTACAGGTGAAACTTCTTCCACATAAGAAGACGTAAACCTGCCTTACAGGACTTCCCCAGTCACTCTAGGTAGAGTAGAGTACATAGTGAATTCTGAACACAAAGGAATAATTAAAAGGGAAACTACTAGACAGGTAACCACATTACCCCCACAATTTCAGAGGACTATAACAACACAATGACAGTCATAGAGGAAAATACAGACAATCACAAACAGAATACATAACTACTCGAGGATACAACCCACGGATCTATAAATGTTAACGTTACGGAAGGAGAACCTAACTAAGGAACTGGTAATGCATCACAGAAAGGAATAGAGAACATGATAAGAAATAAAATTCCAGATAAAACAGAGTATACTCCTAACAGTGAGGTCGAAAGAAAACGAAGGGTAAACGTACCTTACATAAAAAGGTAGGAGAGTGAAAGTCAGATATACACAGAAATCCATACTTCACCTAAAGAAAATCTGTCCTATATATACTCAGAACGAAATCATAGGTAAGTCGGTCAGACACAGAAAACCAACCTCGTAAATTAGTCAAATGTAAATTTCAAATTTAGGTCGGACTTGTAGACCTTCAAGTGCCAAGTTCATGACAACTTTAGACCGAACCTCTTAAAACTCATAATGAAACGATCACTCACAAGTCAATTCAGCGAGTCAGTACAGATTCAAAAACGTTGGGGTACCTGGCGTCGTACGGTTCGGAGGGACAGGTAGTCGTTGAGGGTCTCAGATGAGTTTGTGTACAGGTAACTCAGTCACTACGGTAGGTTGGTAGAGTAAGAGACAGTAGGGGAAGAGGAGGACGGGAGTTAGAAAGGGTCGTGGTCGCAGAAAGTTTACTCTCTGGTCCCAAAGTTTTCTCTCAATCGAGAAACGTAGTACACCGGTTTCATAACCTCAAAGTCGTAGTCAGGAAGGTTACTTGTGTGTTCTGGTTAGAGGAAATCCTACCTGACCAACCTAGAGGAACGTCAGATACCCTCAGAGTTCTCAGAAGACGTTGTGGTGTCAAATTTTCGTATTTAAGAAGTCACGAGTCGAAAAAAATATCAGGTTGAGAGTGTAGGTATGTACTGGTGACCTTTTTAGTATCGGAACTGATCTACCTGGAAACAACTGTTTCATTACAGAGACGAAAAATCATACGACAGATCCAAACAGTATTGAAAGGAAGGTTCCTCATTCACAGAAAATTAAAGTACCGACGGTAGTGGTAGACGTCACTAAAACCTCGGGGTTTTTTATTTCAGACTGTGACAAAGGTGACAAAGGGGTAGATAAACGGAATTCACTACCCTGGTCTACGGTACTAGAAACAAAAGACCTACGACTCGAAATTCGGTTGAAAAAGTGAGAGGAAAATTGAAAGTAGTTCTCCGAGAAATCAAGAAGAAGTAAAAAATAGTAATTCGCACCACAGTAGACGTATAGACTCCAATAACTATAAAGAGGGTCGTTAGAACTAAGGTCGAACACGAAGTAGGTCAGGTCGCAAACAGTACTACATGAGACGTATATTCAATTTATTCGTCCCACTGTTATATGTCGGAACTGCATGAGGAAAGGACTATACCTTTGTCAGACAACAAGGTACAGGTCAAGATTGACAACGAAGGACTGGACGTATGTCTAAAGAGTTCTCCGTCCAATCCACCAGACCATAAGGGTAGAAAAAGTCTTAAAAGGTGTCAACTAACACTAGGTGTGTCAGTTTCCAAAACCGTATCAGTTATTTCGTCTTTATATACAAAAAGACCTTGAGAGAACGAAAAAACTACTAGGTCGTCTACAACCGTTAAACTAGAGACCAAGGAGACGGAAAAGATTCTGGTTGAACTTGTAGACCTTTGAGTGTCAAGTGCACAATGACTTCGGACTGAACCTCTTAAAACTTGTAATGAAATGATCGTACACTCTACTCATGTTGACACGTCATCAAATGTGTAAGAAACCATAACGGAAAAAAACCTTGACCTTACTTTAGACTGGAAAAGGTCAGGACACCGGTGACGACTGAAAAGGTTTAAACGACCGTAGAACTCACACCGTGAAAGTATCGTAGTAGAAAATCTTAAACTTTATCGAGTCAACCTTAAGATAGTGGAGATGATCGAAACAAGTATCACTACGAAGGATTCCGAGTGAACTGAAGTGTAAAGTCTTACAGACCGAGATCCACTCACTAGTGTGGTATCACTAATAGACCCAACACTTCTAGAAAAAACACGTCAAGAAGACACATAAGAACGGTGGAGAAGAATTATAGAAGACGAAGACAATCCGGGTATGGTAAAGACAGGAAATAACCCGGGTAGAAACGTACTTTACAAGGGAACCATCGAGATTAAAAGAACTTCTCTAGAGATCAGAGAGGGTAAGATAATAAAGGGAGATAAAGAAACGTGACAGTGACTCTTTCCGAAAGAAAAGAGAGGAACGATAAGAAACCCTGAGACGTAAGTTTACCCATGTAGAAAGACAAAGAGGAAACGAAAAGTGAAGAGAAGAAAAGTGTTGATAAACATTCCGGAGGAGTCTGTCGGTAAAACGAAAAAAACGTAAAGAAAAAGAACCCCTACCAGAACTAGGGACACAGGATATGTTACAGTACTTGGAGACAGGTATCAAGAAGTCCGTGAGACAGATAGTCTAGATTAGTGAACTTAGACAGTGAAGGCGGCATTAGTATTCCCTAAACTAAATCCAGTATGGACTTACAAGATCACCAAAAGGAATGAAAGAAGTTAAATTCAAATTTAAACCGTTATTCCTTAAGTACTAGACTCGGTGTCAGTCGAGGACCAGAAAAACGACTGACATATCTCGAGAGGGAGAAACCGACGTTTCTTATCTTAATTAAACTAAAACCATAACAGGTAGACCACTACAGGTACACATCTCAGAAGAAAACGTAACAATCTTCTCCCACAAACGATACTGGTCACGCAAGAGAACCGTTATGAGACAATCAGAAACGAGACGAAGTAAGACATGAGGTTCCGATTTAAACGGACAATGAAGTCGATAAAGAACTGAAGGATGAAAACGTAAGGTCAGAGGATATTACTTTCCCTACAGAAAACGCCCACAATCAAGATCTTCCAGAATATCCAGAAGTATCTTGACAAGTCGGAGTCGAAGAAGTCGTCATGACCGACCTCGTCTCTGAACCTAGTGAAAATATAACTTACCAAACGGAACCTTTACTTCTCTCTAGTAAGACAGTAAAAAATCTAAAGTGGGTTCTTGACGTAAAACCTCAGAAAACAACTGATACTCCCGATGACGTAAAGAAGTCCCTAAGAACGGGTGTCGTCATCCCTGTTACCAGTAGACTCAATGTAAGGGGGTAAGGTCAGGTAAAATCAAGTGACTAAAGATTTTACGGTCACAAGTCAGAAGGGTAGAGAACAAACTCGTGAAGGTTAAATGGAACTAAGTACCTGGATTGTAAAGTCCAAGTACACGTTATAACAAAAAATGTCGTAACCTGAAATGAAGGTAATGGTCAGTGTAGGTGTTGTCCCGTAATAAAAACGAAACCGAGACAGAGAAGTAAGAAAGACCTCTTCCGCTACCGTGGGATGAGGTCATGAGAACGGACCTTTTAGGGTACCTGTCTCTTCGGACCATCCGACGTCATGTACCCCAGCGATTCTCAACCTGTGCTGACTCTCTGAAGTGAAAGTGAAAGTACGTAATCTCTTCCTTTACCGTTGGGTGAGGTCACAAGAACGGACCTCTTAGGGTCCCTACCCCCTCGGACCACCCGACGGCAGACACCTCAGCGTGTCTCAACCTGTACTGACTTCACTGAATCGTCATCACCGAAGTAAGAAAGACCGCAATAAAGAGGTCAGAAGAGGTCATCGTATAACCCGTGGATAGCTGGACCCCTTAAGTAGAGAGTAACAGTATAGAAAACGGAAAAGTATGAGAAGTAATAGGATTTCAGTGATGGGATATTTTAAAATTTAAAACAAAAGAAATTTTAAAAGATGGAGATCCTCGTTCATCAGAGAGAGTTTCACAATCGACTTATAGTCATGTTGTATAAATATTCCCTCTTTTGAATGAGAAAAAGATGAAAAAGGGGTTCCGACGAATTCTACTAAACACAATAGAAAACGACGAAAAGAGGAGAGAGAATTAAAATAAATTGAAGTCCATATTCTTAGTCTTAGACGGGAGAAAACTACACTTAACGATCTAGAGATGTAAAGATATAAACCACTTATAAAGACCATGGAATGACAGGAGTATATTATTGTATAAGTCACTATACGTCGTAAAATCCAATAGATAAAAAAAGGGTATCGTCGAGTACTCACGATAAAGTACAATGAACATATATTGAACACTGTATAGGTCACATGTAGATTTTTTTTAAAAACTTTTGGGAGTTTGACTTTCGCATAATCTATTTATTTAATTTGAATCCGAGTCTACGATTTCTCAGACGGACGTCACTTCCTCTAGGTCCAAGATAGGGAGACAACCCTTCTAGGGGACCTCCTCCTTTACTGTTGAGTGAGGTCATAAGAACGGACCCTTTGGGGTGTCTGTTTTTCCTCGGACCACCCGATATCAGGCGCCCTAACGTTACTCAACCTTTGTCGACTTCACTGAAAGTGTGTCGTTGACACGACCTCGGGTCCTCACGTCGTTCCCCTTCACAACTTTAACGATCAAACCCCATAACCAACGGGACGGACACCTGTTGGTCTGAAACAGAGAATAAATTTAAGACCACTCCATTAGACTAACCACAACGAGTTGGGTGTCGGACGAACATTAGCTCGGTCTCAGGTCGTGACCTTTTCGTCAACACCAACCCACCACCTCAATTTAATGTCTTCACACCGGTGGACTTAACGGGTGTCTGTCACTTACCCTATCATAGGTCACTTTCCCCGGCACTCACTCTCGTATGAGAGACTCCTTTAACGAATCGTACCAAATTACACGGGTCATAGTACGTCACCTCAGACTTCTACTTTCTACGAATACTAAACGGGTTTCGACTTTTTTATTCTTACGATTTATAATCATTGACATTTCCTAGACACTTGAGAGTTAACGTGCAAATTTGAGTTTCGGACGTATACAAAAACCTCACGGTTAATATATATGACATTAGTAAGATACGATACGGTAACTACACGGTCATGACTAGTATAAAAGGAGTAAATCAAAGCAAATAGTACATTTTTTAATTTCTATGTACTTATGTAAAGTTTCAATTTTAAATGGGCACAATTTTTTAGACAAAAAAAAAGGGTGGCCTCAATTTTAAAACCTTTGTATATTATATGAATCTTATATCTTTCTGTGTTGATTTTGAGTTCACTTAATTTATACAAAATTAATAAAGAATTTGATTTCAGGTTCAATACTAATACAAGATTCACCTTATATAATGAATGAAAGTATTAGAATGACTGAAAGTATCTATACGAGAAGACCGTAAACAAACTCAAACTTTGAGTCCTTTTCTTTATTTCCTCTGACAAAAAGGATCGTACCGACGTCTTGTTATTTAATACGTACCATCGTGGTTTTACAACCGAAGGAAATATACTTAAATCTTGACTGGATTTATTGAGTTTTTCGGATTTTTAAAGAGAATAGTATCGATGGTCAGAAGGGGATCATCACTCATCACTTTCAGCGAATCAACGCAAGACAAGAAACGCTGGGATACCTAATATGTCAGACGCCTTAAGAGGTCCGGTCTTATGACCTCACCCATCGAAAAGGGAAAAGGTCCCCTAGAAGGGTTGGGTCCCTGGCTTAAGTCCAAAGAACGTAACGTCCGTTTAAGAAATGGTGGACTCGGTGTTTCCTTCGAGCCAGAAGGGGATCCCGACGGGAAATTTTCCCTTCATCCTTTTTTCGAGAATCTCACTTCTTCCTTTCCGACGACTTCCAGTTCCTCCGATGACGACAGGAGTCTATCCCGTCGGGGAGAGAAGGGGTGGACCAGTGCATCCCGGACACCGGCTCACAGGAGAGTGGTCCATTCACCTGACACGAGCAGTGGTGAACTTTCGAAACTGGTTAGGGTTTCAACCGTACGAGAGTCACTCTATAAAGAATCCATACCTTTACAAAATAGACGGTTTAATCTAAACGTCGACGTTAGAGTAACCGGGAAGTTACAACGGGAAATTTTCTCTTCTCATCCAGACTTTCAATGGGTCATACTACAATGTCCCTTCTATAAAAAAGTGGGTCTAAGAAAAAATTTTTTATATTTCCACATATTTATATCCTTTTTTAAATACAAATGATCTTATGTAATAAAATACTTGGTCTTACGTATCACAGACTTAAGGGTGATAATCAATAATAAAATATCTATGGTTCGAAATTTTATTAAAGATTGTATAAGGAAAGAACAATTGAAAACTGCCTTAAGAAAAAATTTAAAAATTAATCTCCTATTAATGAACCAAAGACAATATGTAGTTGTACTTGACCGGTGTCAGTGCGTATACAAGAGAAGGAGAACTTGGGGTGAGGGTAGAGAGGGGTAGGGTGTGAAGACCCAAAAGTGTTTCGAGACTGAAACCCAAGGGACACCTTAAAACTGGTTAAGAAATACGAACTGAAAAGTTTCCTCTTTTTTGGGAAAAGACGGATCTCTCATTATATATTGTTTTTGGAAAAGTACTAGAACTCTTTACCATTCGTATTTTAAGTTTAATGTCGGCAAAAGTTACATTATCGAGACTTATTAGCGGAGTAATCATCACTAATAGACCTATAATTATCTTCAAGGACTGGGTGTCTAAGAAAAACGTTTACAAATCATACTAAACGTTGTTACACATAGTTTTTACGTCGATATATAAAAAAAGGAAACGAAATCACAACTTTCCCACTCAGTGTGTTTCTAAATACTCTGTGACTTACTGCATTTTAAATAACTGACAGTTCTTAGAACAGAATTCCTTAACGTGATGAGAAAAATGAAGACGTTGGTAAGACTACGTAACCTTTATTCTCACACACACACACACACACACACACACACACACACCACAGACAGAAAGAAGTAGTAAATAAAAGAAGAAACATAATAATGTGTGACTTAGTTTAATGTATGACTTTACCTATGATGGGAATCCTCTTCAGGACGTAAAACCACCTCTCACTAAAACATGCAATATTTACCAATCCCCATTGAGACAACAACAATAACTTCCCAAAAGGGAATAGACTTTAAAATTAAAAAGTTTATGACTTTCCATCTTAAAGAAAAGGTAGATAAAATAACGAACAAAACAATTTTTTTTTTTCAAACACAATGATTTGTGTTTGAAGAGAAACGATTAACGGAACCATCTGTATTAAACCATTCCTTAGACTCGGTTGTATAACAGATGTTTTTGTAAAGGGGGAAAAATGTCCATTAGTAAAAGTTATTGCTTTGGTAAGTTTCTATGATAAAATACAAGTCTCTATTTTTAATTTTGTTTTATATGACAAATTAACAAATAGGAGACGAACAAGAACACGGAACTGATTATAAAATCGTGTGAAGAAATACTATAATGAGTAATGGACTTAATTAATCCTTTAAGTGTCCTTTTTTTTTTGATTCTTTACTTCTATAGATCAAAAGAATAAAGATTGTGTAAAATTTGTAAAATAAACGATCTTCGTTTTCGGTTCTTAATTTAGAAAGAAGAAATTTTCAAAGAAATTTTACAAACATACTCAGTTTAAATCATGAAACTTTTTTTAGGGACCTTATTAATGTAGTACGTACTTGGAACCTCAGTAGGGGTGTAACCAACTTTACTTATGAATAACACACCTTTCACAAAACCTTGTTTACACAATCTTTCTACGTAAAGTTCCTCTATCGACCGTTTCGTGAATCGCAATATATTGGTTTCGAAGAGGAATTTACGTAGAAATAAGACGGTTAAGATAGTGTATTTTAAAATTTACAGAGAAATGTCTTGGTTAAGTAATATAGAGGGGTATATGAAAAAAAAAAATTATTCGACAGTGCTTATAGTCTTCAGAGGGTTTACGGACAATCCCTGGTAGAGGTTACCAGGAAATACACCAAAATGACTTTTAATCTATTACAAGACGGTTGGAATCTTTAGTTAGACTAAATCCTTTAGTAAGGTACCGTCTCATCAGAAATAAATCTTTCTGTCTTAAGACTCGAGGGGAAAGTGTGGAAGTCGAAAGGTCAAAGAACACTGTAAAAACCTCTTTTGGATAGTTCTTATTTCAAGTTGTAACCTTTAGATTTACACCTAAGACTCATGGAAAATCTTTTCTTAATTAAGTGAAGACCTTCTTCTGGAACAGATCCGTTAAACGTTTACGTCAGTTCGCGGTATCCGATAAACAAAAGAACAGGGTTACTACGTTATTTTTATACTTCGTTAGGACTCGGTTAAGTCCTTGTTACTAGTTTTGTACTTTGACGAATTCATAAGATAAATTTGTTCCTTCTCTAATGTTACTTTCCTTCTCTAATGTTACGGTCTTCTCTCAGGTGTCCTATTTGGAAACATATACGATCTATAAATTGTTTGGTGAACGTTTATCAAAACCTTGAAATCCCTGACAATGTATGTCTATATTTAATTCAACTTAATATCAAGACAACTGTGTCTGTTAAACAGTCGTAAATTCTTAATTCTGAACCGTCCGAACATTACTTTTGTGTCCAACGTGAGAGACTTCACCTTTCAATGTTGTAGACTAGTAACTAAAAGACGGAGAATAACTTCTCTCTGTCTTCAGATTCCTTTCGTCCTCAACTTTGTAGTCAATAGTCCTTTATTCAAATCAAAGAGGTTCCCTACTCGTGTAAATGGAGGTCCAGACCCAAAAGAATAAAGAAAAATTACAAATTTATAAAAATTTACTTGTCTATACATGAGTTCATACGTTCAGCATACCTTTTTAACTCTCCTTTAGTCTATCTTTTAATTATAAGAGTGTTTCTTCGTTCCCGACAGGAGTTCTTGACTCACCTGTGTTCTCAACACAGTTCTACACGAAACTTAATAACCAAAAGGACTTATAAAAGATCAGGACATAATAAATTTTAATAAAAGGATCTCTGTTTGGTTGTTGTATTTGTTGGTGTTACCTTTTCGATAGGTTGGGGTTATCAGACTAATCAATCAAACAATTGAGTCATAAAACTGGGGATTACTTACGTTATAATTTATTTAAAGGAAACATGTCGTTTGAATTTAGTCCCTAACCCTGAGTACCCGTCGTTATAATAGAAATAAAACTAATGACCCTACAAAACCTTCTGAGAGTATAGGTAACCTATTCATATCCCTAGTAAAGTCCCTTTTAGTCACGAAAACTAAGTATCATTAGATGTACATCGGAAAGTACTACAAAGGATACAACGACGTTAAATTATGGGAATTTAATAAAATTTTTAACTTCATAAACTTTTCTCTTTACTTTGAAACTATACTGGAAGGAAAAGAAAGTAATATACCCGCAGGGACCACCCAGTCTACCATTTCTTAGTCGGAAATTATGTCCTCTGGGTCCAAACTAGGGATCCACCCCTTCTAGGGGACCTCTTCCCTTACTGGTGGGTGAGGTTATAAGAACGGACCTTTCAAGGTAACTGTCTCCTCGGAAATTTTAAAATTCGTAAACTTTTCTCTTTACTTTGAAACTATACTGGAAGGAAAAGAAAGTAATATATACATTTCTATTTACTCTGGAGAGGTCTACAAGCAAGAACACTTCTTTTCCTTTCAACTCTAGAGTAAGTTTTGCGTGTTCTAGGATTATAAAATTCGTCGACCACTCCTTTTTGTTAGTAGATTGGTTGGTCAGTTTCTATGAAACACTTCTTAATACTAATAAAGGACGGAACTCTTGTAATAAGGTTATTGAAGTTAGGAGTTTTGATTAAAGACATATTTTCTTTTTTATAATCACCTTAGATGAAGTAACCTAGTAACACTCCTAATTTACTCTATTTCGTACATTTCATTCAATATATATACCATTCACACAATAGACAGTACTGCTACTACCACTAATACCCCTTTTTACAAAAGACCTGAGATATATTCCGGGGTCAGAGGTGAAGGGAACTAAGTAATAAAAAATTTGATTAATTCCTATGTTGAATTCCAAGAGACTTTACATGAATAAATGAGAGAATAGAAGGTATTACTCATCAGGATCAAGATAGATCCTAGTTACGAGTTTAATATTTATTTTTACACTGAAACACGAATGAAAAGGAACCTAACCGAAGAAGTAGGTAGATGAGGTGTCGGAAAGAGATAAAGATGAAATAATAGACTCGGTAAAAAGTATGGATAAAACTTTCAATTAAGATACAGTTTCAAATTTCTTTTTCCAAACAAGTAATGTAAAAGATACACACACATACACGTGACTGACACGAAATTGGGTGAACCGACGTCCTTGTACATACGAGAAACTAGCCCCGGTTCCCTTTCCTGAACGTCAACAGGTCTACTCTTACGCGCCGTATGTGTCGAGAACCGAATAAGTTACAACTAAGAAACCTCATAAAACAGATAAGAGTTTCGACTAATTTAAATTTATAACTTTCTTATTTATAAGATTTATAAAGTAATCGGAGAGTGACACATTCACTATCTGTACTTTTTCGATATAGGATGGATCTCATATCCATCCCGTCACCATTAATTCTTTTCATTAAGTCACTTTTACATGAAACCCCGTGAACGAACGACCAGATCACTGACTCTGAAGCGTGAGAGGTATGTCCCTTGGACCCAAACTAGAGACTCGTCCTCTGATCTAGGGTGTACGGCGTTGATTCTCAAGTGGACGATGTCACTTTCAACTTCTAGGGTGTGCAATGTTGATTCAGGACCACGTCGGTTTATTTATTCATTTATAAAAATTTTTAAATCTTTTTAACGAAAAATTTTGGTTTACTAAGTGAAGTGATACACATAACATGTTGTAGTGTCATCTAATACTTTCGAAAATTTTTAAGATTTAGGGTTATACACCAATTTTAGTTTACGGGTTAAGGAGAAGGAGAAAGAAAGGACGAGAGATTGTGAACGGTACACGTCGTCATGGCTCCCGATTCTTTCTTTGTAGTCCCTCTTTGATCGGACACATGAGCGGTTTCCAACAAGTTGGTTTGTAGTCACCAAATGATTGTCGTTGTTTTTGATGTCCTATTATAAATGACCTACAAAAGACACTCGTTTTGGACACTTCCCAATTCCTTTATCTTTAAATGAAAAATGTTATCAAGCTACTACAGTAGAGGTAAATATATAATCCAATGATTTCCCACGTACGAGTCGACACAGACTGAGAAACACTGGGGGGACCTGACGTCAGGTAGTCCACGGAGTCAGGTACCCTAGGAAGTCCCTTCTTATGACCTCAGCCAACGGTAAAGGAAGAGGTCCCCTAGAAAGACTGGGTCCCTAGTTTGGGCACAGAGGACACAGCCGTCCGTCTAAGAAATGGTGTCTCGGTGGACCCTTCGGGTTGATTCCGTATCTCTCTAATTTATTAAACAGGTTCAAGTCTGTTTACATTTAACTAAACTCGACCCGAGTTTAGGTCGGGTGTTCTTCGTCGGACAGATCATTAACTCTAATTATACTTGTATTTTTCTGTGGTGTTTTCCGGGTCACCCTAAAACGAATCATCACAGAGATAACAAATTTTATGGAGATAGACCCAGTGAATTCTTTATGATTAATGATTGTTTCGATCACCTCCACTACTTTGCGGTCGATCGATGAATTTTGAGATTTTCTACTACGACAATTTCACGACGTGAGTTATATAGTCGTTTGAACAGTTTGTTCCGTCACCGGTGTACTGACCTTTTTAATCAAAAATAAGGTTAGGGTTTCTTCCCGTCACGGTTTCTTTCAAGTCTGATAGTCTGTCAATGTGAGTAAAGCGTACGATCAGTCCAATACGACTTTTAGAAAGTTCGATCCGAAGTCCTCATGCACTTGACTCTTGAAGGTCTACATGTTCAACCCAAACCTTTTCCGTCTCCTTGGTTTCTAGTTTAACGGTTGTAAGTAAGTGACCTAGTATCTCTTTCATTTCCTCAAGGTCTTTTTGTAGATGAAGACGATGTAACTAATACGATTTCGGAAACTGACACACCTAGTGTTGTTTGACCTTTTAACAATTTCTCTACCCTTATGTTCTGGTGGAGTGAACAGAGGACTCTTTGGACGTACGTCCAGTTCTTCGTTGTCAATCTTGGACTGTTCCTTGTTGACTGACCAAGTTTTGACCCTTTCCTCATACTGTTCCGACATATAACAATGGAACAAATAAATTGAAGATACGTCTCACGCACACGTTCACGATTCAACGAAGTCAGGACACGATGAGAAAGGTTGGGATACCTGCCATCGGGTGGTCCGAGGAGACAGGTACCCTAAAGGGTGCGGGAGGAGGACCCTAGAAGGGTTGGGTCCCTAGCTCGGATACATATACGTCTCATGTAGTACACTTTACGGTCCGACCTACTTAGTGTTCGACCTTGTTCTGACGGTCCTCTTTATAGTTGGTGTCTATACGTCTACTATCGTGAGTTCATCGTCTTTCACTTCTCCTTGATTTCTCGGAGAACTACTTCCATTTTCTCCACTCACTTTTTCGACCGAATTTTGAGTTGTAAGTTTTTTGATTCTAGTATCGTAGAACAAGATAGTGAAGTACCGTTTATCTTCCCCTTTTTCATCTTCATAACTGTGTAAATTAAAAGAACCCGAGGTTTTAGTGACGTCAGCCACTGACGTCGGTTCATTACTTTTCTACGAACGAAGAACCTTCTTTTCGATACTGTTTGGATTTGTCGTATAATTTTTCGTCTCTACAGTGAAACGACTGTTTCCAGGTAGATCAGTTTCGATACCAAAAAGGTCATCAGTACATACCTACACTCTCAATCTGGTGTTTCTTTTGACTCGTGGCTTCTTAACTACGAAAACGTGACACCACGACCTCTTCTGAGAACTCTCAGGGAACCTGACGTTCCTCTACTTTGGTCAGTTAGGATTTCCTTTAGTCAGGACTTATAAGTAACCTTCTTGACTAGGACTTCGACTTCGAGGTTATGAAACCGGTGGACTACTCTTCTCGGCTAAGTAACCTTTTCTGGGACTACGACCCTTTCTAATTTCCGTTCTCCCCTTCCCCCGTCGTCTCCTACTCTACCAATCTATCGTATTGGTTGAGTTACCTGTACTCAAACTTGTTTAAGGACCTCTGGCACTTCCTGTCCCTTCGGACCGTACGACGTCAGGTACCCCAGTGTTTCTTAGTCTGCACTGAGTCGTTGACTCGTTATTTATATGCTTGTTAAAAAAAAGAAGAAATGAGTTACGTTTATACGTATTTTATTTCGATATCTTTTATTAGTTACTCTTTATAGTATATAAATCGTTTATAGACACTTAAGATAAACCTTTAATTACTATGGAAGATGAGTTTAGAGTAACACCTCTCCGTAATACCGGATCACCAAGTCTCGTCCTAGAATTCAGTCAGTCAGTGGATAATCGAGTTCATTCAATGAATTGGAAATATCCATAGTCAAAAGTTAGAGTTTTTACCTATATTATTATCATGGATGAGTGTCTTAACAATATGTATTTACTCCACCATTCTGGATCTTTTGCCGCGTCACCGACTGTGTATTATTTATGAAATTTTAATCAACAACAATAACATAATAGTAGCAATATAGATTCATTAAATATCCTGTGTATCTCAGAACGAAAAGAATCACAAAGAAAGGTTCAAAGGTCTTTGGTATCACCTACAAGAGAAGTCATAAACCCCGTACCCGTAGGATCACTGTAAGAAAACAAAAGGACGGCAAGTAAAGGAAAGGACCAATTGTAGTGAAAAGGAGGAGAAACGGTGACTGGATAGGAGAGGGAGAAAGACCCCCTTTTCGTTGGGTCGTTATTACTGTCGTTGAAGAGAGACGACGTCCAAAAGCGGGTCTCAGACCGTCGTGGTCTGACAGGATGACCATCGAAAACTTAAGAGGGACAGAACAGGAGAGCCTAAAGGACATAAAGTGTGTCACTATCCTCTTCACGGGCACCCTTTCGTGTATTTCACACCTTATTCAATCTTTTCCCTCGTCAATAAAGGTCCACCCTTAAAATTCTTTCGGAAGCAGCCCTCTGTCTAGACTCGTTTCAACCTTCTCGGAACACCTTCTGGCACAGTAACGCCCGTCTGTTACAGTAACTAACACGATGCTCAGAGGATTTTTGAAACCCTTTTACTAGTTCACAATGAGGTATATCTTTGGCATGTTGCATATCAGGATAGTTGAACCTTATTCAATTCAGGAACGGTCAACTGACGACCGTTTGACAAATTACAATTATCGACAATGATAATTTAAATTAACTAATAATTACAAAGATATGTTAATTATGGATATGATATTTATTGTAACAATAAGATGAAAAGTTAGTGTTTTACTAGAATACATTGTTGAACAAACTAGAAATTTATTAAGGTACCTTTTAAATCCGTCGATTTGAATTTTGAAACGGTAAAATATTACTCCTTTGTCTTCCGATGACTAATTTTTTTTTTAAAAACCGATACCTTACCGTCTAGATCCTGTATTTAAGTCTATAAGACTAAAATAGGAACACAAAATAATAATAGTAAAGACACTTTTTACACTTGTAAGTTATTCTTCTCAGACCTCAGAATGGTCTAACTAAGTTGTTTGTACACCTCGGGATATCATTAAGTCTGTGACATGATTTGAACCCTCGATTTCGTCGCTGGTTTTGTCTATAAAGATACCATGAATTCGAACACTTGATGAACCTCCTCTTTTATTTATTTTTCGTTTAATTATGTGTCCCAAAATATCTAACACCATTTACGATAGATACTTCCTTTATTTGTTGTACCATTCTATGATTCCTTGATCTCTCCGTAAAATACCATCCTTCTAATCCACTAGACCACTGTAACTGGTCAATTTTCTGCCCTTATGTAACGGTAAATTTTCTGTTCATCTGTGTCTAAGGTCCGGTTTGACTTTGATCTTTCACTCTCACTTCAGCGAGTCGGCACAGGCTGAGAAACACTGGGGTACCTGACATCGGATAGTCCGAGGAGGCAGGTACCCCAAAAGGTCCGTTCTCACGACCTCACCTAACGGTAACGGAAGAGGTCCCGTAGAAGGACTGGGTCCCTAGCTTGGACCCAGAGGGTGTAACATCCGTCTACGAGATGGCAGACTCGGTGGTCCCTTCGGGGATTTCTGAACTTATATCCTTTTCTGAACAATAGTCTCTTGTCTATCACACCCGTCACTCCCTTCTCTCACCCCCCTTCGACCTCTCCTTTGTCATCGTTGTAATTTCTCATCGATATCGACCATGTAAAACCTCCCAGTCAGATCGTGTCCTTACGAAAGAATTGACGTAGGGTCTAAGTCCCGCGTTCCTGTCTGAGGACCGGCGGTGTAAACACGTACTCGGATGAACAGACCGGTGTTAACTAGTCTGGTAAGTAAGTACGTCATTAGTAAATAACTTGTAACCGATACACGTGACACAATATCCATTAGTTTTGTGTGCGTCAATGACGGGAACACCTCAAAACGTCAAGTTATACTCACACAGTTGTGGGTTCGTCCCAGTTAAGCTCAAAGAATGGGTCCTCGAACCTTGACCTTGATCTCTCCCTAAGTCAAAGACACACTGACCTCGATATTGCACGTTTGATCCTTGACGACTGTTAGTTTAAGACGATGTAATTGATCCCTCAGGTTTCTCCTCTTACTTCGTGTATTTTTCTTTTTTATAAGAGTACTAATAATTATCCAAATGTGAATACCTAAAATCAGGAAACTCTTCGACTCAACGTAAGTGGGTGAACAAGAAACTCTTCGGGATGTTTTGATTTCATTATAAGGAGTAGAAGGATGATACAAGACTCGATAAAACAACAACTACGACGAACGATATTATACTTAAATTACTTATAAGATCAGACCTATTGATTCCATCGTGTCTGAGTCCCCTTCTTTGTTGAGATCCAAACCCCAACTCTTAACCCACTTTAAATATTACAATCTCTCACTTTCTTTAGAGAAGTATACCAAGTATGTTTGAGTCTTGGAGTTCATCTCCCTTTGTTATAAAGTTCTTTACTTCATAAGGTAACTACTACTAATATAATTACTATGACTTATATAACTCTCCCACTGAATGTAGACGATCTAACCCTGATTTACATCGTGTGAGAAAACTTTGTAGACGGTCCGAGGTTTAGTGACGGGAGTCAAGTCAAGTCGAGTTAGCGGGTCAACACAGACTGAGAAACGCTGGGGTACTTAACGTTGTGCGGTCCGGAGGGACAGGTAGTGGTTGAGGACCTCAAGTGAGTCTGAGTACAGGTAGTTCAGTCACTACGGTAGGTCGGTAGAGTAGGAGACAGTAGGGGAAAAGGAGGACGGGAGTTAGGGAGGGTCGTAGTCTCAGAAAAGGTTACTCAGTTGAGAAGCGTACTCCACCGGTTTCATGACCTCAAAGTCGAAATCGTAGTAAGGAAGGTTTCTTTAGGGTCCTGACTAGAGGAAGTCTTACCTGACCAACCCAGAGGAACGTCAGGTTCCCTGAGAGTTCTTAGAAGAGGTTGTGGTGTCAAGTTTTCGTATTTAAGAAACCACGAGTCGGAAGAAGTGTCAGGTTGGGAGTGTAGGTATGTACTGGTGTCCTTTTTGGTATCGGAACTGATCTACCTGGAATCATCCGTTTCATTACAGAGACGAAACCTTATACGATGGATCCAACCAGTATTGAAAAGAAGATTCCTCATTCACAGAAAATTAAAGTACCGACGTCAGTGGTAGACGTCACTAAAACCTCGGGGGTTTTTATTTCAGACTGTGACAAAGGTGACAAAGGGGTAGATAAAGGGTACTTCACTACCGTGGTCTACGGTAATAGAAGCAAAAGACTTACAACTCCAAATCCGGTTGAAAAAGTGAGAGGAGAAAGTGAAAGTAGTTCTCCGAAAAATCAAGGAGAAGTGAAAGAAGGTATTCCCACCATAGTAGACGTATAGACTCCAATCACTATAAAGAGGGACGTTAGAACTAAGGTCGAACACGAAGAAGGTCGGGTCGNCGTATATTCAATTTATTCGTCCCACTGTTATATGTCGGAACTGCGTGAGGAAAAGGATAAACCTTGGTCAGACAACAAGGTACAGGTCAAAATTGATAACGAAGGACTGGACGTATGTCTAAAGAGTTCTCCGTCCAGTCCATCAGACCATAA
The DNA here is from genome assembly GCA_006410555.1 of Capra ibex. NCBI lineage: Eukaryota > Metazoa > Chordata > Mammalia > Artiodactyla > Bovidae > Capra > Capra ibex. The sequence continues at coordinate 10,541,011 of SJYO01041852.1, read as the reverse complement.
GGGTAGAGAGAGTCTTAAAAGGTGTCAACTAACACTAGGTGTGTCAGTTTCCGAAACCGCATCAGTTATTTCGTCTTTATCTACAAAAAGACCTTGAGAGAACGAAAAGGTACTAGGTCGCCTACAACCGTTAAACTAGAGACCAAGGAGACGGAAAAGATTTTAGTCGAACTTGTAGACCTTCAAGTGCCAAGTGCATAACGACTTCGGACCGAACCTCTTAAAACTCGTAATGAAATGATCGTACACTCTACTCACGTTAACACGTCATCAAACTCGTAAGAAACCGTAACGGAAAGAAACCCTAACCTTACTTTTGACTGGAAAAGGTCAGGACACCGGTGACGACTCACAACGTTTAAACGACCGTATAACTCACGTCGTGAAAGTGTCGTAGTACAAAGTCCTAAACTTTATCGAGTTGACCTTAAGGTAGTGGAGGTGATCGAAACAAGCGTCACTACGAAAGATTCCGGGAGAACTGAAGTGTAAGGTCCTACAGACCGAGATCTACTCACTAGTGTGGTAGCACTAATAGGTGTAGCACTTCTAGAAAAAACATGAGTCTTTGAGAAGTGTTCACCCCTCTAAGATGTCTCTTTATAAACTTGAGGATGCAAGTATGAACTATCCGAAAATGTGAGTAATTTGTCTATGAATAACTTGTGAATGTATTATCGTACCACTCAGTTTGCCTTGTGGCCAAAACAAGAGTACCTCACCCGTAGACTAGGTTCTAGGACACGAACTACAAAGTCACATCTAAGTGAGATTAGAAGGAATATTAGGAATCTTCACAACAATAATATAAATACAATGTCTTTTCCCTTGACTTAGGTCAAAGAAGGGGAATCCTAGGTTCCCTCAATTCAGTGATTACTGACGTTTCGCGTATTCTCTGTGACCGTCTTACGTCTCAAGTCCAGATAAGATTTGGATCGGGAAGGGTAAATGTAGTGAGTTCGAAGTGTTCGTCCTTTGTCTTCGCGTGTCGACACCAGCCGACCTGGCTTTCCGTGTTGACGACGACGACGACCCTCCTCTCCTGCGAGACGGGACCTAAGGAGGTACTTCGTGACCGAAGTTTCAGTCGAGTCGACTGGAGAGGTACACACCGTCTCTGTTTTCGGGTTTGTAGAGGTACTGACACGGACAGTCGTTACCGTTTGATTACTCGGATTTGTACCGAAGGAGGAGTGAAGACGGAAGGCGGTAAAACGGATTCATGTTGAATGACAGCCGCGGATTAAACATGAGTCACAGGATTGACGTTTTCTGAGACTCATTTACATAACTATGGAAAGACCAAAGATCGAATATGTACCACTGTAGGGTCCTCCTCCCCTGTGTAGGACTCGTCCGGTCGGGAAACACGAACGGTAAGGTAATGGAGTAGCATGGAAAACATGAAGTGCGAACTTACAAGTGAGCCTTTACACTACGAAGTATAACCATTCAGACCTGTTCATCTTCCAAACAGACTCCAGAAAACCCCAAACCCAATGGCTGTAAAAAAAGTGCATTAATTAACGAACGTTGTAAACTTTAATTCCACCTGAAGTGTTAGTCTATGGATATTCATCTTATCTCTTTACTGACTTCATGGAGTCTCAGTCTTTGGGCTTCAAACACACATACAAAAAAGGGAGGTCCGAGGGTTATTGGCACACAGTGGATGTTGTTCTATAGATTGGAGAGACCCAAAAAGTCACAAAAAAGGTGATATTGTTCTTATTACCAAGAGCAGTGAAGGGACGGAGATCCCCACAACAGTCTTAATTACTCTGTGGTCCCACTTTCGAAAGGTGAATGAAAGAAGGGAATCTCTTACGTCTTTACATTTATTTTCATTATAGAGATAAAACACTTGTGAAAAAAAGCAAAACGTACAGAATTATTGTAAGTCTTTTCTAAAAAACTTCGTCGTCGTTAATGGCATCCACAATGTATATTATTTCCTTGACATAGACGGTCCTTTTTGTTTCCTCCTTGTCTTTCGAACTCAGTCTTTTTCGACGAGGACCGAATGAGAAATTACCTTAGTCATCCTCCCGACCCTATTAGTGTTCATTTTATAACGACATGTCTCTCGTATACTTTCATCCTCCTGTTCTGTGATTAACTTCAACGGTAGGATTTTCATTTTTCTCTTTTCTCTACGACTACGACTGTACAACGGATCTACAAGAATCAGTATGACCTCTCTCCTCTGCTCTCAACCTCCATTTTTACAAACACCTAATACCAACTTGGTCGGTTTCGTTCGTCTTCTCAGAGTGACGGGTTATATAGTTCGATTCTCAATTTGAAACTACTCTATTTCTACAAGAGTCGTCACAGAAACTAATTAATCGGTACTTAACAGACAATTGTGTCCGTTGTGTATGATATAGTTAAGACAGTGAAAGTACCTTATGTCAAGAGACCAAAACTAACTACATTACTACAGTCTTTGGGTGTAGATTTTTCTAAATAAGAAAAGTTAGACATCCACTACTTAAAGATTTATTTCGGTAAGAGTCCCTACCTTTTATCAGGTGAAGAGAACATCCAGTCCTCAGGCCCGTGTTGACTCGACCCAGGAGACGGATCACAGAATTTCATGACGTTAGTTTTACAACCGACCCTACGTAAGAATAGACCTCCAGACTCACGACTTCTCAGATGAAGGGTCCAATGAGTCTTACAACCGGTTTAAAGAAACACCAACATCCCAACTCCCAGTCTCTGAAAGACTGGCACCCGGTCTCTGAAAGACTTAAGGATCTCCATTGACAGTAGAGGATCTCCGACGGACGTCGGAGTTTTCGGTAAACTCGAAAAGATCGGACTGAGGAATGAAATAATTTGGTCGTTTCTGATCTCACTATAACGTAGTAGAAACGATATGAGGTAACCACCTTTCATTCAGTGTATTTTCTTTTTAAATATGTTTCTACACTTGTAGTCCTCGGTAGAATTTTAGTCAGACAGAGTTGACCATTTCTTTTTGGTGATACTCCCGGCAATACTGAAACTTTTAAAGGTCCTACTATCTTACTTAGACTAGATTAGGGACGTCTGATACAACGAAACTAACCTAATACGAACTCATTAAAGAAGTAAGTACCCAACTTACCCCTTCCCTTGGATGTGTATGATATACCTACCTTTCATTTCTCCCTATACTATCCCAATCCACCCTCTAACTCCTACGCAGGGTTCCTTTTAAACATAATAACTATGCTACGTCCTTTGGTTACAAGTATAATACAACAAATATCCTGGACACACACATATATATATGTGTGACAGGACACGACACGAATCATTACAGGCTGAGAAACGTTGGGATATCTGACATCGGGTGGTCGTGACACCCGACAGACACCCCTAAGAGGTCCGTTCTCATGACCCAACGGTACGGACCCTCACCCAACGGTACGGAAGGAGGTCCTTAGAAGGGTTGGGTCCCTGACTTAGGTCCAGAGGGCGTAACGTCCGTCTAAGAAATGGTAGACCCGGTGGTCCCTTTGGGTTCTTATGACCTAACCCATCGAATAGGGAAGAGGTCCCCTAGAGGGGTTGAGTCCTTAGTTTGGTCCCAGAGGACGTACCGTCCGTCTAAGAAATGGTCGACTCGATGGTCCCGTCGGGTATGTGTGTGATGTATTACACAAATATATATTTGTATATAAGTAAATACAAGTTATTAACGTAATAGTATATACTTCATTTCAGGTGTGTATTAATACTATGTAGACATAATTAGTTAACATGAGTGGAGTGTGCGATCCTTTCATTACGAGTTTTAAGAGGTTCGGTCCGAAATTGTCATGTACTTGGTACTTGAAGGTTTACAAGTTCGACCTAAATCTTTTCCATCTCCTTGGTCTCTAGTTTTATGGTTGTAGGTGACGACGATTCAGCGAAATCAGCACAGGCTGAGACACGCTGAGGTCTCTGCCGTCGGGTGGTCCGAGGGGACAGGGACCCTAAGAGGTTCGTTCTTGTGACCTCACCCAACGGTAAAGGAAGAGGTTGTAGGTAACCTAGTAGCTTTTTCGTTCTCTCAAGGTCTTTTTGTAAATGAAGACGAAATAACTAATACGGTTTCGAAAACTGACACATCTAGAGTTATTTGACACCTTTTAAGAAGTTCTCTACCCGTATGGTCTGGTGGACTGGGCGGAGGACTCTTTAGACATACGTCCAGTTCTTCGTTGTAAATCTTGGTCTAAACCTTGTTGTCTAACCAAGGTTTATCCTTTTCCTCATGCAGTTCCGATATATAACAGTAGGACGTATAAATTGAATATACGTCTCATATAGTACACTTTACGGTCCGACCTACTTTGTGTTCGACCATAGTTCTAAAGACCCCCCTTATAGTTATTGGAGTCTATACGTCTATTGCGGTAGGAATACCGTCTTTCGTTTCTCCTTGATTTCTCGGAGACTTACGTTCTCCTCTCACTTTAACAACCGAATTTTGGGTCGTAAGTTTTTTGATTCTAGTACCGTAACCTAAGGTAGTGAAGTACCGTTTATCTACCCCTTTGTTACCTTTGTCACTCTCTGAAATCAAAAAACCCGAGGTTTTAGTGACGTCTACCGACGAACGTCGGTACGTTAATTTTCTACGAACGAGGAACCTTCTTTTCGAAACTGATTAGATCTGTCCTATAATTTTTCATCTCTGTAATGAAACGGTTGTTTCCAAGTAGATCAGTTTCGATACCAAAAAGGTCATCAGTACATGTCTACACTCTCCACCTGATATTTCTTTCGACTCGTAGCTTCTTAACTACAATCACTTGACACCACAACCTCTTCTGAGAACTCTCAGGGAACTTGACGTTCCTCTAGGTTAGTCAGATAAGATTTCCTTTAGTCCGACTTCGACTTTGAGGTTATGAAACCGATGGACTACACTTCTTGACTGAGTAAACTTTTCTGGGACTACGACCCTTTCTAACTTCCGTCCTCCTCTTCCCCTGATGTCTCTTACTCTACCAACCTATCCTAGTGACTGATCTACCTGTACTCAAACTCATTCGAGACCCTCAACCACTACCTGTCCCTTCGAACCGTACGACGTCAGGTACTCCAACGTTTCTCAGCCTGTACTGACTCGGTGACTTGACTTGACAAAAATTATAATATAATGTATATGTCATATCATACATATAATACAATGTATATGTTTATATATCGTAAATTATATGTAGTATTTTAGAGATGTAATACATGTTAATATATGTTTATGTGTGTGTGTGGGTTATAAACTGTATTAACCGGATATAGTTAAAATTTATTCTTTTTCATTCGTAATTTTTTAACAACACTGTAGTTAGTCATAAAATATTAGAATCGATTCCTACATATGTAAAATTTTCTCATCCTTATTTGTACGTAAATCTACTATTGAAATACAAAAGTCCGGAACTGTTTATGATTCTTTCGTACTCAAAGGTTTTAATCTAGTTAATAGGAAATACATGGATTCATTTACTATATACTTAGCTTTGTGAATTTACATTATGACCGAATTGTTACGAAGTTCATTCGTGTGACTCGTATTAAATCACCAAGAAACCTCGATAAAAGAATAGAATTAAAAAACGTACGAAAACTCTTACCTTTTATTGTTTGAGATTTACAGATAATATAAAATATTATACTTAAACGCTCTTTTACAAAAGTAAGTAGTGAAAATTTTAGTTCAGTAAATTTTTCTTTGTTTGGTTTTTTTTAATTTAATTATTTTTTTTACTTTTATTTTTTTATTTTTCTTTGGCTCCCCGAGGGACCACCGAACCACCATTTCTTAGACAGACGGTCAAGTCCTCTGTACCCAGACTAAGGACTAGACCCCTTTAGGGTGTACACCACCTCGTTGACTCGGGCACGTGGTGTTGACAGCTCCGACAGGAGATCTCGTGTCCTGGACGTAGATGAGTCAGGGTACACAGGATCTCTGACTCGAGTCGCTATCCTCTCGTCGGGGGCGAGAGGTGTCGATCTCTTTTCGGGCGTGTCGCTACTTCTGGGTCGTATCGGTGTCTGGTTTTTCTTTCTTTCTGCATTTTTTCTTTGTTTACTTTTAATTTGGGTACCAAAGTTTAGTATCGCACCTTCCTTTGAAGACTCTACCAGTCTCTTCGTAACTGACTTAGAACTTCTCGTTGGCAAGAGGGTCTCGTCACTGCAATCACACCTCTCCCCTCGTCTTCTTAGGACTATCGTACGAAAGACAGGAGAGCCACGAAAAAAAAAGAAAAAGATAATTAATTAATTAATTAGAATGAAATGTCATAACATAACCAAAACGGTATGTAACTGTACTTAGGCGGTACCCACATGTACACAAGGGGTAGGACTTAGGGGGAGGGCGGAGGGAGACCCAGTAGGGTCACGTGGTCGGGGCTCGTGGGACATAGTATGTAGCTTGGACCTGACCACTAAGCAAAGTGTATACTATAAGATGTACAAAGTTACGGGAAGAGGGTATAGTAGGGTGGGAGTAGGAGAGGGTGTCTCAGGTTTTCTGACAAGATATGTAGACACAGAGAAAACGACAGAGCGTATGTCCCAATAGCATTGGTAGAAAGATTTAAGGTATAATATACGCAATCATATGACATAACCACAAAAAGAAAGACCGAATAAAATGAGACGTATTATCCGAGGTCAAAGTAGGTGGAGTAATCTTGACTAAGTTTACGTAAGAAAAATTACCGACTCATTATAAGGTAACACATATACATGGTGTCGAAAGAATAGGTAAGTAGACGACTACCTGTAGATGCACCGAAGGTACAGGCCCGATACGGATACGTTTAAAAGACCGTTAACAATATGGTCAGGGTTATTCTTAAGGACAAAAGGGAAGGGATAAGGGAAAGAGAGAAAGGGTTTAACGTTTCAACAAAATTTCATCTAACTTATATCTTCAAACTCAATTTCTATTATCTCTCCTAACACCTCTTCCTCCCTTTCACTTTGTCAGATGAAATAAAGAAAGAGGTAGAGTTGAATTCGTCTCTTTTTTTTTTTAGTTGGTGTTTCTGTTTTGTTGGTTTTGTTTTGTAAAGTAATTCTTCTCGAATACCTTTCTACGGACACGACGTACCGACTACACTTACTATGTTGACTGTCGCCGAAATATTCTAGTCTTATTAACGAAAACTCAGGGAAAGAGAGGAATTGTTCATATTTATGAATAAAACTCTAAGATTTTCTAGATCGGACCGAAATTCGGGAAACAGTTCCTTTCTCTTTTTTTTGGTCAGACCAATCGACCCGAAGTTCCAGGTTCCTCCAAACGGACCGAAGGTATATTCTCAAGTATATGATTTGTTGAGGAAATTTTTAATGAGGATAAGTTTGTTTGTTAAGTGAGTAGTAAACTAATTCACGAAGTTTATTGTTTTTTACCTTGTCTCAGTCGAAGAAACTATAATAGTTACAAGATACTGAAGTTTATAAGTTTGACCGAGGTTCTTTATGAATCTATTTACTTATTTATTAAAAATTTTTCTTGGAGAACTCTATCAGGTTTTTACTCAAAACCTTGTCTTCGATCCACACTACAAACCCTCGTTGGACACAACCGACTGGGATCGAAGAATACATTGTGAGTCGAATGGGTTTGAACCTTAGAAGACACAAAGCCGTGGCGCACACGTCAAGAAAGACGGTCCTGTGGCGACCACAACGAGAAGGAGTCACCCGAGATACGACCACCGGAGGTCCAACAGCTCCCGAAACTTGTGTAATCAAGTTTACACAGACAAAATACCACGGATTGATTCATCCGACAAATTGCTTCATAATACTGGCGTGGTTTCAACATCAACTCCTTTTGAGTTTGTTGTGATACTCTTTCATATATGACCACGAGGATAATTGAATTCGTATGTACCTATCGATTAATGGAGAAGAACTGATTGAACATCAGAGAAGTGTAATTATAGTAAATAAAAAGTATGATGTATGTAAGTTGGTTATAAACAACTTACGGATGATACACAGTCTATGGTAAGGTCCACGGACTCTGTGTCACTATGCACTTGACCTGGGTCAGGTCAGACAAGGAGTCCTTTGTGTCGGACTCAACCTCTCTCCGTGTGTCATTAGGTTGTCAGTCTGTGTTTACATTTTTAGTGTTAAGGTGTTTATGATGTTTCCTTTCCACGTCTCAATCTGAAAAGTCCCGTGACTTTTTATTAACGGCACTAACACCCAGAAGGAGACTGATATCGACTCGTCATTCAAAAGTGGTAGAACTAAGAAGAACACGGACGAGGACTGGATAAAGTGGGGGCTGACGAAAAGGGTCTGAGGTGGGTGTGAAACTTCTGAGACCGAAGAGGTGGGGAAGGAGAGATCAGACTCCACGGAGAGTCGAAAGAGTTAGTCTTAAGGAGGGGAGAGTGCCGGAGACTTAGTAGAACAAAGATCCTCGTCTTTTTAAGTCGGAAGTTGAACTGAAGATTTAGAATGACAGAGTTTGTCACGTGTCACCGGAAAAAGAAACCCAGAACCGAGTACCCCCGACACCCAACCCCTTTTACGGGAGTCCTATGATAAATCTTTCTCTCCTTCTTTTTGATAAGTTTTATATGTGTTCGTTTAAGGAATTTCCTATGAGGTCGGTATCATCATTTCGTTTATCCATCTACAGACCAAGTCTTTCTCCCTTTCACTCACTTCAAATCCATGTTTCTACCTCAAGTTTCGTTAGTCTCTACTCGGTCAAGTACCCTCACGTTCCAGTCCTACCACTGTTCTACCTAGGAATCAAGGTATTGATGTACTTATATACCTCAAGATTATACAGAAGATTTATCAGATTACCAAAGGACACAGTCCTTGTTTAGGATAATCTGAGGGAAACTATTTCGTCCGCCTCGTCCACTGACTCCCACAAATCCTCTACTCCCTCTTACTCCTAGTCGGTTTTGAGGATTACTTCTGAAAATTTCTAGTAAACCAGGGCTGTCATAGATTCCGAAAACTTTATTAATATAGGAAATTACGACCTAATCTTGTGAAACCCTTTCTCTTCCGTCCTATTGACATAAGTTCATTATTTTCCTAACGTCATCACAAGTCTTTGTAGTCCCGTTAACAAGTTCTGAGATCTCCTGTCTTCATCTTAAAGCAAGTTGTCTCTTACAAGAGCGTCACCTTCGACAAACTTTTGTCTTCATCAATGGTACAATCCGTGGAGTACCGTTCCAAGTCTCCGACGGACCGAAATAGTCACTACTTGTCTTTAAGTGCGTCGTCAGTCTCCAAACTTTACTTGAGAGTCGAAAACAGGGTGAGGTGCTGACGATCACACCTGTAAGGGTTAGTTTCTTTAGAATTCTCCTGTCACCGAAATTTTATGAAATATTTCGTGTTGAAATTTGGTAAATTCTTCTTCATTGTGTCGATTTTTACTGAGTAAAACTTAAAATTCAAAGATATCACTTAAAAAGACTGAAATATAACATGTATACTCCGACCATACGGAATCCTTTCTTCAACCCCCAACTTATTTTTCATCTTTTGATAAATAAAAATTGTATATTACAATATTTACTACAAAACAAAACGACTTTAACGTGTTTAAATCAAGAGTTAAGACAATATTCGGTATTTAAGTTGAATAGTAAAGTGTGTTGTGTCTGTAGTACAAAAAAACCGTACTTCGTACCAATATCATCCATTACATCTTTTTAAACCTTTACCAACGGAGAGAAAGAGAGGTTACAACTGACAATTTCTAGGTCGTTTATGAGAAATTAATTCTATCTGAGAGGTTTTATTTAAGGAAAGACGAACTCAACATCGAAGACCTTCTATTTATTAACTTGTGTCAGTGACTACTGATTATATATTGTGATATATACTCCGTATAGTATTTTACAGTTAAGTTCGGAATGTTTGACAAGTAAAGATACTAAATATATAGAAAGACTTCCATACGAGTTACGGACTTAAAGAGAGAGTACGAGTAAGTTCGTCACAAACTAAAGGATGATACACGTTTCGTAATAAAATCTATGAGATTTTTTATACTTCTACATATTTTCTACATATTTATTTCTATAAAAGGAAAGATCACCAATGTTACAATGTCATCTTTTATTTGTACGTCTTGATCTTGAATTCCATCATAGTCTTTTCGTGTAATTATCATCATACTTAGTTTATAAGACCTTTAATCTTCTCCTATACGTCTACTGTGGTGGGAATACCGTCTTTCACTTCTCCTTGATTTTTCGGAGAACTACTTTCACTTTCTCCTCTCACTTTTTCAACCGAATTTCGAGTTGTAAGTCTTTTACTTCTAGTACCGTAGGCCAGGGTAGTGAGGTACCCCTTATCTACCCCTTTGTCACCTTTGTCACAGTCTGAAATAGAAAAACCCGAGGTTTTAGTGACGTCTACCACTGACGTCGGTACTTTAATTTTCTGTGAATGAGGAACCTTCTTTTCAATACTGGTTGGATCTATCGTATAAGTTTTCGTCTCTGTAATAAAACGGTTATTTCCAGGTGGATCAGTTCCGAGACGAAAAAGGTCACCAGTACATACCTACACTCTCAACCTGACACTTCTTTCGACTCGCGACTTCTTAAATACGAAAACTTGACACCACAACCTCTTCTGAGAACTCTCAGGGAACCTGACGGTCCTCCAGGTTGGTCAGGTAGGATTTCCTCTGGTCAGGACCCACAAGTAACCTTCCTGACTACGACTCCGACTTTGAGGTTATGAAACCGGGGGGAGTACCCTTCTCAACTGAGTGACCTTTTCTGAGACTACGACCCTCCCTAACCCCCGTCCTCCTCTTCCCCTGTTGTCTCCTACTCTACCGACCTACTGTAGTGACTGAGCTACCTACACTCAAACTCACTTGAGACCCTCAACCACTACCTGTCCCTCCGGACCGCACGACGTTAAGTACCCCAGTGTTTCTCAGTCTGTACTAACTCGTTGACTTAACTTGACTTGACTTCTGAAGAAGAATTTCCTTTTTGAGTCAACCCGAAGTACCTCCTTTCTCGTAAACTAACCTCGAGAGTCACTACTCATCCTAAAGTATTCATTTTTACCCAAAAATCTCAAAATACGTTACTGACTTCTTTCCGTCTCCTCTCTTTACGTTCTTCATCGTTAATCAAGTCGAATCAACTTAAAAAAAATGTTCCTTCATTACATTTTATACAGAGTCCGATCTAGATCGTATACGAACGTCGTAGCCCAAGTCCCCAAATCTAAACTCAAATCTCTTACTCTACTGACTTTAGCACGAAATCCTCCGAATCAGACCCTTGTTACAAGTCTCTCTCTCTACACTCTATTCGTACTTTAAACCCCTCCGATGACATCCTCATGTTCGTACTCCTTTTACCATCTTCTTTACCTTGTCTTCGAGACCCACCCTTTATATAACCCTTGTTACTTAGATCACTTACTTAAATCACAGACCCCAACCCCCGTCACCTTCCTGCAACCTCTTCAAATATTACTAAGACTCCAAAATTCTGACTTGATAATTGGTTTGCAATTATATAATTATCTTTATCACTTCTCTCCTATTTTACAATCGAACGCAAAGACTTAGACCCATAGTACTAAAACTCTACGACTATTACACAGGTATTCTTTTTAAAATTTCGTATTTTTATTCCACTGGTCCGGGACTTTATTCTGTGTGATCCCGAACTTATGAAGGAGACAGATGGTATTTTATCTATCTAACGAAATGGAGAGACTTCAAATCAAGGGAGAAGACATTTTACCCCTATCGAAAAAGTGGATCAGTATCCAAACGTACATCTATTTTATTAAACACATTTTAAGAAGGCCCCGAACCATATTACACAGAGTTATCGTCGGTCGACAAAAACGAGCATTGGAACAACAATTCATACCGGAAGGGACCACCGAGCCTACCATTTCACAGACGGACGTTACGTCCTCTGGGCCGAAGCTAAGGACCCAGCCCTTCTAGGGGACCTCTTCCTTTACCGTTAGCTGAGGTCGTGAGAACGGACCTTTTAGGGTACCTGCCTCCTCGGACTATCCGATGTCAGGTACCTCGGCGTTTCTCAACCTGTGCTGACTCGCTAAAGTGAAGTGAAACAACAATTCTCCTTCCTCCTTTACACCTAGGTCTTCGGTCGTGATTTTCACATCGAAATATAACAGAAACTTTGTACTGATCAACTACGGTAAAATTACATACTGTTGTCTAATAGTTTTGAACCCTTTCATCGGTGTCAATCCTCTACCCTTTCTTCTCCTAAGTACTTTTCATAGTCTCTTTCTCATTGTCCTCTATGCTCTCCCTTGTATGAATTTCAGTACCTTTGGATTTATCTACGCAAAATTTTTCTTGACCATTTGTCCCAGACTAAAACGATTTTAGAATTCTTCCTACACCCACCTATCCTCCGATAATTTAATAAATCGAGTGGTCATAGTAAGTTTCCGTGAATAGTCTCCTCATACAGAGACCTAAAACCGGGAACCGTTCTGAAGGACGTTTGATAAATTAACCACCGGAGTGTAAGTCATCGAAACTAATACGGACAGTAAGTGGTGGAACATGGACTTTCAGAATTAGTAGACTCAATTCGGTATAAGATCCGACTTTTAAAGATTTCGGAAGATGTTTGGAGGGTTTCAGTAGTCTCTAAGAAATTATCATTGGTAGTAAGAATACAAACCAATTTTACTTACATTATGATTATGAAACATCGACTAACCGTGAAAGATGTAAATGACGTAAAAATGAACCTGAACAGTTAAAATAAGAATGTTGGTGGAGTAATCATTCCATCCCTCTCATAATATAAAGGGGTAAAATATACGTTCCTTAGACTTGAAAGTTTTACTTTCTTTTGCTTATGTATTTTTGTAGACCCCTGACTTACATTATGTATCAGTTCCTAAACGTGGTTTTGTATGTGACTAGAAGGAATAATTGGAAGAGAATGGAAGAAACTTTAGGAAGGGACACAAGAGTAAATTGTTCTAGGAGAGACAGAAGATTGTAGTAAGAAAATGAAGAATAAGAGGAGAACTAAAAAAAAAATTTATTTATAGAGGGTCACTATGGAGAACACTCATTAGTAAAGTCCGGTCTCTACACTCAGGTCCCAAATACAAAGTAAACTACACTTCTTCTTTACTACACGAGAGATATATTTGGACTAAAACCGAAACTATTTCTTTTCTGTCTTTCTCTTTCCACCCCTTTTTTTTTTTTGTTGGAGTACTAATCCCCAAATCGTTTTCGTGATCTATCAGAACCAACAGTACCTCTGGTGGTGTCGGTGATGAAATGTACGTCTATTACACGTCCTTCCCCTCTCTCCTTCTAATCGATATCTATGTCAAGAACTTATGACTTTACCCTCGTTATTTTTTCGAAGACCGGAGTCCTTCACCCTTCTTGATTGTGTCCAGTGTCGTCTTCTCAGTCTTGGTTTCCGACGCCATTTCGCAAATAGACCCTACGGGTCTACGTGTTACGGGTACTTTTTCGAACACATCATCAGCAATCACGATTAAGGGTCCATAAAGACCAAGAGAAAGAGATTTTACGTGCTATCCTGATTATGAAGGCCGTCGCAACACATCCCCTCTTCGGTGTACTGATCAAGACCAGTTGTTCAACATTCTTCACCGTGCACAGTAAAAGTCAGAATTGTAAATTGACGACCATGTTCGACCTTGAGGTCAAGAAACCGGTAGACTACGTTTCACGGTTGAGTGACCTTTTCTGGAACTACGACCAATTCTGACTCCCGTTCTTTTCTTCCCCCAATGTCGTCTACTCTACCAACCTATCGTAGTGACTGAGTTACCTGTACTCAAACTCGTTTGAATCCGTCTATTACTTCCTGTCCCTTCAGACCACACGACGTACCCCAACGTTTCTCAGTTGTGTCGACTTGTTAACTTGTTCTTGTTGTTCTGGGGGATCTTGAGACAAACGGAAGATCTGGTCACTGACCTTAGGGACTCATTGACACTAGTCACTCGAAGTGTCAACTGGGTGTCACCCACACGTCACACTTATTCCTTAATCGGAAACAATAAATTTTGACGACATTAATTAAAAATTTTAATCAAGATAAAGAAATAAATTGGGGTCACAATGGATAGTCTTATGGATATCGAGTCTACCATTTCTGAGACGGACGTTACGTCCTCTTTGACGAAGCTAGGGACCCAATCCTTCTCGTGGATCTCTTCCCTTATCGTTAGGTGAGGTCATAAGAACGGACCTCTTAGGACTCCTACCTCCTCGGACCACCCCATGTCAGATACTCCAACATTTCTCAGTCTGTGCAGACTCGCTGATCACAATGGTTCGGTAGGACCGACTATATCGATCACTTACCATTCCCTTTATGACCGTCCGACATACTCTCTTCCAAAAGATCAATCAATAACGACACATTATTTGGTGGGGGTTTGAATCACCGTATTTTATTATTCACAACATAATGTGAGTACCTAAGGTACTCAATCCTTAAGTCTTTCCGTTTCACCCCGATCGAAAAGAGACCGTGTATCACCGGCCCTACTGTTCCTACCGACCCTCAATTTTAGGGGATCCCTGAAGAAGTACGTGTTTGGACCGTGAACCCGTTTTACTGACTTCCTGTCCACTCCGACCCGGACAGGTGTTTTCGTGGATGGGTGCACACTGACGAGGTACACCGAACTATAAAAGTGTCATACCCTCGGTCTTAAACTCTCCTTCGTAGGACTCTTCCTCGTAAGGTCTTCCGGACACACCTTCGAGGTACCGGAGAATGATTTGTCACAGTCTAGACACGTAAGATGATCAATTCTGTCTCAGCATTCCTGTTGGTTCTTAGGTCACAGTCCTGCACACTTAGTCTGAAGTGAAAAGGTACTCCCTCATCGAGTCTTAGATATAGGTAAACGTTTCAGTAACACCTTCCCATTTTCTTTCGAACGGATTAGTACCTTCGTTTAACTACACGGTACACCAGTTTAATGTCAAGTCCAGTATTTTTGTTCTAGGGTAGAGACATATCACAAGAAGTCAAATATCACGTAAAAGTAAACGAAACGGAGTACATTGGGAAGGTTGTTAGGGTACGACATTACATCCTGAAAATAGAGATCTTATATTTTTTCATTTTGACTACGAAAAATTATTGACACCTTTTAAGACTTTCTCTACCCTTATGGTCTGGTGGACTGGACGGAGAACTCTTTGAACATACGTCCAGTCCTTCGTTGTAAATCTTGACCTGAATCTTGATCATTTTCGACACCAAAAAGGTCATCAGTACATACCTACACTCTTAACCTGATATTTCTTTCGACTCACGGTTTCTTAACAACGACAACTTGACACCACAACCTCTTCTGAGAACTCTCAGGGAACCTGTCGTTCCTCTCGGTTGGTCAGGTAGGATTTCCTTTAGTCAGGACGCATAAGTAACCTTCCTGACTACGACTTTGAGGTTATTAAACCGGTGGACTACGCTTCTTGACTGAGTAACCTCTTCTGGGACTACGATCCTTTCTGACTTCCGTCCTCCTCTTCCCCTGCTGTCTCCTACTCTACCAACCTACCGTAGTGACTGAGTTACCTGTACTCAAACTCATTTGAGGTCCTCAACCACTACCTGTCCCTCCGGACCGCACGACGTCAGGTACCCCAGTGTTTCTCAGCCCGTACTGACTCGTTGACTTGACCTGACTGACTATTTTCTCATTCTATTTAAGACTCTCCTTGGTCTTGATTTATTTATGGTATGGTGAATTACGTATCGAGAAATGCAGACAGAAGAGTATAAAGGGATGTAGAATAAGACTTAATTCGTTTATTATGACTTGTGAATGATCTATACTTCGTGAGAGAATCCACGACACTTGTACGCATCTGTTCGTTTGATAGAAACATTTGATCACCTCTCCTGTTTGAATTTGTGTCTTTTATTTTGTTTTCTCCATTGATTATTAACGGGTCACTGTTCCTGTATGTCTTCCCGTAAATCAACCCTGAGACATTCATAAAAATTCGACTCAAAATTTTGTACTCTTTATAAATCTAACCACCCTTTTCCCACCGGTTTAACGAGGTCACACTTGTTTTACACTTGAATTTGTAAGTCTCAAGGTCTTCTTATTTGTCACCGACCTCATATTTCGTTTCTTTCTTCTCTCCTTTAGAGTGTAACGTGTAATCAGTCAAGTGGAATTTAACAACGTTCCGATGGATACCACAGAAATAAGACTCTCGGCACGTCGTCCTTTATAATTTACAAAGAGCACATATGTAGTAAAGGTAGAGACCTCGAATTGAGTAGTAGTGATTGGAGAAGTACCGGAGTATTTCAAGAAGTTTCAGTAGAAAGGTAACTACCGTAGTGAGAGTAACTTACGACGAGAAAAACCAATGTTTGACGAAAAGGAAGACTGTCTCAGAAACAATCCGTAAATGGAGGAACACATCTGATCCCGTCCTTAATTATTGTTAAATCCACCAGAATTTTAAAAGGTCCTTTTGAATAACTTCCTTATCTTCCATAATAATGTCCTTGTCTATCCCTGAACAATCGATTAAAATATCTTAGTGAGGATGATACTAGATTGAGATTTTATTGTAACTTTTTTTAGTTCGTATAAGGAAGATCCGGTCAAAGGTCTTACTAGCAAAAAGATAAGTCGGGAATTGTGGGAAGAGATTCGACGTGGGAGAATGGGGTGGGACGAGAGGAGAGGAGAAAGTTTACTGAGTTTTAGGTAATGGATGAACAGATAAAGGACAGTGGGTGGCCATTTACGAGAAGACTAATGTTGTCCCTAATTTTCGAAGCGTGAATGTCTTTTTATAATAGAGTGGTCCTAAAACGAAACATTGAAAAGTACTGGTGATCCTCTCTCACTCGTACGTTACTAATTTGTCTTTACTGAAACTTGATGTCAACAATCCTTATGAATTACATAATGTAACTTTTATATTACCGTGACTCGTGTACCTAGACCAAAGTAAAATACGAGGTTGTCCTTTAGTGAAGGAGCGACTTTCCGCAAATTTGGGAACACTTCAAGGGTGTCGTACCTTTTCTTATAACTCAGGACGTCTCTGTTACTTTGTTCATTTCGTCTTCTGTGACTAGAACCGGGATTCTTGTTTCATAGTAAGTGTACCGGTCACACAATCTCGTCTCTACTGGTCGCGTCTGGAAGGACATCTTTAGTTGACTAAGACTCTTTTAGTTGTTTTGATGTCATAGACTGTGTATTATCATTGGTTTACTAATAGATAATTCTCTTTTTGGTTTTGCACTTCCGATGTAAAGCCCGTTCATGTATTTGTATTAATTTTGGACGATTATTCTCGGACTTTCTATTTGTGTCTATGGGATCGGGGTTGAGTCATCCTGTCACTTGATGTCCACTGTATTTTTATCTTAAGTTTGGGATGTGGGGTAACGTTTAGTTGATATAAATTTATTTTTAATTTTTCTCTAGCTTAGGTCAGACCATTGTTCTCAAATTTTTTCATAGTTTAGGAAATACTCTTACACGATTATATAGTACATACGTCTTACATATCCATTCCAATGTACAATTTGAACCACTAAAGAGTATTGTCTCATACCTCCTCGCACACACAAGTCGACACAGACTGAGAACACTGGGGTACTTGACGTCGGGCGGTCCGAGGAGACAGGTACCCTAAAGTTTCCGTTCGTATGACCTCACCCAACGGTAAAGGAAGAGGTGCCCTAGAAGAGTTGGGTCCCTAGGTAATCTTGTACCCAAGTCAATTAAATTCATTTGTAAAACCAGTATAAGTAATTCGAGTATTACTTTGTTGAGTAGCAAATTGTACCTAAAGATCTACGTTACTAGTAGTCAAGTCAAGTGAGCGAGTCAGCACAGGCTGAGAAACGCTGGGGTGCCTGACGTCGTGCGGTCCGAAGGGACAGATAGCAGTTGAAGGCCTCGAACGAGTTTAGGACCTCGAATGAGTCACTAGTATAGACGGTAATCTAAATTCTAAGACCACGAACCCAACCGTTTTCGTCCTCTTTCTTTCATTATCTTAATCCAGAAATACAATGTACATTAAGACAATTTAATCTCTTATTGAACTCCGAACCTCTCGTGTCCATCGAACAGGTCATAATGGGTGTAAACATCTCCTTCTTGCTCAGAGATCCTTGTCTTGGTAGACGAAGATAACGAGTCCGATAAAGGACTTATTACCTCTTATTGTGACGACGAAGTTCAGGAACTCGGACAAGACACACATTCGTGATGAGTGTTATTAAAAGGATCGCCTATCTTCGTTTTAAAGACATAAATATGTGATTCATAAAAACAGATCTGTAACCGGGGAGAACTAGCAATCAACATTATAGTGCGATAAAAAAAATTTTTCTTAATAGGTGAACACTACTACCCTCAAATGTTTACTACAATAATTTTTATTGTGAAGAAGTGAAATTTTAGATTCCTTTTGTCCCGTTAACGCATAGATAGTCGTACGAATCTTGAAATGACAGACCGATTCACATTTCAGAAAACGACTTACAGACTGACTTTTACTGTAAATCGTTTTCATAATTTCTACCACTATTTATATTATTTAAGATGGAGACTTTCCAGTAAAACCAAGTCTCCTCTCGTAGAAGCGAAATACTAATGTATTAATACGGTTTTACAAAAACGTTCTTACTTATCCGTTGATACAGAGGTAGAATTCTCAATACTGAAACCGTTTTACGTATTGAAAGTCCCTGAGAATCCTAGATTCCCTTTTAATAAGAAATCTTGACATCTGTAATTATTATAGATCAACCTTTCTATAAAAGTTGTCAATCGTGAAAATCTTATCCGTAATCAAATTTACAAAAATTTGATAAGTGTATTTTCTTTTATATACAGTTTACGAGTTTCGTTACTAAAAAGAATTTCAGAACGTAATCCCTTTACTATGTCTGGTTTTAATTCATGTCTTTTTATTCGTTTAACGAAATTCCAGAGATCGGAGAGAGAAGGTGAAAACCGTCGTAGATTAAAATACATCAATAGAAATTACAATTCAGTTGGTGAGTAAGAAAAAGTGTTTATGTGTACTTTCAGTATACCGTTTATAAAAAATCCCGTACAAACTAGAGAACCTGGTTTAAGAACTGTTTGATGAGGATATTATCAGGGTTCTCGTGATTTTCTCCATAGACGACAAAAGTTCCCGTTAGTCGAATAATCGTCACCTGGACGGTACTAGCTAAAGTCCGTAAAAATTCAGTTGGGGCTGACTTTACCTGTGTGACCTAATAGAACGACTTAAAGTGTATCGATTAAGTTTTACGTCAAATTACTAAATGTCTATTTCGTAGGGTAGAACAATTCGTTACGTCCGCCTGTAGGTGACTGAGTCCTTAGTACAGTAAGTCCTCGTCGGTTTACACATATGTATGTAGTTTCCTTTCGTAATTGTGTATACTATTTCTAATTGCTCATCAGAAATTCCGATTCATACAACGTCTACACACAAACATAGTCACTTATATAAAACCACTTTCAAAAAAAATATAAAGAACACAATAACTTTGTACAATTATGACGATAATCGTATTATTATAACCTCTTCCTTTACCGTTGGGTGAGGTCATAAGAACGGACCTTTTAGGGTACCTGACTCCTCAGACCGACCGATATCAGGTACCCCAATGTTTTTCCGTCTGTGTTGACTCGCTGATTCTTGTGTATATTATTTTTATATTAAGTATACGGATATACATTGAATTAACACAACTATTTATCATAGTGTAACTTAATAAAATTTAACTCTTATACGACACATACCAACATCTTTGAACCTAGTAAACCCGGTCTTCCTTATGACCAGAAGTCACGATATCTTATTACCCTTTTCCCTTTCTTCGACCCCGGTCCCGACTCCTTTAAGCGACCAAAACACCGACCCAAGGGCCGTCTCCCTACCGGTCGTAGGTTATAGACGACAAGTTTCCCACTACTTCCTTCGGACTCTAGGGCCGAACTACCTCATTCCGTCCTTCCCAAACGTTCTGGACATCAGTCGTGTCACATCTACCGGTGCGGCACCAAGGTCTACCGGAGAGGGATTCGGTCCTAATGTCTCTCGTTCTGTCTCGGTCCTGGGGTGCGAGATCAGAGTCACTCTTTGTCACAACAATTTCCGGTCTTTTTAGTGACCCGAAACCTCAGTCAGTCTGGACCTAATATTAGGACCGTGAGGGTCGATGAGTAGTACAAAACATTGGAGAAATTTGAATTGGAGAGTTTTAGGGTCGAAATAGGGACCATTTCATCTCGATTACTATAAATAAGGTTTTCTAAAAAAACCTCTGATTTACTACATATCTTAGATTACTGATTCTGTCGTTCTTAATTCTTACATTTCTATTTGTTACATCCAAACCTCGACCTGAGGAACTCAAACCTACGATCGAACACAAAATCCCCGTCAAATGGGAGAAACCGGAGTCAAAAGAGTAGAGATATATTTCTTGTGATTCATTTGGATAGAAAATCCCAAACAACAATCTTGTTACGGACCATATATCTTTATTAATTATTTCAATTAATAAACATTACAATTTAGTTGTATGTTTTCTAAAAAATAACAACGACAATAAAACCAATTATCCCAGTCAGTATATCTCTCGATTTGTCCCACGACTACTCCCCTTTCGACTGATCGTTCATAGACACTTTGGTCCCGAGAGAGATGCAACTTTTTCGTGTTCGGAGTAGGATCTACCTATTCCTTAGACACGACAAGTACACGATAAACGGTAGTGGTTCTCAGTCGTACACTCATCATTCTGTGTGACGATTTACTTTACAGGTGTTTGGTTCTGAGTCGTCCCATCCCCTAGTCATAATATCAAAATTCTTCTTTTGGTGTACCCAGACGAATTTTAAAACAACATAGAAAGAGTCTTAATGACTAAGTAAGGACCGAACAAGACAAGACGATTCTCCGAGGACTTCTACACAGTTTTATTCAACAAGGAGTGACCATGGTAGTGAAATTAACGTAAAAAATTACATGTGATTTCTTGTACCGATATGCGACAAAGGGTTACAGGACCAAAGGAATCGAGATGTACCTCCCCAACTTACTCTTTAAGACATTATTGGAAAGTTAAGTATTGAATATACTAAGATACCAGTATATGGTATAAACCGTAAGGAATCCGGTGGAAGTCTCTGATCCTGTATACTGACAACATTGGTGGAAAATTATTTCGAGAATACCTTGAGGTACATTGATTTTTGGAGACCTAATGCAGGTCCCAGTAATTTTATTTAAGACACTATGTCACCCGAGATAAGATATCTCTAAAATCCAATATTGACACACGAAATTTATTTCAGTAAATATTACTTGATTTGGGACTCCCTCTAGACTGAAAAAGTTATACAAGACAGAATGGTAGTAGAGAATCTACTTCCTTTACGGACGTTTTCTTCAATGGAACTGTGAATGTAGTCACTAAGGATGACCTTCGAAGAGTGAAGTGGAGTAAGAAATTCAGAAATCGACAAGACTTAAGACGCAGTCCGTTTGAGACTTCATGAGAACCGAAACATCTATAGTGTACAGAGTTATTAATAGTAATGAAAAAGTTTTCGTAAAATGAAGAAAGAGGATATTACATAATTCAGGACCATTACCATCGACTGTAGAGGACCTACACACTACACACGGTTCGAGACACAAGTCTCATTAGGTAACGCAACCGAGAAAGTCAGGAGTCCTCTTGGAAAACTCCGTCATAGGAATGAGGGTAAATTCGGAAACTTTCCAACTTTCAGAACAAGGTCCAGTGTATTCACCAATTCAGTCGTGGAGTCGATGGTTCAAATACGAAAAGTAGTGTGTCGAAAGAACTACTCGTACTCCGACTGTTACTCCTACAGTTTTCGAAAACTTAAATCTATAGACTAGAAGTGGTGCTCTTTTTAGAGTTCTATACGTTACCATGAAATAAACTTGTAACATCGATAAAACATCTTTAACACCTAAGAAAGAATACCGTTTATAAAACGAAAGGAATACAGACAAGTGATATAAAAAAGAGTCTATCTCAAAGTTAGATAAAAGTGTTTTGATATTAAGTAGGTACGAAAGTTTTTCAAACCGGAGATGTCGAAAGATAAACCTTTACCGAATATGTTGAAGGGACCTCCTAGTAACGGAAAATATGAGAACTTTTTATTTAATAAAACTCAAGAGAGACAGAAGTTTCTCGATAATAATGATTGACTTAGAAATAGTAGTGTTTATCCGGTTTCCCATTCTCCGAAAATAGTTATGACGAGTAATTTTATAAGTATTGATCCTTAAAATCTTCGTAAGGGACAACTCACATTAGTTCGATGACAACGTAAACACACAGAAAATGGGTGAATAAAAAGAATTTTCATTAAAACATTTCATATTTTCCATAATCTAAAATGTACGTATAAAAACAAAACTATGTCCTACCCACTACCCTTCTCCCGTACGCTATATTCTAAAAAAGGAGACTCTACGGACAGTCAATTGATAAATTCACTATTTGACTCTGTAAACCCAATCCATATCACCATCTATGTACCCTTATTTTCTTATAAACCAGAGATCCCGTTGTCCTATATATAAATTTCCTTATTTCATGTTGAACGTTACACCGTTTTCTTATGAATGTAATGATATACAAAAATTTTCTTCCCTTAAACACATCCCAACAATACCCTCTATTTTGTCTTTTCCATTCTCAAGTAGAACAGGTATTTTCCACTTGTACTTAAACTACGTCCCTCCCTATGTTACTTGATTTTGGTGTCCGTCCTGGTACTGTATTTCTGTACGAGTCCTATCGTTGATTCAGGAGAACCGAGTGTCCCTTTCACATACGTTTCCGATTCAATCTCTTTTTTACTCGTCACATCGAACCTAGGTCTATCATTCCTTCAAACTTACTAATCACTACTTTGACCTAAGATCAGTTGTTAAGATTAAGTTAAGATTACATCCACCCCCAAAGGGTGTAGTTCATTACAAGGTTGTCGTCGACCCACAAATGTCAAGTTGAGGTGAGACTGTGATAAAGGGGTTTCTACCTCAGTCTAGAGTGTCCTACTCCCGAGTCAGGACATTCTGACGGGAGAAGGAGGAGGAAATCTACAGTTTACGTTCAGGTTCACCGGTGGATACGAAGACTACCTAGTCAATCTCTAACGTACAAGGTTAATGAGGAGGGACCCAAAATAATTAAACAATCTCACCGAGTGTTTTGAGACTTTACAAAATGAATGATGTAACGGTCATTAATAATATTTTCCTATATACTGAGTCCTTGTCGATCTACCTTTCTACGTGTCCCGTTCCATACCCCTTTTCCCGTGGAGGGAGGGTACGGTGGAGGTTCACGTGGTCAGTGAGACGTAGAGGTGCACAAGTGGTCGGATCTTCGAAAGACTTGGGGAGGTGAACTCTAATATACTTTCGAAGTAATGTAGTCGTACTAACTAAGTTAGCAACCGGTAACCACTAATTAAACTGGTAATCTGGGAGAGGGAAGGATCCTTTAGTCCCCCATCCCAACTTTTAAGGTGGGAGATAAATATTAACCAAGGAGACCGTTGGTCGAGGGGTAGAATCCACGAAAAGTCTTCAATGAAGTAATTGTATTTGAGACTACACTAACTTTCCCGAAACAATACTTATAATCCTGTAAACACGATCTGTGAAAGGACGGTCCACAATCAAGGATAGTAGGAGTGTCCCAAGTAAAAGCCACCCACTACGATATAGTGGGTAAGTGGTTACTCCTTTGATTCTCTCACACAATGAACAGTCCCGAGTGCCTGGGTCATTGTAGTCTTGGTTCTGGCTCAAGTCTGAACACTGAACTCTATGTTGTGCCTAAGGTAGTCTGAGATGACGTTGAATGTTTCTCACCTTCTAAGAGTTAATACCGAAAAAGTTTACTTCCATCTGTATCCTACTCCCAGTGTCACTCTCTATAACGAGTCTTTAAACTCCTATAACTCATAAACCCCTATGCCTTTAGTTCCACGCGTCACTTTCTTTCTAGTAAGGGTCCCAGTCCCTCTAGACTTGAGGCCTTTTTTTACCTATACGATAAACTAAAATCATGGTATAGAAGCGACTCATAACAAGAAAACGACTTTTAGTAATAAGATTATCAATCCACTCACCAGATACTTTATGTTAAGTACTGAAGTATATACAGAGACGGTGAATGATTCAACAAATTAGGACTCACAGCACGGACGAGACGGAAGTTGACATTTTATCCCTACTATCAAAGTGTCGCACAGACACCCCTTAGTCACTCAATTTAACATTTCATTACGAATCTTACTAAGGATCTTGAATCATTCGTAAGTTACTTATAAACGATACGACGACGACGACGATTCAGCGAAATCAGCACAGGCTGAGACACGCTGGCGTATCTACCGTCGGGTGGTCCGAGGGGACAGGGACCCTAAGAGGTCCGTTCTTGTGACCTCACCCAACGGTAAAGGAAGAGGTTACGTACATCACTCCTAGTTTAATATGGATAGTAATTAATACCATTATTCTGTTACGTGAAAGGTCTCATAAACTTGCGAAACCTCAACAGAATCAGTCCCAAGAGGTCTCTTTGTCTTGGGTATCCTGTATATATACATTTCTATAAATAGAACTCCTAAACCGAGTATGTTGACACTTCGAAATCAATCAGGTTTTAAGTTACCCCCTCCGAACCGTCCGACCTCTGAGTCCGTTCTCAACGTCTAGTGCAAGTCAGTCAGTACGACCTCTAGGTCCTTCTCGTTTATATCGTCAACTTCAGGTTAACAAAGAACAACCTCTCCAGTCTAAAGTCAAGGAAAGTCCTGTAGTTCACTACCCTACGTTGGGTGGGTGTAATACCTTCCGTTAGACGAAATGAGTTTCAGGTGGTTAAATTTACGATTAAAATAGATTATTGTCGGAGTGTCTTTGTAGACCTTATTACGAACTGACTATAGAGTCAAGTAAGTACAACAATATTGTTTTATGGTATTTGACCACCGAATTTGTTGTCGTTAAATAAAGAGTATCAAAACCTCCGACCCTTCAGGTTTCAGTTCCAGGACCTTACAAGTCACAGACCATTTCCGGGGGAAAATCCAAACGTCAATCGACGAAAGAACGACATAAAACTGGAAGACCCCTCTCCCTCGGTCTCTGTTACTATTCTCAGAGAAGGAGGAGAACATACACACACACTCGAGTCAACACAGACTAAGTAACTCTGGAGTACCTGACATCGGGTGGTCCGAGGAGACAGGCACCTTAAAAGGTCCGTTCTTGTGACCTCACCCAACGGTACGGGAGGAGATTCTCTAGAAGGGTTGGGTCCCTGACTTAGGTGCATAGAACGTGGAGAACGTAACCGTCCACCTAAGAAACAGTCACTCAGTGGACCCTTCGGGGGAGAAGGAGAATAATCCCGCGATTGGGGTTGTATCTTCAAGGTAAGAGTACTGGAGTTACTTGGTTTAATGGAGAGTTTCCAGGATGGAGAATTTTGGTAATATAGTCCCCGTCCTAAATTGTATGCCTAAAACCCACCCCACCCCGTACTTGTAAATAAGATGTTGTTGGCCAATAGACATGTGACACCGGGTCGATTCAACTGTGTATTTTAATAGGTAGTGTCATCATTTGGTGGAATCGGAAACTTGGTGTCCCGAACGGATGAACCAGATGAATAAATCATCGTATCTTTTTACATGGATATTAACATGGGACCTTCAGTTGATAGATAACTGTCTTACAGAAAGTCCCATATGAAAAAGGTAAGAAAACAGAGTATACTAGAATTTTCTAAAAAAGGGAGTGAAGATCATATAAATTGACCACCCTGGTCTATAACTTAGACTCCAGATCGAAAGATCTCTCCTTAAGTTTTCGTAGAAGGAATTTTACGTACGTGTGTATGTTAATTACAAACAAGGAAATTTCATTAAGTATTACTTAGATGGTTCCTTATGTTCGTTTACCTCGATTGTCTTTAAACAAGTCTAATCTAAAATTGAAAGACATAAGAGAACACACTTTAGACAAAATGTGCGTTTCAAGTTTCTGGAGGTTCTGTTCTCCAAATTTAGTGTACACTACAATCGTAACGACAGTAAAATATTAAAGAAAACGTTTTAGAAAAAAGGGGATGGTCCAAAAAAAGAACTCTTATCGACAAGAGTAAGAAGTTGTCTTAGGGATGATGTCCTTACCTGTACTTAGACAAATAGACAATTAGTAGGACTCAGGAATAACTCACTGAGTAGGAAGTGAGTCCCCAGAGACCTCACAGAGACAGTGTCGGTCATACGACCGAGACACTCATATGAAAGACCATACACAAAATGTTACTGTCAGAGTTCATTCTTTAATAAAAAAAAAAAACGGGCTCCAATCATTTTCCCGAATACTATCTCACATCAAGTCGACTTTAGGTTATCATGTCAATAAAAAGAAAGAAAGACCAAACGTCACGAAAAAGGACCCTACAACCGAATTACGATTAAAAATTGTTGAAAAAGAAAAGACAAAATTTAACATTTTAATTATAGACAAGTAACATTGATTACTTTACTGTTTTTTTTAATTATTCCTGTTCGATTGTTAAAGGAAGGTGAAGGGACTCCTATGGTCCCGTTTATTCAAATATACGTAAAAAATTGGAAAAAGATTCCCATACCTTTGTATGTGTGTAATCATAACTAACAAAAATATTTTCTGTAATACCTGTAATTCGACGTTAAACAAAACGAAACAAATTGTTATATTATACCTATCGGAAGGTCCAGTTGTTTATATAAAGAGGAAAAATTGTGTCGATTGACAAAATTGGACCCAATGGAGGGTTTTCAGACCCTGTTCTCGAACGGACGTCCGTCAAATAAGACCTTGCACTAGGGCTCCTAGTCCTCACCTCGTGACCTTTCTTACTTTGTCCTTCCTCCTGTTCAGTCGGTCACCAAACAAAAGTTGGACTAGTCTTGACACCCTTTCACTCTAAAGATTCCTCGTCACATCTTGTGTAGAGTATTAACAAACGACTTCCCTGTTTCCTCTTTGGTGTGCCTACAACCAAAGTCGAGGGATCGCCAGTCCTATACGGGACACGGGAAAAACTGAAGTTCAAAAACCGACATAACTTTACCGACGTAAGGATGTTTACAGAGTTCACAACTACTATTTCTCAGCCCTGTGTTTCGCTCTTTATACACTACGTCGACTTTCTTTCACGACAGTTAATATGGAGACTCGTCGACCAATGATGTCGTTGTCGATCTCATTTTACACTTGACTCTCCTACACTTTACTAGGGGTCCTCTTTAGACTTTGTTTACGTATTACAAGGTATTACACATACACGGTATAAATACATTGTTATGTGACACCTATCCATAAACACAACAAAGGTCAAAATAAAAGCGGAGGTGTTAGACCGTGATTTGTAGGAATAAGTATATAAAAATAATCGACCACGAAACTCCAGATATATTAAGGGGTTTCACCTTAACGACCAAGGTTCGTGAAAATTAGACAATTGACTAAGGAAGGTATCGTATCCATAATAATAACAGGAGGAAAGAGTTTGCTCCTTAGTCCGTGTACATCTTTAGATCATTTACTTTCGTCAATCTTAAAAATAAACCATGAGTTTCTAAATTTAAGGTTTTTTAAGAATCTGGTATCTTTTCTTTTTTAAAATTATAATAATTCAGTTGCACCAAATAAAGAAATTGGACGTTTAGTACGAAAGAACGTCGGTAAATTCGTAGTATAAAGGTCTCTTCCTTCCTTCCACGTACAATGAGGGGCTTTCTCGTCAAAGACTGGATCTTCTTGAGAAATTCGTCTTTGGAATCTCCGTCAGAAGGGACATTCCAGTGGTGACCCCACCCCAGTCCCCTTACTGGAACTAGACTCCCGACGTTCCAGCTGACGAACTCAACATCGAAAACCGTCCGGATGGATCTATTCCCTTAGGTACAAGTACTTGGGTTGAAGATATGATTGTCTGTCGTACCCTTGGTCGATAGTCCGTCTGGGTCCTTACCCGTTCAATACCCCGTGCATTAACCCGGAGCTAATGTCTTTAGAAAAATGTTTTTTCATAGAGTAAAACAACTTCATCGGGAACCAGTTTTATAGACGTCAAGAACCTTCGAGTCATACAAGTAAGACACCGGGACCACGATTCCTCTACGAGAAGGTTCGTGTCTCCTACTTCGCCAATACAAGTCCACCTTAATTCTTGTTTATTCTGTGTCACACTTCCAGGAAATACCCCGTCTCTACCACTTAGATTTCTAGAAGGTCAGTTACGTAAGGTGAACTGACGTACCGAAGAACTCAGTCAGTATCAGGATTCGGAGTGTCTATCTACTGCGTTCTGAGGAACGGAGTTACTCACCTTGGAGATTGTTAATGTTAGCTACGTATTTTTTGCTTGACCCTGTAATAAATCATACGAAATAATCAAAAGATAACGACGGTTTTATTTAATGGTGTTTAAATTATCGTTGTGTTAAACAAAAGAGTATTAAAGAAATCCAGTCTTCAGGTCCACTCGAGTCGACTCAAGAAACAAGTTCTAAAGTGCTCCGATTTTACTTCCAAAGTCGAGTCGACGTAAGGAATGATCGTCGAGATCCCCTTTTAGACGAAGGTTCGAATAAGTCTAGCAACCGACTTATATGAGGGACACAAACATCCTGACAGAGACCAACAACAAAAAACGACCGACAGTAAGTTCCCGGTAAGAAACGAGGAACTCAAAGGATGTTAAGAAAGGGTACAGTCGGAGAAAGTCGTTACCACCTGGTTCAGGGAGAGTTCCAAAGTTAGAGACTGAAGGAGAAAGAGTGTGTAGAGACTTGAGATCGATCTCTTTCTCGAAACGAAATTCCCGAGGATACTAATCTAACACGAGTGTACGTATTAGGTTGTATTGGAGAAATTCCAGACATTCAAATAGACGTCAGAGAAAACGGTAAATCACATTATATAAGTGTCCAGAGTCTCTAATTTCTTACTCGTAGGAACCCCCAAGTAGGACACATGAGACATATAATATTATTTTCATACTTGTTTTATAATTACCCTTCCGTCTCGTTCCTCTACCGTTAAGACAGACCTTATTTCCACCATCTCTCTTTCCGAAGTAACGTCCCCATTGTATACTTAATATAAAGATTCCTCCTTACACTAAAGTAGTCTCTCTTACCCATGTATTTCAAATAAAGTCCGTTTATATTTTAGTCCTCCTGTATTTCTGTAAATCAATACAAACCCTAACCGTTTATTGGATCATATCGATTTCATACAGACCCAAATTTAGGATCGATACGACATACTGGTAGACACATCACAGTCTCTTTAGGGCGAATCAGGAGTAAAGAAGACACTTTACCCCCATCAAGCACTATCGTGCATAAAGTGTCTTGCACTCCTAATTCATACGATTTTATGGTTTCGTGTATTACAGCACAGAAGGTGTAATATGCACGTGAAGTCTCTGTCGATGATCATAAATGTAAGGACAATAAGGATCTCGGTCTCGTCTAACCATTTTCCACTTCACCGTCCTCACTCACTCCGACTCTCACATCCGACACCAACCTCACACGTCAGTCTTACCTTGACATAATTAGTCATAATAAAAACTGAGTAACAAAAGAAGGTCTATAAGACTGTAGTGGGAAGATACTCAAAATAGAATGAAAGTTTCCGAAGTAGAATTAAAAAAACTCACCCAATATGAGGTTCAGGGGGTTTAGAGAATACTGTAATACAGGAAAGAGATCTTCTGAATGGGGTAAAAGACACCAAAATCGTTGATAAAGACCGGGGTTGAAAAGGGGACTTGACTCTGGACGTGAACCTGCAAAGTTGGATTTGTGGAAGGAGGAGTAAGTAACAAGAGGACAGAACTGTGAAAGACAGAAGAGTGGTGTGGTAATGGTGGTAGAGGGATGGTGTATGATAAGCATAAGGCGGTTCTTGATAAGTATAAGGTGACAAGAGACAGAATCAAGAACTATAGTCATAAGGGCGGTTATTTTTATTAACGTTGTCTGTTCAGGACCTCACGCCAGAGTAAGAATACCTGAGAGATATAAGGTAAAGTAAATGAACCGTGTGGGTAGGGCTCAAGTCTATAGAAGGTGAGACTTCCGGGAGGCACGACAAAGGTATGGAACGCGTACTAAGACACCCCGTGTATGACGTAACGTAACACTTATTGATAGTTATCCAGACTGAGAGGACCTTCAAGTGGCACCCATGGAATCCTCAGGTACGGAAAAGTAGAAACATAAGTAGTATAAATCATCTGACGTTCCGAAGATTATCGTCTCTGAATTTTTTTTTTTTTTTCCTACAACTTAACTGAAACTCAAATAGAATATCCGTTGTTCAGTTAAAAATTCAGCTACTTACTGTAATAGTCCATTCACAAAGTCGGTCCATTAAGACCGTCCACATGATCTACCTAACCACCTCTTACTCTCTGACCGTCGTTACTCAAATAAGTCCTCCAAAGAAATATTGGGTGTACTCTCTACTATTTCCATATCGTCACTACCGCTTTACTCTTTTTTACTTGTTTAAACTCTCTAATAATGTCCGTTCTAAAGATACTGAATGACTGACTAATCTATTATATCTACCCCCTCTCTACCCATGTCCTACTACAACCTTAAACCCTGACCGGTTCCCTTTGTTTACAACCCAATCCCTTATATCTTCCTTCTGAAACAAGTGTCTCTTTTTTTATGTTCCAAACCAAAACTCGTACAGTTCTGTCTCCAAGACTCCCTGGGGGACCTTCTTTACAGATTATCCGTCAATCTCTAGTTCATGTATAAAACATACAAAAATTTTGTAACAGGGTTTTTAGACATAACTAAAATTCACAAATTTGTTTAAATACTTCGTAAATAGAGAATAAACGATTTTGTCTTCGGCAATAGACGAATGCAACAGATCGGTATCACACGAGTTGAGGTGCACCGCTTAGTTATCCTTTTACTTCCACTGTCCACAACCGTGGCAAACGGAGAGGAAGTGAGACCGTTAGAGTCACTCGTCCTTGTCTTTGTGGTGACTAGTGGTACCTTCGTTACCTATGTGTGTCCAGTTCTTACCCTAAACGAGATCCAGACTACCCTTTATTGTCACCTTGAATTGATGTAAAGGACTGAGGAGTTTACAAATAGAGTTCTCTCGCAATCTCTTTACAGCAAACTTAAAGAGTCTTCTAACACTTCTTAAAGAGGAAAGAGAAGGTAGATGCTAGGTCGTTATTACCTAAGAACTTTCCGACGAATTACTATAACAAAGATCTCTCATAATCCGACAAAACTTTTGGATTCTGTAATCAGGAAATGGACCTGAGCAAATCCCGGTGGACAGGAGATACTGGATATTCGTTACCTTCTCCGATTCACCGTGTACAAAGGGACTTGTCCTTCCTTCTCTCTCAGTACTCCCTACATCGTTCTCCGTCTTAGTAAAGGGACACCTCATACTAACGTAGCACGTCCAAAACACAGACGAATTACAGAGGTTTACACCTAAATTAACATGACACTATCGTACAAGCATGACGCGCTCCTCTCTTTTTGTTCATTGTCGAAAGAGTGGTCATTCCGTAGAATAAATGGATAGCGAAGGACCGACGTACCTTTGGTGTCTGTTATTTAGAGAGAACTTGTAAACACTCCAAAGAAGAATTTTAAGTCCTTTACATTGGGAGGATGTCTGACGTTCGTTAAGATTTGAGAAAAGGACACTCTAAAGATGAATTTGAGAAACACGGTTTTACGTTAAATAAAACTCATGAGAACTCAAAGAATCCTGAAATTACTCAAATTACTTACAAACGTTAAAAAGTGCCGTTACGGTACTCGAAATGTCCGATCAAAAAATGACACTAGATGGTCTGGTCGAGGCAGACACCGACCGTCCATCTGTAATCCGTAAAAAACTGGGACTTACAGTATCCATGTTATCAAGTCAAGTCAAGTCAGTAAGTCATCACAGGTTGAGAAACACTGGGGTACCCAACGTCGTGTGGTCCGAAGGGACAGGTAGTAGTTGAAGGCCTCAATGAGTTTGAGTACAGATAACTCAACCACTACGGTAGGTTGGTAGAGTAGGAGACAGTAGGGGAAGAGGAGGGTGGAAGTTAGAAAGGGTCGTAGTCCCAGAAAAGTTTACTCAGTCAAGAAGTGTAGTCGACCGGTTTCATGACCTCAAAGTCGAAGTCGTAGTCAGGAAGGTTACTTATAAGTCCTGACTAAAGGAAATCCTACCTGACCAACCTAGAGGAACGTCAGGTTCCCTGAGAGTTCTCAGAAGAGGTTGTGGTGTCAAGTTTTCGCATTTAAGGAACCGTGAACCGAAATAAATATCAGGTTGAGAGTGTAGGTATGTACTGATGACCTTTTTGGTATCAAAACTGATCTACCTGAAGACAACCGTCTCATTACAGAGACGAAAAATTATACGACAGATCCAACCAGTAACCTCTTCCGTTACCGTTGGGTGGGGTCACAAGAACGGACCTCTTAGGGTCCCTGCCCCATCGGACCACCCGACGGCAGGTACCCCAGTGTGTCTCAGTCTGTGCTGACTTCACTCAATCGTCGTCGTCGTCGTCATCGTCGTCGTCGTCCAACCAGTATCTAAAAGGAAGTTCCTCGTTCACAGAAAATTAAAGTACCGACGTCAGTGATAGACGTCACTAAGAACTCCAGGGTTATTATTTCAGACGGTGACAAAGGTAATAAAGGGGTAGATAAACGGTACTTCACTATTCTGGTCTACGGTACTAGAATCAAAAGACTTACAACTCAAAATTCGGTTCAAAAAGTGAGAGGAGAAAGTGAAAGTAGTTTTCCGAGAAATCAGGAAGAAACTAAAGACGGTATTCCCACCACAGTAGACGTATAGACTCAAATAACTATAAAAAGGGTCGTTAGAACTAAGGTCGACCACGAAGTAGATCGGACCGTAAAACGTACTACATGAGACGTATATTCAATTTATTCGTCCCATCGTTTTATGTCGGAACCACTATCATTTTCTTGGATTAAGTGATACGACATACTACTTATAGTTTTTATCATTATTACTTAAGTAGTTTCACATCCGTGAACGAACAGGGAAGAGTAAACATAGAGAGTCTCTTCTCCTTTGTTTATGGGTAGTTCCTGGTGACACCTGTGTCATCCCATTTCCGTGTTTCTACCCAGACATATGCACGTCGACTACCCACACCACGTCATTTCCATACACATGGATCTAATACCGTCCGATTCCGAAAATACCCTCTTCACTCCTCTA
Source organism: Capra ibex (assembly GCA_006410555.1). Lineage (NCBI taxonomy): Eukaryota > Metazoa > Chordata > Mammalia > Artiodactyla > Bovidae > Capra > Capra ibex. The sequence continues at coordinate 10,507,560 of SJYO01041852.1, read as the reverse complement.
ATAATTATATTGTCAGGACCTCCAACTAAAAGAAGTAAACCATATACCGATTACCGCGACTCCAAAGGGTCCACCGAGTCATCATTTCTTAACCGGACAGTTAAGTCCTCTGTGTCCCTGCACCCAAATTAGGGACCCAGTCCGTCTAGGGGACCTCTTCCTTTACCGTTGGGTGAAGTCATAAGAACGACTCTTTTAGGGTGTCTGTCTCCTCGGAGGTCCCGATGTCAGGTACCCCAGCGTTTCTCAGTCTGTACTGACTTCGTCGAATCGTACGTACGTGTAAAACTTTACTAATGATGTTACTTCGATATATAGGTAGTGGAATGTATCAATAGTAAAAACAAACAAACAAAACACCATTTTCGTAAATTCCAGATGGGAGAAACGTTCAAAATCATATATTATGTCACAATTGATATTAGTGACATAATCTAGAGGCTTTGAAAAGACAGGATGTATTGACTTTGGGAACTGGTTATACAGAGGTAAAGGGGATAAGGGGTTGGGGACCGTAGGTCGTAAGATGAACGACGAAGACACTCAAACCGGAAAAGTCAAAGGTGTATATTCACTCCAGTACGTCATAGACAGAAAGGCATGGACTGACCAAAGTAAATCGTTTTACAGGAGGTTCAAGTGGGTACAGTAGGGTTTACCGTTTTAAAGATAAATTTCCGACTTATTATAAGATATATGTGTGAAAGAAATAGGTAAGTGGGTACACATCTGTGAATCCAACTAAAGTAAGGAACCGAGAACACTTATGACGAAGTTTTTTTTTTACCCCCACGTCCATAGACAAACTCTATGACTAAAGTAAAGAAAACCTATATACAAGTCTTCACACTGACGACTCATCGAGAGAAAAATTGAAAAACCCCTTGAAGGTATGACAAAAGGTGTTACCAATATAGTTAAATGTGAGGGTCTTGTGACGTGTTCACAAAGACTCGTCCTATGTGAAACTAAGTCATCCTTTAGAACTAAAATCACTCAATTGGTATATACTTTCTCTCACTTCTAGTCTGAGGGTCCAAATCAAACCGAGATTCGAACTTCTTTCTTACCGTTCTCCCCCTGGTCCATCAGGAACTCCGAGCTCCTGACAGACTACCAAAGTATCCAATACTCTCTTACATCTCTAAAGTTTGTTTTCGGTACCAAGTTTTGCTCTTCATCTGGAACCGGACTCGGCAGTGACCTGAGGTTTCTGGTTGTGGGTAAGTCGACTCCTCCCTCTACAGGAGTGCACACTGTCTCATTCGATGGTCCTTGTCGTTGTAGATATTTTTGGGAGTGACGTATGACGTTTTACCTTTGTCTCGAACAAAGTCTTTTTCTATTACTACATGGACTAAATCTGTAAGAACAATTTTTGTTTCCGTTAATCGTTTAAACAGCACACCATAATCTCTTTTTAAAGGGACAAGTAGAGATCATAAGAAGTTCTGTTAAACCAAAGGTGGACTGATGGGTTTCTCTTAACGAATCGACGATGTCATTGAAACAGGGACCTATATACCGTCAACTGTTTTTGTAAGAAATATACAACTAAAAATACGAATCTTTACATCCGACCCGACCACCTATCCATTTTAATGTTCGACCTACTACTTTAACCATATTCCGTTACAATATCGTGATGAAAGAGACAAAGTCCAGAGTGTAGGGTCGGTAGTCGTTTAGGATAGTTGAGGTAGTGAGGACCAGACTCGTCAGTGGTAAAGAGTGACCCTAAAACGTCACCAAAGACTTGACAAGATAAAGGACAGAACAGAAGGAAGGAAGATGAGACATTTGTGGACATTGTCACTAGAAATTTTTTATATTAAGTCTAGTGATAAGGAAACTAAGTTTAAGAGGTTCCCCTGTAATCAGTCGAGAACGAAGCCATTCCTAGGAATTTGGTGGGACTGAGTCAAATGTTATCATTCGTAAACAAAAAGAACAAAGGTCCAGTCGACCCCACCGAGACGAAATCCGAGGTCCTACCCAAGACCAACGAGGTACTTGTAATAAGACCCGGAACCGACTTCCGCGTAACTGAAGGACCTCGGGTGAGAAGGTTACCATTAGACTCCCCCAGGGTCTTTGGTTCTATGGAGTACACTTTTGGTCTCTTCCGTTACCGTGGGGTGAGGTCATGAGAACGGACCTTTTAGGGTACCCGCCTCCTCGGACCATCCGACGCCAGGAACCCCAGCCCTTCTCAGCCTGTGCTGACTCACTGAAGTAAAAGTGAAAAGTGAAAGTACGTAACCTCTTCCTTTGCCGTCGGGTGAGGTCACAAGAACGGACCTCTTAGGGTCCCTGCCCCCTCGGACCACCCGACGGCAGACACTCCAGCGTGTCTCAGCCTGTACTGACTTCGCAGAATCGTCGTCGTCGTGGTACACTTTTGTAAATTCCGGTGACAAACGTAGTGTGAGCGATTGTAGGTAACTGGCGACCACACTCCTTTATAAGAGATGTGCACCCATTCCTACGGCGTTTCTTTACAACGGTTCCCGAACTCACATATTAGGATAATCGGTGTCCACTTTTTGACCCTGGTCATTCGTTTAGAGAGGTCCTCCCGAAACATACCGTGAAGTGTCAAATATTTCTGGATATACTAGACCGGAAACCGATGAAAAGACTTTATTAAAGGATACTGAATAGAGGAAAGAGAAAGACAACGTCCATGAGACCAGGAAAAATTTTTTAAGAAACTTGGGAATCTCGTATAAAAACAGGACTTAAATCGTAAATACTAAGGAAGACGGACTTTAAGAGGGGTGTGGGGACGTGTCGAAGGGAGTAAGACCGGAGACCAGTTTACAGAAAAGGATTCTTTTCGGAAGGGACCGGTGTGACAAATTGTGTCATCGTGAACGGTTCGAGAAAAACAAGAATCGACGAATCAACAACAACAACAACAAAAGGTATCATGAATCGTGTTGGACAGTATGTAAGATTTAATAAATGACCTAAAAAGAGATAAAAAAGGTATTCGAGACACTTCTGTCCCTACAGTTATAAGGGTCGTGTGTCACCTGTTACCCTTTTAAGTTTTACATTAACACTTATTTACTTATTTGACTTAACGTCCTAGAAGGTACAATGTAAGTAAAAGATAACGTGGTGTGTTGGAAACTTCAGAACCCTTATATCGTCCTAGACCGGAACGTCTTTCCTGTATTTCGTAAGTATCCGTTTCCCTTTTGAAAAAAAGGAGAGATATCTAAAAATGTATATTTGAAAGACGTGTTTACCTTTTATGACTAGATTCAGTAAAAAAAAGGAATATAAAAGGATAAGATTCTTCAAAAACAGTCCAAAAACTTTAATCTCTTTCGGATTCCTAAAACATACTCGAAGATGGTTAACAACGAACTCAGTTCGTTCCGTGAAACCTAACAAACACGTAAAGACAGTCCCTAACCGGTTGAAAATTATAACCCACGGTTCAAAGGTTACGGACTAAAAAGAACCAAATTAAAAAAAAAAATTCTACACCTTCAGGGGACAGTACTTATCTTATACACATATAAATTCGCACCAGAAGCCTCCACCGCGTCACCATTTCTTAGGTGGAGGGTTATATCCTCTGCGTCGTCTGTGTCCAAGTTAAGGACCCAACCCTTCTAGGGGACCCCATCCTTTGCCGTTGGGTGAGGTCATAAGAACGGTTATTTTAAGGTACCTGTCTCTTCGGACCACCCGATATCAGATACACCAACGTTTCTCAGTCTGTACAGTCTCGTGTTTGTGTGTGTGTGTTATGTTAACACTTTTATGTTAACTATAATAAGGTGCCCAGACCCCCAAACTGACCCTCATTCATTAGATCAGGAACTCTCCCATAATTTCATCAGAGAAAGTCTTTATATTAGAGAAATTTTTCTCCATGTATCCATTAGTTTGAAAACGTGTCGTTTCCTTTAGTAGTGGTTTTACTTTTTCGTTGGATGTTTTACCCCCCTGTTGTAGACGTACACTGACTGTTCCCATTGTTGTTTTTTGTTGGGTTAGTTTTCTTCCCCCGTCTAGAATTATCTGTAAAGAGGTTTCTTCTGTATGTTTACCGGTTATTCGTGCACTTGTCTACGAGTTTTAGTGATTAATAATCTCTTTAGGTTTAGTTTTGATGTTACTCCATAGTGACGTGTGGTCAGTCTCACCGGTACTAGTTTTTCAGTTTTGATTGTCTACGACCTCTCCCACACCCTCTTTCCCTTTGGAGGACGTGAGAACCACCCTTAACCACATCAGCGAGACCTCTTGTCGTCTCTCCAAGGAATTGATTTTGATCCTGATCGCATACTAGGTCGTTAGGGTGAGGACCCTCATATGGGTCTCCTTCGAGGTTAAATGTTTATACGTTCGTGGGGCTACAAGTATCGTCGTGGTAAATGTTTTCGGTCGTGTACCTTCTCTGGATTTGCAGGTAACCGTCTAACTACTCATTTCTTTTACACAAACGACAACAAATCAGTGATTCAGTACAGACTGAGAAAACCCTGGGGTGCCTGGATAAATGTGTATATATTACCTTATTCCGAAGGAACCATTCCTTAGGTGAACGGTTACGTCCTCTACACCCAAGTTAGGGACCAAACCCTTCTAGGGGACCTATTCCTTTACCGTTAGGTGAGGTCATAAGAACGGACCCTTAAAACGTAACCGTCTCCTCGAACCGTCCGTTGTCAGGTACCCCGACGTTTTCTCAGTCTGTGTTGAATCACTGATTTGTCGTTGTTATTTATTACCTTATGATTTATGGTATACTATAGTGAATATACACCTTAGATTTTATACTAAGTTTAATTGAAATGGTTTATCTTTGTCTGAGTGTCTATATCTTTTGTTTGAATACGAATGGTTTCCTCTTTCCCTGACCCTCCTCTATTTAATCCTCAAACCCTAATCGTCTATGTTTGAAGATGTATGTTTTATTTGTTGTTCTAGGAGGACATACCGTGTCCCTTATAGGACGTTATTTGGTATTACCTTTTCTTTTACTTTTTCTTATATATTTATACACATTATACTTAGTTAAACGACATGTGGTTTGTGATTATGTGTAACATTTAATTGACATGAAGTTAATTTTTGTTTTTCTCGATGTGTCCCTCCTCCGACTACCGGGTCCCAAGGTAAAGGTGATCCCTACAGGTTATTACCGGACGTGTGGTATCCGTCTACTATGAAGGGTATACATTCGGTTCGGATGTCATAGAACATGGATAAGACACCCGGTCGGGATGGCTTTACAGTCGACGTTCCTTTACCATACACACCCTCTTCGTAACCTCAGTGAAGATTTTGTTTCTCGAGGAATAGTCCCATACTAAACTCTACTTCAATCCTTCTTCTTGACACTAAGCCTCACGTCCCTTACTTCGGTTTTCAGACCTTGACCCTACCGTCGGTTAGTGACACAGTTCTCATTGTCGTTCCCTTGGTCCCTTGTTTACTTCCAATTGACATCCTATTGTTCTCTTTCTCGTTCCCCCCGCCCCGTCAACCCTTTCCTTACGTCCGACGTCCGGTACCGTAAGGAAAATCCGTGTCGAACTTTGACTCGACCTGGGTCCTACAATCTGTACAACGAGACATAAAAATATCCCTGATACCAAGTTAAACAACAAACCAAAAAAAAATCAGTGGTAATGACAAATCCATCTTTCCAGTGAAGTTCCATGAAGTGCTCAGTCTATCCTACACATAATTATCAAAAACGATAAACTTCCTCAGACTCAACGTTTTTTTGTTTTAAATTGTCACATAAATTTTCAAGATGGAGTTCAGTACACCAGGTTCTTGTGAAACAGGATCATTTTTCGTCCTAACTACGAGTAATAGGGTTAATTTCCACTTTCTATTTCCTACACTTTTATCTATTAACCCTGACAAAGATTCGGGTTTAAAGAAGAAAGTATTGAGATGGTTATATCAATCTAGGATTAGCTTCACTGTAAATTACCTTATATGTAAATATTTAATAATTTCATGTATGTACTAAATTCATTTTGTAAAAACATATATTGGTTATTTATAAAGTTGTAGAAATTTAAAATTAAATAGTAGTGGTAATAACATAGAAATAAACATCAAGATCGAATCATACGACTTTATTTCCTGTTTTAAAACTTTATCATTCTATATTAATATAAACGTTGCAATTTCTATTATCCTTCATTCATCCGGATAAACATATTAACAAAACCCGTAATCTATCAAAATTTATTCGTGCCAAATTTCAACATAAAGTGATTAAGTCTGGTCCATTTGGAAAAAAAAAAAAAGGAGAATCAATTTTAGTACATCGGGTCCCCTTTATAGAAGACTCTGTGACTATTCCGTGTAAAAGATCTTGACAGAACCCAAGTATCTCGATGACAAAGAGAAGATGGTTGTGAGATAAAGGTAAGTCAAGAAAAGGATATAAAAGAGAGGAAGATTTAATCAAAATCCGTCACTTACGAAAGTATAGTTAACAAAACTTATTATATTCGTGAAGAAACAAATAAGTACAATTTAGAAATAGTTCCACAGACCATGTTTTATTCATAAGAGATTGTAATTACCAGTATGACAAAGGTCTGAATGTGTAAAGGGACAGTAAAAAGGTACAAGGAAGTAAATTATTTATAGTTAATTCACACTCTGTCCAAGTAACGTTTAACGAAATATTACTTGAAGGGGTCTCCCAACATAATAAAGTCTCAGTTTCAGTTCTGATACTAGTTCAATATACCAGGTAAATATAGAGGGTCATAAAGATAGTCTCAATATACAAAAGTCAAAATCAGAAGTTACCAAGACATTCTTTTCGAGATGATTAAAGGGATTAGGACGATGACTAAAGGGGCTTTATTTCTCAACAAGTAATAAGTAATTGTACGTAAATATACTTAAAAAGTAATATATCGTAAGTAAATAAAGTCACAGTAAAATAATCAATAGATAACGACACATTGTTTAATAGGGGGTTTAGATCGTCGAATTTTGTTCATATATAATAGACCGGTTCAAAGACTTTCAATCCTTAGGTCTTCGTTGAAGTCAAGTCAAGTCAAGTCAAGTCAGCGAGTCAGCACAGACTTTAAAAAACTGGAGTACCTGACGTCGTGCGGTCCGAAAGGACAGGAAGTGGTAGAGGACCTCGAACGAGTTTGAGTACAGGTAGTTCAGCCACTACGGTAGGTAGGTAGAGTAGGAGACAGTAGAGGACGGAAGTTAGAAAAGGTCGTAGTCCCTGAAAAAGTTACTCAGTCGAGAAGCGTAGTCTACCGGTTTCATGACCTCGAAGTCGAAGTCGTAGTCAGGAAGGTTACTTATAAGTCCTAACTAAAGGAAATCCTAACTGACCAAACTAGAGGAACGTCAGGTTCCCTGAGAGTTCTCAGAAGAGGTCGTAGTGTCAAGCTTTCGTAGTTAAGAAGGCACGAGTCGGAAGAAATTCCAGGTTGAGTGTAGGTATGTACTGATGACCTTTTTGATATCGAAACTGATATGTCTAGAAACAACCGTTTCATTACACAGAGACGAAAACTTATACGACAGATCCAAACAGTATCGAAAAGAAGGTTCCTCGTTCGAAGAAAATTAAAGTACTGACGATAGTGACTTCGTTGAAGCGACCCACTAAAACCGAGACCCAAAGGGTGCTTCAATATCTGTTTTACAGTTGGTCTGACGTAAGTAGACTTCCAAACTAATCCGACCTCCTAGACGAAGATTCTACCACGACAGAGTACTAAAAACCGTCTTCCAGAGTTAAGGAAACCGTCTTCTGGAGAGGTATCCCGACGAACTGTCTCGTAGACAGAAGAGGGTCTTAATCGTTAGGTTCTAGATCCCTCGTTGCCTGTTCGTCGTTACAAAAACACTGAATCAGTGAAGGCGGGATAAGATAAGACTCACTGAGTAATTCAGGTCTAGTAATCAGAGGTGAGACTTTCCTCCTCACAACAGATTCTTAAACACTTGTATAAAATTTTGATAGTGTGTAGTATCTTAGAAATTTCGATACTCAGTAAGAGGATGGAGATATTTACTCCTTTGACTCAGGGTCTCTACACTACTACATGTTTTAGAAAATGGGAGTATGAAGACGAGACGTACGTGTGTACGATTCAATGAACTCAGCACAGACAGAGAAACACTGGGATACCTGACATCGGATGGTCCGAGTAAAAAGGTACCGTAAGAGGTCCGTTCTTATGACCCTACCCAACGGTACAGGAGGAGGTCCCTTAGAAGGTTGGGTCCCTAGGTTAGGCTCAGCGAGTACGGAGTAGGCAACCGTCCGTCCAAGAAATGGTGATCGTGGTAGACCCTTCGGGTGTGAATACGGGATATATCTTAACTTGAGAAAAGAAAAAGTGAGTTCCAGTAACTTGAAAGACCAAAGACCCCAAGGAAGACTACAAGGAAGACATGTAAAGTAACGAAAGGTCGAATATATATCAATTGATTTATTATTATGTATAAATAGATGTTATACAATAAGTATTCGTTTCTTGTAAATGATTAGTATAAAATACACTCATTACACGATTACGGATCATCATTGAGTTTATAAACATGATTCGACCATTTATGAACGAGTGGGGGGTTTACGGTACAAAAATCCACCCATACGATAATAACCTCCAGAATCTAATTTTGATCGGTTTCCTATAGAGAATTAAGGTAAAATGTCAGGAATTCCTACACATGTAAACTAGTACTTCTACAACTCCGTCTATCGTCGTTATCTACTCTTCTTACACCAAACGGACGGTAATAAAACGGTTTCCTCAGTACATCATCTACTTTTCCGTCTGAACACTTTCACTTACTTTCATGAATTACCCGGGTATTTACCGATATCTTAAATTTAACCATTGTAATTTATCTTAGACTAATAGACTTTCTACTCTAGTCGGTGAAGAGTCTCCCAAACGATCGTCGATGACATGTGTGGTGGTATTGTCATTGAACCATTGTCGTGTTTAAAATAAGTTGTTTACTTACATTTACTTCTGTAACACACTTCCCTTCTGTAACACAAAATAAAGGACAAAGGATAAGGGAGATGGTCTCACCTCGTTTGAGCGTCTTTGTACTAATTGTCACAACTTTATTCAGATGTACGTTCTCGATTTAGAATAGACGACGATCGACCAAGGTAGGTAGAATAACGAAAGTCCCTCGGGTCGGGTTGAGGTTTGGTCCAGAGACTCTGATAATCCCTTTCATTAGAGGTCTCCCTCGGACCCCTAATCTTCGTGGACCCGGACCTGAGGGCGACATCGAGACAGGGAAACAAGAGACATCACTCGCTCGAAGATTAACGATACTCGACAGTTATTACACAAGTAAATCAGTAATAAACAATTCGTGACATTTGTACTATCTGTGACACACTTCCTGGAATTTTGTATTTTTGATATTTATTCTGTGTAAGATACCATGATCTGTGTACGATAGATGAACGCATCACAAAAGGTTTTCGGTTCTATTAAATACGTAGACTGTATGTAAGTAACTGTAGTCGTGGCATCTATACTAGGGGTAAAATGTCTCCTCCTTTCGTTCTGACTCTCGAAAATTTCCTAAACAGGAGTTCCTAAAGTTCGCTCCTTCATACTATAAACTCGAGTTTGAATCCATCAGATTAAAAAGTATCTTGTACAAAAGACATGTGTTCCGTATCGTGGATCGTATATCGACAGGAACTTTCGTAGGTAACCAAACTTTTACTCTTATACTAATACTTTTAAATTCAAATCACGATCTACTTACAACGTTTGTTTACAAAAAGACCTAACGTGCATACCTTGTACTCTAGTCAAATGTATAGTCCTATTAGATAAGTCCGGAGTCGTCTCTTTATACCCCCTTTTCAAAGACGTCTGGTTGTCACAGGGAATTCTTAGAAAAAACAACAACAAAATTTGTGAATTTCTTATACGTAAACCATATCAATTTTTACATAAATCAGGGAAATAGTGACTAGGAAATAACAATAAAAGAAAAGGAAAATAAGTACTAGAACAAAACGGATGAAAGGAAATAAAGAAAAACAGAATCAAGGTTTTCCCTTCTCTTTTAATTGTATATTTTTTCTTCCACATTGTAGTGCATTTTCACCTGTAAAAAGGTTTATACACGTCAAAATTTTTATAGAAATTGTAATTAAAGAGTAAAACTACAATTAAAGAGTAAATTTACGAAAGAAGACGAAACGTTAGTAGGGAGACACAAAAAAGTCAGAAAATTGAAATAACTTCGAAGAACACAGATACAGTTTCTAGAAAGAACCATTTACAGTGTAACGTGAACTTTTATACACCTAATAAGTGTTTATAGAGAACCATAACTAAAGATTGTACTAAGGTGTCACTATCCTCTTGTCTGAGACATACTAAAGTTATGGATTTCTGGTACTTTAAAAACGTGGAACAAAATACAGGGACCTATACAAGGTCCCAGAGGACCAAATATGAGACGACGATTCAGTGAAGTCAGTACAGACTGAGACACACTGGGGTATCTACCGTCGGGTGGTCCGAGGGGGCAGGGACCCTAAGAGGTCCGTTCTTGTGACCTCACCCAACGGTAAAGGAAGAGGTTACGTACTTTCACTTTTCACTTTCCCTTCAGCGAGTCAGCACAGGCTGAGAAGCGCTGGGATACCTGGTGTCGGATGGTCCGAGGAGACAGGTACCTTAAAAGGTCCGTTCTTGTGACCTCACCCCACGGTAGCGGAAGAGGTCAAATATGAGATACCCTTGAATGTATCTTAAACATAGGATGACAACACACTTTTTACATATTTAGAATTAATACAACTTAACCAAGTATTACGAAAAGTCCAGATGATATAGTAAGTTGAAAAGACAGATAAGTAAGATAATTAAAAACTCTCAGACTATAACTTTGAGGTGGATTTCTTAGAATTAAATAGATGAATTTTTATTAATATTACATATCACCTTGATAGACATTGAAACAAGACATAAAAGGTTCAGAGGATATTTACACAATAGTATGAAAGTACATTAAATTTTTGTTTGTTTGTTTTTCTCTCATATTCTACCTTTAAAAGAAGTCTACGTAGAATGGAAAATACTTTTTCTTTATTGTCTACGTTTTACCTCAGTGAACACGATTCGGAGTGTAGTCGTGTGGTTCTAATTTATAGATTGGATTAAGGTCGGAGAGGGTCTTTACACTAGAAATTGGTCAGTTAAACCTAAATGAACCAGTCGTGATTACTTCATTAAATGGACTATCCGGAGTCGGAAGGGGGTCACTTCCCGTCGGAGGGGACTTTGTTGGGTGAGAAACGGTCTCCGAAGGAAAAAGGTGGGAGAAGACGGATATTTAGGAAGGTAAAACATGTCTAGGAGTCTCGAGGAAAGGTAACTATAAACGATATACCCTACGACACACTGAGTACTTAGGAACTTATTTTGGTTAATCTAGAAATTTACATGAGTCAACTTAAAGAGAAGAATTATAGACCACCGATAGGTAAAATAAATACACTCTCATAGTCCATACACCCTCTTGTACAAGAATCCATAAAAACTAATTTACTCGATAAGTATATTACGTGTATATTCTTTTATTATCACAATTTATGTTGTATATATAAACATAATGTATTTAAATTTTTAGGTCATAGAGATCAAATCAAATTCTGAAAAAACAAAATTACAATAAAAGGGGCCTCTCCATCTTTACCGTAGAACTCCAGGTTCACCTTTAATGAAGTGTCTTCGATGCATTGAATTAACCTAAATAAAAATTATTACACACTGTACTCTTCCAATTAAACTTTACAATTCTTCGTCACTTAACGAACTTTTAAAGTGATTTTTAATCGAAATGAAATGTTTAATAAAACGCCATGACGGAAAGAACGGACTCCCAGTAAACCATGACTTCGGGTTCGATCATCCATATTTTATTAATCTTCTTTATTATAGTGTATTTTTTCTGTTTTAAAGTGTAAGTTTACGGACAATATTTAATTTAGTGGTAAATTGTATAAAAAAGGTAATGGAGGACAAAAGGGATTCAAAGTCTCGTATAAATTTTAACTTACTGGTCTTGGAATGTATCAAGTCAATCATTAGACTATTTTCTTTCCTCTTAATCTGAATTGTATAATTCTTGTTAAAAGTAAACGAAAAAAGTAATATGACTTAAGGCAAAACTAAATCGAAAAACTTAATAAGGAATTACACCAAAACTTTATAAAGGAAGTCATGTAAATGGACATACAAAACCTTGACTATTTTATTTGACTCTTTACAAATTGTGAGGACCAGTCTTAAATTTATACAACATCATTACAAAGTTATTTTATTTTATTTTATTGATAAAAGTACAGTTTGTAAAGTGATAAATAACTGGGTCATTGCAGTAGAATATTAATTTTTATAGTTCATGTATTGAAATTATAGTGAATAATTAAGTAAGTGGACAGTTTATGAGTAGTTTAGAAAAACAAACAAACAAACAAACAAACAAAAAAACAATTTGGTAAATAAATCGAACACTAAGACATCCAACCTTTAAGTCTATCCGAATCCTTCACTTCCTTCACTTAAGCGAGTCAGCACAGGTTGAACAACGTTGGGGCATCTGACATCGGGTGGTCCGAGGAGGTAGGTACCCTAAGAGGTCCGTTCTTATGACCTCACCCAACGGTAAAGGAAGAGGTTTTAGAAAAACAAGAAATGTCTTCATGTACTAGTTAAAATATGACGAACAGTCACATTTCGAGATGATTATGGATATCATTCATAATCGTCTATCCTGACAATCATGAAAACATAACGTTCTTAAAGGAGAACTTATAATTGTTTAAGTTCGTTCAAAGTAGTTGTTTTATATAGGGAAGTGTTGATGGATATTATTACTTCTTACACTCGAAAACTTAGGATATTTCATGTTTCCCTTTTGTCAGTGACCAACGTCTCTCTGAGTCTAGATTTGACCTTTTCGGCTCTACATCCTGGCGAGTCTCGTTATCGTGTAATAATAATCCATCCACACGACTCGGATGTCTTACGTTCGTGTCTGAGATTGAGCTGACGGTCACATTGTCACCCGTCTAGTCAAGTGGAGAGAGTCGAACAAAGGAAAACGGCCCTTAAGCTTGGTAGGATCCCGTGACAAAACCCCTGATTTGACATTATATACCTCTGTCAGAGTTATTTTTTATCAGAAACGAATAAGAAAGTAAAAAGTGAGCTATTTATAAATAACGTATGGAAATATAATCCGTGATCTGAGGGTATACGAGTACCTACTTCGTCTACCCCGGAGAAGAAAATCCTTAAAATGGTATTACCTCCTCTTACGACACACTAATCTTCAACGAGTCGTAATACTTACCAATAATTTTATAAGGATCTTTTTATTATTCGTTTTACAAATCCCATCAACGTACTCTGTTTCCGTAAATATCTAAACTCGTCTAAAGGCACGATTCAAGTTTGTAATGACAAAAGTAGATTCCAAATAATTAACCTAAATATAATAATATAAGTATAAGAAACCTTTATACTTCACTTCTATTTCGAGACCCGATAACTATTAATAAAAGGTTTATATCTTCGTCGTACTGTGTGGTCGTCTATGGTCTAGTTCTAAATCCTTTATACTTAAAACTAGTTGAAAAGATTCTGATAACGTTGGTATTTGTTAAATGAATTAGAGGAACACTGAACCCAATTCCGACAATAATTTACTTACCGAACTGGTTCGACTAAATTTCTTTGAGTATAGTTGTTTATAAATAAGACACACGTTCCATAAAGTGGTATAAGCCGTCCAATATCTTTCTTCCTTTTTCGTTCTCTCAAAAGTTAAGTCGATCTCCATCCATAAGTTTTCTACTACTCTGACCTTTACTCCGTCTTCCTCTTCTATACTGTTGTTTACAAATTAACGATTAGATTACCATGTATATTATACAAGGTATCCTTGATTCTACCCTTTTGATAATCTAGTATTTCTCGTTTCTTTCTAAACATTATTTTAACCTCTGCCGTGACTAAGAACTTTTAATCCGGAAACTTATCTACTTCTTGTAGGCTCACCTCTCTTAAAGATTTCTATGTTCCTTCTTTCTTTCACTTCAGTGAGTCAGTATAGGCTGAGAAACGTTGGGGTACCTAAAATCGGATGGTCCGAAGAGACAGCTACCCTAAGAGGCCCGTTCTTATGACCTCACCAAACGGTAAAGGAAGAGGTCCCCTAGAAGGGTTGGGTCCCCGACTCGGGTCTAGAGGGCGTAACATCCGTCTGTACAAATGGTAGACTTGGTGGTCCATTCAGCGTTCCTTCTGTTCTCCTAGACATTAAGGGAACACGGGCTGAGAAACACTGGAGTGTTTAACGTCGGACGGTCCGAGGAGACAGGTACCCTAAGAGGTCGGTTCTTATGACCTCACCCAACGGTAAAGGATGAGGTCCCCTAGAAGGGTTGAGTCCCTAGTTTGGACACAGAAAACACGGAGGACATAACCGTCCGTCTAAGAAATGGTGACGTGGTGGACCCTTCGTATTGAGGGAAAGTCAAGTCAAGTCAGCGAGTCAGCACAGACTGAGAAACTCTGGGGTACTTAACGTCGTGCGGTCCGGAGGGACAGGTAGTGGTAGAGGGTCTCAAGTGAGTCTGAGTACAGGTAGTTCAGACACTACGGTAGGTCGGTAGAGTAGGAGCCAACAAGGGAAGAGGAGGACGGGGGTTAGGGAGGGTCTTAGTCTCAGAAAAGGTTACTCAGTTGAGAAGTGTACTCCACCGGTTTCATGACCTCAAAGTCGAAATCGTAGTAAGGAAGGTTTCCTTAGGGTCCCGACTAGAGGAAGTCTTACCTGACCAACCTAGAGGAACGTCCGGTTCCCTGAGAGTTCTCAGAAGAGGTTGTGGTATCAAGTTTTCGTAGTTAAGAAACCGCGAGTCGGAAGAAGTGTCAGGTTGAGAGTGTAGGTATGTACTGTTGACCTTTTTGGTATCGGAACCGATCCACCTGGAAATAACCGTTTTATTACAGAGACGAAAAATTATACGATAGATCCAACCAGTATTGAAAATAAGGTTCCTCATTCACAGAAAATTAAAATACCGACGTCAGTGGGAGACGTCACTAAAACCTCGGGGGGTTTTATTTCAGACTGTGACAAAGGTGACAAAGGGGTAGATAAACGGTACTTCACTACCCTGGTCTACGGTACTAGAAGCAAAAGACTTACAACTCGAAATTCGGTTGAAAAAGTGAGAGGAGAAAGTGAAAGTAGTTCTCCGAAAAATCAAGGAGAAGTGAAAGAAGGTATTCCCACCACAGTAGACGTATAGACTCCAATAACTATAAAGAGGGCTGTTAGTCCTTGATCTTTTTTTAAAAGGTCAAAGATCTGATTTACCCATCTGTTCCGTACAAAAGAGTTTATTATTGATTAGAGATTGTTCAAGAAAAATTATACGGAAACCTTAAAGAGTGTACCACGATTGTTTTCCTGGGTTGACGTGTTTGTGTATGTACGGTGTAGCAAGGGATCAGTTTGTAAATTATCATTTGATACGGTATCGAATCGTAAAAAATAAACAACCGACCAATGACGACTGGATGATTTCAGGTAAGGAATAAATGTTTACTTTAATACTAGAGGAGTTTACAAGAGATAGTCATCAAGTCTCATACTTACAACTTTGACCTGACGGATATAAATTTAAGAGGAGAGTGGTGGATGTTATATACACTGAAACCTGTTTAATGAATAGAGAGACGAGGAATCAAAAGTGAAATTATTTTACCCCTATTATTATCACAATGTATCCCAACAACCTTTTCAATCAATTGTATATATTTCACGGATTTTCCCTCAGACCACACGTCATTCGGAATATACGTACACTCGATACATATATGTATGTATATATTTATACATTCGTACATGTTTAGTTTCGGTGTAACTTCATAGTGGAGTGTAGTCAGTCTTCCCGATAGTAGTTTTTCCGTTGTTTATCATTTACGACCTTTCTCATACCTCTTTTCCCTTGGGAGGATGTGACAACCACCCTTACATTTAACAACATCGGTGATACATTTTGTCATGCTCCAAAAAGTCTTTTTCTTTTTATTTCGATAGTATACCAGACTGTTAATGTGAGGTCTCGTATGTACACCTTTTCTGTTTTTAAGATTAAACTTTTCTATGTACGTGAGGTTACAACTAACGTCGTGATCAATATTAGCAGTTCTACACCTTTGTTGGATTCACAGGTAGTTGTATGCTAACCGAATTATTCTACTTCAATAACTATAAAGAGGACCGTTAGTATTAAGGTCGAACACGAAGTAGGTCGGGTCGTAAAGCGTACGACATGAGACGTATATTCAATTTATTCGTCCCACTGTCAATGTCTGAACTACATGAGGAAAGGGTTAACCCTTGGTTAGGTAATAGGGTACAGACCTAACGACAACAGACCTAACAACAGAGTGACAACGAAGAACTGGACATATATCTAAAGAGTCCTCCGTCCATTCCTCCAGACCATAAGGATAGACAAATTCTTAAAAGGTATAAAACAATACTAGGTGTACCAGTTTCCTAAATCACATCAGTTAATTCGTCTTCATCTACGAAAAGACCTTAAGAGAACGAAAAAGATACTAGGTTGTCTACAACCCTTAAACTAGAGACCAAAAAGAAACGGAAAAGATTTCCATAGGTCGAACTTGTAGACGTTCAAGAGTCAAGTGCATGATAACTTCAGATCGAACCTGTTAAAACTCGTAATGAAATGATCGCACACTCTACTGACGTTAACACGTCATCTAACTTGTAAAAAACCGTAACGGAAAGAAACCCTAACCTTACTTTTGACTGGAAAAGATCAGGACACCGACGACGACTCAAAAGGTTTGAACAACCGTATAACTTACGTCATGAAAGTGTCGTAGTAGAAAACCTAAACTTTATCGAGTTGACCTTAAGGTAGTGGAGGTGGCCGAAACAAACAAACACCACTACGGGTGAACTGAAACGTAAGGTCTTACAGACCGAGATCCACTGATTAGTGTGTTAGAACCAATAGACCCTATACTTCTAGAAAAAATATTTCAAGAAGACACATAAGAATAGTGGAGAAGAATTATAGAAGACGAAGGCAATGTAGGTATGACAAAGACAGGAATTAACACAGGTAGAAACGTACTTTACAAGGGAACCATAGAGATTAAAAGAACTTCTCTAGAGATCAGAAAGGGTAAGATAACAAAAGGAGATAAAGAAACGTAACTAGTGAATCCTTCCGAAAGAATAGAGAGAAACAATAAAAAAATCTTGAGACGTAAGTCTACCTATATAGAAAGGAAAGGAGGAAACGAAAAACGAAGAGAACAGTCGATAAACATTCCGGAGAAGTCTGTTGGTAAAACGGAAAAACGTAAAGAAAAAGAACCCCTACCAAAACCAACGGTGAAGCACATGTTACAATACTTTGAGACAGGGATTAACAAGTCCATGAACCAGGAAACAGAAGTGGAAGAACTCTACCGGTTGTATATCTACGTGGATCTTTCATAGTGTCCTTCACTTCATTCAGTCTCTCTCTTTCTTTTTAAATACTATAGTGAACATAGGAATATAGGAACCTTTCTTTCGATACTTTTTGGACCTGTCACATAATTTTTCGTTTCTGTAGTGAAACGGTTGTTTCTAGGTATATCAGTTTCGATACCAAAAAGGTCATCAGTACATGTCTACACTCTCAACCTGGTATTTCTTCCGACTCGTGACTTCTTAACTACGAAAGTTTCATACCACGATCTCTTAAGGGACTATCAGAGAACCTGTCGTTCCTCTAGTTTGGTCAGTTAGGATTTCCTGTAGTTGGGACTTATAAGTAACCTTCCTGACTACGACTTCGACTTCAAGGTTATGAAGCCGGTGGACTACTCTTCTCTGTTGAGTAACCTTTTCTAGGACTACGACCCTTTCTAACTTCCGTCTTTCTTCTTCCGTTGTCTCTTATACTACTGACCTACCATAGTGACTAAGTTACCTGTACTTGAACCCGTTTGAGGTCCTATACCACTCACTGTCCCTCTGGACCGTACGACGTCAGGTACCCCAGTACTTCTCGACCTGTACTGACTCACTGACTTCTTATTGTCGTTAGTGAATATACAGCTTAGATTTTTTATTATGTTTCGTTTGATATGTGTTTTATCTTTGTCTGAGTGTCTGTATCTTTTATTTGAATACCAATAGTTTCTCCTTTCCCTTCTCTGTCCCTATTTAAACCTCCTACCCTGATTGTCTATGTTTGATGATATGCATTTTGTGTGTTTGTTGTTCCTAAATGACATATCGAGTCCCTTGACATAAGTTATAGCACATCATTGGATATTGCCTTCTATTAGACTTTCTTACTTTCTACATACACCGGTTTAGTGAAAAGACATATGGACTTTGATTGTGTTATAATACTTAGTTGAGATAAAGTCAATCTTTTGTATATTCGTAAAGACATAAATTTACATATTTTATATTCGTATATACTAGTAACGATCAAGGGAAATATAAATATAAACAAATATGTATACTTCTTACACTCGTTTACAATTTAATATTGTGACATTAACAATACGAATCATTATTTTACTAGTTATAACTTTTATTATAGTTGTGAATCATTCTCTCTGTTCCTACCTTTAATCTTCGAAACGTTATTACGTAATCTTTTTTCTATTTAACTTTATACAGGTCTTTATGAAGGTCATAACCGGGATATTTGGTGTTGTACCAAATGTAAAGAATAGTTTTGACATCACAAAGACTCAGTCGAGATCTCGGTAGACTTAGTGAATTATACGTACATTGGAGTCCGCCGTCGTATTCGACTACCGTACAGAACGAAACAAGTGAATCTTTACAAAATTTTAAAGTAACCAAATCCACTTTAAACGGTAGAAATCGTCCAGGAAGAGAGAATTGCAAACGGATCTAATTCACTCTGATATCCGAACATCTTTTCATCCACAAAAAGAATCGTCGAAACCCAAGTGATGCGTTTCACTCATTCTTCGGTTCGACCATAAAATGTACGTAAACCGGTGATTACTAACTTCGTTTCAAAGTATCAAATATAGATTAAACAACACCACTTTCCGGACTAAGTTTTATGTTTATATTGGTGTCTTGGTGACAATTTTTTTACGGACTAAAAAATACTGTAAAACAAAGATGCTTTCTATCGACCATAATAAACCCTTTACAAGTAAAATTTTTAATTAAAAATTTTTATATATGACTTCGGTCCCTTTTTCGATAAATCAAACAACCAGTTGGAATCAATAATAAATATAAAAAAAGACCGGTAAATAAGAGGGAGACCCCTATTATAAAGTAATCTTTTAAGAGTAAATAAAAAGGGAAATAGAGGGCTCCGGGAAATATCCCTTGTATTATTTTGTTTCGAACTGTTTGTATTTTGAGAAGAGGACTACTATGTAAAACAGTATAAGGAAAATAATATGTCATGACATAGTCACATCTTAATGGGGGTAGTATTAACAACTTTTGATTTACTTACTATTGTGTTAATTGATACACAATTTATAGGTATAGGTACAAGTACGTTAACTTTTTCGACAAAGTACGAGTACTGTGTTAACTGTACAGTACTTATACGGTCTAAGAAAGAAGTGTTTCACGAATCCTATATAAACAAGATAAAATTTCTTAACTTACTATGTTAATTAGAGTAAAGTAGTAGAATGATAAAAACTCATACGTTACTCATGAAAATATGTTTTAAACAAGTGACGTACGTACGATTCAACGAAGTCAGTACAGACTGAGAAACGTTGAGTGATCTGATATTGGACGGTCCCAAAGACACTGTACCCTTCGGGTAAACAGGTGATCATGACCGGTTTTCCTTACGGAATCGAAAAGACAAACTGTGTGAAGAATTAAAATTTATTTTGTCTAATCTTTTGCTAACCTAGACTCGAGATTTCAATGAGTTATATAAATATATTTTAAAGTGTTAAAGTACTCACTTGTACGGACAAAAATCTTTTATCACGAAAGAAGGACCAGGTGAGTAATCTTATTCCCATCATTGTACGTGTTTAGGTTCTTGATACTGAGTCTTATTTTAAGTAATCGATATTTTAATCTCGTTATCCTTAAAAATCTTGGACAAAGAAATTTCTACAAAGGAGGGTCTGGCTTGTGTGTTTGAGGACTACAGTTTTGGTCACCAGGTCTGATCTCTTAGGCATAAGAAAAAAAGACAAGGATTTAGTGAAAAATGTGTTTGACTGTTGATCTCAACAATTTCTGAACACATATATATATCTTTTGATCTGGACAAAAATTTTCAGATACTAAAATTTAGACAATTAGTGTGGAACCCTAATTTTAAAATTTACCACTCACGTTGTAAGTGTATATGTTGAAATCTACAATGAAACTGTTATTTCCGTTTTTTCACTATGGAAGACTGGTGATCAGAGGTATAACTAATTGGGATGGTAACAGACTCAATTTGAAACGTATGTGTAATTATGACTTTAGGAATCAAAGTAAACACATCGATATTGCTGAAATGTAAGGGTATTAATTGGGTAATGGTTTTTAACTTCTCTCCAACAAGACTCAAATAAGGAACTCTTTGAGGACTCACTACTGTTCGTACTTGTAGGACGTATATTCGTTTGATTTTTATTCTAAAGAACTATTTCGGAGGCATGAAGGACGACGAAAAGTGGTGGTCTAGTAAGAGATCTTATTCAGGAAGTCAAGTCGACATGAAGAGTAATATAAAAACAAGAGGTTTTAGTGTCGAGAAACCAACCTCCGACTCTTTCAACCACCCACCTTTACAACACATACATTCACTTGTGTAGGACAAGTCGAGTAAGAGGTATCTGTTCCGAGGTTGTTGTGTGACGTAGTAAGTAGAGAGGTAAGTAGTTTGTAGGTCACTTATGTATTATAAACTTAAAGACACGACCCTAACGTTTCTGGTTTATTCTTCTTTTTTTCATCACACTCCTTAAAAGGGGTACTTTTCAGACTTATGACCATATCCTTTATATTAATGTTTTTATCTTACTCTTGAAGTTTGTTCGTACACCAAGACTTTAATGTTTTACTGGATTGACATCGTGTTTAATCCTGGCACTGTTCCCGACTAGTGAGTGATTTATAGTCAGTTTACTTGTTTGTATAGTACTGTGGGAAGACCCTACGTTCGGTTATATATTCTGTAATTTGTCTTTTTTTTTATTCTAAAAATAAAACGTCGTTTCCTCTGTCTTTTATAAGTAAAAGACCGTTATGTCATATATGGTTCTTATGATTTCTTTTACTAAACTTTTGTGAATCTTTCGTCTTTTATTGAGTTATTTTCCTAGTCCACACACTTTTAGTACTTTTTGTTATCGAAAAGTAATTTATTAATAGTGAATCGTCCATATTACTTTCTTTTCATAAAGTAAGGTTTATCGTTGTTTTATGATAGTGTTCTATATAAGACTATTCTGTATAGTACTACGTGTAATTCTTTTGACTTTTCTTAATGATCTTTTGTTCTTTTCAAGAGTACCCATTTCCGTATTTTGAAAAACACTCATATTAGTACAGTCAAGAAGGGTTTAATTAAGTATATGAAGAATATTGATTCACTTTTATTAACATTCTAGTAAATTTTTGAAATTTTATTTGTAAACTTATAAATAAAACTTACCAATTTTTCTCTTTTGACTCTCTTTGATTTGTAAAAAAGTAAGAAGGAAAAATAAAATTCGTACCTTTTCAACCTGACCCTAGAACGGGATTATTACTTATTTAAAATTTTTATATAATATTTTGATCTTTATCACGATAAGTAATGGTATCCTTGACCATCTATTTGATTAATCTGGTATCACACACACACATATATATATACACACACACACACTCAGTCAATCAACACAGTTGAGAAACGCTGGGGTAACCGACATCGGGAGGTCCGAGAAGACAGGTACCTTAAGAGGTCCATTCTTATGATCTCACCCGACGGTAAGGGAAGAGGTCCCGTAGAAGGACTGGGTCCCTAGTTTCGGTCCAGAGGACGTAACGTCCGTCTGAGAAATGGTAGACTCTGTGGTCCTTCGAGGTGTATATACATACGACAACAAGAACGCGAGTCAGTACAGACTGAGAAACGCTACGGTACCTGGCATCGGACGACCCGAGGAGGTAGGTACTCTAAGAGGTCCGTTCTTATGACCTCATCCAACGGTTCGGGAGGAGGTCCCTTAGAAAGGTTGGGTCCCTAGTTTGGGTCCAGAGGGATGACGTCCGTCTAAGAAATGGTAGACTCGGTAGTCCCTTCGGTCGATATTTATATGTTTTATAATATATACTGTTAAATATGTATATATATACATCAAACCTAACTACTTAAGAAGTTATTTACCACGACTCTTTGTCGGAAATGATACTCTCCTACACAATCAAATTTGGAAGAGTAAAGTAGTATATTGTTTTATTTTGGGTTCACTTAGTTTTTCAATTCATTTCTTTTAAGATTTAATATGATCTTCTTTTAAATTGACTTTTGAATTATAGAATCCTACTCCCATCTTATATACTCCTATATATACGACACCCTCTTTTACATTTACTTTTCTAACTATCTAAAGTTTTCATTTTGTAAACCTTCAAAAAGACATTCTTCTTTAAGTCTTCTCGTCTACTCTTTAATCCTGTTATATTATTTGATTCAATTTGTTCTTCAATTATACGGAAAATATCTCTCTAAAAATCTCTATTTACTTTATGTTTAAATCAAGATTGTCTTTGTGACCTTTACTATGTCTGTTAAGTATGTACTTTTATATGTTTCCGTCCTCCCCTTCCTCTGTCTCCCTACTTGTCTCTCACGTCGTGACGGTCCATCTACGTACACACTCCAGCTATCGATCGTCCTTAGACGACAGGTCGTGTCGCACGAGTCGGGTCACGGGACACTACTGGATCTCTCCACGTTACACCCCCTCTCGCCACCCCTTCTGAGCTCTCTCTCCCCTCTATACGTGTCGTCATATATACACACATACATATCGATGAAGTACAAAAGAGGTTAATTTTATTTTATTTCATATGTTTGACGGTTATTTACATTACCCTCCCCCCAAGTACTAACCCTTGAGTACGTGTGGACACCACCTAAATACAGTCACATGCCGTTTTGGTTATGTCATAACATTTCATTTTATTTCATTTTTATTTTTAATTTTTTTTTAGTTTGAGTGATAATTATTTTTCTTACGTTATTTTATATTCGACAATATTTAAAATTTTTGACGTCTTTATGGGTCATCACGACTTATACTAATCTTTCCGACAATGTATTTAACGATCAGTTTCAGATTTTATGTAGAGAACCTTTCGTTAAAAATTCTTTTGTGTAAATGGAAATAAATATATGTAAATAGAAACGTACTAAATTTCTCTTTTTAATATTTGTTGGATTTATAAGTTAATATTCCCTTACCACATAGGGAAAACGACGTAGACAACTACCTTATAATATAGTGACCACTTTTAAGTCGAAAATTTTTTTATAAATAATAATAAAAAATTATGTCTTCATTATGGTGAAACACCTTTTAGACTTTTATCAAAATTTTTTGTGGATTATTTGTTTGTTTGTCTAATGACTATGGGATTGGTATGCCTCTTTAAAAAAAAAGACAAAATTTAACTTCATACGACGACGACGACGACGATTCAGCGAAGTCAGCACAGGCTGAGACACGCTGGGGTATCTGTCGTCGGGTGGTCCGAGGGGGTAGGGACCCTAAGAGGTCCGTTCTTGTGACCTCACCCAACGGTAAAGGAAGAGGTTACGTACTTTCACTTTTCACTTTCCGTTCAGTGAGTCAGCACAGGTTGAGAAACGCTGGGGTACCTGACGTCGGGTGGTCCGAGGAGGCAGGTACCCTGAAAGGTCCGTTCTCACGACCTCACCCCACGGTAACGGAAGAGGCTTTAACTTCATATCAACTGTATGTTATAACATAACCGAAGTCCATATGTTATGTCACTAAATATAGATAATCCTTAACTAGTAGTACCATTCAGATTATTGGGAGATAGTGGTATACTTCAATAATTTTATAATAACTGATATAAGGGTCACGACACGTAATATAGGGGTACTGAATAAATAACATATTGACCTTCAAACATGGAGAACTAGGGTAGTAGACAAAGGAAGTTGAGAAGGATGGGTGACGAGGGACGGGGTTCTTCTGAAAAAGTCCAGATTAAAAAAGGATAGAAATTTCAATTCTAATTGATATCTAAATTACGAGTTGGATAGTGAAACATATTTAAATAGGACCTCTAATATAGACTCACAATACATACCATTTCTCTCCTTCTCTTTTTTATCTCGATCTCTCTTACTCTCTCGATCTCCCACTCTCTCTTTCTCCCTTATTCTTAAGGAACCAATTTTTTTTCTGAACCTAATTCCGTCTGGGATAAAAACGGACCGACAAAAAACTAAATGATGTCGAAAGACATCTGTCACTAACCTTATTCTCGTATGTACACGTAACCTAATAAACACTTCTACCGATAGGGTTTAAGGAAGATAGGGACATGTGCATGTGGAGAGGAAGGTTGATCTCCAGCTTAAACAAAAGACGACGGGAACTTAGACTCGACCGGGGTGGTCACCGGGGTAGTCACCGAAACTGGACATTTACCACTGTCACCGCAACCAACTGAAGACCCGTATATAGACTTCTCTGAAACGTAGAAGACAAAAAAGTGACAGAATCTTTGGTCCGTAGTACATTTCTTAAAATTGATAGACCGATCCTTTTCAAGTACCCCTCTATCTCTTACCGGAACCTCCTACACTTTAGTATTTTCTTTCCTCTCTCTGGATCAGTTAAGGGTCAGTAAGAGTCACGGGTCAACTCGCGGTCCAAACACACACTTCGTAAAACCTAGGAGGTTGGCGTTCACTCGACTGGGACGATTGTAGTGGACCTCGTCTCTGATCGACGGGGATCACGTTGACTAGGTTTGGATATGTTTCCGTCCCAACAGTCGGTAAAGTGACAACAAGATTTGGTATTTCATAACCCTATTAAACAATACATGATGACTTAATCGACTTTATGATATACATGATCTAACCCGATTACTTTTCTCCCCGAAGATTCCGTGTCCCGGTTCCCATACTAGGAAGGAGGGGAAAAAAGAAAAAAAAGGAAGGACTTTATACTGTCAATGTCTCCGTCGTCGATGGTATACTATTGTTCCACTACTCTCAGTCCTCCTTCGGAAAATACGATTCATATCGTTCTTCTTTCTACCTTTCGAACGACTACCGTAAAAACTTGCTAATATTGACCGAATGTAGACGGATGGAGATCTTAAGAACATCTCCTTATTCGCGAACACACAAATTTACAATTTCTATAGACAATCCAAACAACAGGGAAGGTCGGTTTACATTAAATTTGGTTGAATCTTTAGTTCTTTCCGGATAAATGGATAATAGATAGATAGATACATAGATAGATAGTAGAGAGAGAAATAGATCGGTACGTAGTAGATAGTTTTACTTATTCACTTGTTTTTACTCTACATTATGTAGTTTTAGGTGAAAGTGAAAAATACTAATCACCAGGTAATGGAATTAGTGTTTATTGAAGTGACTCAAAACGAAAGAAGTCAATATTTATTCCCATTCGTCACATCAATGATACGTCACAACAACCCTCCATCTCTTTTATATACAGTCAAGAATCTAAACACAAGTATGAACATTCGTTACTTATTTACGATCGAATATTAACAAAATATTTCAAAAGTAAAAGTAAACAGATGAAACGAAGAAGGTAAAAGATTTTATTAATTAGAATATTAGTCTTTTGTCTCTTCTCGTTTATTAAAACGACTTTTGAGAGATCTACCATGAATATAACAATCTACAATACCTTTTTGGACTTGTTTGAAAAACCGGTTGGGTTATGTTATAACATATGACATATTCCATTGTGGTGGAATGGACCGAGGACTCTTTGGATATACGTCCAGTTCTTCGTTGTCAATCTTGGTCTGGACCTTTTTGTCTGACCAAGGTTTAACCCTTTCCTCATACAGTTCCGACATATAACAGTGGGACGAATATACGTCCCTTGTAGTATGTTTTACGGTCCCATCTACTTCATGTTCGACCGTAGTTCAAACGACTCTCTTTGTAGTTATTGGAGTCTGTACGTCTACTGTGGTGGGAATACCGTCTTTCACTTCTTGATTTCTCGGAGAACTACTTGCACTTTCTCCTCTCACTTTTTCAACCGAATTTCGAGTTGTAAGTCTTTTGCTTCTAGTACCGTAGGCCAGGGTAGTGAAGTACCGTTTATCTACCCTTTTGTTACCTTTGTCACTCTCTGAAATAAAACCCCCAAGGGTTTAGTGACGTCTACCACTGACGTCGGTACTTTAATTTTCTGAGAACGAGGAACTTTCTTTTCGATACTGGTTGGATCTGTCGTATAATTTTTCGTTTCTGTATTCTCTTGTTCTACCACCTTCTCATCCACCTGTACCTTATGTAGAGAAAGTTACCTATGTAGTCCTTGTGTAGAAGTCTGTGTCTTCACGGACGTCTTGTGGTCGACTCTCGCCTATCCTCATGGACTGATCACCTTTTCTTATATATCTTGGTTCGGTTGGACCCATCCTACTTCCGTGATCCCCCTTTTCGTCCGCACAACCATCCTGACCTGGACGGGGGTCCCCACCCCCTCGACTTAGTCCTCGGCTAGGGGTGTCGCCCCGTTAACAGACTCAGTCTCCCCTTCGTAAATTCCGACTCCCACTTTCTCGAAGGGACACTCTCGGATTTACCTTGTTCTTACTCTGTCAGGAATGGCGTCGGTATGTATGGGGTCTGTCCCTGTGTTCAGGGGACCTTCCGTGTCGTCGACCCTCGACCTCAAATCCCTAACACCCCGTTAGGGTCCCGTTCTCGACGACAACTGACACCTCTTTGCCTAGGTCCATTACACTCCCTCCTCTAACATCACCCTTACGGTCCCCTCCTTTCGGTCCGTCGGTGTCTTCGTTCCACTATGACGACTCAGTACGTTTCTCCCACCTCGGTAGTGGTATTGGAGAGAAAGTGGTGTCCGGTCGTAGACGTCGACTTGTTTTCTCTCTGGTCGGGTAGTTTACGGATTGTGTGACTTGATGTCTTATCCTGGGGTGGGTCCCACGGGGAAATTTACGGACTGTACTCTAGATGTCTCATCCTGGGGTCGGTCCCCCCGGGGAGATACACGGACTACGTGGCTTGTTGTCTCTTCCTGGGGTCCGTTCCCTCGGGAGATTCACGGAGTTGCCCACCTCGATGTCTCTTTCTAACCGGTTTCTCCGGAAGACTAGTGGTCGATGTTCTCCGAACTTTTTTCTGAGACTATCCTGGTATTGAGGACACCACCTCCGTCTGGCACAACGACGTTTGAACCACGGAGGTCCCAGGAACGTTCGGTTCGTCGACACGGTGCAAGTGCGAGTCGAGAGTGACCCCGTCTCGATGGTGTCCTTTTTTTTTAGAACGTAGATACGTACGTCCCAACGAAGCCATCACAGACTGGGAAACGCTGGAACATCCGAAGAGACAGTCCCTCCCCCCAAGAGGACCGTTCTTATGACCTCGTATAACCGGTCGTGACCGACGGTATGGGAAGATCTCGTGATATAAAGGACGACGGGACCGACGGTTGAGGGGACTCATGGACCACGATGGTCTTGGAGACGCTGGGTTCGTCGACGTGGTGGAGGTGTGGACCGGGAGTGTTCTCGTTTGGGTTCAGGAGGTCCCGTCGGAGTCCTCGTTTGGGTTCACTTACTGGGTGTACGTCTCCACCTTTATTTTGGTGTTAACTTTGGGTCCCTGTCACACTGATTCTTTCTTCTGGGGTTTTGAAGGGTGGTCGACATGTTCGACTTCTAATTTAGGTGTGTTAGTTGATCCGTCTGAAACATAGATACCTTATATATTTTCCAGTAACGCTCGAGGGTGTTTTCTTTTACGTCATCAAGACTATCGACACCTGCAACCTCCGTTCTTGTGTGTCCTCATCCTGGTCTAGTCTTATACTCGACGGGGGTGTCGTCCAGGTCTCTGGTCCTTTCACAACCTCCCGTAGGATCCCTCCACTCCACCTGACACTGAGGGTCGATCCCTCTCCTGAGACTGTCGTCACTGAGTTCTGTTTGTAAATAATAAGAATACAAAACTGAACAAGATATCTAAGAAAACGTAAAAAAAAGAAAAAAAAGGAGGAGGAGTGGGGGGTGGGGTGGGACAACATCACAACTAAAATAACCGTAAGTCAAGTCAGCGAGTCAGTCCAGACTAAGAAACACTGGGGTACCTGACGTCGTGTGGTCCGGAGGGACAGGTAGTGGTTGAGAGTCTCAAGTGGGTCTGAGTACAGGTAGCTCAGCCACTACGGTAGGTTGGTAGAGTAGGAGACTGCCAGGGAAGAGGAGGGTGGAAGTTAGAAAGGGTCGTAGTCCCAGAAAAGTTTACCCAGTCAAGAAACGTAGCCCACCGGTTTCATAACCTCAAAGTCGAAGTCGTAGTCCGGAAGGTTACTTATAAGTCCTGACTAGAGGAAATCCTACCTGACCAACCTAGAGGAACGGTAGGTTCCTTTCGAGTTCTTATAAGAGGTTGTGGTGTTAAGTTTTCGTAGGTAAGAAGTCGTGAGTCGAAAGAAATATCAGGTTGAGATTGTAGGAATGTACTGATGACCTTTTTGGTATCGAAACTAATCTGTCTGGAAACAACCTTTTCATCACAGAGACGTAAAATTATACGACAGATCCAACCAGTATTAAAAAGAAGGTACCTTCTCCACAGAAAATTAAAGTACCGACGTCAGTGGTTGTCGTCACTAAAACCTCGGGGGGTTTTATCAGACAGCGACAAAGGTGACAAAAGGGTAGATAAACGGTACTTCACTACCCTGTACTTCGGTACTAAAATCAAAAGACTTACAACTCAAAATCCGGTTAAAAAAGTGAGAAGAGAAAGTGAAAGTAGTTCTCCAAGAAATCAAGGGGAAGTGAAAGACGGCATTCCCACCACAGTAGACGCATAGACTCCAATAACTATAAAAAGGCCCTTTGGAACTAAGATCGAACACGAAGTAAGTCGGGCCGTAAAGCGTACTACAAGAAACGTACATTCAATTTATACGTTCCACTGTTATGTGTCGGAACTGTATGAGGAAAGGGCTAAACCTTGGTCAGACAACAAGGTACAGGTCAAGATTGACAACGAAGAACTCAACGTATATCTAAAGTGTCCTCCGTCCATTCCACCAGACCATACGGGTAGAGAACGTCTTAAAAAGTGTCAAACAACATTAGGTGTATCAATTTACGAAACCGTATCAGTTATTTTGTCTCCATCCACAAAAAGACTATGAAAGAACGAAAAAACTACTAGGTCACCCACGACCGTTAAACTAGACCAAGGAGACGGAAAAGATTTTGGTCGAACTTGTAGTCCTTCAAGTGTCAAGTGTATAACAACTTCGGACCGAACCTCTTAAAACTCGTAATGAAACGATCGTACACTCTACTCACGTTTAACACGCCATCAAACTCGTAAGAAACCGTAACGGAAAGAAACCCTAACCTTATTTTTACCTGGAAAAGGTCAGGACACCGGTGACGACTCAAAAGGTTTAAACGACCGTATAACTCACGTCATAGAAAGTCCTAAACTTTATCGAGTTGACCTTAAGGTAGTGGAGGTGATCGAAACAAGTATCACTACGAAGGATTCCCGGTGATACTTTAGATTAATTCGAAAACTCAAAAAAAAGGAGTCAGTGTAAAAAATAACAATAACATTTGGAGATGGAGATTCAACCCGAAAACGTTAAGATACCTCCAAATAAAAAAAGAAATTTTTAAAAAACTTTGGATAATAATAAAAAGATGTAAATAAGGAAACTAACGGAGAGGATGACAAGGAAATGGGAACGTCAATTAGATATTACATATATATTTAGAAGAAGTAGATGGAGTTAAACTGAAACGTATGGATAAGAAAAAGAAAGGAAAGGAGAGTTGTATAAACAATCAAAATAAAAGTAACAAAACAGGGGGTTAACCGTGGAATGAAATCAAAACAAAAGGTCAAACACGAAATCAATCAAAACAACACCATCTATATTAAAACCAAAGGAAGTAAGCCGTCTAGTCAGATAACATAAATAAAAACAACCTGACGAAACTAAAACGAAAACCCATATATACATATACACATATAAGTCAGTGTGAAAAATAACAATATTTGGAGATACAGATACAACCCGAGAACGTCAAGACACCTCAAAAGGAAAAAAAAGAAAGAAAAAGGTAAAAAAAGAGAAAAGAGAAAAAAATTTTTATTTAAATTACAAATTAAAAATTTTTGACTAATATAAAAAGATGTAAATAAGGAAACAAACGAGAAGGATGACAAGTAAAGGGGAATGTCAATTAGAGATTACGTATATTTAGAAGAAGTAGATGGAGACAAATTGAAACGTATAGATAAGAAAGAAAAAAAAGAAAGGAAAGGAGAGTTGTATAAACAACCAAAACAAAAGTAACGAAATAAGGGGTGAACCGTGGATCCAGATCAAAACAAAAGGTCAAACACGAAGTCAGTCAAAACAAAAATTGACCATTTATATTAAAAACTAAAGGAAACAAGGGACCCAGTTAGATGACGTGAAATAAAAACAACCTGACAAACTGAAACGAGTACCCACATATACATATACACATATAAGGTAATAAAATCAATAATAAACGGACTGAAACATCAACGGTAAACAGACCCCAAGTAGAAACCAAAGAACAAAAACCTATAAGTAAAATTAGAGTGAATTACGGTATTGTTTGGTGAACACCTTACAAACAAGGACTGGTCCCTAGTTCGAGACTCGGAAACCCCACCCTCGTAACTGAGGTTCTGGGATCTGATGGTCTCTTGATTGGGATCCAACATAGTCTATCACTCTTGAGTGTGTTTCCTTTGGTGAACTTATGTTCTGGACCGTAGTGGGTTGGTGGTGATCGTGGGACACGTCCTGTGGAGTAGATTTGTTGTTTGTTTTGTTTTTATGTTTGGGTTAAAAGTCGTCTGTCTTAATGGTGGAGTGAGTCGGAACGGGTATTCTCCTTTTTGTTTGTGTGTTTGTTTTTGAGTCGTGTTTAGGGTGGGATATACTTCGAATGTGTTTGGTGACCTGATTGGAATCCTCCCGTCTTTGTTTTTCCTTCTTTCGAAAGTTGGAACTTCTGACCCTTTACCTCTGAAGTTTGTATCATTCAAATTTTTTTTTACTTTTCCGTCTCTTCATGATGTGTTTACTTCCTTGTTTGATCTTTGTGTCTTTAGGTTTATTTACTTCTCCTGTATCCATTTGATGGACTTTTTCTTTAGTCTTATTACTATCATTTCTACTAGTTTTTGGAACTTTTGTTTTACTTCTTTTAAATTCTTAGTTAATTGTTTCTGGATCTTCTTAATTTCTTATTTGTATGTCTCTGTTTGTTGACTTAATGATTTTAATTTTTATGAGATCTTCCTTAGTTATCGTCTTATAGACTTCGTCTTCTTACTTAGTCATTCGACCTTCTATTTTACCACCTTTATCGAAGACTTATCATCTTATTTCATTTTTCTTACTTTTCCTGACTCCTATCAGAGTCTCTGGAGATCCTGTTATAGTTTATGTGGTTATAAAATTAATATCCCCAGGGTCTTCTTCTTCTCTTTTTCTTTCCCATACTCTTTTAAAAGTTTCTCTAATATCAACTTTTAAAAGGGTTGTACCTTTTCTTTTATCGCTTAGTTCACGTTCTCCGTGTTTCTCAGAGTATGTCCTATTTGGGTTCCTCTTTGTTCGGTTCTGTGTATTATTAGTTTGATTGTTTCTGATTTACGTTTCTTTTATATAATTTTCGTCGTTCCCTCTTCGTTGTTCATTGTATGTTGGTTTCAGGGTAATCGAGTTGTCGACTAGAAAGTCGTCTTTGAGACGTCCGGTCTTCACTTACCGTCCTATATAAAATTCATGACTTTCCCTCTTTAGATGTTAGTTCTAATAACATGGGTCATTCCTAGAGTAAGTTTTAATTACCTCTTTACTTTTCGAAAAGTCTGTTCGTTTTCAATTCTCTTAAGTCATGGTCTTTTATTAGAAATGTTGTTTACAATTTCCCTGAATATATCAGTTCTTTATGTTTTCTTCTTTTTTCTAGATGTTTTATTTTGAGGTTGTTAATTCTTGTACCGTCATCCTTGTATATATAGTTATTAATGAAATTTACATTTACCTAAGTTACGAGGTTGGTTTTCTGAGTCTGACCAACTTACCTATTTTTTTGTTCTGGGTATATATACGACAGATGTACTTTGGGTGAAATCTGGAGTTCTGTGTATATCTGACTTTCACTCTCCTACCTTTTTATATAATACACGTTTACCCTTCGTTTTCTTTCGACCTCATCGTTAGGACTATAGTCTATTTTGTCTAGAATTTTATTTCTTCTATAGACTGTTTTATCTAGAATTTTATTTCTTCTAAAGTTCACTATTCCTTCCTGTGATGTACTGTAAGTTCACTAGTTAGGTTCTCCTTCTGTTTTGTTAAAATTTATAGATACGTGGGTTGTATCCTCATAGAGTTATGTATTCTGTTTGTCATTGTCTGTGTTTTCCTCTTTAACTGTCATTGTGTTATTATCATCCCCTGAAATTGTGGGTGGAGTTTGGTCACCTGTCTATTAGTTTTGTTTTAATTATTCCTTTGTGTTTAGAATTTACTATGTAATCTACTCTACCTAGAGTAACTATAGAAGTCCTGTAAGGTAGGTTTACGTCTTCTTATGTAGAAAAAGAGTTCACGTGTACCTTGTAAGAGGTCCTCTCTGGTGTAGAACCCAGTGTTTAGTTTGAAGGCATCTAAATTCTTTTAAGTTTAGTATAGTTTATAGAAGAGGCTGGTGTTACGATACTCTAACTATAGTTAATCTTCTTTTTTTTTACATTCTTTGTGTTTGTGTACCTCTAATTTGTTATGTAAAGATTTATTAGTTGTCCTGTCCAATGACTTCTTTAGTTTTCTATTTAGTTTTTTTAAAGATCTTTGTTTACTGTTACTTTTGTCCGTTGAGTTTTGGATACCCTACGTCGTTTTCGTCAAGATCCTCCTTTCGAACATCGTTATGTTAGGATGGAGTTCTTTGTTCTTTTTGTAACTTATCTGTTGGGTTGAAATGTGGATTTTGTTGACCTTTTTCTTCTTGTTTTTTCGGGGTTTTAGTCATCTTCCTTTCTGTAGTATTTCTAGACTCTTCTTTAGTTACTTTTTGTTTACTTACTTTGTTATCATTTCTAATTGTTTTGATTTTCGACTAAGAGACTCTTCTATTTTAACTGTTTGGAAATCGGTCTGAGTGGTTCTTTTTTTCTCTCTTCTAAGTTTAGTTGTTTTAATCTTTGTTTTTTCCTCTCCAATGTCGTCTGATACGTCTTTATGTTTCCTTATGTTCCATGACAATACTTGTTGATGTACCCTTATTTTACCTATTGGACCTTCTTTACCGTCTAAGAATCTTTTCAAGTGAGAAGGTTCTGACTTACTCCTTCTTTATCTTTAATCCTCGTAGGGTTAATGTTCCTGACTATAACTTCAACACTACTTTTTTTAGAGGGTTTGTTGTTTTCGGGTCCTGGTCTACCGAAGTGTCGTCTTAAGATAGTTTGTAAATCTTTTCTCGATTACGGGTAGGATATTTTGAAAGATTTCTAACGTCTCCTTCCTTGTGAAGACTTGAGTAAGATCCTCCGGTGGTAGTGGGACTGTGGTTAGGTCTGTTTCTGTTGTGTTTTTTCTTTCAATACCCAGTTATAGTAACTACTCGTACCTACGTTTTTCGGAGTTGTTTTAAAATCGTTTGTCTCAAGTGGTTGTGTAGTTTTTCGAGTATGGGGTACTAGTTCAACCCAAATAAGGTGCCTACGTTCCTAAGAAGTTATGTATGTCTAGTTAGTTCCACTATATGGTATAATTGTTTAACTTTCTATTTTTGGAATACCAGTAGAGTTATCTACGTCCTTTTCGGAAACTGTATTAAGTCGTGGGTAAATACTAATTTTAAGAAGTTTTTTACCCGTGTCTTCCTTGGATGGAGTTGTATCATTTCCGGTATATACTATTCGGATGTCGTTTGTAATAAGAGTTACCACTTTTTGACTTTCGTAAAGGGGGATTCTAGTCCTTGTTCTGTCCCCACAGGTGAAAGTGGTGATAATAAGTTGTATCAAGACCTTCAGGATCGATGTCGTTAGTCTCTTCTTTTTTCTTTATTTTCCTTAGGTCTCACCTTTTCTTCTTCATTTCGAGAGTGACAAACGTCTACTGTACTATGATATGTATCTTTTGGGATTTCTGTCATAGTCTTTTAATGATCTCGATTAGTCACTTAAATCGGTTCAACGACCTATGTTGTAGTTATGTGTCTTTAGTGAACGTAAAGATATACGATTGTTACTTTATAGTCTTTCTCTTTAATTCCTTAGTTAGGGTAATTGGTAACGTTTTTTTCTTAATTTACAGATCCTTATTTGAATGGATTCCTCTGTTTTCTTGACATGTGTCTTTTAATATTCTGTGCTTTCTTTAGTTTCTACTGTATTTGTCTAACTCTCTATAAGGTACAAGGACCCATCCTTCTTAGTTATAACACTTTTACTGATATGATGGTTTCCGTTATATGTCCAAGTTACACTAGAGATAGTTTAATGGCTACCGTAAAAAGTGTCTTGATCTTCTTTTTTTAAGTGTTAAGTATCCCTTTGTGTTTTCTGGGTCTTATCGGTTTTGTTAGGACTTTCTCTTCTTACGTCGACCTCCTTAGTTGGAAGAACTGAAGTCTAATATGATATTTCGATGTAGGTAGTTCTGGTATACCATGACCGTATTTTTGTCTTTATGTCTGATTACCTTGTTCTATCTTTCGGGTCTTTATCTGGGTACGTGAATACCCATGGAGCAAAAACTGTTTTCTCCGTTCTTATATGTTACTCCGCTTTTGTCTGAGAAGTTATTTATCACGACCCTTTTGACCTGTCGATCTACATTTTCTTACTTTAATCTTGTGGACGATTGTGGTATGTGTTTCTATGTGAGTTTTACCTAACTTCTGGATTTATTTACATTCTGGTCTTTGATATTTTGAGAATCTCCTTTTGTCCGTCTTGTGAGTTACTGCATTTAGTTTCGTTCTAGGAGATACTGGGTGGAGGATCTCGTTGTGTTATTTTTCTTTTCATTTGTTCACTCTGGACTAATTTGAATTTTCGAAAACGTGTCGTTTCCTTTGATATTCGTTCCAATTTTCTGTTGGGAGTCTTACCCTCTTTCATTATCGTTTACTTTGTTGACTGTTTCCTAATTGAAGGTTTTATATGTTCGTCGAGTATATTAAGTTACGGTCTTTTTGTTTGTTGGGTTAGTTTTTCACCCTTTTTCTGGAGTTGTCTGTAAAGAGGTTTCTTCTGTATGTCTACCGATTGTTTGTATCCTTTTCTACGAGAAGTAATTTCTTCACCTTTAGTTTTCGTGTTACTCTATAGTGAAGTGTGGTCAGTGTTACCGGAAGTAGTTTTTCAGATGTTTGTTATTTACGACCTCTCTCACAACTCTTTTCCCTTGTGAGAACATGACAACCACCCTTACATTTGACTATATCGGTGATACCTTCTACCATGCCTCTAAGGAATTTTTTGATCCTTATTTTCGTAGTGTACTGGATCCTTAGGGTGAGGATCCTTATATACACTCCTTTGGTTTTGACTTCTTCAGTGTACATAGGGTAACAAGTAAGGTCGTGATAAATGTTATCGATCTTGTAACTTCGTTGGATCTACAGGTAACTGTCTCCTTACCTATTTCTCCATCACCATGTATATGTGGTACCTTATAATAAGTCGGTATTTTTCCTTGTGTGAGTTCAGTCAAGGTGACTCCGTCTACTTGGATCTTGGATAATGTGTCTCACTTCATTCAGTCTTTCTCTTTCTATTTATAATATAGATTGTACATATATACCTTAGATCTCGTTACCACGACTTCTTAAATAAATGTCCCGTCGTTAGGTCATGAAACCGGTGGAGTACGTTTCTCGACTGAGTAACCTTTTCTCAAACTACGACCATCCCTAACCCCCGTCCTCCTCTTCCCCTGCTGTCTCCTACTCTACCGACCTACCGTAGTGACTGAGCTACCTGCACTCAGACTCACTTGAGACCCTCAACCACTACCTGTCCCTCCGGACCGCACGACACTAAGTACCCCAGCGTTTCTCAACCTGTACTGACTCGCTGACTTGACTTGACTTGACTTACCTCTTTACCTGTATCTCTTATCTAAATACCTGTACCCCTCTCCCCTCCTCTCCCACTCTATATACCTCTCTCATTGTACCTTTGAATGTAATGGTACACATTTGATTTACCGGTTACCCTTGAACGACATACCGAGTCCTTTGAGTTTGTCCCGGAGACATAGTTGGATTTCCCCACCCTACTCCTCCGTCTACCCTCCTTCCAACTTTTCCCTCCCCGATATAGATATGTGTACCAACTAAGTACAACTCCAAACTGTCTTTTGTCGTTTTAAGACATTTCGTTAATGGAAGTTTTTTTTTTATTTTTTATTCGTCTCTATAATGAAACGACTGTTTCCAGACAGATCTGTTTCGATACCAAAAAGGTTATCAGTACATACCTACAATCTTGACCTGATATTTCCGTCGACTAGCGACTTCTTAACCACGAAAAATTGACACCACCACCTCTTCTGAGAACTCTCAGGGAACCTGACGTTCCTCTAGACTTTCCTTTAGTCAGGACTTATAAGTGACCTTCCTGACTACGACTTCGACTTTGAGGTTATGAAACCGGTACACTACGCTTCTTGACTGAGTAACCTTTTCTGGGACTACGACCCCTTCTAACTTCCGTCCTCCTCTTCCCCTGCTGTCTCCTACTCTAACAACCTATAGTAGTGGCTGAGCTACCTGTACTCAAACTCGTCAGAGGTCCTCAACGACTATCTGTCCCTTCGGACCACACGACGTCAGGTACCCCAGTGTTTATCAGTCTGTGCTGACTCGCTGACTTGACTTGACTTGACTTGACTTGACTTATGTCATAACTTGAGGTTTCGTTTATATTTTAAGGTAACTTTTCACCAACTCAAAGTTTCAAAACGTCGAACCTTTAAAAATAATTAATGGACTTTATAAGTAACCTAATAAATTTATAAAATTATAATTTAACGTTTTACTTAGAAATGTAATACGAGAAGATATATAAGAGCTGATTTACACACATCAAATTTTAATAGTGTTATGGGGTGGGTCATTTTGACGTCACAAAGATCTACCAATAAGTCTTTTGTAGATCAACTTGAACGGATTCTAAAAAGACTCGTATACCGTTTCTCGTCCCTCGATTGTCAAAGACAATGAATATGAGTGACCTAAAAAGACCCAACTATATAAAGACCTTGAAATTATAATGAGTTTTATTTCATCTCTTTTGTCACATTCCTTATACTAATAAAGACTGACCACGAATTAGGGGTGACAACTACCTTTAGACCGTCAACATTGTATCGTTGTCTTAGACTGTCGAAACTTAAAATTCAATAAAATATTGAGTTTCCACCTACAACGTCAAAGAGAAGACGATTATTGACTCACGGATATTAATAGTGTAACAGGACCAAAAAATTACACGTTTTAACCCAATATTACAACTGGAAAAGAAACACAAAGGGAAAAAGTCTCATAATGACAAAAGGTTTAAAAAATATCACCTCATAGTGATACGTATATAGACCTATCTTATTTTTATATATTGATTCTTTTAGTGGTGTTTCCCTTATAACTTTACTCTCTTTATTCTACTTTGACCCTCATAATTTTACAAACGGTTCTCTATGATCCACGAACAACCTATACCCGGTACTAAAAGTGAGACACAAAAGATCGTCGGTTGTTTTTTCGTTACCAAATGTATTAAATGTCACAGTTATTCTATTTCGACTATATGGTTATCTGTATGGTTTTTTTTTTTTTGGGTCAACGTGCTCTTCGGGATACGAGGGTCCTTGAAGAGGTGTCATTTACGTAATTGTGAAAGTATCCCGTTAAAGAATATATTAAGAAGTTTTATTCGGTTACTCTCGTGGGGTTTCACATTAAAACATACTAGTTAGATCTACCCTGACATTGTGATTTTAAGTCCGTGGTTGAAAGAACACCTTCGTGGATCTCTCTGTACCTTCCTAATGTGTTGAAATTGCGTCAGAAATTAGTTGGTACAAAGAAAGTTTACTCAGAGACAATTCTTGACCTAACGGAAATGTTGTGTGACAGTCAATGTAAAGTTCAAATAACGGTCAATTCAAAGTCACCTCGACCGTTCCTCTTTACTGTAAGAGAACAAGTTCGACTCGAGTCTTTCCTGACACTCTCTTGTCTCTCGGTGGGATGGATAGGCACGTCTACCCGGCTCCTCAGTAGACACCCGTCCTGGTCCTGAGAGGAGTACTAGTACTTGGTACCTTACTATAGCAAATTGTCTTATCTTTTTTTTTAATTTCACTTTACTATTCACTTCTTTATCTGTAAATTTATCCACTTCAGATTGTCTTACCCTTTCTGATCTCTAGAGAAGTTCTTTTAATCTCTATGGTTCCCTTGTAAAGTACGTTTCTACCCGAGCTATTTCCTGTCTTTACCATACCTGGATTGTCTTCGTCTTCTATAATTCTTCTCCACCGTTCTTATGTGTCTTGACATGTTTTTTCTAGAAGTGCTGGGTCTATTAGTACTACCACACTAGTGATTAGATCTCGGTCTGTAGGACCTTACACTTCAGTTCACCCGGAACCTTTCGTAGCGATGTTTCGATCACCTCCACTACCTTAAGGTCGACTCGATAAGGTATAGGACTTTCTACTACGACACTTTCACGACGTGAGTTCTACGGTCGTTTAAACCTTTTGAGTCGTCACCGGTGTCCTGACCTTTTCAGTCAAAAGTAAGGTTAGGGTTTCTTTCCGTTACGGTTTCTTACGAGCTTGATGGTGTGTTAACATGAGTAGAATGTACGATCATTTCATTACGAGTTTTAAGAGGTTCGGTCCGAAGTCGTTATACACTTGGCACTTGAGGGACTACAAGTTCGACCAAAAGCTTTTCTGTCTCCTTGGTCTCTAATTTAACGGTTGTAGACGACCTAGTACCTTTTTCGTTCTCTCAAGGTCTTTTTGTAGATAAAGACGAAATAACTGATACGGTTTCGGAAACTGACATACCTAGTGTTAGTTGACACCTTTTAAGACTTTCTCTACCCTTATGGTCTGGTGGACTGGACAGAGAACTCTTTAGACATACGTCCAGTCCTTCGTCGTCAATCTTGACCTGTACCTTGTTGTCTGACCAAGGTTTATCCTTTTCCTCATGCAGTTCCGACATATAACAGTGGGACGAATAAATTAAATGTACGTCTCATGTAGTACTCTTTGCGACCCGACTTTCTTCGTCTTCGACCTTAGTTCTAACGACCCTCTTTATAGTTATTGCAGTCTATACGTCTACTGTGGTGGGAATACCATCTTTCACTTCTCCTTGATTTTTCGAAGAACTACGTTCACTTTCTCTTCTCACTTTTTCAACCGAATTTCGAGTTGTAAGTCTTTTACTTCTAGTGCCGTAGACCAGGGTAGTGAAGTACCCTTTATCTACCCCTTTGTCACCTTTGTCACAGTCTGAAATAAAAAAACGTGAGGTTTTAGTGACGTCTACCACTGACGTCGGTACTTTAATTTTCTGTGAATGAGGAATCTTCTTCAATACTGGTTGGATCTATCGTATAAGTTTTCGTCTCTATAATGAAACGGCTGATTCCAGACAGATCAGTTCCGATACCAAAAAGGTCATTAGTACATACCTACACTCTAAACCTGACACTTCTTCCGTCTCGTGACTTCTTAACTACGAAAACTTGACACCACAACCTCTTCTGAGAACTCTCAGGGAACCTGACGTTCCCCTAGCTTGGTCAGATAAGACTTCCTCTAGTCGGGACCCTAAAGAAACCTTCCTTCCTACGATTTCGACTTTGAGGTCATGAAACCGGTGGGGTACTCTTCTCAACTGAGTAACCCTTTGTGGGACTACGACTCTCCCTAACTCCCGTCCTCCTCTTCCCCTGCTGGCTCCTACTCTACCGACCTACCGTAGTGCCTGAGCTACCTGCACTCAGACTCACTTGAGGTCCTCAACCACTACCTATCCCTCCGGACCACGCGACGCTAAGTATCCCAACGTTTCTCAGTCTGTGCTGACTCGCTGACTTGACTTGACTTTTGTTTTTTCATCTTTATTCCAAATTAAAATTCCATTTTTTTACATCTTTCTGTTTATATTAAAAATTTAATACTTTTTTCGTTAATTTAATTCTTTTACTTTCAACTTTTATTTATCTATAGTTTCTTCGATACAGATTTGTCATTTTTCAATTCTTTCTCCAATAATTCTGATTTTCACTAAAAATTCTGATATTTTACTTCAATGTAATGTAAATAATTTTTACATCCTTATTCAAAAATTTAATTTTTTATTCTTCGTCTTTTAGATTTTATATTTTTATTTTTTTTAATCTTATTTTTAGTCCTCATTTTGTAGTATGTTCAATAATTATCATTCACAATTCAGTTATAACTCCACTACTTGGTTTCTTCAGTAAAAATCAAGTCCGTCTTTTGAATCGGCGCGACATCCGTCCGACCGTCCTCCTCAGGAAGCTCTCCTCCCAACCTCCATTGGAATTCAGTGACCTTCCACACAGGAAGGACTTTCTCGTCTCGATACGTTTAAGAAATCGGATGTCAAATCGTCTCTCGGAGTGAGAACAATCTTTGTAAGTCTTAATACTTGTTTTGACACTATTGGTAAACACATAGATGTCGAAATTGTATGTAAAAATGAAGAAACCTTTTCATGACTTCCAATCAACTAATTTCATACATCTGTAATTTTTAAAAAATTTTATTATGTATCACAGTTAAAAAGGAGGACACCGACTATCGTTAAATATATATTTAATCGTCACGTATTTTGTAACTAAAGTGAAGGGGGAACCGATTGGGATCATTATATGTGACAAAAGAAACCATTAGACTATCAACTTTTTATGGAACAAAATTTACCGTAAAGAAACAAAACCTCTAACTCGGTTAAGAGTACTTTCCTTTTAAATAAATAAGTCTTGAAAAGGAAGTAGAAAGGACAGACGATTAGAACTGTATTTATAATCTTTCGAAGAACGTTCCATCTATTGAATTGACCGTTTATTGAAGCCTTATCAATTATGTACGTTTTGTATAAACAAGTATAAGGAAAACGATTTGTCCAGAAAGGGTTTGAAGGACTAGTTATCAATCAAGAGTTTAGACCGAACTAAGGATTCTTTTAATTTTATTACTAATTAATCACTGTTATCAACAAACTTAAGGGTTACAAACAACCATTGTATTTTGTGTAACGAGAATACTCGTAGATCGATCGAATTAATATTATTTTTCACTCCCTAAAGAGACCGTCAGGTCATCGATTATGAGGAACAAAAATTACATGCCCCGGGTTCAAACTGTCTGTCATTTCTTAGAAGGACGTTACGTCCTCTGGATCCAAGCTAGGGACCCAGTCCTTCTAGGGAGTCTCTTCCCTTACCGTTGGTGAGGTCATAAGAACGGACCTCTTAAGGTACCTGTCTCCCTGGACCGTCTAATGTCAGGTACCCCAGCGTTTCTCGATCTGTACTGACTCGCTAATTGTGGAAGTGAAAGAAGTGAAAGTGTCCCTTGATCTATCGTGCACAACGTTGATTCTCAAGTGTACGGTGTTGATTTTGTCTAGGGTACACGACGTTCCTCCTAGTTCTGGTCTAGGGAACACGACTTAGTCCTAGACCACGTCGATTTTTTTTTTTTTTTTTTTTTTTTTTTAATTTGTCTCTCCAATGTTTAATTTGGGTTTGACGAGATAACTTATTGGTTCTTATCAACAAAAATATTATTAACTCGATATAATAGTTAAAAACACAAAAAAAACAATAATAGTCTTGAATTTTTAATTTTGTTTCACTGTTTTAACTATAAATTTAATGTCTATTATAAAAGCCTTATATTAAATCCTTGGATGTGTAAATATAAGAACAGATGACGTATAACTCAAAAGAAACAAATCGAAACTTTACAAAAGAATGGTGGGTAAATCTCCTATAACTCATAAGTCTTCTGTCCCCGTTATCGAAGACATAAGATTCTAGTCACTTACTCTTTTATAATTTTTATAAATGTAGGGATTTTTTTGTCAAGGTTATAACTTTTTCCTTCCGTCTACAAGAGTGTAAAATTTTAATCTAAAGTCTAACGTTATATATATTGATGTCCTTTTCAAAATTTAAAGAATCTCTTTTATCATTAATGTTTTGTCAGTTTCAAAGATTCATCGAATATACGACCACCGTTAACAAGTTTTACGTATTTTAACAAACTTTCGGGATTTTTTAAAGTTCTAATTTTAAAGTAATCTATGACAAAATCCCAAAAAACGGAAACCAAAATTATCTTAAACAATTCTTATTAAAAGTCTTTCGTTTCTCAGTAATGTCACATTTAGATTCTGAAATTAAAATCTTTTTTACAAACTGATCAGCTCGTATTTTTTGTGAGGGTCGTAGTCCACGGACTTTATTAATCAATTCACAAATTTTTTTTCAAAATTTTTAGTAACGATTACACCATCATTTACTTCTTTTTGGTAGTCTCTCGTCTTCACTGTTCTTTTGTGGTTAGGTCTGTTTTTTACTCGTGACTTCAGTGACAAACGGATCTCTCTTGGATTGTTAACAGTTATCGCGTCCCGGACCTATAATTTCAGGGTTCGTGGGTCCCTCCGACCTCCGTTTCGTACCCAGATCTTCGGACAGCATCTTCCGACCCAGTCACTATTGAAGTTTTTAGACTCTGGGGTGAAGGGTCTCCTGTTGTGGGAATCACTGACTTGACCTCCTCTTTAAGGGGAAGTCTCCTTCTACAACTCTCATAAACGGTCAGATCGGACACGTAACACTAAAAATGATAAAATACTATGAAATTATAAAACCTCAGAACGAATAGACCCTCTCTGACGGGACGGGTCCCGAGGGATTAAGGATCTCAGTCGCTTGTTGATGGACTCTCGTACGGAAAGTATACGTTTGGTTTGCTAGGACTCAGGTATAGGAGTTGGTAGAGGAAATGGATTGAGTGTGTGGTTCGATTCTAGGGAAAACGGGATGTAGTGGGGTTCTGGTACCTATAAGTACGATGACACACTGAATTTTAGGTTCGGTCATTCATTCGGTTCCACTAAGACCTGACCATCACTGGGGTTCTCGGGTCGTTTTCTTGTACGTTTATAAAACTCCCCTTCTGGAATGTCATGCAAAAAGTTCATAAAGAGGCTCAAGGTTTCTTATAGTAAAGGATTATTTTACAGAAGTTTTGTACTTCTTTATTCGGTATTCATTCCAATCGTCTTTGTCTTACAATACTTGGTATGAGCGTTTGGGACGTATATAAATCTACAGTCCCCTCGTACATTAAAGGAACCAAGACAGAGCGGTGTCGTTTCTAAACTTTACCACCTAGCCACAATGTCGAGCCAATGTCGAGTCAAAATAAACCGTTCGTTTCCTATCATGTGGGGGCTCCGCACTCCCGTCCGACTGGGGTTTCCTCTCCGGAGTTAGGTAGAACCGAAGGAGGAAAATATACAAACAGAGGAGGGGACGGAGCTCGGACGGGACATGTTTGACCCGATCGTTCTTCCCCCACACAAAGAAAGTGGACTTTAAGAGTGAGGTCAGGTACCTAGAAGAAAACGAAGTAAAAACGTCCGAAAAGAGGAAGAAACACAATATCGGTGGTGGTAAAACCTGAGGAAAAAGGATAAGATTGATGGATTGTCATTATTAGTCTTTTTATATTTATTTACTCATAAAAAATTAAGGAATTTCTTTTTCTTACTTAGTTTTTATATTTGTTTCTAGTCTAATGACAACTATTTCTTGTTTTGTCTTCGAGATTTTTAATTTTAATCTAAATTTTTGGACTAACTACCTATTTTATGATATGATGTGTCAACTTTTTTCTTAGTGATTTACTGTTTCTTTAATGGACCCCACGTCGTCTCTTTCTCTTCCTTTACTTTTATGCAAATTCTCTCTTTTCTCCCTTCACAAGGGTGTACGAGGACCTTACTATCAAGGTCTTCTTATTTTACATTTCTACCACATTTCTTTGATGAACTTCTCTATTAATAGTAAAGTCTGTGTGGTTATAGTTTAAGTCCTTTTGGTCACTTAAGGTTTCTCCATTTATTTCGGTTCTCTTCAAACAAAGTAATGGAGAACGCCAACCCTTAAGATAGGATCTGACATGAAGAGAATCCCTCACGACCATCTTATTGAGACACGGATTGGATGT
Organism: Capra ibex; assembly: GCA_006410555.1. NCBI lineage: Eukaryota > Metazoa > Chordata > Mammalia > Artiodactyla > Bovidae > Capra > Capra ibex. The sequence continues at coordinate 10,462,828 of SJYO01041852.1, read as the reverse complement.
GGGAACATTAACACCTTTTGTCCATAGAAACGGTGTGGAGTGTCACCCTCATGTCCGATGCAGGGGAACGTCAACAGAGAGTAGAACAGAGAACGAGGAGAGAAGAGAATGGTCAAAATTCAGCTCTTTTGGTTCATGGGACGACCAAGTCATCGAATCTTTTAAAGTGTTCCACCTACTAACACCGCCCCAGTGTAACTTAATTAAGAGTCTCGGTGTGTCATAATACTCTCTGTCACATCCCTCTCGAACGTTTCCCCGTGGAGAGACTCTTTTGCGACTCATGTATACATAACTCAGAAGGAGAACCTGTTCCCTCAGTATATCCTTCCGAAACTTCTATTCCTTCAAACAAGACGTGTGTCTTGCGGGCGACTCCGACTACATAGTCAGTTCTGTAGACAGAATTCCCGTACTCTTTCTTGTGCATTCCTTTCGCATTCTGTGTTGTCAGAGGTCTTTTGTCCCGGAGCTCTTTCTTCGTAAATATAGGGGTGTCTACTAGTCGTCGGTATTAAATCACCTTTCTCATTTCCAAGACCGTAGGAGTTGTGACATCCTACCCCGTTTTATTTACTTTATGAGCAGGAGTAGCTAACCTCCTCATGCTTTTTGACGAAGTAGTGGAGACTAAGGAAATTTTCTACTGAAGATCAGAAGGAAGAAAAATATATCACGTCTCCTTCATCCCTCCACCTCCCGACCCCACGACCTACCAAGGTTGACTCGACTTTATCACGTAGAGTCGGTACGAGAGAAGTTTCATCAACCGAGACGTCGACTATCAAAAAACTAAAATCTTAAACTATAATGAACTGTATTACATCTAAACCTGTAAATAAGACCCTTTTATCCTTTTATATGAACGGAGTGAACCGCAATATAACACTTGGGATCTGTAATTAAGACCCTGTCATTATTTCAAAAGGTCACCACCAGATGGTTGTGGTACAATATTGTAGTATCGAATAGTAGTGACTGTTTGTAACGGAAAAGGTATTTGCACTAACATTTGTAGTAACTGTTAGTAAATCAAGAGACTTGAGACCCTCAACCACTACCTGTCCCTCCGGACCGCACGACGCTAAGTACCCCAGCGTTTCTCAGCCTGTACTGACTCGCTGACTTGACTTGACTTGATATAATTTTTAATTACAAACATCATTTTGTTATGTGTAAAATTTTATACCTGTTGTCATCAACGACTATTGAAGTTTGATATTTATCGTAATCTTTATGTGTCACTTCCATTTCAGACATGTCCATTTATATCTATTCTTTCGACACACCAAACGACTTAACAAGTCTTACTTATCATATATCTCAATGAGTTGGACTCTTTGAAAATCCCACAATTAAAGGAAATATTTAAGTTAAAGTAAGAAGGTTCTCTGAATAAGACTCAGGATTTGATACATTGTGAACCCTTTTTTAAGTAAAAGATAAGAGTAAAGATAAAGGAGATAAGAATTAGTTTAATCATATCATGTGTTATCATTTTTTAAACCGATACATTTTGTAAAATTAGATCAGAGATGTTTAATCACATTCTTTTTCCGTTCAAGAAAGATGGATCTTATAAGTCGGTTCCATATTAATTTATTTTTCAACTAAGTTCTGGAACGGAAGACTACCAGTTTCTAGTTAACTCAAAAAAAAAATAAATTATAAATAAAGAACTATTTAAGAATTGCTAAAATATGATTGACAATAAAAGTCTGAAACCAGGAAGTTCTTTTTGAGTTTAGGGACAGTGTAGATTGGAGAAAGTTTCGGTAATATGAAGAAGTCCCCCCTTTTTTCTAATTCTTTAGGATTGAGTTTCCATACTGTTATCAGAATGGGTAACTATTCGAAGAGTCATTAATTTTTCATTTCTTATCCACACTACTTACTTCAAACTAAAACTACACTACGAGTCATATATAGATATTTACTTAAATCGTGTGAAAATCAACTATGTTAATCCTTTTTACTGTCTAGAACCTTTGTATCGATTCGACTGAGAGCGGAAGACTACGTTGTAATTCGAGAGATTCCTCTGAACTAGTGTGTGTAGACGTACTATACTTACTGACGACCGATTTACTTTAAACCGTTACTAACCAGAAAGGGATAGTAAAGGTATAAGTCAATTTTATTTCTTGTTATAAAAAGTATTTAGGTGTTCCGGTGTGAAGTTCCTTTTTCTTTATAAAAAATTTTTAAAGTAAAATACCTTATTTATATAGAAATCCTATATGATATTCTTGTAGTAAAACCTTTACAGAAGATTAATAAGTTTTGTTTGTATATACTTTACCGAGGAAGTAAATGACTAAAAAATATCATTAATTGACCGATTCTACGTATTCTTTTTTTATCCAGGAGACTGGAGAAAGGGTTCGATGGTTAATTCTTCAGGATAGTAATATCGTTTCTTGATTGAAATTTCAAGGAATTCTACGTAAGAAGTCAGAACTTATATAATCTCCTTTCCCGTCCTGTAAAATAACTGTTCTTGATAACAAAGACTAGCAGAGAAGAAAAACTCTTTAAGATGACGACGTATGCTAAACAAAGTTGTACGATTCTTTTTGTGACAATATTTCAAAGTGAAAACATTAGATACAAACGGGAAAATTGTAAAAGTATTAAAACTTATTCGATTTTATAATACGAAGTGATACAATAAACACCTGTATGAAAAATTACAAGTTATACACAATTACTTCGTTCGTCTGTGAAGAACCCAGGAGACCACAGTGAAGAACGGAGAACATCAGTGTACCCTATCAGATTACATACTAAATCATAGTCATAATGACAAAGTCATAATGACATAGTCATAATGATAATAATAAACGGAGATGTACATTAGGTCTTGAAGGACTTTGTATCTACTAAGATGGAGAATCCTAACCTTTTTATTCTTATCCGAACTGTATGGAATTTACTATAGTTTGTGATTCTAGTCAAGTCAGTCAAGTCAACGAGTCAGTACAGACTGAGAAACACTAGGGTACTTGACGTCGTGGGGTCCGAAGGGACAGGTAGTGGTTGAGGATCTCGAACGAGTTTGAGTACAGGTAGTTTGGTTTGACTAGTGTACCTAGTGTCGGAACAGATTGAGTTGCTTTGATGCTCGGTAACAACAAATCCCGGTGGGTTCTACCTACCCAGTACCACCTCTCAAGACTGTTATGTACCAGGTGATCTCTTCCCTTACCGTTTGGTGAAGACATTAGAACGGAACTCTCGGGGTACTTGTCATCCTTTGTGATTCTACGAAAGTCTTTATAGACTCCATCATACCTTTTTCTGTTCTCCAATCAAACACTCTCCCGAAGGTCCCCGGTCCTAAAGTTAAAATTACAGCTTTCCCTTTATTTACTAATGTCTACTAAACTCGTACAATTCGTTCAATTTCCTCTATACTAAGACACTACTTTATTTTTACCGTGTTCAATTTTTCACCAACATTACGAGTATGTACCAAGGTGACGAACATGTTTTTACGTTACATAATTGGAAGTAAGGAACTTTGTATGTGACTTCTAAAATAATTGATATCCGAAAATTTTATGTTTTCAACTAGGGAGAAATAAAAAATTACTTCTATTTTTAAAACTGTGTCTGTATACGTTTTCTACCCTTTTGATGGTACGAAAGTTTCACCCCTTTACGTAAGTTTGATCAGTTATTTTTATTTTATAGTCACTTAGTTTTCTTTTCTCATATCTAGTTGTTCTGACATTTTTTGTCCTTTTTACTACTCCTTTGACGTCTTACGAACGTAAAATTATCGTGTTTTCACTCCGGTTGGTTCTTATGGCTCCCTTAAACAGGTCCACCACATCCAAAATTCCTTTTTTTTAACACGAAAATCCAACGGAACCGTTGTCCACACGGAAGAATACACTTCTGTAATATTACTCTTTTGGTGTACTTGTACTTCATTTAATGTTTATCTCCACCGGGATAGAAAGAACCTGTATCCAAACCTTTACTCAAATCTTACCCACATGCGGTAGTTGAGTTCTACTTCAGTACTCTGACTTCTAAACTTACTATAGGGTCTCACTCTTCAACATACGAGTGTTCGAAGACTCCTACCGTGTTTGGAGAAAAAGAAAAAAATTTAAAAAAAGGACTAAAGTCAACTTCAGTCCTTTTTATTTATTACATGTGTGTATGAGAGAAGTAATGTTAGTGAGGACCCTTCCCTTGGACCTGACCCTTTGATACCCTCCAGTAAAAAGACCGTCAGACACATTCCACCAAAACCTGGGTTTGGTGACGTCGTCAGACCCGAGACCCACTGAGAGGACCGAGGCTAATTGTGTGGTCCAGACCTATATGGGGAGTGTACATCACAAAGTGAAGACAATCTAAATAAAAATATTGTCTTTGTGTCACAAAGAACTCAGATGGTGCAACGTGACGGTCGTCGTACTTTACGATCTTTCAGGAACGAATATAACTCGGTTTTAAAAGAACAGTCAATAAAGTCAGACAATCAGGATACATGCGTCAAACTTTTTGTAAAATTAGATCAGTACTCGAGGTCACTCAAATTTGACGGAGAGTATTATACAAATTGTTACTATACGGAGGATCATTAGGAAAAAGACAATCGTCGAGATTACTTATTCTTACATACGGGACAGGTTTACCAGATTCTCTTGTGTCAAAAGGATGTCTGAAGAGTACAAAGAGTAGAACGTTTTTTTTTTTTTGTTTTGTTTTAATTTGTGGACCTAGACTCATTATTTTGAAAACACAAAGAACAAAAAAAGAGAGATCTCCTATATACATATATATAGTCATTGCACTTCGAAGGTCTATTGATGAAAAGAAGATGAATACGTAGTCCTAACCCAAAGACTAAGTCTCTTTCCGCCATTTTATTTATTTCACTTCAATAATCACAAAAACACTTTATCCGTAAAGGAGAGAAAGTGTGTGTTAATATCTTTCAAGTAAGTCATTGTGACCAATTTAAAAACTAAGGACCTCTTAAAGATTCTACTGTGAATAACACTTACACTCTTGATCCACTTCCCAAAATCGCACCGTTTAATAGGAAGTTCTAAATGAGTTAAGTTCTAAATGAGTTTAGAACTTCCTATGTAGTTTCAAAAATTTTTTCTATAATTTATTATTATCATTCTTACAGTCATCTTGTATACATTCTATTTTACTATTTTGTGAACTTGTTATCGACTTTAGATAAACAAGTTCAAAGAAGTGAAGAACTTCACCTCTATTATGTGAAATCTTCAGTCTATAGTCTTTAAATATAGAACGTACCTTTATCATGTGTTAAAAAAAAAAAATCACATTCTCTTTTCTGTTCATTACTATTCCTTTTAAAAGTTCCTAAATGAACCGTCATAAAGTACTCGTACCTGTTGTAGTTTTAGTTGATTTCTTTACCAAGTCTAGTCACTGACCGTGGAATTTTTCTGTAAAATTTCTGTTTACAGTTTTCTCTTTCTGTTATATTTCTCGTTTATTTAATACTTCATTTAATCATACTTAATATTCCTTTAATCTTATAAAGGTATAACTGTTTTTTAGGTTGTAAATAAATCTTAAAATTTCCTTTGTTTTATTAAGTACCATCTTTTTTATAAGTTTACTACAAATCTCCCTTTTCCTCCTGATGTCACATAATTATTATACTTTAAATAACTTTGATATTGAAGTAAAAATTATCCTTCCCAATCCACTTTAAATCTCCATCCTAATGCATTAAGTACTTTATCAATGTCAAAGAAATTTTAACAATCAGTATTAAATCTGACACAATTAACAAATTTAACACAGTCAGTGTTAAATCTTATTAAGTTTTATATAAGATGACTTTAATATGAAATTGTGTTGGACAATCCATTAACTGTTTACGTAGTTAAGACTTTCACTTATCCTCTATTAAATTATTTGATGAAGTACTACCTTTCTTAATTACGTTAAATTATCTTTTTACCATTAAGTAGAAAAACAAGTATTGATAAATTTAGAATGTAATTAAAATGAATGTTTTAACTTGTATTTATATTTTTATAACCGTTAAATCCGTTCGTCTTTATTATGTTTATAAATTGTTAAGTATTAGATATTTCGTCTCTGAACGAATAACAAAATAATANACAAGTATTGATAAATTTAGAATGTAATTAAAATGAATGTTTTAACTTGTATTTATATTTTTATGACCGTTAAATCCGTTCGTCTTTATTATGTTTATAAATTGTTAAGTATTAGATATTTCGTCTCTGAACGAATAACAAAATAATACGTCCCATTATTATACTTAGGTGAATTTTAATCAATATTAAAATATATTGACAGTCGTATACGGGAAAAGGTGATCCTTTATGTTCTGTTTAAAAACTCGACGTTTGTGTAAAGGAGTAAATTACCGGTCATTATCGACATTAATCAAGACCTTGGTATTAAGTTCGTTTATAATATGCTAATATTAATTTATATCTTTAGGTGTGTGTTTTTATCAACACTTAGACCATGATCGTTTATTTCAATAGAAACAACTCTATAATAGTGATGGAACTAACATCCATTTTTATGTTTAAAGTTAGTCATCAGAACAAGTGAGAGTCTAATCCAACCTTGTATTTACCGTTAAACCTTATCTAATAGGATTTGTACCTTCGAACGAGTTTCTGAAAGAAATTTCTATCCACGAGTCTTGATTGTCTTCAATTGTAATTTAAAGTTGTTCACCCAAACAAATCAAAAAATCTCTATAATTTATATAATATAAATAACTTTCCACCCATTCCAATCCTTTCATACTCTTTCTGCTCTCGGATTCCCTTTATCCTCTGTCTGTTTACCCGTGTTCTTTTCTCCGTCACCACCTCGCCCCGTCCCGTCTCTTTGTTTTCCCATCAGTGACGTCTCTATCACTGTACCTCTCTCGACTCCGCATAAGAGTAAAGGATTCGTCACGTAGGATGTTAATCTTTCAGTATATACGTGTAGACGTACGGAAAATTAAAGGCAAATATAAATAATCGTTAAAGCCAGTCTTAACTTAAAATTAGTACTACTAATCTGTACCTAGTTAACACTCACTTTACATATATGTCTAAATTAACATCAATGGTAAGTTATATTTCATTTCTTAGACGGTCGTTACGTCCTCTGGACCCAAGTTAACGACCCAACCGTCCTAGGAGACCTCTTCCCTTACCGATGGGTGAGGTCATAAGAACGGACCTCTTACGGTACCTGCCTCCTCGGACCACCCGATGTCAGGTATCCCAACGTTTCTCAGCCTGTGCTGACTTACTGCTTGTGAAAGTCGTAAGTTATTTAGTAAGTGTAACACAGTGAAAGGAAGAGGTCCCCCCTTAGAAGGACTGGGTCCCTAGATTGGGTCCAGAGAACGTAACGTCCGTCTAAGAAATGGTAGACTCGGTGGTCCTTTCGGGGTCAAAATTTCCTAAACTGAGTTTATTGATTTTTAATCAATGTATACCGAAGTTGATCAACTTCCTTTGAACAACCGTACTGTGAACCACCGTCGGGAGTCATTATACATTGTCCATTCTACAAATAAATCCAAGGTGATTAAAGGTGCACAACCAATTGTACCATCTTTTTACTAATTTTATTGTTTACTAATATAATCCGGAAAAAATAAAACACAAGTTACAATTCATTTATGATGTCACAAGTTTTGTGAAACGGTCCATACATAACCAAACTAGTGATCGAACCCCATTTATAGGCCCCCACCTCAACGACGTAGTGCCCTATTCACGTATCATCTGTGAGGATGACAGTTGGTTTTGTTTTATTACGTTCTTCGACGTCTATTCCTTTCCCAAATAAACCCCAGGATTGGTTTAACATATGTTAGGGGATTCAGGGGTAGAAAACTTCATTTGTTGAAAACGAAATCACAGAGACCCGGAGGGGACTCAGAGTTTTCGACCAAGTTCTCAGTTATTAATCCTTACATTTGTACATCTTTGTTTCTTATCGACAACCCGACCCCTTGACCATTGTTCATCCTGATATTTAGTCGGGGTAGGGTCTCAATGGTTTGAGGGTGAAGGGAGTCTCTATGTCTATTTCCAGACTGTGTGTAAGGATTCAACAGAAATGTCTTTGGTCTAGGGGTGGTCTACTTTTGACGACTGGTTTTAGTGCATCTAAACCAAGTCAATTTCGGTCTTCTGACTGCTACGATCTTTAAAGTGGAACTACAGTTGATTAGGATCTTTAGTTCGTGTTCGACTAATCCGTGGGGTATCGAGGGGGAGTGTGACGGAAACTTTTGGGAGGGGACTTTTGGTGACACCCCTCAAACCCAGAAAACTCGTACTTGACGGGTAAAAGGAACGAAGTCAAGTCACGTCAAGTCAAGTCAGCGAGTCAGCACAGGGTGAGAAACGTTGGGGTACTTAACGTCGTGAGGTCCGGAGGGACAGGTAGTGGTTGAGGGCCTCAAGTGAGTCTGAGTACAGGTCGCTCAGCCACTACGGTAGGTCGGTAGAGTGAGAGACAGAGGAAGAGGAGGACGGGGGTTAGGGAGGGTCGTAGTCACAGAAAAGGTTACTCAGTTGAGAAGCGTACTCCACCGGTTTCATGACCTCAAAGTCGAAATCGTAGTGAGGAAGGTTTCTTGTGGGTCCTGACTAGAGGAAATCCTACCTGACCAACCTAGAGGAACGTCAGGTTCCCTGAGAGTTCTCAGAAGAGGTTGTGGTGTCAAGTTTTCGTAGTTAAGAAGCCGTGAGTCGAAAGAAGTGTCAGGTTGAGAGTGTAGGTATGTACTGATGACCTTTTTGGTATCGGAACTGATCTACCTGGAAACAACCGTTTCATTACAGAGACGAAAAGTTATACGATAGATCCAACCAGTATTGAAAGGAAGGTTCCTTATTTGTAGAAAATTAAAGTACCAACGTCAGTGGTAGACGTCACTAAAACCTCGTGGGGTTTTAATTCACACTGTAACAAAGGTGACAAGGGGGTAGATAAAGGGTACTTCACTACCCTGGCCTACGGTACTAGAATCAAAAGACTTACAACTCGAAATTCGGTTGAGAAAAGTGAGAGGAGAAAGTGAAAGTAGTTCTCCGAAAAATCAAGGAGAAGTGAAAGACGGTATTCCCACCACAGTAGACGTATAGACTCCAATAACTATAAAGAGGACCGTTAGAACTCAGGTCGAACACGAAGAAGGTCGGGTCGCAAAGAGTACTACATGAGACGTATATTGAAACCCCGGGATGTTTATTCGATATGAAAAGAAATGGTGTTGGGTCACAGTCTTCCAACCGAAACGACGTAAATACTACTCACCTGGGTTCAGGTCCAAATCGTTGTAATTCTTGACGTCAAACCCTCTGTGTCTTAGACCATTGGACTCCGTCCCGTTGACCACGTCAGTGATATCAGTCATTACTTTTACTACTGGCTAGAGACGAGACCTTCGAAGTACCAACGAAAGACCTATTGTCACTTCTTTATATCCTTCATTTTTACATAGTCAAAACGACTGTTCCTACCCAAGGACAAACTTTGTACTAAACGACCCTCTCTGTCTCCTCTAGGGGTATCCGACTGTCCTAAACTCTCTTCCAGTGTCTTTGGTCATCGACTGTCCAACTTTCCTGACTTTCTATAAACGACGGGTTCCGGACCCTCCATCCTAACTTTGTTTACCAGATTTACCACGAAAACCTAAAGTGAGAGAGAAGGTCCGTTCCCTCTCGAAGGGTCCACCGAGTCGTCATTTCTTAGGCGGACGGTTACGTTCTCTACGTCCCAACTAGGGACTCAGTCCTTCTAGGAGACCTCTACCGTCCGGTGAGGTCATAAGAACGGACTTTTTAGGGTACCTACCTCTTCGGACCTTCCGATGTTAGGTACCCCAACGTTTGTCAGTCCGTACTAAATCGCTGATTAGTTGTCGTTGACCGACCATCGAGATGTGTACGTAGGGAAATACGGTCCTTTGAAGTCCTACCCTACCTAAGTTTATTGTCAGAAAACATGTGTCCGTAGATACACGGATCAAGATCCCGTCCTTTTCCACACCCTGAGTCTCTACCTTTATTTTCATCGTTCTTACACTGTACACCTCGGTGCCAAGATACACTTTCCTGTCCTTCTTTGTCAGGTCGGTGTCAGGTCCACGACCCTTCACGTGTTCGTGGCTCAGGTCCCTTTTTTCCTCCCTTCTTGGAGAGGTGAGTAGGAGGGGTGGATGTCAGTGACGTTTGAGGAGGGACGTCCCTCTAGTATCGAAGCACTGTGGACACTGACACTGGAAACTTTACGATTCAATTGAGTATGTCGAGACTTGTTTTTAACTTCTTCTCTTTTTGTTTAAATTATTTTTCTAATATAAAATAAAAATGTATGTGTACCCGTCGAAGGGTCCTCTTCGTTAATCTCGAATACCGAACCCAACCTGTTTCCTACCATTTGACACTTCCGCACTGTTCCGGTTCCCCAAACTCGGTCACGTCACTAAAGACCTTTACACTGCTCCTTCTACTCCCAATCAAATTGTTCGAGTGACCATGTCTAAAGAGAGTCGGAATTGAAGGGTAGAGACCACTACAGAAAAAAGGAGGACTATGTCTCTTCCACGGAAAGTGGACGCTAAAAACAGAGGAGGAAAGGTCTTCTTTTTCCTTCTAGTTTCACAAGACGAACTAGACGACGAAAATTTCACCGAAATTCAGTTTTATCGATTGTAAGGTTACTCCGTACAAAACCCTGCTGGACCAGACTTGCCGATGTAAAACAACGACAATTCAGACACTTGCTCAACATCTATTACACCCACAATATACTCTATTAAGGGATGGAAGATCCACGATTTCTCCTAACTAATAAGGTTAGTCCTTTTGGAATTTTATCTCCCTACAATCACCCTGTGTATAATCTCTGTTTTACTGAGATACTGATTACTCAAAACGGTAGGAAAAACGACTTTTCTTCGGGGACCTTAAAGACCACCACCACTCTGTTCTTATATCAAAGTCTATTAATTCACTTTAAGTTCAAAACGAAATGAAAAAATTACAACCAATATTTTTGTAAGAAAGGGTGTCAAAAAATCTTAAATCTACAAGTTAACTTTAATGAGGGGTCAGTAAGTGTTGAGAATTCCGCCTTCTCTGAAATTCAGAATTTCATAACAAAGGTCTCTTTAATTATACAGTACAGCTTTTAACAAAAACCTACAAATAAGACTTTCTATTTAAACTAAAGATAAACCAAGCAATCTATTCTATGATATCCGAAGGGAGCACCGAGTCTGCCATTTCTTAGACGGGACGTCACACCCTCTGGCCCCAAGTTAGGGACCCAGTCCTTCTATGGGACCTTTTCCCTTACCGTTGGGTGAGGTCATAAGAACGAACCTCTTAAGGTACCTATCTCCTCGGACCACCCATACCAAGTACCCCGACGTCTCAGTCTTTGGTGATTCGCTGACTGTGAAAGTTTTCATCTCTTCCGATTTCCTAATTATAGATTTCCTAAAGACGTTTCTCACTTATATATCTATAAAATTTACTCGCAAACAATAAAAGAATGTGGAAAAGTCAACAATTCTAACTAAAATATCTTTCAACGTATTGGGTCAACTTTTTCTTATTATACCCTAACATCGTTAAAACGTTCCCCTTCCTTTAAAGATTAGTATCTATATTGTACCTTTCCATTCGTTTACACAAGTTCAAACGGATTAAGGGTTCCTGTTGTGACCGACAGGACACAAAGTATAACAGTATAGATTAGTCAGTTAGTTACCTGAGGTGTCTCTCCGATGTTGGTTATTTTATGAAGTCTTTTTGGATGGAAATTTCTTCGTGTTAAGAAGGAGACGGTTTGACCTCTCAAAGAATTCTATGGGTTCCTATATCAGGTAAAACGAAGTATTAAGATACTTCTTTGTTTCCAAATAAACGGTAAATATAAAGGAGAAAATACCGAACGATGTTTTTAATAAGTATTAAATTCAGAGGTGAAGAGGAAAGACTTTTGAGAGTAAATTTGATGACACAAGACAATAAAAGTTTCATCCCAGTGTTATTAATACAAGATGGGACAATCTATTATTTCTATTTTAAATGAGAGTTGAAAAACACTAAAAAACAAAAAACAACATGGTAAGAGAAAGACATTGATAGGTAATAGTTCAATCAAAAGAGATTACGATCTGTCTGTGAAAACGTAAAATGTAGTAACGATAATAACACTCCTTACCATAATCCCTACTAATCAAGACAAAAAGTTGTCACTTTAAGGATGTGTTGTTACCTTCACCTTTGGGTTCGTTTACATCAACTGCACAAATAAACCATTAATAAAACAGTTAAGTGAGTTTTTTTATCTAGATATAGCTTACAACTGATCCTCGGTCCGTAACAAAATGTATGACCGGTATGTCTACCTCTCATCTGTAGTTGATGAAAAGGTTTCTTCGAATATTAGATCACCCTCCTCGATCTCTTCTTTATTTTATACACTCATTTCATACTTTATATAACTTCCCACCATTCAGATACGACTTTCTCGTTCAGCCCCCTCTCTCACCTCCTCTCCTTCCACAAACGAATAAACTGACCACCGACACAGAGGGTCTTGTCTGTATGTGATGGACTTCTGTCCCTTAGAAGGGCACAACGAACGGTGGTATAGGGTCACACATGGTAATCTACGCCGTGAATGGTTCACAACTTATTTACCTACCTATGTGGGGCACAATTTATTAAGGAGGGGGTAGGACTAGATGAGAAAGAAAAAGTGTGATGAAATACATCTTACATTAAATGAATAATGAATACAAATAGTAAATAATAGACACAACGACCCGATCTGTCAGTGGACGTGTTCGTTATTCTTAAAAATAGGTAAACCAAGTGACTACTTAGAGTTCGTGGTTCTGATGACGGATTGTTCGTCCGTCATCCTAAATTATTTTTGAACAACGTACTTACTTAAAATCATTCACTAAAGTGATTTTCCTTTGTTACTTCAATAATTGAAGACTGTGTTCTTAAGACGAACGATGAAAATCGTTCGGTCAAATAAGGACGGATATTGTGTGTAAGACTACCGATGACTGTTTAAGTGTTACATACATGGGTTCTTAGGATCCTTATTTTACGAATTCTTTGATTAGGACTACGGTTTAAGTACATGGAACCTTATAGTTTACGGTGTTACATGATAGATGAGTAAGTCGATAGTTTCCCTGTCGAAGAGAAGATAATAATTCTAAAAAATTTTCCCTTTTCACTCTCTTTTCATACATTTACTTTGTACTGAACTGTCAGGACCACACCTAAGAAAGTTACTAACTTTGTTGTGTCTCAAAACAAAAAAGCAAACTTATTTTACTAAAACTAGGAAAGGATATGTTCTGTGTATTCCGTGTAAGTGGTAAATAACAGACTGTTTCGATCCCCCTATGAATATAAAGTTAGGTCCTCAAAGGAAACAATAGGATTATTTTCCTAGTCTCCAAAAATTTCTCCACGGTAAATGTGACCTTTTCGGTGTCCGTTGAGATCTTTATGTTGGACTCCTAGTCTCAAGTCCTTTTACTGTGGACGTTTATTTACGGGGTATACTTGTATCAAAATTACGAATGCCGTGTCTTCAGTTCCCGTGTCATAAAAAGAGGGACCTATAGAACTTTGTGGATCACTAAACAAGTTCGTAAAACCTTTGTAAAGACAAGTAATGAATATGTACTGATAATATAATCTAAAATCAAAGAATTCCCGTTCTGTATCTGAAGATTTAGTGTCGGACGGGTCGCAGTGCACATCCCCTACCCATGAGAGAATTTTTATCACTTGAACACCTTAGGTCTTTTTACCATCTCTACTATTTCTTGTTTATATACCTATGGTTCCCCCTTTCCCGTCTCGCCCTCCTTGACCCCCTGACCCTAACTGTACGTTTGTGATAACTATGATACAATTTTATCTAGATTACTCTTGTAGGACATAGGGTGTCCCTTAAGATAAACCGTGTGATACCGCTAGACTTGGTTGTCCTCCAGGTTTTCCCTCCCCTATGTGCAGATACACACCTACTGAGTGAAACGACATGTCATCTTTGATGGTGTAGAATTTCGTTGATGCAAGGTCGTTTTTAATCAAATTTTTTTCTCACTTGTAGGAACTTTAGTAAAGGTCCACCTTTTGACACCCAGTAAGAGGTAAGTCTTTCAATACCAGTAAACATCTCTTAAATTTTAGGGTGGTATAACGTATTATGTGTGACCCGAGTTTACACTCGTTAAAAATACTAGGATTAAACGGAGAAACGAGGAAGTACAGAACGAGCCCTGAAGATCTTCTAAGATACGAATGTGATCTGTAAAGGTTTCAGACAAAGTGTGAAACGGATCAGGACACATTCAACGATATCTGTTCCCAAAATACCACTTCATTTAATCTTTTGTAATATATTTTTAACGGAAGACAATCTCCAAATGTTCCGTTCGATCCTAAAAGTTTTGACATTCTTTCAGACGTATTTAACTGGGGAAATTGGAATTGTAGTGTAAAGGTTTTGAACAAAAAAAGAGTCTTGAGAAAAAATTACATTATTATTGAGATAGAAACTACAATGTTCTATGGTAGATAAAATTCTGTTGAGTAATTAAATACAGGGTGGTTCTTTCCTTTTGTGACTGTCCTACGGAAACTAAAAATTCTGAGTAAATTTATATGTCGACTGTTTCGTGTTTGAGTTCTTTATCGTGAAATAAGATGTATTACTTTACCTTTATATATAAGATCATTACTTTTTAATTTTTAAAATTTTCTACATAATAACAGGTAAAATCATTAAAACCATTCAGATAGTTAAGAAAATATCTAAAGGTATGTGACAGTCTCCGACAGGAAACTTAACACTATCTTTGTGTAAATTATCATACAATGGTATGGTGGAACTCTCAGGGAACTCTCAGGGAACCTGTCGTTCCTCTAGGTTGGTCAGGTAGGATTTCCTTTAGTCAGGACTTATAAGTGACTTTCCTGACTACGACTTCGATTTTGAGACTATCAAACCGGTGAACTACGTTTCTCGACTGAGTAAACTTTTCGGGGACTACGACCCTTTCTAACTCTCGTCTTCCCCTGTTGTCTCCTACTCTACCAACCTACCGTAGTGGCTGAGTTACCTGTACTCAAACCCACTTGAGGTCCTCAACCACTACCTGTCCCTCCGGACCACACGACGTCAGGTACCCTAGTGTTTCTCAACCTGTGCTAACTCACTGACTTGACTTGACTGGTTTGTTTGAGTCCCCGAAAGGTCCGTCGAGTCACCATTTCTTAGACGGACGGTTACATCCTCAACGTTCTCCGTGTCCAAGGTAGGGACCCAGCCCTTCTAGGGTACCTCTTCCTTACCGTTCTTTGAGATCATAAGAAGGGACCCTTTAAGGTACCTGTCTCCTCGGATCGCCCGATGTCAGGTACCCCAGAGTTTCTCAGTCTGTACTGAATCGTTGTAATTTTGTTGTCATAGTGGAGTATGTAAAGAAAAAAAATTAACTAAAAATAACCTCATATTAACAAAATGTTTCAATACAATGAAAGACGAGATGTCGTTTCACTTAATTAATATGTATTTGTAAATAGACAAGAAAAAATCTAGAAAAAGGGGTATATCCAGTAATGTTTCATAACTCGTCTCAAGGGAGGTGAGTGACAAGGAGTAACCAATAGATAAAATATGTGTCGTCACATATAGACAGTTAGGGTTAGAAGGTTAAATGGGGAGGGGAGTGAGAAAGGGGGAACCATTGGGATTCAAAAAAGGATGTAGACACTGAGATAAAGACAAAACATTATTCAAGTAGACATGGTGCGAAACTCTAAGGTAAACATTCGTTATACTATCCTATAAACAGAAAGAGACAGATTACGTGAAGTGAGTCGTACTGTTAGAGATCCAAACAGGTACAATAACGTTTACCGTAATGAAGTAAAAAAATACCGACTCGTTTTAAGGTAACAATGGAGTTCTTTGTTTTTTAAACGAATGTAAAGAAATTAGTGTCAACATTATAGTGTGTAGTACCAAGATTGAGATCTAAAAAGCTCACATTTGTGAAACTCTGAATGTCCGTCATAATCCTCTTTCGTGGAATTTCTGTCGAGGTCCCGACTGTCCCTGGTGTAGTCGAACGGGAGTGACTAGTGAGGACTATGTGAAGTAGTGTCTAGCCCGAGGAAATTGGGTGGAGTACTACGGACGTACGCACTCAAAGTTCGGTCTACAAATTGAGGAGATCCACCCTAGGTATAAAAGTGAAGAAACATAGAAGGGTGGTACAAGTGAACCACATTCTCATTCCAGTAATATTTAGCATAAATAATTGTTCTCTTATTAGAAGAGGTACGTCATCGGTCCACATTTGTGGCGGATAAACGTTTTAGGTAAAATACATTGATACAAACAATCGTTTAGTATGAAAGCAGACGGATAAACATTTCTGAAAACAAACAATAGAAGGGCTGGGTCCCTAGCTTGGGTCCAGAGGACATAATCTCCGTCTGCGAAATTGGAGACTCGGTGGTCCCTTCGGGGTTACATTAAGATATCTCTGTAATTTAGTCTTCTCGGTGTGTTAAAAGACCACGATTTTTTGTACAGTAAAATTATTAATTCTATGTATTTATTTCACAAATACTATCTTTGTTATTTCAACAGAGAGTTAAGATATGTTTGTGACTTAAAGGTTCGTTAAACATTCCTTATATAAGTAGAAGAATGTAAGTGTTACCAACTTGTTACTACAAATAGTGAATTTAAAAATATAAGATGTTTAAGTGTGTGATAATTAAATATCATAATGTCACGAACTATTAGAACTGTTATACTTTATTTTAAGAAGATTACCATATATCTTTTATTTTATTTTATTAATTTTAAGTAAACATATTGAAAAATACTTTTGTTTTATTAATTATAAAAAAGACATTTTTATTTAATACATGAAACACAACTTTGTAGTAAGATAATTTCACAAATCTTTTATCAATGTAAGTGCAAAACCGTCACACGACTTTGTAAGAATAAACGGTAGGGGAGTACGTACTATTTCACTCCACGTTCGACAAGTATACACTCTTTTTGTCGAACAAAAGTGTCCTTTCCTTTACTGCATACTTTATCTTAAGTATTTTTTGGGTTCACTGGACACTATCTTTATGTTTTTAAGTGATTCTTTTTTCGTAAAAAGTTCCGGAAACTCCACTACGTTGAAAACTGATCTGAATAGTTTCCACCAAAAATTAGTACGATGGGACATTGAAGGTAATTTAATCGTACAGGTAGTCAACGACCAATTTCAAGTTACAATATTAAATTTTGTATCACAAACCAGTTGACTGCCTTCGTGCCGTTAACTTGAGTAGTGACTGGTGGAAAGTATTTCCTCGTTGTCTTTGTTTGTAGAGGTGAGACGAAGTTCGCACCGAGGGTTCTCATCGTGGAAATAGTGACTCGTGTTCAAAAGGTCGGCCGTCCTCAGAGACCTCACCGTGTTATACTTTTGACAGATTACGACTACCGTCCCTAGGATAACTCGGTTTAAACGACCAAGTGGATCTTTGACCACTTTTTGAACCGTGACTAAATTTAAATTGGTCTTTCCTTTTTATACTGTTTCTGGGTTGTTTTCAGGTTGCCCAGGTTGTTTCTAGACAGATCAGTTTCGATACCAAAAAGGTCATCAGTACATACCTACTTACACTCAACCCTGATATTTCTTTCGACTCACGACTTCTTACCTACGAAAAGTTGACACCACAACCTATCTTGAGAACTCTCAGGGAACCTGTCGTTTCTCTAGGTTGGTCAGGTAGGATTTCCTTTAGTCAGGACTTATAAGTGACCTTCCGGACTACGACTTCGACTTTGAGGTTATGAAACCGGTGGACTACGTTTCTTGACTGAGTAAACTTTTCTGGGACTACAACCCGTTTTGACTTCCGTCCTCCTCTTCCCCTGCTGTCTCCTATTCTACCGACCTACCGTAGTGGTTGAGTTACCTGTACTCAAACTCATCCGTGGTCCTCAACCACTACCTGTCCCTTCGGACCACACGACGTCAGGTACCCTAGTGTTTCTCAGTCTGTCCTGATTCGCTAACTTGACTTGACTTGACTTCTGTCCTTTTTTTACACATGAATAGGTGCTCTTTAGGGACTTACCGTCAAACCTTTGCTCGCGAGAAAGAAGACAAAGAAGAAGCAGAATGGAAAGAAGACGAAAAAGAGTCGGAAGAAAAACGAACCGAAGACAAAGAACGAAAGGAGAAATATGGTACCGGGGGTCTGAGGAGGCAACTCGGCTCCCAATGAAGACCCCAGAAACCCCCCCATGGACTGTCCGTGACGTCAAAACAACTTGACCCTCTCGGAGGCCTCCTCGACGAAATGCTAGGGCCCTATGGACACCCTTTCCAGGTGAGAGAGTATCCCCAGCCGACATTACAACTTGTCGGTGTGCGAAAACGGGCAACTGTTCCATTGGGCGAGTAACACGGTTGCCAAACCGGGGTCCAACGACTTTCTGACTCCCCCGTGGGTCAGCGACATAGGGCCCAAGGGACACTCGTCAAAGGTCACAACGTGGGACTATCGACTGACTTACCGTCACAAGGTCTAGGGCATCGGACGTCGGGTTCTCGGCAAAAAGCGGAACCATATTTGTCCCAGTTACAACACGTCTTACAGGAGTGCCCCTCTTGCTTCCGGAAGCGAATACCGGAGGGTCTGTAGTATCGGTAGGTCAACTTCCAAGAGTAGCTAGACGGGAAGTCGGTCACTTTAGTCTCACCCCATGGTCAGTCACTACACGTGCTCGAGGAATGTGTGCCACGGGAACAAAAAGTCCTCACCCGACACGTGCTTCGGTTGTCGGGCCTAGGGGGGAAGGGTCATCCAAGGAAACGATGGAGAGTCCCCGGTCAACGAAGGAGGACGACACCCGACTGGGGGCAATAGACTTCTCATATACTATTACGACAACAACATCTTTGGCATGTAGAAATCTCGGTCCCAGTGTAATAATTAACGAAGCAGATTCGTCCTCTCGTACCGTCGTATGGACGCAGACAAATACAACTGTTACCTAGACATCACAAGCTTTATGGACGGTCCCCGAACGTCACCCCTCACGTGTCGAACCATCCGTTACATATTTTTATATCCGAAAGACCCCAGTACCCTTCGATTCTAAACGACGTGAGAGACTCACATGTAGACACACCTCATATACGGCAACAGCATCAGGGTCCGTCGTAACAGTAAAAGCATGTTCAGTATCGGTGTGTAGGGTCCTGACAGTGTAAACATCACACATATCATTAGCGGTGAAGGGTTCTCCCTCGGTTTTTTCCATAGTTTAGGAGAGAACCACCCGTATGTAAGAAAAGATATTTTTGGGTTCACGGTAAAAGGTTGGTATACACAACTTATGGGTTGGAGGAAGTCGAAGACTCCATCCCAACGTAACAGGTCTCCATTCGTCAACCCGACCCATCCAGAATACTATCTTACAACTTCAGGCCACACATAGACTATGGATTGTTTTCTCATTTTTTACACAGTCTCGTCCTATTTTCTCTCTAAGGTGTCTTTTGTTACTAAGAAGATAATTTATTACAAAGATACTTCTATTTACGATGGGGTTTATTTTATACTAGTTAAGTCATAAAGAGGACAACTGGGTTTTCAGGACGGTATTAATCGATGTGTAAATTGTAGACTTTACGTAAAAGTGAAGTTTAGTCATGAAAACTTTGATTCTAAGGTAACGAATAAAGTTTCAGAAAAATTTCAAGAATATTGTCTTCATTAAACTTATTTGAAATTAGTAAGTTAATTAATATACTACGTGGTTTGATTGTACTAGTTCCTTTCTTATATTTAAAGTCACAAACATTGGTTCGTCCTAAGACACCTAGGATGGTATGTCAACACGAGTAAAGTGTACGATCATTCCGTTACGAGTTTTAAAAAGTTTGATCCGAAGTCGTCATGTACTTACCTCTTGATCTACATGTTCCACCTAAATCTTTTCCGTCTCCTTGGTCTCTAATTTAACGGTTGTAGGAAACCTAGTATCTTTTTCGTTCTCTTAAAGTCTTTTTTTAGACTAAGTAACTGATGTGATTTCGGAAACTAACACACGTAGTCTTGTTTGACATCTTTTAAGAATTTCTCTACTCTTATGGTCTGGGAGAATCGACAGAGAATTCTTTGGACACACGTCTAGTTCTTCGTTGTTAATTTGTGCCTGTATCTTGTTACCTGACCAAGTTTTAATCCTTTCGTCATACTGTTCCGAACAGTGGGACGAATACATCGCATACACGTCTCGCGCAGTACGTTTTACGGCCCGACCTACTTAATGTTCGACCTTAGTTCTGACGTCTCTCTTTATAGTTGTTAGAGTATATGTTGATTATGGTAAGATTACCGTCTTCCGTTTCTCCGTGACTCTTGGAAAACTACTCCCACTTTCTTCTTTCGTTTATTCGACCGAATTATGTGTTGTAAGTCATTAGATTCTAGTACCGTAGACCAGAGTAGTGAAGTACCAATTATCTACCCCTTCGTTACCTTTGTCAATGTCTGAAATAAAAGAACCCGAGGTTTTAGTGACACCTGTCACTGACGTCGGTACTTTAATTTTGTACGAACGAGGAACTTTCCTTTCGATACTGTTTGGGTCTGTCGCATAATCTTTCGTCTCTGTAGTGAAAAGGTTGTTTCCAGGTATATCAGTTTCGATACCAAAAAGATCATCCGTACATACTCACACTCTCGACCTAGTAGTTCTTCCGACTCGCGGTCTCTTAACTACGAAAGGTTGACGCCACGACCCCTTCTGAGAACTCTAACGGAACCTGTCGTTTCTCTAGTCTGGTCAGTTAGGCTTTCCTTTAGTTGGGACTTATAGTGACCTTTCTAACCACGACTTCGACTTCGAGGTTATGAAACCGGTGGACTACACTTCTCCGGTAAACGACCTTTTCCGGGACTATACGACAGTCTGTGCTGAATCACTGAGTTTTTATTGTTCCTAGGATACCCCGGAAGAGTCCTGTCTGGTGCGAGGGGGAGGGGTGGTGAGGGTGTGAAGGTACAGGAGAGGACGAAGGGTTTAAGGTTTCTTATATAAATTAGTTTCTCCACTCTTTTACGTCTTTGTTTCCTTTTGTAAGTTCATACTTTTTTATTATTATTGAATCGGTAATTTGTTTCAGTTTCTTGAAGTCAAAGAGGAGTCACCGGTATTTGTTATAAGACTCGAAATAGAAAATCGATAAAACATCTAAGACTTTAGGGGGTGGTCCA
>SJYO01041852.1:9981914-10441208 GCA_006410555.1 Capra ibex | reverse complement strand
GGGGGGGGGGGGGGGGGGGGGGGCGGGGTCTCTTACCAATAATAGTGTATTCATATACTTAAAAGTTAACCCAGTTCTATGCGGGTGATCAAGTACGGTAGAATTTTTACTAATTAAGATATCAAAATAATATATTCAAGTTTTGTTAAAAACTTATCCTTTATATCCGTAAGACTCTTTTACTTCAAACGTTTTTCCCAATCACATTTTTAGTTTTATAAGGACCTTACTTTAATGTTTCTCAATATAACTCTATTTTTTATTAATTTAGTTAACTTATTTCAGGTTGTACAATATATACGGAACCTAACTGATCAAATAAAAATTTACAAGTTTACTATCATATTACGTTGACACTCAAGAAAGTTTCACAGTTAACGTCATTGTCCGACTTCCAAATATCTTCGACATCATTACAGGTCCGTCATAAGTATATCCGGGGTAGATGAGACGAATAGTAAATCGACAACTTCAAGTGTTACTTATTTCATTACTTGAGGTTTCTTTGTTCCAAAATTCTTTATATTAAATCAGTATTTAAGTATTTTTCATAATAACGAGCTCTCAAAGACTAGGTCAAGTTCCAGAGTTTGTAATTGAAGATTTTGGTGATTAAAAACATATTCGTGTTCTGTTTAACTATTGTGAATAGATACATTTGTGACTCCTATAAATTTTTCCTCTTTAGACATATAACACTCTGACACCCCTTCCTAAACACCTGTACCCAATGATTGACAGAATACATCTTTACATCAACCGGTGTCATAGATAATTTAAGTAACTTGTCGATTGGTTGACTTCAGAAAGATTAATTTTGACCCGTGAAAACGTGTATCATGATTCCCGTTTCTCTTAACTCCGAAAACTTTTCACATTTTATGTCTTTGACAAGTCACAACCGTCTGTGTCTTCTCTCATGTCTTGTTAATTAGTTGACACACCAGAGACAGAAGAGGTCGCGTCTTACAAAAAGTATAACCTTTTAAATCTTAGTTGTTATATTTCCGAACTGTCGTCGAGGATTGTCTTCTCTCGAAAGTCCCTTCGAAGACGAATTTACTCAAGTTCTGAGACCTTGGTTTATTACAAACTACGTCGTAATCTCCGTCTCCAATTCCCATACAAAACAAAACCCTCAGTCTCTTTAGTCCCAAACTGACGAATAATCGACACACTGAAACTCGTCATACATTGGGGGACTAGGAGGTAAAGAAGTAGACATTTTCTCCCTATTATTATATATGACCTAACGACGTCGGGACTTTCTCTCGTGTCTAAGACTGTCCCTCTCACGTAAGTCATTCACTATCCGAAATAATAACAATAGGGTCTCAAGACTCAGTACAATGATTGTATACAGAAAGTTCAAAATATTGACTGTCTTGAAAGTGTACGAAAGACACAAATCAGGAGTAATGTTGTCACTCTTCATCCTAATAAATGTAAGTAAAATATCTACCCTCTTATCTCTATGTCTCTATAGGGTGGTGGAGGAGGTTCGACGAAATGGTCCGACACTATACCCGAGGACTTGTTGTGTCCTATTTGACCTATGAAAAGGATAGAGGAGTTCTCAATTCAGGTCGTGAAGAATTTTTTAGTTCCTCGTCTCCTTTCTATGATAGTCAGAACTCTTCAATTAGATTGAAAGATTAATTTCTATCCTTCTTAAATATTTGGTTTATTACTCCGAATACGGTTAAGATCTTTTTAAACTCTTGCATGAAAATTCATCTATTAAAAACTCGTAAAAAGAAAATTTCTTATAATCTATCCTAGTTTTTCTTTTCAGGACGTTTCAATCGAAGTAAAAGAAAGATTTTTCCTCCTCTTAATTCTTTTATCGAATCCTTTTACTAAAACAACAACAATTCAGCGATTCAACACAGACTGAGAAAACGTTGGGGGATCTGACTTCGGGTGGTCCGAGGAGACAGGTACCCTAAAGGTTCCGTTCTTATGACCTCACCCCACGGGAAAGGAAGAGGTCCCCTGGAAGGGCTGGATTCTAGTTGGGACGTAGAGGACGAACCGTCCACTTAAGAAATGGTGACTCGGTGGACCCTTCGGGGTCCTTTTACTATTCGTAAACTTTTTAGACGGAAACTAAAAAAGAAATATTTTATTACTTTTTAGTTGACCTACTGTCGGGACGTACATGTGTTATTCTTACTAGAATATTAAAAGTAATTGTACTAGAAGAGACTAAAAGTCTTGACATACCCTGTCCATTCCCCCTATGTAAATAATTAAGGTAGATTGTTGTTGTTGTTGTTATTTTCTTGTGACTTTGAGTCTCATTAAATCTCCGAAAGGATTCAAAATATCGACATTCAAAACTCAATATATGATCTTAGACCTGAAACCCGAAACCTTTGAAAGATCACATATGAATGTCGATGTCAATCTGGGTACATTTCATGGAGTCTATACGTCTACTGTGGTGGGAATACCGTCTTTCACTTCTCCTTGATTTTTCGGAGAACTACTTTCACTTTCACCTCTCACTTTTTCAACCGAATTTCGAGTTGTGAGTCTTTTGCTTCTAGTGTCGTAGACCAGGGTAGTGAAGTACCGTTTATATACCCCTTTGTCACCTTTTTCACAGTCTGGAATAAAAACCCCCGAGGTTTTAGTGACGTCTACCACTAACGTTGGTACTTTAATTTTCTACGAATGAGGAACCCTCCTTTCAATACGGGTTGGATCTATCGTATAAGTTTTCGTCTCTGTAATGAAACGGTTGTTTCCAGGCAGATCAGTTCCGATACCAAAAAGGTCACCAGTACATACCTACACTCTCAACCTGACACTTCTTCTGACTCACGGCTTCTTAACTACGAAAACTTGACACCACAACCTCTTCTGAGAACGCTCAGGGAACCTGACGTTCCTCTAGGTTGGTCAGGTAAGACTTCCTCTAGTTGGGACCCTAAAGAAACCTCCCTTACTACGATTTCGACTTCGAGGTCATGAAACCGGTGGAGTACACTTCTCAACTGAGTAACCTTTTCTGAGACTAAGACCCTCCCTAACCCCCGTCCTCCTCTTCCCCTGCTGTCTCCTACTCTACCGACCTACCGTAATGCCTGAGTTACCTGCACTCAGACTCACTTGAGGCCCTCAACCACTACCTGTCCCTCCGGACCGCACGACGCTAAGTACCCCAGCGTTTGTCACCCTGTGTTGACTCGCTGACTTGACTTGGCTTGACTTTCAAACCTAATTAAATAGACGTAATTAGAAGTCATAAATAGGTAAAGGAATCAATTCGTTATAATAACTCACATACTACACACGGTTCTTAATTCAAAAACAAAACGAAACAAAGAGGGGGATGAGGGTCTCGACAATATAATTCAGCCAACATTCATTGCTGGGATGGTTGTTACTTCCATACTCAAGAGACTTGGGACCCTAACCCACCTCAGTCGTGATAGTCAGTACCTCTTGTCGTGAGTTACAATTGCTGAAAAGAAAAAAGTCCTTCCTCTACCAACCCTAGATCCCTTCAAGAACTATTCTCAAAAGCCGAACAGTCACTGTGACTGAACCGTTGTTGGTTGACCTTCCGGTTAGTCTATTAGGAAATTTTTTTTAATGTTTTATCGTGTAACTAATTGTAATTGATCACTTCACTTTCACTTCAGCGAGTCAGTACAAGTTGAGAAACTCTGGGGTACCTGTGATCCGAGGAGGCAGGTACCCTAAAAGATCCGTTCTCATGACCTCTCCCAACGGCAAAGGAAGAGGTCCCTTGAAGGACTGGGTCCCCAGCTTGGGTCCAGAGGGTATAACATCTGTCTGCGAAAGGCAGCAGACTCGGTGGTGAATAGAATCGGTTTTTCGGTTCTTCGACCAACTCTTAAGGGTCAGACCTTCCATCAAAGACTTTGTCGTGTTGACCTGGGAAAGAAACCGAAGTCGAGTATCTAATAATAATAGATGCTGAACTTATTTCTTTATCTTCTGTACAAATAGTAGATCCTCCTTATCAATTTTCACCTATTACTTTTGAGTTTCTTTAGATTCACTGGACTTAACAACAACTTTATTTATGTTACTTTATATGTATCTTTCAATTCCTTCTTGGATTTCTGACTTTCCCTTATATACTTTTTTTACATCTTATGATTTAATTCCCACAGACTTACCCGGAGGAGACCCTGTTACGTTCGTAGTTTTATTTGTCACTATCATTATTTAATATGGGTGACTTATCTTGTCCTTTGGAACTTAAGTATGATTGTACTTATTCATTTATCCTTTTCAAACTATACATTACACTATATTTTCATGGAGGGGTGTTTTGTGAATAATTGACATATATACCTTTTCTCATTGGTGTGTCACCTTCACGAGTTAATTGTGTAATTAGTTTACTAGTTTTAATTGTAGTAGTCATTAACCCTATTTGGTTGTAGTACACGATGGTCTATTTTACGTTATTCTTGTATCCTAACTAAGATGTCACAAGATGAGCTTTCATGTATTAGACTTAGGTTAGGAGTCATTTGTAGTCCATTTTGGTTTGACTCCCTGTAAGATGTTTTTGTCATAGTTCTAATATATTCCGGTTGTTCCTGATTCTTTGAAGGTCAAACTTTCTCTGTCTCCACAGTACTACTTATTTACTTTGTACACTAAGACTCGACCTTACCAATGTTATTCTCGTACTCCTCTTGGCCGTTTTGGATTTACGTCAGACTTTTGATTTACACTTGTTATCACAAAAGTACAAGAGCTGACGACACAAAACCTGTTACACCATTGATAGAAACATCCTGTATGTGTTTTTTCATGGCCTATTACTACCCCGTAGTCCAGCCGTTAATTGAGAGTTTACCCAGTCCTTTTTTTTCACTAAATACAACACGAGATGAACTTCTACAAGACAATTCATGTTCTACCAAAGTTTTAAAAATTTTTCTTTTAGATTTGTTTTCCGTAATGTATAATTAATTTTTATTAGTTAACGGGTGTACAATCAATGTATGCTGGTACATTTATTGACCCCTTTCAACTTAGATAGTCTGATACTTAAATTATCTTTCGTTTTTTCTTTTTATTCTCGAGTTCATATATGTGACATGATAAAATAATTAATATTATTAATATCTTTACATATGTTTTATCTTTAATTTAATCTACTCCATTTTTATTTATATTTATCTTAAAGACCGTAAAGAAGAACGGAAGATTACTTAATAGGACGTAACGAGATCCCATAGTCCTGATGTAAACGTCTAGTGACCAAATCTTTCCTCTAACATCTGTCTACTTTTCGTTTTTGTGTCTTAAAAAAAAAATTCCGATCACTTCATCAAACCCAGTTTCTGCTACCATCGAACCTGATGGTAGATCACCGTCATTTTACCTTTTACCTTCACCTGACTAGTTTACGTACGAAACCTGAATCTTGAAAACCCGATTTAGTCACTCCGTTCCTACTACCTTCCTGTTTCCTTCTTTTTAGTTCTCACTGAAGACCTAAACACCGAAAGTCTTGAACCACTTACCATCTACCTGGTAGACCAGAGACAAAGATTTCATATATTGACCCTGATTACCCATTGTCAACCTCTTCCTTTACCGTTGGGTGAGGTCATAAGAACGGACCTCTTAGGGTCCCTGTCTCCTCGGACCACCCTCCGGCAGATACCCCAGTGTGTCTCAGCCCGTGCTGACTTCGCTGAATCGTCGTCATCGTCGTTACCCATTGTCACGTTCCTCCGTCTAAAGTTGAGTTTCGTCCCTTTTTTTTTTCAATATCCTTTCTTTTCTTTCTTTGTGGTTTTTTTAGATGGTTTCTATGATATTGTCCGTGTGGACTTGACCTTTTCTTCATGATTTACTGTGAATTCCAAGGAAGATCTTTTTAGGTACCCAGTTCCTGATGTCGAATCACAAAGGTATTTCTTAAGGTATATTCGCGTTTCGTCGAAATGTTTTGGTTCAAATATAATACATGTCTGTTGACTGTTTCTTCAAAGGTGTTACATAGTTATATATAAATTGAAGAAAACTTGTTATATTTCAATCTAATTTTCTATCCAAAAAGTGTGTTACACAAGACTTATGTGTGACATTAGTATAAACGCTTTTAATTAAAACTTTAAATCACCCGAAAAAACCAGAGGTAGACCGATGGTACACTTCTTTTAAAGTATACTTGTTATCATTTTGATGTCAACTACGGTTTAGAGGAATTTAGATGTTGGTGGTAAGAGTGAACGGCGGTTGAATTTTCTTTTCTCGATTCACCTGGAAAATCGCACCGTAATCGTGTGTACTTCTCAAAACATTAAAAAATTCTACAATTAAATATAATAACTCACGACCGTCACCGTCATTAAAAACTTAAGAGAAAAATTTTTTACAGATTAAATTTTTATTATTATTAAGTTATAATAAAATTAGGTCAATGTGTAAATTAAATTGGAATATTTATGTTGCTACTTTCTTTACTTAGGATTATCAAAGTACGTCTAAGATTTCAGGTCCTACCAATATCCCATGTTGTCGTCGGTTATCACGTCATTCTTTAACTTCCCTTCCTCTGTTCATGTTTACTAGTGTCAAATGCTTAGTTTACAGTGTGTCTATATATACAATCTTTATATGTTGAATAAAAGGTATAAGACTTCCCACAAGGAAATAATGAAGGAAGGTTCCCCGTAGAAAAAAAAAAAACAGAGTTTCGCATATTGATAAATATCCGTAATTAAAGTAACAAATCCACCTCCCACTCCCACCCCCTCCCCACAGTGTGGTTCAGACACGGAACGGAAAGTAGAGTACTTGTTTGTAGGTGAGCCAATACTCTACTTTTGCGCCGTATCAAATCTACTTAATGAATAAATGGTGAGAAGATGGGTGGCACTCAGTCTGTGACGATCAAAACCTCTACTGGGTCGATTTATAGTTATTGGAGTCTATACGTCTACTGTGGTCGGAATACCGTCTTTCACTTCTCCTTGATTTTTTCGGAGAACTACTTTCACTTTCTCCTCTGACTTTTTCAACCGAATTTCGAGTTGTAAGTCTTTTGCTTCTAGTACCGTAGGCCAGGGTAGTGAAGTACCCTTTATCTACCCCTTTGTCACCTTTGTCACAGTCTGAAATAAAAAACCCGAGGTTTTAGTGACGTCTACCACTAACGTCGGTACTTTAATTTTCTGCGAATGAGGAACCTTCTTTTCAATACTGGTTGGATCTATCGTATAAGTTTTCGTCTCTGTAATGAAACAGTTGATTCCAGGCAGATCAGTTCCGATACCAAAAAGGTCACCAGTACATACCTACACTCAACCTGACACTTCTTTCGACTCGCGGCTTCTCAACTACGAAAACTTGACACCATAACCTCTTCTGAGAACGCTCAGGGAACCTGACGTTCCTCTAGGTTGGTCAGGTAAGACTTCCTCTAGTCGGGACCCTAAAGAAACCTTCCTTACTACGATTTCGACTTTGAGGNTTCCAGGCAGATCAGTTCCGATACCAAAAAGGTCATCAGTACATACCTACACTCAACCTGACACTTCTTTCGACTCGCGGCTTCTCAACTACGAAAACTTGACACCACAACCTCTTCTGAGAACTCTCAGGGAACCTGAGGTTCCTCTAGGTTGGTCAGGTAAGACTTCCTCTAGTCGGGACCCTAAAGAAACCTCCCTTACTACGATTTCGACTTTGAGGTCACGAAACCGGTGGAGTACGCTTCTCAACTGAGTNCTGAGACTACGACCCTCCCTAACCCCCGTCCTCCTCTTCCCCTGCTGTCTCCTACTCTATCGACCTACCGTAGTGACTGACCTACCTGCACTCAGACCCACTTGAGACCCTCAACCACTACCTGTCCCTCCGGACCGCACGACGCTAAGTACCCCAGCGTTTCTCAGCCTGTCCCAACTCGCTGACTTGACTTGACTTCAACTTATTCTACCCAGGACGAGAGTTCCTTGAGTCAGATGCATTCTATGTCTATTGTTACTAGTGCTGACCTCATTTTCGATGTTGTCTCTGTCGGTGTCGTAAGGGACCCATGAGTGTCGTCCCAGTCCCTGACGAGGATCCTCCCTGGTACAATCTAGACTCACATTAGTATCCTCATAGACCCACTTAAACCCTTTTCCTGTCTATAAATTTTACGTTGTTGTACCTGTTTTCGTCAAAGTGTTTCCTTGTACTGAGACTCTACTAAGAACTCCCACCTCCTCGGTAGGTCCATTTCCCGACTTTCCTTCCGTTTCTCTCTCAAAGTCGTCCTCTTCATACTGCAAGTCTATGTTTTTCCCTCTCTCTCAAACCGGGAGACTCATGTGTCTAAGTCTGTTTAACCGTCCTCTACTCTCGCATATCTGTTCATCCAAGGCTTAAGGTCTCACCAAGATGTCGGAGGTCGAGACGATTCCGAAAACATGAATTACCTCACGAGTGCCCTTAGGTCTCTTTACAAAGACTTTTCTCTTATTGTACTCAAAACGTAATATTTTTCGTGAGACCAACATCACACTTCTTACGTAACCCTACCTTGTCCTAAATTCGTTCCCCTAAACACGATTAGATTCTCTATTTACAACTATCAGTCTTGCTTCTACCCATTGTCTTTCTTACTCTCTTCTAATCTCTAATATTTCTCCCTGAAAATTATCCCAATGTCCGGTATACACCCTTCGTACCCTCTCTCTTTACAACTCTTACTCAGGTCCTGCAGACCAGTCCCACCGACTCCCTTTTCTTCGAAGAACGTGATTCTTTAGGACCTTCTCCTCGTTCTTACTCACCCTTCTGCCACTTAGGTCGAGACGTAGTGCAACCTCGGTGCACATTCTATGGGAGACCCTCAAATGTCCTACTTTGTTGTTTCTAAACTCTGAGTAATCGTATATCCAGTCTCTTCCGTTACCGTGGGGTGAGGTCATGAGAACGGACCTTTTAGGGTACCTACCTCCTCGGACCACCCGACGTCCGGTACCCCAGCGATCCTCACCCTGTGCTGACTCGCTGAAGTGAAAGTGAAAAGTGAAAGTACGTAACCTCTTCCTTTACCGTTGGGTGAGGTCACAAGAACGGACCTCTTAGGGTCCCTGTCCCCTCGGACCACCCGACGGTAGAGACCCCAACGTGTCTCAGCCTGTGCTGACTTCGTTGAATCGTCGTCGTCGTCGCATATCCAGTATACACTTAAGCGGTGTCGTGTACTGTGGTAGATTTCTGTCTTGTCTCTGACTCTCGGTGCCTTTACGGTTGTAAATCTTAATTTCGTTCCTCGTGGTCCCTTTCAGACTCTGCGTTGTCGATGACACACTTGAGCTCGTCATCTCCCCTTAATCTCAGTGGACAAATTGTCTCGGTATCGTAAGGTCTGACACTTTCTCGGTTTCTTCCACTCTTAACTCGTCCCAGTGACCCAAAGTGCTCGTACACACTGGACAATTTATTATAAAATCATCTTACCACACCCTTCTTCCGGTCTGAAAACATTCGACTCTGTACTGACCTTTTCACTTTTACAGATCTACCACTCGTGTCTGATGAAGTTCTGATATTTACTTTTTCTTTTTTCTTTTCTTGTACACACCGAGTTTCGTGACTGCACCATGCACGTATACTACATGACGACTCACTCACGTTCGCGTAGACGGATGTCTTATAGAATTGACGTAGTAATAGAGATATTATTTTTCATAAATTCAAGGTACTCCCGTCCCCGATAAGTAACGACGTAGACGTGGTGGATTTTATTATGAACCACGTATTATCGTAGAGTTATTCATAAAAAAAACTTACTTGCTTACTTATTACAGTCACACATACATAAGTGACTCTCTCTCTTTCTTTTACATTTCTATGTGTGGTTTGGGAGTCTGTACTAATAAAGGTCTCCTATTATTAACACCCTCTTCTTCTTCGAACAGTGAAAGACAATGTATTTAAATATATATCCACTTTAGGTCTACTTAGTCAGAGTTTTATTGATCGAATAAGATGATCCTGATTAATAGTTATACCCTGATTAAAATGGTTCCGTAATCAATCGGAACCATTTAATTTTTTCTTTAGATTTACGGTCAACTTACCCTTGTGAGTAAGTAAAATAGTTCCTTAAAAAAAGAGTCATTCCTGTAGATGAACCCTCTAATGGAAATCTTGTCTTCTTTCTCCTACCAAACACGATTTACTTAAGACACGAGTATCGCTGGGGTGTCTGATATCGGGTGGTCCGAGGAGACAGGTACTCTAAAGGGTTCGTTCTTATGACCTCACCCAACGGTAAAGGAAGACGTCTCTTAGAAGGTCTGGGTCCCTGACTTGGGTGAGATGACGTGACCGTCCGTCGAAGAAATGGTGATGTGGCGGTCACAGAGGAAAATGGTTTGTTCCTTTTCCCATTGAATAGTGCATTAAAATTTTTGAGTGCGGACACTTACAGAAACGACCAGCAGTCTCGGACGACAAATAGGAACCTTGCGTTAACGATGTGACTGATGTCAAAAGGACCAGAGGATTTTGTGTTCCGACGTTCAGTGTACCATTCACCAAAGGAAGACTTTTGTAAGAAAAATGAGAGTAGATATTACACACATTTAAGAACAATCACAGGTATTTTTTTATTCAAAGCAGGGATTGATTTCTCTGAAACGGTACTGGGGAAAAAGGACATAATAGAGAACCTACATAAGGAAAATTGCTTTATGACCTGAAAGATATGAAGTAATAATTTTTTTTATTTCAAATTTTGTATTTCTGATGGTTTGTAGATTGATTTACTTGTAAGTGAATATATCAATTAACTAAGGAATAGACGTTTTAATAAATGTCTCATTTTAAATTGTCCCTTAGGTCTCATGTAAATTTTATTAAATTGAATGTCTCTGAAAAAGTTCCTGTGTACATAAGGTATTTCGTTTCACATGGGTATGACAGTTTTATTTTAAAGATAAAAAGAACGATAAAAGTGATGATGGTATCTCATAATAATTTAGTTACACCTTTTTACACTAAATAGAGGAGACAAGATTTGTCTTTTACACGAATCTCCACATCTTGTCTCTCATCGAATTTATAATTTGGTGTAAAGTACATTGGTCAAAACGGGATCTCTGTCCTACACAATTTCTTTTATAGAAATCGATTATAAAACGACTTTAAAAAGTTACATTTTATGTCGAAGGAACATTTTTTAGAAAATTTATAAAAAACTTTTATACTTATGTGAAAAGAGACATAAATAATCACTTAGTAAATCAATTAAGGGAACTTTTATCCTGACGGTATAAAAGTTTACAACCATTTCAAGTTGTAAAAGAAATACCAAGACTGAAACCTTCTTTTTTTTAATCTTGAACTATATAGACAAGTGGTTCACAGAAGACATCTTTGACCTGGTTGTGACACCATTGTAAGAACGTAGAAACTTGTTCTGATGGAGGAGGGTAGGTACCAAACCTTAAGAAAAAGTTTATTGACTCACAGAAACGTGGACTTTAGTCGATGTGTCACAACCGACCTACCGTAGCGGCTGAGGTACCTGTACCCACACCCACCTGAGGCCCTCAACCACTGCCTGTCCCTCCGGACCGCGCGACGCCAAGTACCCCAGCGTTTCTCAGCCTGTGCTGACTCGCTGACTTGACTTGACTCCAATTTCATGCAGTACTATTTGAGTACACCTTCTGTAGTCACAAAATCGACGTTCGGTACCGAATGTCACCGAGTCATCTCTTTTACTGTCGTCAGAAATCTTTTTAAGTGTTTAAGTCAAATTACTCTTGTTACAAATAATTCTTAAACGTTGAAAGGTCCGTGACTTGTCACGTCCCCTGTCTATCACTCTTGAATACTATTTATTGAGATACCCCGTAAATACTATATGATTCATAGTTTTCATCTCTTACTAAAAATACAAAATCCCTTCGAATCCTTTCTTATATGAGCTATTAAGGAGCTCCGTCAACCAAATACGTGAAAGTTATTTAATCGTAATAAACATTTCCTTCGAACATTAAGACAACATTTCGTCAACGTTGACTTCCATTTCAGTTAATGACTCATTTTTAAGATAATTAACCATACTGATTTAAGAGTTCCGATCTCGGCACGTAAAAGTACATCGGTAGTAATCTTTATCTTGAGTCTGTGGTTGACTGTACATAATTTATAAAAGAAAGGATTTTCTATTTAAATACCTGAAGATTAGATAGACACCGAAACGGGAAAATAACCACAAAAAAGATTGTCACTACCGATAACTAAGACAGGGTTTATGTCTATAACTTGATAAAATTTATCGAATCCTAAATAATAATTTCACCGTCATAATTGTTCGTTAATCACGACGGTCTATTTTTTCACCTCAACTATAAAATATAAGACTCCAAAACTTGAAACATTCATCAATTTACTTTCTTTAAATCGTTTAAATTTGTCTGAGGGAACGGGATTAGTAAGAATATATAGTAGAAAGAAGATGGGGTACATATTCTTATTCCAATGTTGACTGAATTAAAATATATTATTAAGGAAACTAAGTCAAAAAAGGAAACACATCTTTTTATGGGTCTCATAAACGATTTAATAAGAATTCTTCAAGATCATAGGAACTTTTTGAAGTATCATTATTATTAAGATTTTTAACCTTTATTTTTTCTTTTTATTTGTACGGGACTTCTGGGGGACGTGTACAAAAACAAAACAAAAAGAAAAAACCAATTCTAATATGTTATGTCTTTTGTATGTCATTTAACATTTTACAATGTGTTCACAACCCGAAGGGTCCACCGAGTCACCATTTTTTAGACGGACGTTACGTCCTCGGTGTCCTCTCCGTCCAAGCTAGGGACCCAACCCTTCTAGGGGACCTCATTCTTTACCGTTGGGTAAGGTCATAAGAACAGACCCTTTAGGGTACCTGTCTCCTCAGGCCTTTACCGTTGGGTAAGGTCATAACAGACCCTTTAGGGTGCCTGTCTCCTCAGGCCTTTACCGTTGGGTGAGGTCATAAGAACAGACCCTTTAAGGTACCTGTCTACTCGGGCCACCCGAGTAGGTAGCCCAACTTTTCCCAACCTGTGTTGACTCTTATTCGTGTGTGTACAATCAATATTGATAACACAGAAGAGAACAGATACGTAAAGGACAGGTGGTTGAGGAGGTGTAGGAAGAGGGTGACGAGACAACACACGTTTACTACTTTGGTTCGTTTCGTTTTCTATTGCAGTCGTAAACCCTGTTCCCTTAATAACAGAACGGGTGACAGAAAGAAGGACTGTCAGTCTAACCTTTAAAGTAAACAGTTTGACTTCAAATGGGGTACACCAACGAATAAAAGTTGGAATGAACTGATTAAACAGCTAAGGAAATTTACAGATATCTCCTTACGTTTCTTTATTAAGTGTGACTAGATGTTCCTTTGGGTACACGGTTCATGAGTCAAAATGAAAATGTTTTTTTTACAAGACTTATCTCTGTCAAAACATTCTTCTTCCTAAACAACAACAAGTCAACGAGTCATCACAGACTGAGAAACGCTGAGGTACCTGACGTTTTTCGGTCCGAAGGGACAGGAAGTGGTAGAGGGTCTCGGACGAGTTTGAGTACAGGTAACTCAGTCACTACGGTAGGTCGGTAGAGTAGGACAGTAGAGGAAGAGGGCGGAAGTTAGAAAGGGTCTTAGTTCCAGAAAAGGTCACTCAGTCGAGAAGTGTAATCCACCGGTTTCATAACCGTGAAGTCGAAGTCGTAGTCTCGAAGGTTACTTATAAGTCCTAACTAAAGGAAATTTTAATTCACCAAACTAGAGGGACGTCAGGTTCCCTGAGAGTTCTCAGAAGAGGTTGTGGTGTCAAGTTTTCATAGTTAAGAAGTCACGAGTCGTAAGAAATGTCAGGTTGAAAGTGTAAGTACATACTAATGACCCTTTTGGTATCGAAACTGATCTGTCTGGAAACAGACGTTTCATTAAAGAGACGAAAAGTTATACGACAGACCCAAACAGTATCGAAAAGAAGGTTCCTCCTCCACAGAAAATTAAAGTACCGACGTCAGTGGTAGGTGTCACTAAAACCTCGGGTTCTTTTATTTCAGAGTGAGAAAGATAAGAGTGGAGGGGAAATAAACAAAATACTTACAACTCAAAATTCGGTCGAAAAAGTGAGAAGAGAAAGTGGGAGTAGTTCTCCGAAAAATCAAGGAAAAACGAAAGACGATATTACCACCATAGTAGAGGTATTGACTCCAATAACTATAAAGAGTGAGATAATACAATAATCTTACAAGTCATACGAATAGTTATTGAGACACTAAGATAATGAACGGGAATAGTAATTTCCATTAAAATGAAATTTAAATGATAGGACATTTTGTTGTCTCGACTCCTAATTTTACCGTTTAAGTGACGTCTCTTAGAGATGAGTGGTCAAAGGAGTAAAGGTAAAAATACGGAGTCAAATGAGTCAACGAAGTCATTGGACTTTTACTCCAATTATAATCGTGTAAAGAGTAACTCAATAATACTCCTAATTTTTTCGATTGTATATGTTTCACGTACCTCTTCCTTTACCGTTGGGTGAGGTCGTAAGAACGGACCCTTTGGGGTACCTGTCTCCTCGGACCGTCCGATATCAGGAACCCTAGTGTTCTCAACCTGTGTTGAATCACTGATTTGGTGGTGGGAGTTGGGGTGGTACGTTTCACGAAATTTGACACGGATCGTGTCTCTTTGTGTTGACTTTTTTTTAGTTTCCCAAGGTACCCCAATGATCTCAAAACCGTCTGAAGTGTGCAAAGGGTTGGAAACTAACAACACACCAAAGGTTATTAATGGTGAACAGTTTAAAAACACATCATTAGTTCTTCTCCTAGGTTTCATAGATTTTTATACTAAACTTATGTAGAGGGAAAAAGTCGAAATATGGAAATTCTTCGATTCAAAAGAAGTATATGAAGTTTATATTGTTGTTACTTTTAGGTTAATAGAAGATAATTCAGTCCGTAATTTCTCTTGTCATTTTAATTTTTATTACGATGCAAAGAGTGAAGAAAAATCTTCTCGTATCAATATTAGTATTTTGATAGAATAAATACAATTATACATTAACCAAACAGTAAAATTTTATTTATTTATAAAATTCTATAAGAGTCAAAATTAAAGATAATACCGTTTTTAGTTGTCATAATTGAGTTTATTCGTTTTCTGAAACCTCAGAGGACACTAAAAACCCTGACGTTTTCCCGGGACTCCGGATTTTTCAAACTCTTGGTGACTACAGAATTATAAGAAAATTAATAAGATACTAATTTTAAAAGACTTATCTACATAGTTAGTAATGGTTTGGATTGATTGTTTATGAAGATACTTTATCATAAAACACCATTTTTCTTGTTTTCTAATCCTCATCTTTAAGATTGTGACTAAGGTGACAATTGAGAGATCATTTCACTTTTTTTTACTAAAAAATTTCGGTTTTGTCATACGGTCAAGACCATTTTAAGTCACCACTTTTAAAAGAGATAACGAAAGAAGTCGAAGACCTCATCGACCGAAATCAAAAAGGTTTTTTTCGTTTTATTCATTTCTTTCTTTTCTGATAAAAAGTATAGACCCAACGTGACTTCGACTTCCCATATAACAGAATCCTTCTTCTACTTTAAATCGACTCTAGTCCCGAGTCGAGATCCTTCTCTACTGGTGCTCTGACGCCCTTGGGGATCTTTAATTGTCTTTAATAACCTTGTGGTACCCTGAAGAGTGTTTCTCTACTTCAGTCAAAATCCGTTTACTTTAGAGTTTCTTTTCCCATTTCAACTCGTCATTGTTTGTCCGTAACCGATTTCCTTCAGTTGAGAGGTGCACAGGTGTAGGCGAAGAAGTTTTACCTTTCTATTCTGTAATTCTACTCAAATGTATTCATTTTACAGATACATTTGATATTACACGGTTTATTTAACTATAAAAATTTCATTGTTCGTCTCGAGACCTAGACAGGAGTCTCGTGTACCGAAAGTCCAGTACGAGGTAGTGAACCTAGGTAACGAAAGAGAAGGAGATGGATTCAAAGGGGAGGACACACTCCTCGTCCCCATCAATCACTCCACCGCTCGGTGTCTCTGCCGTCTTTTGACAACGATACGTTGTGCTGGGGTGCAAAAGTCTTTTCAAGCATTCCGGAGTCTTTTCATAACCCTTAGAATACCTCTTTCCTCTCCCGTCTTCAAGTACCCAGTCACTATTCTTCTCCTTCGACCTTCTACCTGTCTACGTCCTTGTGTCGGATCCTTTCCGTCTCTTTACTACCCTTCCCGGAACCGGTCGGGACTAATACTTTCTCCCACACCTAATACCAATGGATTTACTGACGAGGTTTACTGTAGACTGTAAGTAAATTATACTAGTCTCAACATTGTGTACAGAAAGAGAACTCCAACGACACTTTCAATGTATTCTATTATATATATCTCCGGGAAATTATTTCTTACTTTATAATATGTTAAAATCACGACGACACGACACGAATCAACGAGTCAGCACAGACTAAGACACACTTAGGTACCTGACATCAGTCGGTCCGAGGAGACAGGTACCCCTAAGAGATCCGTTCTTATGATCTCACCCAACGGTACGGGAGGAGGTCCCCTAGAAAGGTTGGGTCCCTATCTTGGGTCCAGAGGGTGTAACGTCCGCCTAAGAAATGACAGACTCGGTGGTCCCTTCGGGATGTTAAAATCATTAGTAATAATTCATCATATTCTTCTTTTGTCTCAGGACAACTTTTTTATAATTCCGCGTAGGAATAAGACTTTCTTATTCTAGCGAATGTCTTAGGACGTCTATGGAGAGTATCTCTGTTAGACCCTTAACTTTATCGAAACGTAGATTGTCCTAAGTTCGAGACATTTCACTCATAACAGTACAAAATAATTTCTAAAGATCATCGTTGATCTTTGTATGTCAAGACACCTTTCCTTCGTGAAGGAAGACATATGACTTGTGAAACAAGATATGGGGAAGCGTAAAATTATCTCTTTCATTGAACTATAAGGGAACATATTTTCGGTTGTCGATCAAAGACCCTCAATCTTTTTTTACTATGATGGTAAGACGGTTTCTAGTTTTAATAAGAGATCTAGAACATTGTCCCGTCAAAGTCATACTTACCATTCCGAAGACATCTTACAATCTCCACTCCACTCCACTTCAGCGAGTCAGCACAGGCTGAGAAACGCTGGGGCACCTGACATTGGATGATCCGGAGAGGCAGGGACCCTAAGAGGACCGTTCTTATGACCTCACCTAACGGTAAAGGAAGAGGTCCCCTAGAAGGGCTGGGTCCCTAGCTTGGGCCCAGAGGGAGTAACCTCCGTCTGCGAAATTGGAGACTCGGTGGTGCCTTCGGGATATTTTACAATTACAAATGTATTTACAAGTTTAAAGTATTTTATAAGAAATCTTTTCACAAGTCATCGGTAACCTGTGTCCACTCGTGTGTTTTCTTTTTTTTTCAACCAGTCAGCACAGCTCTGAGAAACGCTGAAGTACCTGACATTGGGTGGTCCTAGGAGACAGGTTCCTTAAAAGTCCGTTCTTATGACCTCACCCAACGGTAAAGGAAGAGGTCCCCTAGAAGGACTGGGTCCCTAACTTGGGTCTAGAGGACGTAACCTCCGTCTAAGAAATAACAAACTCGGTGTTCCCCTCAGGACCTGTGTCCACTCGTTCGTTTCATGTGTAAATACTTTGTTCCGTCGTTTGTACTTTTAGTGAGTCCTAGTGAACGTTTTAGTGACACGTAATGTCTGATGACCATGTAAACTTCTTTACCCAATCCTATTGATATCCACTATGTAGATTTCTTTATGTGATCGATTGTAGTCCTTTGAGGAAAGTGTTTTGACATTCTGAAGAATGTATTTTATTCCTTCCTTAATCCTTCAGAGGTCCCGGAAAGACAAGATTATCAGATACTTAGTCATTGAAAATGATCGGTAATCTTCGACCTTCTACCCGACTTAAGAGGATTTTACTTTTGAAATTCCTCTCTTTAGTATTTCTCAGACCTCGTCGTGTCTGAATCTTAGTGTCAGGTGTGGTTTACCTTCAGGGGTACCCCGTACTCAATAGTGGTACTGGACAAAACTTACGGATGACACTCTTTCAGTTAGACGTAAGTTACATGGAATAGTGGAAAATCTTATTCTTACTTGTCATCGTAAAAAACTTATCGAAACTCCAGGTCTTATTGGTCTTTACAGTGTAAGAGTAAGAACTTGTTAAATTAGACCCGGTGACGGTTCGACTTCCTTCCATAAACTATTTTTCGTTATCGTGGTCAGTACTATAGGACCTCGCAATTTCGACCCCAATGACGTACTTACCCTACCGACTTGACACACCCGTAAGACACCTCAACTTAAGTTGAGTGGTTTGTTTCTCTCGTCTTATAACAAATTTTAAGAGACTTTGTCCTACATGTCTATGTGTAAAAATTCATTGGTATTGACACTTTGGTGACCCTTTGGGTTCACATCTTTCCTTTTGACATTCAAAATTTGAAAACTCAGTAGCAACCAATTTTACTTTTCTTTCCTATCTTTAGGTACCATAAACTACTGTTCGGGACTCACTTTTCTTAGAACAACTGTGTTCACGAAACGTTGAAGGTATTTGTCACAACTCATAATGAGTAAGGTCATTGTCTTCCGTCTTGTGTTTCTTGGTCCGACACTTCTCTGACCCTTAACCCTCCACACACGTTTCCTAAATCTCTTCTAAGAAAATCGAATGTGTGTGAGAAAGAATCATAGAACTTACTGTCGAGGATACAAATTACAAATAACTCTCCCCTGTTCTCCAAGAGTCTCAATAAATGGACGTTGATATTTTAAACAAATTAGATGGTCCTTACATTGAAAATTGGTTCTCTGATCCAATTGGTGTTTCGACTAATTTTTCCGAACGAGTGGATCTGACATTTACTTCGGTGGTTGAATCACTAATAATTGGGTAGTAAGATCCTTATTAGAGTGGTCGGAACACAATTTGAGTTGTGTACTGTATCGAAGACAAGAATCAGTCTTTCGATGTCAATGAACTCAAGTCGAAAGGTAAAACGTTTAATGATTTTATTATCGATAGAGATCGGTAAAGATTAGGTTTACATTGTATTTTAAAGTAGAAAGTGTTGTCGGTGTATGTCTGTCGGACTACCTATTGTTGGTCCTTATTCCTCAGACCCACTTTTGAAGTCCGTCTGTCACTCAGATTTATAGATTTATAGTTACTTAAGAGTTTATTAAGATTCTTCTTTTTTGATTATTGTTAGTGATACGAACATGTTGTACTTGTCCTGTCTCCAAAAGAAGGGACACTAGGTAGAAGGAGTAAGTTTATACTTTCTGTCGTTACAGTCGTAGTCTCAAACGCTTCCTTCATTACAGATGGTGTCTCTTTTTGTGAGTTTTGACGTCCTTTATAGACAGATGAAAAGAAAGGTTCCGTCGGGAAACGAATTCATTTTGAAGTACGAAATCAGTTTCTACAAGACAATCTTTTCATGACTCGGTTTTAGGAACCGTACTTTAATTTTTATTCGGGTTTAGTTCATAACAATAAGTAAAGTAATTAAGGTCAATGATTGTCAAACGTTAGTCACTTCTTCATATTGAATTGTGACTTCAAAATGTTCACAAAATATTCAAAATATTCACAAATATTCCTCCTAATAATTGTTTATAAGATTAATAAGAAAATACTAGACGATTAACAAGGTACAAATTAATACAGTACACACTGTATTATAGGGTAGTCGAGATAGTAATACGAAAAAGGGTTTATATAATCAACACAAGACATCAACAAAATACTTTCATTGCCATCTAAGTTGAGGGTAGTTAGTGATACGATAAAAGTTATACCCTTTTACTATTATTATAAATGACGTCAGAAGTATAAAAACCCGAAGGGTCGACCGAGTCACCATTTCTTGGGTGGACAGTTACGTCCTCTACACCCAAGTTAGGGACCCAGTCCTTCTAGGAGACCTCTTCCTTTACTGTTGGACGAGGTCATAAAAACGGACCTTTTTAAGGTACCTGTCTCCTCGGACCCCCCGATGTCAGGTATCCCAGCGTTTCCCAGCCTGTACTGACTCCTGAGGAGGAGGAGGAGTGTGAAAATGAGTATATGAGATCCTTTGTTCTTTCATCATAGACTATCGTTAATCTTTCGTACTTTCTTAAAATCTTATAAGCCTTTGTTTATCGTAATACAATCTTACGAAATAGACTACTAAATAATTCGGACAGTCAAAACTCAAATACTTTAGTTAAATAATGGTTTAAGGAAAGATCACATGAGATGCCTTGTTACAACAAACAACAGATGACGTATGTCCTCACGACTCACTTGATACACTACTAATTAATTAAAAACACAGTTGAACCGATCCGGTACCATGGAACTATAAACCAGTTTGTAAGATCTACAAAGACACTTTTATAAAAATCTACTCTCATTGTAAATTTAGTCGTCTAACTCACTTTGTCTAATAGGAGATTTTTCACCGATCCGTATGAGGTTCGTGAACTTCCGAAATTGTCTTTTTCTAACTTCAGAAGACTCCTTCCCCCTTAAGAGGGTCATATCACGGAAGTATGAGTTGACGTCCCAAATATCGGATCACCGAATAGGACTTCTTAAAACCTGTACGGTTGAAAGTTTTAGTACACTCGGTTAATACATTTTATTTAGAGAGACGTCGATAAAAATAATTTTCATTAATTCAATTCGATTTGATTTTGAGTCAAAGAATAAATATCGGTGTAAAAGTTCCAAAGTTATCAGTGTACACCGGTCACCGCCGTCAACGACGACGATTCAACGATGGTATGACTTATTGTGTCTATAACTTATAAAAATAGTAACTTATGTTCAAGGTAACCTGGTGTAAAGAAATCGTACTTTCATGGATCTATATGTAAAACTCCCGAATAATGGTTACACTTGAAACACGTAAATCAAAGGGGAATACATTATTTTATCATCATCTTAAATAGTGGATTCCAACAAAACCCTTTATTCAAAATATTAAATACATTTCATGAATAAAAAACATTCGTAAGTCATTAAGAATCTAAAATGACAATCATTATAATGGTATCAGGGATTAAGATTTTATGATTAAAAAGCAATGAATTGATAAAGTTTTAATTCATAAAATATTAATTGAATGTATAAATTGTACTAAAATAAATTATATAACCCAAGAGATGATAATTACCGTAGAATATTAGTTATTTTATACTTTATAGAAAGGTCTCGTTACATACACAAACTTTAAACGTATAGTTTCACCATATTTTAAGATTTTCGTAGTGTTCTACATTTAATCCGTCCTTATGACTCTACTTCTCGAACCTTGTTTCTATTAAAAAATTTAAAATATAGCATTGTTATTTTGAAGTTTAAATACAGGATGAGAAGTATAATACTTTCTAAAGGTCGCTTATAAATGAATAGACAAATTTCTATCTGTTATCGTAAGAGATCAAAAGAAGTCAAAATATCAATTGAAGGAGCAAGAGAAGGGAGGAGGGAGGGAGGGAGAGAAAGAAGGGTTTGTTACACGACGAATTTGTTTCCACTTATTCTGGATCACCGAATAGAGTTCCTCAAATGTCGGTTTGTTATTTTCTATTCCATTTGTAGGTCCATTAAAGTTAAGTCGGTCAATTCACGAAGTTATCCCCACTACCGTCACACTATACCTTTGAGTTTACAACCGTAAAGTTCTTTCAAGTTTCTTTATAAGGGACCCCTTTATAAATTCGACTCAGAACGTATATCTTGTGTTTTCACTTCTCCCATCCTTATTCGGAAAGTTCGTTTCCGAATTACTGTACTTGTCCGTGTTGCCGTCTTAAAATTCAACGAGTTAGACCATCCGTTCTCGGTCCCAACTCCTACAACCCCTCCCAAAGCTCACCATTTTCTGTCCATTTTGATCGATTGACCCCACAGACTACTATCCTGAAACGGTTGTCTTGAGATAGCAGAAGTTCTATACAATCGAAAGTGCCCTATCGTATTCTTTTAAGGAGATGACTCCTTACCCCTTTGTAGTTCAAAGTTTTATAACCTTCACCCCGTGTGCCCGTATTTCGGGTCCTCGACAGGAGTTTCCCGTCCTGACCCGTCACTCCACTATTTTCGGTAAACCACCTCTGCGAGTGACTGTAGACTATGTGACTGTGTTAATGGTCACTGTAAGTGTGGATATATTTCTCCTGACACATTGAGTCTTACTCCTGGTGACCGGACGTTCAGTGGGTCTTTTTCTCCACTCCCCCGTCAGAAATAAGAACACAGAGGTTCCGACGAGACGATATATTCACGGAACCTACAAGTTGAGAAGATAACAGTCCATTGACATTATTCAAATAGAGGTGTCGTTTCTACATTCGTGAACCAGTCACCAAAGGTTCGAT
The DNA here is from genome assembly GCA_006410555.1 of Capra ibex. Classification (NCBI taxonomy): domain Eukaryota; kingdom Metazoa; phylum Chordata; class Mammalia; order Artiodactyla; family Bovidae; genus Capra; species Capra ibex. The sequence continues at coordinate 10,418,720 of SJYO01041852.1, read as the reverse complement.
TGCACAGGAGGTACCCCCTCCATGTTCCGTATTTCTTTTCTACTCTTTATGACACATATAAAATTTTAAGAATCTTTTAAAGACTAAACCCTCCATGATAAAGAATATTATGTATAATTTATCATAAACATACACATTATGTACTAATTTATATATACGCATACAACCCCCTTGGACGATTAGAGAATTAAGGTTCAACAAAAGTTAGTTTTTTATTTTGAACTTTCGGTACTTTGTAATCTTAGTATTCGCACAGGTGGTCGAGATCCGAGTGATTGGCAAAAGACGAATATTAAACCGAAGGTAAGTTCGTCTCCTGCTTACGTCACCAATACAGTTGTGTCATCGTAAGATATGGCATACTTTTAGACGTAAAATCCTATTATTTATTAATGAACCAGATACACGAATACTACGGTCGATGATTCGTAGATAAACATCCTTTTTCTAGACAAAAGTTACGTCACCGACTTTAGAGTTTATGGTGTGAGACTTGGTACTTTTGAACTCAATTTATAGTTGGTCAATTCATGGTTATTAATTTATGACGAGAAATCACACTAAAAAGTTATACCAAGTGTGTACAAAGACTCTACTTCGGTTATCTTCATATTTATTTCTACGTATTTTCCTTTCTGACAGTCACCGAATCGAAGGAAACGAAACCGAGTTTAAGTTATAAAACTTGTTCTCCTTTTTATTCTCACTTCAAAAGGATAAGAAATTGTTTAAATGAGAGGGGACCTTGGATCGTGCCAAGTTTTAATTTACCTTCCTTTCTCGTTTTCATTAATTACTCTATTGGTTTCGATGTGTCCCATTGCTTCTTGTCGACTCCCTCCTTTCGGTCGATTTCTTTCCTGTCAGCAGGAGGAGAGATGAGGTGAGGAGTAAAACAATGACGCACGTACGATTCGGCGAAGTCAGCACTGGCTGAGAGACGCTGTGGTACCTAACATCTGACGGCGCGAGGAGACAGGTACCCTAAGAGGTCCGTCCTTACGACCTCCCCCAACGGTACGGGAGGAGGTCCCCTAGAAGGGTTGGGTTCCTACCTTGAGTACAGAGAATACAGAGGACGTGACCGTCCGTCCAAGAAAAAACAATGGTTTAAATAAATTTATTTACAATTGTTTGGTCGATAAAGGGGGACCAATACCAAGTTTTTATTAAGAACCTAATAAAATCCTACCCTCTTCGATTATAGAAATAGGAGACTCCTTCAAAATGTACATTCGTTCTTGAGTACAGTTCCACAAGTCTTATAAACGTTCTTTCTTCATTATTAAAATTCTTGTTTATTTATTTTTAATCTTGACTTAACTTCTTGTCCTTTGTAGAACTAGATCCTCTTCGATTTTACTTTAAATTATACGACTTAGTTTCATTTGACTTTCCATTTGTTTCCCTGTTACTTTAATAATTAGGGTTGGCCTTTTCTTACTACTCTTAATCATTGTTTGTTTGTTTCTTTGGTTCTGTCCTTGACTTGTAGTGTCGGAGTTTTCACCGTTGTTCCTCTTAGGTGATTTTCCGGTCTTCCCTTTCTACGTTCTTTACTCTCTTTTTTTTTTATCGAGTCTCTGAAGTTGTTAAACGATAATGAATCTAACGATCGCTAAGGATTAAAAGTAAGAATTCGTCCTTTGAATTCTCATATTTACATAAAAATTTATTAATTTTGACTACGTACCCGGTTCTTTAAGCAAGTGAGTCGTATGAGTCAGGAGTAGTATTGATGTTATTTCATTTTATAAGTGTCACTTCGAATCTGAGACCCTTTGACTTCCCTTTATTACCCCTCTCCTGTGATAGATATTTAACACAATACACTTTTAGGTCTAAAAGGGTTCTTCAATTACTGCTTTGTATATACTTAAAGACCTTGGTGTTGTAGTCGGATTAAGACCGTTTTGAGTATTTTTAGTAAGGGATTTGTTCGGAAAAGAAAATATTCCATTCTTTGTAGTATCTGATAAAATAACTGATAGTAGTTAATATTTACTAGTTTCGTCTCAAAACATCGTTTTTAATTCTGAGAGATAAGTGTAAGATGGAAAGATGAGTACTTGTAGTTCTGATGTTGGACACAGTTCGTACAAACGAAAGACTATCATATAAGAATCGAGACGTCTGGGGACCGTTCTGGGAAGGGGTGTTGTGACTGTCCACGGGTGGTGCGAGGCCGAGTCGAGGAGAGGATAAGCCAGGAAATAAGGATAAATTCAGTGTTCGGTCCACTTTGGACTCAAAGGAGTGTAGTGACAGAGGTTAAAGTACTTCCGAGACATATAAGTAAGGAGGGAAACGAGGGTAAAGGTTGAAGAGGGGTTGTGGTACACAGGAGACCTCGCCCGTATTCACTTCAATTAAATTAGAAGTCAGAAAAGAACTTACACTAGAAATAGAAGAACGACGGTGACTGTTGACCGAGAGGAGACTGTCGTGAGGTAAGGGACCTCGAGGGAGGTCGCCGCCGGGAAAGAAGGTAGACGAGAATTGTGAGTCCGACTTTCGTTCTATTTACGGGGTGGACGTGAAGCAATGATGAAGGTTTGTTAAGAGGAGGAGGGGTATTTGGACTTGTAACTTAGGGTACAATAGTCTGATCTATTCTATGGTTTGAAGTCAAAGAGAAGAGGAAGTCCAAATGTCTAAAAACCGAGAACCAAATGACGTTTTGTGAGAAGTTGAGTTAAAGCTATAGGTATACTTACTAAGAGGTTACAGGACTTGAGTCAAGGAAACGTAGAAGATAAGGGTACTAGAACAGGGACGTCGATGGTTGAGGACTCTAGTACAAAATTTAGTATAGTAATGGGGAGTACCCCTGGGGTGAGTTCAGTGTTAAAGTTCGTGAAGTACTAGATTCGTGACTTAATCAAAAAAGGTCGAGTAAGGAAGATCGTGAATTTAAAAAAAAAAATTTAAGACACGAGTGACTCTGGTCGTTAGTTAAGTAAGATGATGGCAAAGTGATAGGAATATGGTAACGGATCATACTTAGGGTACACTTGAGGGATATTAATGGAAAAACATGTACACACCTTGAGAAGAAAGGAAGATTGAAATAGTGTAAGAAAATCATTTGAAGTTAAGATTTAGATTTAGGTTAAAAGACGGATTCGGTAAAGGACCCCCACCCCCCCTTCTTTTTAGATTTTACTACACACGATCAGAGTGAACTCTCAATAATAATACTTAACGTTAACCCGGGAATCTCTCTCGGTAGTTAAGGATGATATAAAAGGTACAAGTAGTGGAGAGAGTTAGGGGATCTATTTTATAAATGTGAGGAGGTGAGTTAAGAGATTGTCGAGGGGGAAGTCGGAGTGAGAGTCGAGCATTTCAATGAAGCACTAGGTGTTCTCCTTCGTCTTGGTGAGTCCAAGATAAGACTAAAGGTGTCTCATGAGTAGGATTAGATGGTCGAGGAACGAAGACACGAGTATATGACGCACAAGGAAGGAGTAAGTGCCTACTTCGGTCAGGAGGTGGACCGTGGAATCTAGAGCACTGGAGACAGTAGAGGGGTCCTTGTCAAAAAGTTTTTAGGACGGTGGGATAGAAGTCGTAGTCGTGTGAGAAGGAAAGATAACTTGGTTGGGGTGGTTGAATGTATTGTGACAACGACAATAAATAAGGTACAATGTCTTACAGAAAGAACTGAGATGAAGGGAAAGGTCCAAGGCGGGGAACTTTATAAACAACTGTGAATAAAGGTGGATCAAAAGAGGGTAAGAGAGAACTTGTATAAAGATCATCCAAAAAGATGGGTGATGAGGTGATTTTCTCGTGGTGACTGGAGGTACAACAATTCAAGTTTCCAGTTATTAGTCAGGAGGAGAGAGAACTAAGGTACTCATTGAAAGTCGTTCAACTAGCCAACGAAGAGAAAATGCAAGAAACAAGAGAACCGAAGGTCTTGTGAGAGAGAACCAAAAGGAGGATTAAGTGACCGACGAAGAAAAATCATAGTAAAACTGAGGGAGGTAGACGATGAGAATTGAGACCTCACGAGTCCAAGTCGAAACCCTAGGGTATATTAGAATACCGAAAGTTACAGAAAGTAAATATAGAAGTCTATATATTAGAGAAAAGGTCTGGGGTCGAAGAATATAAATTAACGAATGTACTGTTGAGGTGAAATTGTAGATTATGAACGGAGTATGTATTGTTCCGAGTTTATCTTGAAAAATAAATGGAGGAAGGAGTTTTCAGTGTTTAAGTTTTGTTATTCGTATTTAAGTTTTGTTACTTGTTAAATTTTAACATATAAGATTTGGCACCTCAAAGAGAAAACAGAGTGACCTTATACTTGACTAGGTTCTTTCGTTCTCGTTTGTCTTGGTCAAAAGGCCACATTTGAACTAAGTTCCGAAGAGATCCATCGAGGTCATGAATCCAGTGGGCCACGTTTCTCGGTTGAGTGACCTTTTCTGGGACTACAACCCTTTCTAACTCTCGTATTTCTCTTGCCCCACTGTCTCTTACTCTACCAACCTACCATAGTAACTAAGTTACCTGTATTTAAACTAGTTCGAGACCCTCTGTCACCTGTCTCCTCGGACCACACAACGTCAGGTACCCCAGTATTTCTCAACCTGTACTGAATCGTTGACTTGTTGTTGTTTTAGTTTATTAATCCCTTACACAACAGGTAATATAGGAATGGTATTAAGTGTTACATTTATTTATGTTTTATACTACGAAATTCGATCTTTTGTGTATTACTAGTATGTCCATTATTAAAACTGAATCAGACTGGAAGAGGAGTAAGTACATTATCTGTGTATAACTAGTTAAAGATACCCATTCCGTGTTGAAATCTACGGTACTACTTACGGTTCTATATATTGTTTCCCGATTCATTCCTCTTGTTCTGTATTTGTCTTTATGTACGTTCTGTCTTTTAATAAACAGACGGGACTTCTCCTCCTTGATTAAAACGAACCTGTTTGTCTTTCCTACAGTGTACCAAATATTAAATGATCTCATCTCAGACGCAAAAACTTGAGTTGTAAGTGTTTTACTTCTAGTACCCTGGACCAGGGTAGTGAAGTACCGTTTATCTACACCTTTGTTACCTTTGTCACTGTCTGAAATAAAAGAACCCGAGGTTTTAGTGACATGTACTACTGATTGATCTGTCGTATAATTTTTCATCTCTGTAATGAAACGACTGTTTCCAGACAGATCCGTTTGGATACCAAAAAGGTCATCAGTAAGTACCTACACTCTCAACCTGATATTTCTCGACTCACGACTTCTTAACTACAAAAACTTAACACCACAACCTCTTCTGAGAACTCTCAGGGAACCTGACGTTCCTCTAGTTTGGTCAGTTAGGCTAGTTGGGACTTGTAAGTGACCTTCCTGACTTCGACTTCGACATTATAAAGTCGGTGGACTGCGTTTTTTGGTTGAGTAACCTTTTCTGGGACTAAGACCATTTCTAACTTCCGTCCTTCTCTTACCCTGTTGTCTCCTACTCTACCAACCTACCGTAGTGGTTGACCTATCTGTACTCAGACTCGTTCGAGGCCCTCAACCACTACCCGTCCTTTAGGACCGTACGACATCAGGTACCCCAGTGTTTCTCAGTCTGACTCGTTGACTTGACTTGAAAGATTTTTTCTCCTGTAAAGGTCCGTCTCCATCTATCTAATCTGGCTACATAAGACTTCCCATTATGCCAAACCAGTCGTTTTTAATTTTTTTTTTTTTAACTTCTTGTAAACTTTTCGTGTTGAAAGTAATCCATCGACGAAAAGTGTGAAATGTATGTCCGTGAACTCAAACATTAAAGACCGTGTGTATTAAGGATGAATTCTTTATTTATATGACTTACGTGTGTGTGTGTTCACTTCCAACTTGAAATTTACCATAAGAGACAGTTGAGTTGGACATATAAAAGACGGGTCGTATTAGACTTCAATGGAATGAGTACCCCAATGAACAAGGGACAGTAACACGTTCCCTTGATCTTACATTCGAGGTACTCCGCTCCCGGAGCAGACTGAAGAAGTAGTGATGGAAATACCACGTGATGTTTCACGGATCATACTTTGTCATACGCACTCACGTGCGTACATGCATTATCCCCGTCTCATACTTTAAATGATGTCCGGACACCGTCTTACTTCTGATTCTTTATTCTTATTTCAATTGATAATGTTTACTGCTTTCGACGAACCTTTTTACCCGTGTAACGATTGCTGACTATGAAACACTTATAAGTGGCAAATAAACTGTAACCCGTCCTACGATAGACCCTAAATGTGTGATTTTTCGTTCCTTATATTTTTAATATCACAGGAAATGGAGAACGTGTTCTACTTCTGTTATTAGACTAGAAGGAGTAGTATTGGGTGTGTCTTTTTACATAGAAAGTAATCTGTGTCTCTTAACGAATTTCTTAATGATATATTTCTTCTCTTTTGATTATCGATTTTAATTTTTATTACATGATTAAAATTTTTTTTGAATCAAAGATGAAAAATATGATGTGACTTTAATTGGTGTTTTAATTAGTAATTTTTTTCTTTGATCATGTATAAGAAAATGTTGGTCTGACTCTAAGTGACATCCAAAAAAATTTAGATTTTTATTAACCTTCCCACGACAGTAACTAGTGTCTCCACTTCTATAAAATAATGTCGAACTTAAAAACAAAACCTCGAGTATTTTCTTATTATTATTACTTCGTTTTATTGAAATTTTTGTAGACATTCTTACTTCATTCATAAACCGACAAAGTTTACTTTATAATTACACGCAAATCATAGGAGACAAGTATCCAAGTATAGAGATAAAAATCAATATAACGTGACTTCAGACAATTGTGTCCTTGTGATTACGGAGACATTTTATACTTTTGGAATCACTCTATTCCAGGAAGACCTAATTCGCTGTCCTATTACGACTTACGGATCTTTTACTCCTATTCCTGTCTCTTGAGTCTCTTCCTCCACCTCAATGGTTTCTGCCTAAAAATAGGTGGAATTTTGAAGTAGATCTTAACCGAGATTCTTTTTAATGTAATTTCTCATTTAAGTTTTACTTTATGTTTAAATTTTACTCTCTTTGTAAAAAAGGTCAATTTAGGTTCATAATACTGTCCGGTATTTTTTTTGGGATGAGAACCCCATTCCAAGAATGCTAAGGGAACGTGTTGACTAAAGGAAAAAGAAAAGGTCAAAGATGTTCCGGGAGGATTTCATTTGGAGACCTAAAGTCTTTTTTTACCTCTATCGGAAAGTCGACTCATCGGAAACTTTCAGATAATTGTCTCTCGTTTATCGAGAAAGATAAACCAAGAGGTAGACTTGAAGACACGAGAAGTGTCTCAATCCTTGTAACGTCTCCGAGTATTTATAAAGGACTTTCTTGTTTTACGGTAGAAAGGTCTACGTTTACACTCTATGTGTCCCTGTAGTCTTATCGGAGATATAAGACTTTTATTCTATGTGATCAGTCTCAAGGATTTCGGAAGTTTTCAACATATTGTTTTGGGGGGTGAAAAGTCACTGTATTTATTCGTTCGGTTGCACATCAAGAAACCGTAGAGTCTCTTGAATTTTATTGTGTTCTCAACGAAGACACAAGTACAAACCAAGTAGTTTATAAATAAACAAAGTATGGTATACCTTCTTTAGGATCCTCAAATTTTCTACCCTTCCATACGGATTGACGGGAGTCTACTGAATGTTACTTTATTTCATAGTCTATATCGATTAAGGGGTCTTCGGGGGTTTATTAGTGTTAGGTTCTGTTTACACGACAATTTTTGACAACAGTGAATTAAGTTTTGTTTTGTACTTAAATTATGGATTACATATGTCGTTATATTCTTTGAGACACCACCTTTGTTTTTATATATATATATATGTTAAATGTGAAATTTAATGTTAGATCTACTTCGTTTATTAAGTACATATACTTAATAAGTACATGTCATAAGCACATGTACTTATGACATTCGTTCTGTTTTACAATTTATAACGGTTTAATTTTCATGTCGTTAAGTTTTGATTCTTACGAGTTTTATAAAAATAAGTGATAAATGACATCGTGTCAAGAGTCTAAATAACAATAACATCTAATCTTTAGTCTCCAAATCTCTCCATTCTGTACATATTCTCTAGTAAAAAGGTCTGACACCTAAACATCCCTACTGTCACCCTTGTCCAACCTCTTTCACAGTCCCTAGACTGAAAGGACTTTATACTAACTTGACAACTCTACGACTTCCTTCTTCTGACCTATGGTTAATGTTCCTTAGAACACATTTACGCTCTGTTCATCACTCGTTTTTCCATCTCTTTCTAATCTAGGACCCCACTGATTTTCTGGATCAGTTTACTACCAGTGGTGGAGACTTAAGTACAAATATGGGGAAGAGTGAAAGAGACAACAAGATGAGTTAAATAATTCTTCGAAGTCCTCATTATATAATGTTTTATTTCGGGTTACTATATTTCAACAACGATTTTTCTGTTAATGGATGTTTCATGTGTTTTATATCTCTGTAACAACTTGTCCTTCGTGAACTTTATTATCGACGTTTAAAAGTCTCTGGGTTTATTGTTCCTGAGTAGAACAATGACAAGGTTTATTTAGCGTTTGTTGTAGTGAGGACACTGAACTAAGTTTTACTTAGGAACAAGACCTTGGTGAAGGTAAAAAAAAAAAAAAAAGTATAAATTTCCGGATTAAGTTAACGGTGGAGACGGTACCTAGAAAAGAGAGACACAGTTCGTGTTTCATCTTGTGTTATTTTTACTGATCCCTTACGAGAATCTAAACCGTTCCTCACCTATACTCACTAGAAAAGTCTAGAAGTAAAATTCAACCGTATGTATTACCCGTCACGGCGATCTTGATGTCTTGAATAAGATATTACTTCTTCAGGATTTTATACTTTTTATAAAGGGTATACAAATACATTTATCGTGGGTTCAGTATACAAATAGTATCGGAATCTTATTAATTGAAAAACCACCTTTATTATGTTGATTCTGGGGGTTTTCTACACGAAAAGTAGACCTTACGTGTTACACCTTCAGTTCTCTATGGACCTCATTGTTTAACCGGAACCTCATGTTTTACTTCATCCCGTTTACGATTGTCTCAAAACGGTTCTCTTGTGTGACCAGTATCGTTTATGGGAGAAGGTTGTTGTGCTCTCTACTGAGATGTGTACTTGTAGTGGTATCCCAGTTATGGTTTTAGTCTAACTAATATAAGAAACGTCGGTTTCTACCTTTTGGAGATATATCAGTCGTTTTTGCTCTGTCTCTCGACTGACACCGAGTCCAGTACTTAAAGAATAACGGTTTAAGTCTGACTTTAACTTCTTTCATTCCTTTTGGTGTTTGGTAAGTACATACTCGATTTAGTTTAGGCAATACTAATATATCACTTTCACTGTTTTATCTAAGTTCCCTAATCTAGACCATCTGTCTCACGGACTTCTTGGCACCTGCCTCCAAACACTGTGATATGTCCTCCGTCACTAGTTTTGGTAGGGGTTCTTTTCTTTACGTTCTTCCGTTTTACAAAGAGACTTTTCCGGAATGTTTATCGACTCTTTTCTTCTCTTCGATTTCCGTTTCCTCTTGTCCTTTCTATGTAAGTAGACTTACGTCTCAAGGTTTCTTATCGTTCCTCTCTATTCTTTCGGAAGGAGTCACTAGTTACGTTTCTGTATCTCCTTTTGTTGTCTTACCCTTTCTGATTTCTAGAGAAGTTCTTTTAATCTCTATGGTTCCCTTGTAAAGTACGTTTCTACCCGTGTTATTTCCTGTCTTTGCCATACCTGGATTGTCTTCGTCTTCTTTAATTCTTCTCCACCGTTCTTATGTGTCTTCTTGACATGTTTTTTCTAGAAATACTGGATCTATTAGTGCTACCACACTAGTGAGTGGATCTCGGTCTGTAGGACCTTACACTTCAGTTCACCCGGAATTCTTCGTAGTGATGTTTGTTTCGATCACCCCCACTACCTTAAGGTCAGCTCGATAAAGTTTAGGATTTTCTACTACGATACTTTCATGACGTGAGTTATACGGTCGTTTAAACCTTTTGAGTCGTCACCTGATTCCTGACCAGTCAAAAGTAAGGTTAGGGTCTCTTTTGTTACGGTTTCTTACAAGTTTGATGGCGTGTTAACGTGAATAAAATGTATGATCGTTTCATTACGAGTTGTAAGAGGTTCGCTACGAAGTTGTCATACACTTGGTACTTGAAGGTCTACAAGTTCGACCTAATTCTTTTCCGTTCCCTTGGTCTCTAGTTTAACGTTGTAGGTAACCTAGTACCTCTTTTGTTCTCTCAAGATCACTTTGTAGATGAAGACGAAATGACTGACACGGTTTCGGAAACTGACGCACCTAGTGTTGTTTGACACCTTTTGAGAATTTGTCTACCCTTATGGTCTGGTGGAATGGACGGAGGACTCTTTACACATACGTCCAGTTCTTCGTTGCCAATCTTCACTGTACCTTGTTGTCTGACCAAAGTTTAGCCCTTTTCTCATAAGGTTCCGACATATAACAGTGGGACGAATAAATTGAAAGTACGTCTCAAGTCAAGTCAAGTCAAGTCAAGTCAACGAGTCAACACAGACTGAGACGCTGGGGACTTAGCGTCGTGTGGTCCGAAGGGACAGGTAGTGGTTGAGGGCCTCATGTGGGTTTGAGTACAGGTAGTTCAGTCACTACGGTCGGTCGGTAGAGTAGGAGACAGCAAAGGAAGAGGAAGACGGGGGTTAGGGAGGGTCGTAGTCCCAGAAAAGGTCACTCAGTTGAGAAGTGTGCTCCACCGGTTTCATAACCTCAAAGTCGGAGTCCTAGTCAGGAAGGTTACTTGTGGGTCCTGAACAGAGGAAATCCTACCTGACCGACCTAGAGGAGTGTCAGGTTCCCTGAGAGTTCTGAGAAGAGGTTGTGGTGTCAAGTTTTCGTAGTTAAGAAACCGCGAGTCGAAAGAAGTGTCAGGTTAAGAGTGTAGGTGTGTACTGGTGACCTTTTTGGTATCGGAACTGATCTGTCTGGAACCGTTTCATTACAGAGACGAAAAGTTACACGATAGATCCAACCAGTATTGAAAAGAAGGTTCCTCATTCGTATAAAATTAAAGTACCGACGTTAGTGGTAGACGTCACTAAAACATGTAGTACGGTTTACAGTCCGTCTTACTTCGTGTTCGACCGTAGTTCTAACAATCCTCTTTATAGTTATTGGAGTCTATACGTCTATTGTGGTGGGAATACCATCTTTCGTTTCTTTTCGTTTCTCGGAGAATAACTTTCACTTTCTCCTCTCAGTTTTTAAACCGAATTTTGAGTCGTAAGTCTTTTGATTCTAGTACCGTAGACCAGGGTTGTGAAGTACCGTTTATCTGCCCCTTTGTTACCTTTGTCACTCTCTGAAATAAAAGAACCCGAGGTTTTAGTGACGTCTACCACTGATGTCGGTACTTTAATTTTCTGTGAACGAGGAACCTTTCTTTCGATACTGTTTGAATCTGTCGTATAATTTTTAGTCTCTGTAATAAAACGACTGTTTATAGGTAGATCAGTTTCGATAACAAAAAAGGTCATCAGTACATACCTACACTCTCAACATGGTATTTCTTTCGACTAACGACTTCTTAACTACGAAAACTTGACACCACGACCTCTTCTGAGAACTATCACGGAACCTGAGGTTCCTCTAGTTTGGTCAGATAGGATTTCTTTTAGTCAGGACTTATAAGTAACCTTCCTGACTACGACTTGGACTTTGAGGATATGAAGTCGGTGACTGAGTAGACTTTTCTGGCACTACGACCCTCCTTAACCCCCGTCCTCCTCTTCCCCTGTTGTCTCCTACTCTACCGACCTACCGTAGTGCCTGAGCTACCTGCACTCAGACTCACTTGAGGCCCTCTACCACTACTTGTCCCTCCGGACCGCACGACGCTAAGTACCCCAGCGTTTCTCAACCTGTGCTGACTCGCTGACTTGACTTGAGGAAAGATATACGATCTAACCTACAACGTGTTAAACTTAACTAAAAACGAGTTCATTTTCAAAATTACAGGAAGTCAAATTAGAAAATTGTACGTAATTGTTTTTGTCACGTAATTTTTAGTCCTCTGTAAAAACTTTAGTAATACCTTTAAATAGACGACACTAATCAAGAGAGCACTAGAGAGAATTTTGTGGGTAAAGACTACTACTCTGTCCTTTTCTGTCTTTATTCATTTGAAACATATCAATCAGCCTCTTCCGTTACCGTGGGGTGAGGTCATGAGAACGGACCTTTTAGGGTACCTGTCTCTTCGGATCTTCCGACGTCAAGTACCCCAGCGACTCCCAGTCTGTGCTGACTCGCTGAAGTGAAAGTGAAAAGTGAAAGTACGTAACCTCTTCCTTTACCGTTGGGTGAGGTCACAAGAACGGACCTCTTAGGGTCCCCGTCCCGTCGGACCACCCGACGGCAGATACCCCAGCGTGTCTCAGACTGTCCTGACTTCGCTGAATCGTCGTCTTCGTCTTATCAGTCGTAATATTGAATGACCATCTCTGTACTTACTATGGCCATAAAACTAACTCATGTGTACCTTAACAAGGATTCTATGAGTATAAGATTCCCTAAAACCCAAAATCAAAAAAAATAGTAGAAAGTTTTTTTCCGTAACACTCGTTCATACTCTTTTCATCGAATTGACGGTGACATTCAGACCTGGTGACTGTGTAAAGGTATAATTTTAGGAATTGTGTCAAAAGGAAATACATAAACTGTAAGTATATTTATCTATATTGGTAACAAATATTCATGGGACAGATAAATGTCAAACGGACAAGAAACTAAGGAAAAATGAGAGAAGAATACTTTTCTTTTTATTAAAAGGGTCAAAAGTGTGTCGAAGAAAAGACTAAACTTGGTTGTTAGAACCAACAACCCTCGTCCAGAAACCCCGAATCTTTGTCGTTAGACAAGTGTCTACGTCCATCTCACTAGATCCTTTCGTTAAAGAGTGTTTCACGAAAGAAGATGAGAAATTAAGGAGGGTGAATCTTAGTCGAGAACCATATTTTATTACACAGAACACCAATGACCCATTGGATTTTATTCCCTCCATACTCAGAGAACATTGATGTAAGGGGTCCAATCTCTTTTTTCACTCGTCCTTAAATGAGGAGGTAAGAGGATCTAAATAAAGAGTGGTGAAGAATAGACGAAGGAAGTACGAAAGGATCTTGACCTTTGGTGTCCCTAACACGAACGAGATGTTTTAATTTCACTTTTATTTAGGATTTACAACTTTGGTGGTACAATCTTACTGAGTGTTTGGTGATTCGGATTTATGTTGTCATGTTACGCCCGTGTCTCTGTAAAGTGTGTCTCTTCTAAGGAAAAGTATCGTTCATCGTAAAATCCTCCTATTTTTTTACATGACTTTTCTCCTTTTACAACTCTACAACTTCCATCGAATTTTTACGGTATAAAATGTCACCTAGTCATATGGTTCGAAACGTGTACTTGTCAAGTCTCATTTGTTGTTTAGTTCTTTACATTATATATGTGTGTTCATGTGTGTCTGTGTGTGTGTATACACGTGTGTTTGTACATTGATGCTAAATATATCAATTATACGGTTTGAGAAGTACAAGTATTTAAATGTAAAGAGGAACTGGAGTTGTCATCGTCATTATGAGGTAGATATTGTAAAACATACACGTATTTAATGTGACACGTAAAAGTGTGTGTAATAATGCCAACTCAAGTCACCCATCAGTACTCCTTCGGTTACGTCATAATTTTAGTAAAACTATTAGACTTAATATCGACAAAACAAAAGTGTACGTCACCAAGACCCAAAAATAAAAGAGAAGGATTTGTGTAAATGATGAAGAATTAAAATGTTTAAAATTCCTATGACATTATTATCACTGTCCAATAAACATATTAAATTTCAAATTATGTTAGTTTAGAAATAGGTAGTAGTTGTCTTATTTCACCGTAAGTTATAGACCACTAAGTGATTTTGTGACCCTACTTACAGTGGATAACTAAGGTACTTGATTCACCTTTTGTAGGCTTAAAAAAAAATTATATTTAAATGAATAAAATTAACCTCCAATTAATGTTATAACATAACCAAAACGGTATGTAGTTGTACTTAGGTGGTGTCCATATGTACACAAGGGGTAGGACTTGTAAAGTATGTTGTAAACTGTGTATATCAGTTTTAAAAGTTTGACAATACAAATCCATGAAATTAACTTTTAATTTTCACTTTTTTTATCGACATAGAAATAATTTACCTTTTGTTTGACGGAATTAATTTCTTTCTTTAATATATTTGACGTAAAATGTTCAATGAACTTAAAACGAAAGGTAAAAACTAGTAAATCGAACCCTTTGGAATATGAAAGAAACCTATTCACAGTGTACATTTTGTATAGTGACTTAAATGGACTATGTTTCATAAAAGGAGTTAATATCGAAAACCTTTCGTTCAAAATTTCGAAAAATAGATTGTTTTTATATAATTTTATATCTTAAAACATAATAATATAATACTTACTACCCCAAGTCCTTTGTGATGGGGTTTTATACCGTTGAATCATCTAACTTATGAGATTCGAACTTTCTCAAGTTCCTTGGTCGTCTTCGTCTTTGCAGTGAGACTTTAAGGACGAAGAAGGGACTTTCGTCCTCTATTCGGAGGGGACTCTTTCCCACGGGGGAGACGGTCCTCCATCCCTCCGTAAGAATAGTGGTCTCTTCCCTTTAAGTCTCTTCCAACATATTCGTAGACCAACAATGAAGAAGTGGTAAATGATAGGTGTCGGGTTTAGGGAAACAAACAGTTAAAAAGTGTTTAAACAAAAACTGGGTTTCCATATTTTGGAAGAACGAGACCAATGAAGGCTAGAGGCAAGAGAACACTTCCCAGGGTACATGTACATTTAAGTCATTTAAAACACGAAAAGAGGACAAGTAGACAGAATGTAGACAAGAATCCGGGTCGGTCTCTGGGTTTTTCCCATCTTAAAAAGGAAGAGATACCCTCTTTATACGAACACTTAATAAATACTGAAGTAAGATGATAGAATAGATGTCCTCAGACTCACCCCTTAATGAACTACTTTACAGATAAGAAAGTATGTCTAGTCATTTGAGTTTACCAAGTATTAGTGGTTCTTTAAACTTGGTCCTTTTTTTTACTTTTTAATAATGAGAAATGAAATCTTAGAAGAAATGTTAATTATCAACATCTAAACTTGTAAGGGACAGGGACCTTGGAATTTTGATACGTTTGACGGCATAAAACATTATAGACGTGTCGAAGTGAATAAAATTTTGCTTGGTACATTCGAAAAATACGGGACTATGATCAACGTTCGTACGACATGAGATCCCAAAAAAGGTTCGTATAACAATTACAGTAGGAGTATCGGAACTTAAAATGACGCGAAATGACTCAAATAGATAACTGCAGATCCGTTAGTATAAAATCTGGGGTTAAGGTTTCGAATAAGACCCTTTGTATCGTCAGATAACCATACTTAATATATCGCGGCGTGTCCTCCTCTGCACGTGTCGGGGCACGACAAGACGTAGAAGGTCCGAAGAACCTAGAGAAGCAAAGACATACAGAAGTAAACCGAAACGAGAAGTAAAAAGACAATACAGAAGTAACGTTGTCTACAAGTTCCTCAAAGAACTTCAGGTAGAAATTCTTTGTACGTTAGAGTAGATACCGTGAAAAAAAAAAAAGGACCGACCTTCACTTCTATACCACTTTTGGTCTTTAGTAGAAAGGACATACAAACTGAAAGTAGTTTCCTCCTTTTTCCCTACACCTACTTTCAATTCCTTCGTGTGTGATCTTAGACGGTAGAGAGTTGTTTCAAGTATTAGACGTGTGTCACTTGATCCTGCCCATAAGTTTCTGGGCGAGAGTAACCTGGTTATAAATGACTACGGGGGAAGGCACAGATCGAATTTTTGTCTGTTCTTACTACGATTGTCGGCTCACAATAGCTCCACACTAAAGTCCGACAGGGACACGATTCCCATAATGAAAGGAAGAAGGATACATAAAGAGTATTACTGGGGTACCCAATATATGTGATCACAATATAAATAAATAACGGTACGACATATCGTACACCCTAGAATAATGGGGTTGGTTGCTAAGTTGGGTACGAGAGACGTCACCTTCGTGTCTTAGAATTGGTGACCTGACAGTCCTTCAGGTGGCCACAGTAAAATGTATACTTTTGTACTTCCGTATTTCTCAACTTCGGTTACCAGAGTGCTGAATTTCGTGAAAACTTTACACATCTCAATGGGATGGGGTATATATTGTATAATCAAGGAGCACGGAGGGTGGTGGGGACGTTTCGTCTACTTTTAGTGACAATAATACCGAGTTTCGGAGAAGAGGTGAACTAAAAATTTCCGAGAGACCTCCTTTTTTTTTTCAATTCCCCTTGAAAGAAAGGATCCAAAAAGGATACAAATTAGACCCTTACCTCAGTCTGCGACATTTACGGTCCTGAGATCCCCAGGTGTCTTTACGTACGATGTGTCTACGTTTGAAGTACTAGAGAGTCCTTTATTTTTCTTCAAGATTATTTTACATGACTGAGCATTCTACCCCAACAGACTTTCCTCTTTGGACGAAGACTTTCTTGTCGAAGAGATAAAGGGAGGGAAGCTTCGTTAAAGTCGACAGGTCACGACAGGACTTCCTTTAGGTGACGTATCTTCTTTCCTCTAAGGAGAAGATGTGGGAGGAGGAAGGAAAATACGAGGGGGATTTGGACGGAGGGGGACGTGGAGTACGAATGAAATGGTGGTCGACCACTTCCCTTTCGAGAAGGATCGTGTCGTCTACATGCTTCATGGTCGGTCTACTCGGGACCTGGGCCGTCAACCGAACCAAACCACTATTCCTTTGTCGAGTTCTCTTTGTATCCCTACCCCGTGACTTGGTAAAACGTTGTCGACACTCTTTTAGAACTTACTTTCTCCTTTTTATCTCCCTCGTCTCCATCCTCCCTTATTTTCCTTCTCTTTGTCTCGTTCCCCGCCCCCTCTCTCTCTCTTTCTCTCTAACTGAAATAAAGTTTCCCGGACGTTTAAGATAAACCACCAAGACATTGTACTTATAGTTTTATGACGAGTGGTCGAGGAACCCGAATACGATTTCACAGACACAAGAGAAATAAAAATATCAGTGATTTATATTTCCGAACGTATAATTCTCCGATACGAAAAGACTAATATGGCATTGATCCGTATCTTTGTCCTTAACAAAAGAGACCTCAGACAACACTCTGTCGTAAGATAAGAATTTCTTTACACTTATGTTAACTTTGTGACCGTATGTCCGAACCGGTCCTATGATACATTAAGACAAATGTCGTGAAAGAGTAGGTTGACGTGTTTAGACCCTCGTGCTTAACCCCTCATTTTCTTTGATTTACTTCCAAAGGTACAAACTTCTTTGTTTATCTTTTCTCCCTTTCCTTAGTCTTAGTGTCTTCAATTTGCAATGTGTCCCTTCCGTACATTTCCGGGGTTCTCGTTTCGACATTTCTCGGTATGGACAAAGGATCAGAGTGACAGACAAGATCTTTCGGAGGTCTCTACCCTTAAAGTCAAAGAGTGCTGTCGAGTAAAATAAAGACTCCTCAGACGATTATCTTCCAAGAATAAACCTGACTAGGTCCGAGATGAACAGACCTTAGAATTATTTACGTCTGAGAGAAGATGTAATGTCAAGAAGTTTATGCACTTCAGTCAGCGGTACGACGTCTCGCCACAGTCGGGAAGTCGGTCAGGAGTGCGCGTCGCCAACGGTCTAGAGGGGGGACCGTGCGTCCGGGCGAGCGGCCACAGGAAGACGTTCAGCCCGGGACACTTCACTTGCACTGCGAGGTCTACACCAGAGTTGTCACGTTTCAAGTCGTCCTGGTACTGGGAGGAGCCACACGTCAGAAGTGAAAGCACTCTTCAGTGTCGTTACATGAGCGTCAAGTGTACCGCCCGTGTACTACTCAAGTGTCCGTCGACTTTGGAAGTCAATGAAAAGAGTAAACTAAAAGAATTCGGTCTAAGGGACGTAGAACTTCTTGTCAAATCAACCACTTAGATGTGTCTCTTAAAGGGTAAAGGACTAAAAAAATTTAGAGTAAGAAGAACGGTGAACTACTGGGTCTTCTATGAACTAAGATAACAGGTCATCCAATCGATCAGGTAGGGACAGTTAAAACCATTTATACACAGAAGTGGGCTAAGGACACAATTTCTGAAACTCCCCTGTCGTAATTGAGCCTCGTTTCCGAATATTTTACAATAACCTCTGGACGGGAGGCTAATTGAAACTAACTAAAGTGTCAAGTGAAACTTACCGAGTGAGTTGCAAAATGAATAGTAATTCAGATAAAAAATAAATTTTCCTAACCGAAAAGGTATTTTAAACAACTTTGACTCTATAACATATGGACATTGAAGGGACTACGACCGTACGGGCTTCTTTTAATTTACTCCCTACATAAGAGTTATTTACACCCTCTAAGAGTACTAACTTAAAATGAGTTATTGTTAATTGACGGATCAGTTCGTCTTAAAAATTAGTCCCGTGGTATTAATTAAGTCGTCAGAACGAGGATTTTAGGTCTGAAAAGAGAAAAACTGTGACCCTACGACGACGATTCAGTGAAGTCAGCACAGGCTGAGATACCCTGGGGTGTCTGCCGTCGAGTGGTCCGAGAGGGCAGGGACCCTAAGAGGTCCGTTCTTGTGACCTCCCCCAACGGTAAAAGAAGAGGTTACGTACTTTCACTTTTCACTTTCCCTTCAGCGAGTCAGCACAGACTGGGAATCGTACCTGACGTCGGATGGTCGAGGAGGTAGGTACCCTAAAAGGTCCGTTCTCATGACCTCACCCCACGGTAACGGAAGAGGGTGACCCTACGATGTATGGAAGTTAAAGACTACGTAAATGAAGAGTCAAGAGTTACCTTACCGACGAAAGGTTAAAAAAGTGTGTGTACAAAGACAAGTTTTATACCGTTCATTAAATTAGGTGACACCTCAGAGTTAAGTTGGTCGACAAGAATGTTAAAGAATTAGGTCCATTGGTTCACGGAGTCATGTTCCTATTTGGGAACCTACTCCATCACGACTTTCGTCAGTGATCTCCCGTTATGTCCCGACTCTTTGTCCCTCACATCACCCACTGCCGACCGTCCTCGTTCTATGGATACCCGACTTCCGGTCAGGAGACATCCTCTTCGGTTTGAAAATCCGAATAGATTTTTAAGGTCAAATATATGTGCCAAGTGTATTGACCCCATGTTGAGCCTACTGGTTCTACCTAGACGGTCAGTCGTGAGTCTACCTCCTGTGTCGTTCCTGTGTCTAAAGATCCTTCACACTATAGTTGTAGTCTTTATAGGAGTTGTTGACCTCAGAACCACATACCGACTCCAGACATAAGTTTCACTTCTATTTTTTACCGCGTCTCAGTCGTTACTATGTATGTTAAATGACTCCCAAATGATGTATACAGATCGTTATTTCGTTGTGGTAGAGGGTAAGAACCTTGGTGGAAACCTTTCATTGTTGTAGGAATAAAGTATTTTTCCTTTAATACACATTTTGACCCTAGACTTTTCTCCAGACACCTCGTGGTTTCGTACATAAGAGTTACGACTTTCTAATATGTCGTAGGATTGAGTTATTAATCTTGAGACCCTTCTCTCGTACCGTTTTGGACACTGTTGGCTGAAGTTCCAGGACCGGAAGAGAGAATCTTGGACACTTCTCACTTGTGCAAATAGAACCCGAAGATAAACGATCATTAGCATTAGTATAAAGTAATTAAGAAATGTCAAACTTCGAGTAACACGAAAAAATTTCCTCCCATATTTGTTTTATGTAAGATAAAAGAAATTTCAGAATTTCATTTACGTATGAAACATTTATTTAGTAAAAAAAATCAAGATACCTAAATTATGTTTGAAACACGTTATTTATAAGAGTGATTGTCAAACTTAAAGTTTATCCTAGACGTGGAAAACTGAGGTCTATAACCGGTGTTTTAAATCGTGGTCTAGTTGAATCACTTTTACGTATGATTACTCAATTACCTCCTTTATAAATTTCTCCATTTTTTCCCAAATATTAGAATCATAGACATTTCGTTTGTTTTGTTTTTGGGTGGTACTAATCACCATCGTATCTTTTCCTAAAATTTTGACGACTCACAATTTAAGGAACCTTCTTTTCAATACTGGTTGGATCTATCGTATAAGTTTTCGTCTCTGTAATGAAACGACTGATTCTAGACAGATCAGTTCCGATACCAAAAAGGACACCAGTACATACCTACACTCTCAACTTGACACTTCTTCCGACTCGCGACTTCATAACTACGAAAACTTGACACCACAACCTCTTCTGAGACCTCTCAGGGAACCTGACGTTCCTCTAGGTTGGTCAGATAAGACTTCCTCTAGTCGGGACCGTAAAGAAACCTTCCTTACTACGATTTCAACTTTGAGGTCATGAAACCGGTGGAGTATACTTCTCAACTGAGTAACCTTTTCTGAGACTACGACCCTCCCCAACCCCCGTCCTCTTCCCCTGCTGGCTCCTACTCTACCGACCTACCGTAGTGACTGAGATACCTGCACTCAGACTCACTTGAGGCCCTCTACCACTACCTGTCCCTCCGGACCGCGCGACGCTAAGTACCCCAGCGTTTCTCAGCCTGTGCTGACTCGCTGACTTGACTTGACTTGACTTGACTCACAATTTATTGAATCTACTTCACTTCTATTTCACGACCCCTTCCTTTTTCTAAGTTTTTCCTCGTCTTCACTACTATTCCAGTGACTACAGTTTCCACACACTGTGTCAAACTTATTTTAACAAAGTTCTTTACACTCTAAGTTTTGTGGTCACAAAAATTCATATAACTTTCGTAAGATCTTGTTCTAAGTCCTGATTCATTTACTCACACCAAGAAGTATTGAAATGACAAGACTCAAAGATTACTGAAAGAGTTGTCTCTTCATTAATTTTATTATATAATTTTGGTTTTAGATAAAATCTAAAAGACTTTCCTACAGAAGACCAAAGGATCTCAGTGACTGTAGAGTAATCTATCGACTTATATAAAGATAATGAGTAGACTTATGTACCTTGAGACAATTGTCACCCCAGAGGGAAGAGAAGGTTCGTGTATTTTTTATAAGGAACGTTAGTTCTTTCTAAAAAGGAACTATAATTACACACAAAAGTATCATCGAAAGAGACTAAAATTTCTTTATGATAGACGTTGACCATACTTTATCTTGTTTTAAAGTTCAAGTACATTGTGTTTAGACATTAAGTATAATAAACGCACAAAAGTAAGAATTACTCCTATGTCTAAAGTTTACGAATATTTTCTTTTTTTTATTTTACAAATAAAGTTTAAAACGAGGTTCATCTTTGTAGACAAAGTTTTTTGACTTTATAGAAGTAGAGTAACTTTCAATTTGTATCTGACATGAAATCTTCAGGTATAGATGGAGAAAATCAAGCATGGTGTGATTGACAAGGTTCTTGTTTCTGAAGGTCAATGATATCCGTAAAAGACTACATGTCCATAATGACTATCCACCCTTAAATAGAGTGTCGTCGCTCTCTCTACTTCGGTCGAGTGTGACCCGTCGGCTTCTTCCGTTACCGTTGGGGGAGGTCATGAGAACGGACCTTTTAGGGTACCTGCCTCCTCGGACCATCCGACGTCAGGTACCCCAGTGATCCTCACCCTGTGACGACTCGCTGAACGTGAAAGTGAAAGGACGTAACCTTTTCCGTTACCGTTGGGTGAGGTCACAAGAACGGACCTCTTAGGGTCCCTGCCCCCTCGGACCACCCGACGGTAGATACCCCAACGTGTCTCAGCCTGTACTGACTTCACTGAATCGTTGTCGTCGTCGTCGTATGGCCCGTCGTTAGAAGATTGCCGGGTGAACGACTTTTATCTCGGTGCGGAAAATTTAAACACGAGAAAGACGTTGCAGGTCTTTGTAAGTTGTGGATATGGGACCCTCGGTCTACCTTCGGGAATCTTTATTAACGATTAAACAAGATTACATCATTACGAAGACGAAACAATAAAAGATACGTGAATAGACAGAACTTAATAAAACCGAAGGAGGAAAAGAGGATGTTTGTTTCGATACAAGAAAAGATAAGAAGAGAGTCAAAGAACTGACAAAAGAAATCGTATACACTCGTGTGTCGTAGACAAAAACTCAGATACTGTCTACCTACTTTAATTAATAACCTCTTTAGACTCTTTTCTCTCTAGTGTCCGCTCCCTATTGTCTTGCCATCTCGTCCTTGACTTTTGACCTTTGTGGGTAATAACCCTTGTGTGATTACGGGGAAAGTCCGAAAATAATCTAGGTCCCGTGAATCCAGGTCACACTCCTTCAGGAACTCGGCAGTACCGTCTATATAATGTGAATGAACGGGGATGGGGGGTTTAATAACAATTTTAGATAGTTTCATTCACCTGTCTGACCAATAATAAACCTACAATTGAGTTGACTAATCGATTGAAGAAAACCCAGGATTTAGATGTACCTGAGTACCATTAGACTTACTGATATATTGATTTATTCGTTCAAACCATTTCTCTTAGTTGACTTTATGAGTCTTCGGGTCCAAAGTGTGATAGAACGTCCCCGACACGGTCTCAAAAATAATATTCTCTTGGATGATCCTACATCGGATAATTCAAAGAGGTTCGTGGTTCGAGTGTCCTCATTTCGAGTTATTTATGGTACTTTTATTATTACTAATTGTACACGTCTCACGAAAGATCAGATGTGTACCGAAACAAATTGAAAGTATTAACAATATTAGGAGTAAATATATATTCGCCTGACTTAGCATACCTTCATTTAACGTGATCAATTCTAGTGTATCATTTATATGTTACCTTATGATGGGCTAGTAATTTTTCTGACTTACACTGAGTCAAGATTACTCCACCTACTTGGGTCTCGGACAATTTGTCTCATTTCAGTCTTTCTCTTTTTGTTATGGTACATTATTACGTATATATACCCTAGATCTTTTTACCTGAACTACTTGGTCAACGTCCCTTCCTTACCTTTGAGTCGAGATCTCTTACCTGAGCACCCGAGTCAACCCTTTCCTCTCTTACCCTACTTACCTCTTTCCTCGTAGTGGTACCTGTGTGACGCTTCACACTTTGTCCATCGACCACTCCTAAACGATACCTGTATATGGCATCTCTCGGGTCGGACCGCGAGACACTACTGGATCTCCGGCCCTACCCCCTCCTCTTCCTCCGACCTCCCCTTCCACTCTATACTAATTGGTACCGATTACCGTGATCGCCATTTCTTAGACAGACGGTTAAGTCCTTGGAGTCCTCAGTGCCCAAACTAGGGACCCAACCCTTCTAGGGGACCTCATCCTTTTCCGTTGAGCAAGGTCATAAGACCAGACCTTCTAAGGTACCTTCTACTCGGACCTCCCGATGTGAGGTACCCAAGAGTTTCTCAGCCTGTACTGACTCCCGCACGTGTGTGTGTGTGTGTCGACTAAACGTAACAACACATATCTTTGATTGTGTCGTGACATTTCGTTAAAAGGGGGTTAATTTTCATTTGATTTTTTATTTATCGTTATAGTGTTTCATTTTCTGTTACAAAATTTGGTATTGAAAGTTTAAGGTTTTACTCTGAAAGACTAAGGTCAAGATCACAATAAATATATTAGAACACGACGGGGAAAAGTTTTACATACTTGTTTAAGATGTGACCTCCATTTTATTACAACGCTAATATGAAAAATTACATAAAAATTCTTTTGTAACGGAAAATTATAGAAGGTCGTTATACCAAATTATAAAGTGCTTCTATTACAAAAACTCGGTAGACATCATATCTTTGACTCAGAAAAATTTGACTTTGAAACCGATACAATATTCAGTTGAATTTACAAAAACAAAACAAGGTGAAATAAAATAAGATAGACTTGAAAAAAAGACACATGACTTTGAACGTCAAACCCATCTAATATCGGGATCGGTTAGATTTTGGAGTAGGTCCCCAGTTACAGTGCCAGTAACTGTTCATGAGATGTGTTTTCACGGTTCTTGAGTTCTTATTACAATACGGAGTCTTATTTCTAGTGACTAAATTTGTTTTAGACGATTCTTTTATTTCAAAGTTTCGTATGATTAAAACTAATGGAAACTAATTTCACGACAATGTTAATATTTCCAAAGACTTGGTTTTCTATGTATAAGTAAAGTCACTCCCTTTTTATCTGTTGGTACAGAAATTAATCTATTCTGTTACATTAGAGATTCTCATCAATTACACGAAAGTGAACTTCGGACAACCTCGAGTGTGAAAAATATTTGTCCGGACATAGTAGAGATATCGTCTTTATAAGGTTTTTTCAATTTTCGTTATGAGAACGAACCTCGTTGTGTACGCTTATAAATTTGTTCCTTAACGAATTCTTCGAGACTCATCGATTTGATTCTGACGAAAAATAAAATTAGTGTTTACTGTTAAAACATTAAAATTGTCTTTGTTTCTTCTGTTACTTGACTGGAGAAAGAACCTCTAAAACTAGAACAGGTCTCCAGTTTTATTTGTCCCCTGGGGGAGTGCCGTCTCGGAGTCACTTCGTGATCTGTACCAGGTCCTCGACACAGGTGAAAACTTCTACGAGATGGAGGTGGTTTACGAAGGTGACCACTTGACCCAACTCCCTGTTCCAGGGACGTGATCGGTCTACCCCGGAAATATTTGTTCGACACCTCCGCCGATGTCACTCCTCACCACCACAAGAGACGAAGACTTGTGACCCGACCCAAATCCCATCCTGACCCCTTCGGACGGAACCTTCGTGCCCCTCAGCCTGATGTAAGCACGTGCACGTACCCGGACCTAAAACGTCATCTCCGAACAAAACCCCAGTCATAAACGAAGACACCTGGTCGAAGGGACCCGGATCGAGTCATAAGTTCTCCGATACTCATCTCTTTTTAGGAGGAGATAGGACCCTCTGTGTAGTAGGAATGAAACACTTAGACCTCACGAGACTGAGTATATCAGGTTGACTCTTTGAGTTCCGTTTTGCGTAGTAAGACTTTGTATTTAATCTAGTACCGTGTAGACGAGTTTTGGAAAAGGCACAATAGAGTAACGAGAACCCAATTCAGAGTTCCAGGAATAATACAGACCGGAGACGGAAGCGGAGACGAGAGTTGAGGGTGGCACAATGCGAATAGGTGGGGCCTCAGGACCGGTAAGGAGTCGGTGCGGCTCGACCGAGGGAAACGGTGACAACAGGGTAGTCGAACCCAGTTAACACTTTAATGAACCAGGGAGTAAAGTAAGTTCAACGTTTACAAAGAAACAGTGTCTGTTGAAGGGACTTACGGGATATCTTTATCCCGTTAAGGAAAATAAGAGAAAAAGGTATTCAACGAAAAAAAAAATTATAACAAATAGTAGAATCGTGACATAACAGAAAAACAAATATGTATATATATATAAGCCATATTTTCGTGGTAATTTTTCAGGATTATACTCTTTAAATTTACTATGGTGGATCATCTATTGTACGTTAGACAAATAGAAGTAACTACGAAAAAAGAAATACACTTTTTTAAAGTACATTTAGTCAAGATAATCCTTCTTACGTTACAAGCAACTTAATAACATAAAATAAAATAGGTCAAATATGATCAAATAAAATATTCAAAATAAAACAACCTCTAATCGATCAGTGTTTTTACAAGAAAGACTTAGTGTATATAAATAATATATATTCACTGTCATATTTATATAGACATATATGGTAATAGATCGAATACTTTTGATTCACGAAACGATTGTAAATGAAGTGTAGCTCAAGAATAATGTACACATTACGTCAGTACTCCTTTGTCTTTTTGTGAGGTGGTTTTGTTTTCGAAGTCCTTCATTCCGATTTCTTACTTACTTCCATAAATATTGAATACTTTTACCATCGAATACCCTTCATAAGATTTAGGGTGACTGACACTTCTTCGAATTGACCTTAAATTTTGACCAATTCGTCCCCTTTGAACGACGAATACGTCAACTTTTATTGGTACTGAAAAAGTTTAGTCTCTTACGAAACCTACAAGAGCAGTAATAAAAAAAGTCATTTTTAATTGAAACCCTTTAAGAAGTCGATAGCACGTCGAGGTTGAATTGTATTTCGTTTCTCTAACAGGTTTCGACGATGTCTTTCTTATTTTGAGTAAGGGTCTAAAAAGATCTATTATTATGTAGTAGCATGAATACTCTTCTGTTTCATGTACTAAGTCGGAGAGGGATAATATAGGACTAAAATTAGTCTTTAATTATCTAATTCCTTTGTGCATTTTCTTTTTTTAGAAAGGTGAATATAATTCATTTCAATTTAATAAGGTATTCCTATTTTCAAAATATTGAAATTTTTAAGACTAATCTTTAAATATCATCTCTATATTGACAATAAGGTATCTTGCATAATCACTCTTTAGGTTTACCTGTATTTTATAAACCTTTTTACTTGTTGTATATAAATCCGAAGAAACGGTCGATACGGGTTTACCATCGATAAACCGTATGTCAGACTACTGTTAAAGGGAAAAAGTGAGAAAAGAAAAAAAACGGAAATATAAAAGTTGACTGAATCCAAAGAGAAATTAATGGACCTTGTTCCATATTAAATTTGATATTGGTTTATAAGTAACTTGGGGTAGAGAATTGGTTCTAACCTATCTACCTTTTCCAATTTTGTCTGTACATAACTTATAAAAGAGTTCAGTCGTAACCTTTTCAACTTATCAGTGACTCGATTCGACTTTTTAATTTTTTTTTTTTAGAAAATTTTACAGGAACAGGTTTTTATACTCTTATGATAACCCCTTATATCGCTAAAACTTTCTCTCACTCTATTTCGGATGACATATTTTTTTGTGGATCTTGTTTTATTAACCCTAGGTTTCCTCGGAGGAGAGAAATATTCCACATCAATTATATATAACAAGGGAATCTTGTATTTCTTAATTCTTTTTATCCTCTGTCCCTAGATTCGATTATTTTCGTTTTTATAATTCTTTATAATGTTTATGTGATTTTTAGTCATTCTGGATATAAGTGAATTATCTATAAGTCACTGACAAATGATGTACGGTTCGTCACAGTGTATATCTCGTTTAAATTTAAAAATTTCTGTTCCGGATACGGAAACTTCTCGAGTTTCATGTTACCTCTTATACCACTACTTTCGAATCATGTTTTTTATGTACTTGACTTTTCCTCTTTGGGTAGACGTCTTTCTTCGGATTCTTCATTTTAAACTGAACTCAAAAAATTCCTATTTAGTGTATGTGTCCTACTCTTTCCCCATTTTCCGAGAAGTTCTCCTTGTCGTACTTTTCCGTATTTTCATACTCTTTCTCCATTCAAGTACTTTACCGCTGTACTAGTCTGTATATTCATCTAATTGTCCCATGAACCTCTTCTCTACTCTTTCTTAAGACCTTTCTGTCGTTCCCTGATCAAACGCTCCCCAGAAAACACAGTACTACATCCGAGGGATAACAGTTCTTTCTCGTGGTAGGTTATACGTTGACTCGATTAAAGTGACCGAATTCTCCTTTTTCACCACCTTTTTCTCTTCCCACGGGCACCTGTAAAGTGTCCGACGACGTTAGCATGTCCATTCTCTACTTGGACGTATTGATACACCCAATAGTGTGTCTATTGTGTAAAATGAAATCTTATTAATTACAAAAATTCTTGATACTCATCTAGTATTAATACTTTACAAAAATCCGTCCCGGTCCGAACCGCTCCGTTCAGAACTTCCCCTGAGTAATGTATCATTCAATTATCGTAATTCCGAAGAAATTCGTAGAATAAAAATTTTCAATTAAAGTCTCAGGGGAGGACTCTTTTCCCTTGTGTTTTTATTTAGAACATACTGACGTTTCGATTCGTTATGTAAAATAACCTTTTATTTTACATTTTAATTTAGTTGATAAATTCTTACCGTTACCCAGAAATTTCAAGAAGACGTTGTTACACTGAAAATTAAGGTAGTTCATCCTTTTAAAGTTTAGTTAGAAAGGTCCTATATTGTAACTTTCTGTTTTGCATTGTTGAGGTTTCAAGAGAAAGATAATGACTCATGTTTCGGTATCAATGTTTACGTATTGTATAGGAGAGTATCGAGTACCGGTGACTAAACAAACATATAACTTGTGTTACCAAACAAAGAAATTACAAAGAAAAAAAAAAATTTCATTGTAATTGAACATTCTTTCTGAGGTTTAACGGATACACTCCTTTTTGGAATTATC
The DNA here is from genome assembly GCA_006410555.1 of Capra ibex. Taxonomy (NCBI): domain Eukaryota; kingdom Metazoa; phylum Chordata; class Mammalia; order Artiodactyla; family Bovidae; genus Capra; species Capra ibex. Next base: position 10,390,274 of record SJYO01041852.1, on the reverse strand, counting down.
AGTCTATCTTAAAGTAGGTGTACCGAATTTATGTAGAAAATTAGAATACTACATTACCGTCAGTATTTTGAAAATACTTATTTATTGTTTAACCAGTTCGTGTGTCTGGAAGATTCTGTAGAGAAACCTATAGTAGGGGATTTAGTCCTCAGTCACTAATGGTAAGACCTTTTTCCCTTTCCGATGGGTCAGGTCATAAAACCGGACCTCTTAAGGTACCTGACATATCAGGTCCCTCAGCGTTTCTCAGCCTATGCTGCCTAATGGGAAGATAAGAGGTACGATTCCACGAACTCTTTTGGTAAAACATGACTCACTGTATATGTTCACGTATTTTAGAAAATTTTACACGTACAACAAAACCCTTAGAAAAATTTTCTTTGACGTTCGGTCGTATACCTTTTCAATGTTTACACCGGGTTCAGACGGACCTTAGATTAATCTCTACGGAAGGTCGACAACGATCACGGAAATCGGAGACAAAGGAGAATGAGAGAGGAAGGTTTGACGGTACCTTTACTTTCGACTTGTCGTCGAGAGGAATACGTCGAACTTGACTCACTCCGACGGGTCATTTTTTACTCCACTTCTTAGTCGGTTGAATGAGTCACAGGGACACGTATTTCGTGACGTTACACTTTTAGGTCGGCTTGACCTCTCTCGATGTCTTCGTTGTAATCACAGTTTCTTTTTGGACGTACGAATTGGTCCTCGTTCTTGTCACAGTAGTTCCAATACTAATTTCTGTCTTCCGTCACATTCCAAAGTGATACACATCTCTCTGATTCCTTACGTAATTAATAAAAAGACAAACATGATATAGAGGGTTTGGTCTGTGGATAGTATTAATTTCTTCCAGACATTTAGTAATCACAATTATGTATAGTTCGGATACGTAATATCTGAACGATAAAAAGAGGAATATATCATTGGACTTATAAAACAGAAATCGAGAATATTTATGTGTGGGTGTGTGTGTGTGTGTGTGTGCAGATATGTGGTTCCGAATTACGTATCGTATAAACCTCCTGTGACTAGACCTAGGAATTCTCATTCATTCTAAAGTTTATCCGACTCTTCTCCTACTAACGCCGTGTTAAAATGGAGAGAGTGCACAAATTAGTGAATGAAGGGTGATTTGAGGGGAGATAAAAAACGACACGGAAGTGGGTGGAAAAGTTCGTAAACAGGGATAGAACTTTTACGGGAGAGAAACTTGGACGATGAAAAATATAATGGTGTATAAAGAGAGAACGAAAAGAAAGTACCGGTTTCGGGAATATGTCCAATATGTGTGAGAAAAATAAAGATAAGGTGACTGGGAAAATTATTGGAGAGGTTTTAGTTTCAAAAAAACTCAAACCTCCCCGTCTATTTTACAGAAAGAAGAAATTTATTACTAAAATTTCCTGGTATTTATAACATTATTATTGATCTTGATAGACTTTTCTTGTAAAGAGAAGTCCGTTTACAATAATTCTTTAGACGGAGTTTAACGACGTCTGTATGAAAACTTACCGAATGGATCTTATATGTGGAGTATTCGGTTGTCACGTGTCACCCCCCGACCCTTTGCCTCTTTACTAAAGACAAATAGGAGTCAGGTCACGAGGCAGTGTAATTGTCGAAATGGAGATTTATACGTACTGTAAAGGAAATTTTTTAGAAGACAAATTACAAAGTTTACGTGTCTTGTCAGGACTGGGTCGCTTATTTAAAGGATTACAACTTAGTAAGACCGGTTTACACTCAGTCTCATTATTTGAAGGAGTCCTGTGAGTCGGTAATCTTGTAGTCCGTGTATACACTTGGACACTTGTTAAAGTCAGAGTTCCCTCTGTCTCACAAATCGAAAATACTTACCGGTCCCATTCTCTCTTTAGTGTTAGTTAAACAAAGTACAGGAAAAAATTTTGACTTCATGTCAAGTACATATATAATATATACAATGTCCACATGTTATTTCACTAAGTGTTAAAAAAGTACAGAATAGAAAAGACTTAAAGTTGTAATCTCCTTGGAGTTAAACGATAGCAAAAATTAAATGCATCCATGTTACTAGTACACATGTAAATTTATGTTTAAAATGTCTTCGATATAAAGTGAAACATAAGTAAATCAAACTAAGAAAGTCTGGTAAACCGTTGATATTAATTGTATCCCAATTGAGTCTTCTAACATATACCAACGTCTCATCGTTTACCATAAACCAAAGACTTTTACCTCAGGTTTATATTTCGGTTTCCCGTACCAAATTTCAATCTTATAAGGGGTGGAACTTAAGACTAATTAAGAATAAAACCAATTACAATGATACTAGAGGGTCAGGGGACTTGTCTTGAAAAGACTTTTAGAAGATCAAAGAGGAGGTGAAGTTCGATACAAGTAAGTCCATGATTCAGTACAAGTAAGATAGTTATTGACAGAGAATTTAAAAACAGAAGAAAGGGAAAGAATTATAATACTGAAAAGTTAAAGCGTAAAGAGTAGACTTGTCGACTAAGGGGACGATGTCTTAATCCCTTTATTAATACTTCGTCAACGGAATATAGTCCGTAAAATATCTTGTATGTTTCCTCTTGTTTAAAAGTCACAATCAAGGGTTTTTGACAAGACGTTACTCGAATGGATGTTTGATCAATAAAAAATATTGAAAATAAAATATAACCCCATGTCGGTTACTTGTTACAACACTATCAAAGTCTGTGTGTCGGGACTGAGTCGGTATGTATACGTACATAGGTTAAAGGAAGTTTGAGGCGGGGTAGGTCCGACGGTGACGTCGTTGTACCTACTTGGGTCTGTAATGGTGTGACTCGCCTTCACTTAGTCGTTTCTCTTTGTAGTATACTATGGGGAATGAACTTCTTAGATTTTTCTTTACTATGTTGGATCCATAACTTACCCGAATAGACCACCGAGCCGACCATTTCTTAGGGGGACGTTACGCCCTCTGGACCCAAGCTAGGGACCCACCCCTTCTAGAGGACCTCTCCCCTAGGTGATGGATGAGGTCGCGACCGGACCTCTTAAGGTCCCCCAGCGTTTCTCAATAACTTATTATAAAAGGAAGATGAGAAGAGAGACATGACCCTATGACTTTACCATAAACTACTGTCCTCTTTTTGAACTTTGAGAATTGCGTACTTTTCCGAAGAGACGATAAAGTTGTGACAACAACGTAGTAATAAAAGATGCACGGAGGCACAGAGGAGGAAACCTACAGTCAGAAAGTACGGGAGGGGTGACGTCATAATGTTACTTTTCACTTTTACAGTCAACGAGTCAACATAGACTGACACTAGGGCACCTGACATGGGGCGGTCCGAGGAGACAGGTACCCTAAGAGGTCCGTTCTTACGACCTCACCCAACGGTACGGGAGGAGGTCCCCTAGAAGGGTTGGGTCCCTCTCTTGGATCCAGAGGGCGTAACGCCCGTCTAAAAAAAAATGGTCGACTCGGTGGTCCCTTCATAATGTTATGGAGTTCTAATAATTAACGAAGTAGAAATTTTCGTAATTTTACTGTAGTAATAAACATTCTCTTTTTTTCGGGGTGACATTAGTTTCGTGAAAAACTTCTTTTTTTACACAAATTCTGTAAATTTTTTACACAAATTCTCTAACCACTGAGACAACGGCGACGACGCAGTAATAAAAATGTAAAATATGTGGTTACGGACATAGGATATAACGGACATAGGATATAAGTACTCTCTTACTGACATAATGACTTTTCCATGATAAACATCTTGAGTCAGTCATTAAGTAGAAGGAACTGTACAACCTTTTAATGAGGGTCTCATCTAATTTATCCAGACTCATAGAGTTTGTTACCGGGTCCTCGGGACCTTTGACTTGTCTCCCCGAGACTCGGACGTAATCTTCCTTCCCCAACTCCGGCCCTTGAGGGAGGTCGTCAGGACGAAAGTAGACAAAACATATACCCCGATAAGGTAGTTTCTTAAGTGAACTTATTTTTCAAGGTGCCAATTTTTTTTTTTTTTCAGACATTTAATGTCTTGTTCAAAATTCAGGTTGTTCCTTTATTTGGTTAAATGCATACCGTCTGTTTGTACGTACTTGACCGGTCGAGGAACTCCAGTTTTCATTCATTACCTCTTTCTCTGTCGTCACGGCAAGGACACGTCTGTCCGACCCTACACACGAGTCTGGGACGAAGACTCTGGTCCTCTTCCGGAGGTCGTGAACCCTTCACCTTATTGTGAATGCACTGTCCTGTTACACCGAACCGATGTCAAAGTGTGTTTCTAAATTGTAATTCTCTGAATCTCCTCCCTGACCTTTCTAAGAAAGATAAGTCGTAAGAAATTCTTTATTTAGTAACTTTTAAAAGAAAGGGTAGTCATCCTCTAAAAAACGTCCCGAACAGGAGTTTTAGGTTCTTTCCCTGTGTAGGAGACCATATTGGAAAACTAGAGTCAACATCCCCCAATTGATTCCACTTACGTACCGTTGTTTGTAAGGAGAGTCGAAAAGAGTCACAGACGTGTCGATAACTGGCTGAGAAACCAGGTCTTTTTGTTGTCGTCTTCAGTCGTCATTATGCTGAATGACTCCACCAAATATTCGATAAGTCCTTCACAAAATGATGGTACTTCTCGTTTTTCTTCTCTAATAATTTCACCTTTCAAAAGGATTTACTGATAAAAAGATTTTTATTTCCGTCCATAAGATGATAATCGGTAAAATTTGACTCTGCGTTTTACCTATATTTACTTTTTGTGACATAATGTTCCTCGTTTCGGAATTGTAGTATTGAGATTGTAATGTCCACGTCTCGATCCGTGTTTCGTAACAGGTCTGAGATACCAGAACTGTCATTAGGTTCTCTTTCCCTCTTTGCACACTGACGCACGTGCGAACAAACGTATGTGGACTGTGGATCAGACTTCATCGGCGTAAAAGTCGTAGTATCTTTAGCTCTCCTTACAACTTAAGTATGTCGTCCAAAAGGACAACCAAGGAAAAAAAAAAAAAATTTAGTTGGTAAATTCTGTGAGATCTACACGTCCCAAACACACCAATTCACTGTCCTTACTACTTAAGTGGGTCAGTTATGGTAGGACCCTGTCGGAACCCCGACCTGTCGGTAGGAACGAGATTTTTCGGGGGAGAAGGTGTAAATGGATACGACAAAAGTTTCCAGAAAGTAAACTTCATAATCCTTCACCGATTTGATCTTGAGTTTACGTCTAGAAGACTGGTGAGGAGCGAAGTTAATTGGTATTTTACTTTATATATATATATGTACATATATTACTTTTATATGTATAATGATGTTAGGAAGTTTGTAGTTCCTCAGTCGTTTCCTTCCTCTTACCTCTTTGTCTCCGATAAAAAGTAGTCACCCGAAACTTTACATGTCCCATTAACAGTTTGTCCAAAGAGATTTAGTACTGAATTAGACGGACTCACTCAGGAACAAACAAAGGCAAAAACACAAAAAAACGATTGTCGTCTTACTTACTGGAATTTCAACATGAATTAAGTAAAAGAAAGGTCAGTATGTTGGGTGAACATCAGGTGGGGTTTTAAGACAGACGAGACGGACACTTTACATGAGTTTCTCAATTGGAAGAGACAGGGGGGAGAGGTGTCGGGTAGTAGAGAGTTTGTCCAATCACGAAACCAGAGAAATGATCCAGAGGTCCAGAAGGACGACATTTCGAATAGAGATCCTAGATGGGAGTTGTGTAGACGGCTTCGTTAAGACAATTGTGGGTTCAACCCAGCACGGTGGGGAGACGAGAAGTGAATCTCACCTTCAGTCTCAGGGACGGAACCAGTCGTTACGTGATGTCCTGGACCCAGGGAACTGGTGGAACTGGAGGGGGAGGGGAATGAGAGGGGACGGGGACAGACTGGGTCAGTTCGACCTGACCGGAGACCCGCCATTCACTCGTCTGGTCCTCACGAGGACCGTACCCTGGTCACGTCAATGAGAAGTCAGACGGACCTCGTCACTACATCCTCCGAGGGAGGAAGTGGAGGAAGAATCACTTCGTAAGGGACTGGAGGTACTAAAACGGGAGAAGTGGGAACTGGGAATTAGAGAATTAGAGACGAGACAAAGGACTATACAAAAGGAAGTGTCCCGTATGACGGAGGACCCGCAGGATACAGCACGCGTGCAAAGTCAGCACAGGGTGAGACGCTGGGGTACCTGACATCGGGTGGTCCGAGGAGACAGGTACCCTAAGAGGTCCGTACTTACAACCTCACCCAACAGTACGGGAGGAGGTCCCCTAGAAGGGCTGGGTCCGTAGTTTGGGCGTAGAGAATGCAGAGGACGTGACCATCCACCCAAGAAATGGTGACGTGATGGACCCTTCGGGTAAGACGGGGGTCGTGTGACATATAGACTAGATCTTCACAGAGGATCCTTGTCTTATACTTGTGGTGCTCTTTTCTCTCAAAGTCTCCAACACAACTGACTTTACAAAGGGTCACGGATCTTGTCATAGATCGTTTTTCATCCACGAATCATAACTTACTTACTTATTTACTTAAAGGTCCTTTATTTTTGTTCTTCGGGTTGGTGTAGTTCCTAGCAATGGAGGACTTGATAATTGACCATTACCCTTCAAAATCCTTCTGAATGTGGTTCAAACTGTTTAATCAGTTACGTATCAAAGAGGGGATTTCTTACAGATTCCTAAACGCAAATTGAAACCCCTAAAGGAAATGTTCTGACTCTTTATAAAAATTGTAATTGGAGTTGCAATTTGTAATTGCAACTCCAATTACAAGTTATGAATTGTAATTGTAAGTGGATGGAGTGTGTAAACACTACATCTAACTCACCGTCATATTTGTGAAGGAAGTTTTTGAGATTTAATGGATAAAAACAAAAACAACAATAAAACTTTAGACTCTAGTAAGTCTCGGTGTGGTCTTTCCTCTAGACGTTTTGAAGGAACCACCAGGTCCCCAATTCTTAGGCGGAAGATTACACGAAATCTCGGAGGTACGGTGTTGGTCTCTCTTCGGTCTCCGATCTCTTCGATCTCTTTGGACACACGGTGTTGATTCGGGGATGTTTCGGTTTCTTCCTTTCTTTCTTTTCGCTAGCCTTTTTACAATTACAATCTGGGTTCAGTAATTTAATCAAATCGTTTAGAGTCTGAGGACTAGGGTTACGGAGTCAAAAGAAAACTTCCATTCACTACTGTTACTTAAGGAGTCGATACGATCCGATACATGTGGGGACATCTTTTAAACCTATATGTACATATACCTTGACTACGGTTGAACTAGTTTAAGTATCATTCTCAATTTGTTCTGGGGTTTTATTTACAGGTGAAAGAAATCCAACCGGAACATCATCTTACCAAGATTTTCTTTTTTCGTTGCACAGTTTACGGATGTAAAGGATCGTGGAAATTAAAGTCCTACGTATCTCACTCACGATGTATTTACCAATTTTTTCATTTTTCTCTCTCTCTTTCTACCATTATTTGTCAGTACCTTGTAATTTACGGGTTTGACATGACAATAGTTAGTCACATAATAGTCACAATAGTTACATCAAGAGTCTACGTGTTGAAGTCGTAATGGTCTGTCTCACTGTCTCTATACCGTAGAGTCCGGGGTAAGATCTGGAATACTTTTTTTGAAGACTCCTTCTCGGGTCTCCTTGCTTTCCTTACTTCCGAAATCGTTTAAGAGGTCACCAATTATAAAACTAATTATTAAATTCATAATTTTTAAGACTTTTCATTTGAATATTGTAATAGGAATTAAATATATATTTTGTTTACTTTTGGTTCTTACGTGGGGTCACAAGAGTTTGACTTACCCCTTCGGTCAAACTTTACTCAAGACCAAGAATCTTGTTGATATAAATTGAGAAACAACAACTTGTCCTATAAGTAAATAAAGATGAGATTTCTATTCGACATGTCGATCGATATGGTTTAGGTAGGACAGTTGGTAGACACATTACATCACCTTTTTAGTATCAAAACCCCAACCTTAAGATCAGAGTAATGAATGGTATCCTGAAACCGTTTCCGTAAAATGAAGACTCTCGAACTAAAAAAAGAATACATTTTACACCTATAATTATAAATATGTGTTTAATACTCCGAATCTCTTATATATCAAATCTTTTATATAATATATAATTATGTACGTATATTTTATTATATACACGGTTTATTATGAATTATGAATTTCACGGTTTATTTACAATGTAGAGATGAAGATTCTAAAATAGAAGTTGATTTAGAAAATCTATCTTTTTACATATTAATTTAATTAAAATATCGTAATGTTTCTGTAGGTTTGTTCTGAGTTTCATTTTTTGACTCAAATCCATAAACTTGACTAAATTTCTGACAAGTTTTTTAGATTTAATTTGAAATTAACTACTCATACTTAATGAGTCAAGTGTATTTGAATAATACGTAAATAATACCGAAATAGAAGACATTCTTGAACTACACAAGGTTTCTATATTGAATCAGAAATTGGAGCACTATAAGTTAGAGTTTCTATTAGAAATTCAGATTATTTCGTTAATTTTTGAAGAACTCAAAAAGTCTAGGTTCTAATACCGTATTAGAAAGACATTTAAAGATTATTTAATGTCTAAATCACTTTTAGAATTTTAAAACTAGTAGACATCATATGTAGTTATAATATCATATGTAATAATACCGTATGTACTTATGTTAACTATAATATCATAATCTAATATAATAGTCTTGGCATTATATGTAACTATTAATATTATGACGTTATATAACTATTGATATCATATTATATCTATTAATAACTATTTATATCTAACTGTCTATATTGATATCTAATTACATCATATTTAATTATTAAATCTTACCTCAAAGGTTCATATCTATTGAGTACTTAAAAACGATCCATCCTTTCGTCTCTTTAACCCAGTTAATTGAAAAAAAGTACAAAAACAAACATCTACGTTCCTTGATTTTAAGTAAGTGTACGTCTACTTTTACTAAAACGTCTCTAATTTTTTTAATTATTATTTACTCTTTTTCCCATTTTAAATTCTTAGTTCGCAGACTCCTCCCTTCCTCGAGACCCTCCACACACAGACTGTCTACGTTCACGAAGTCACGGATGACCTCCTTCCTTTCGTCTGTTGCACCGATGACTGCGGGGACCCAAGCCTTTAAAACATAGCCATTCTCTTTCCCTATTAAGTGATAACGAAGAAAAGAGAGTTACCTTAAAACTTCATTTCATCACTCGACTACTCCCGTATAACCGTCGAACTCTAGTCTTTAGAACTTCATCATCAAGACTTCTGCACCTGTGTAGGATCTCCTGTGTTAAGACTTCTTGACCTGTGTGTGAACTTTAGACCTTTATCATCAAGACTTCTTAACCTGTGTGACTTGTGTTTTTTCGGGTCACTAATTTCCTAGTGACCCTTAAGAACACACGGATCAAACCTAGACACCAGTACTTAAATTAAATTAGTTTAGGACCGACAGTGAGTCTACAGACGAAGATACGGGCGGATGAGTGACCTGGAAGAGTCTGGGACTTACAACCGTTTAATACGAATAGGTCAAACGGACCTGTGAGGACCTTGTTAGGTTATGAGAGTGTCCCAGGACAGTCAAAGGGGTCGGAAAAAGAGTAGGTCCCGATGAAGGAATGGAGGAGGTTGTTCAGCTCTTGTTGGTTCATAACTCTTTCGTTAGTGACATAGAGGAGTCGTTCTCCTGTTACTGAATCATTAATAAAAGACCGAAAAGAGAGGCGGTTCGGGTCCATGAACCATCTGACTATGAGTGGTATACTATCTCTATACTATAACTAAGTCAGACCAGTCACCTCTCTTCTCAGGGTAAGTAACGAAATTTTACTAGTTGTTACAAGAAACAACCTTTTTCAACACACGTTGTGCGGAAACTTAAGATTCTTAGGATAGTAAACGTATGACTGACGACGGAGAATATATCCGGTTTTTTGCACATGGGCACATATTTCCACATTTGTTCATCATCACCTCCCCTCGACCCCCTGCATCTATCAGCCCTTCCTACGTTACCATAAAAAGGTCTTCTGTTACTTCTTGTAAGATCTTTTCGCTTAAGACGAATCTTCCCTTGTCCCGAAATTCCCCTTATCGGAACCATAAGACCGTCACTATTACTTTTCTCCCTTATTACCCTTTCACAATCCTCTGACATGGTCTTAGAACAGTCTCCGGTCTAAAACTTCCAGGAATATACTTTACCAATCCTTAACCCGAAATCAGATGTCCGTTACCGTCGAAGATTTTCTAAAATACGTCGCTCACCGTATTAAAACTGACACACTAAAACTGTCTCTAAAGTGAGTCCAGAACCGCACGTGACACCTAAGTTTACGACGTCCGTCATATTAGTAAATTCTCCATTACTTTATCACTAGTATTTCGTGTGCTTTAAGGTTAGTGGTGTTTCGGATCTTGTTTTAGAATTAAGTTTTGAGAAATAACGTGTGGATGACTCACCAGCAGGGACCCAGTTCGATTCGATCGTACGTTTGTATTTATTCAATATCTTTAATATAAGTTATTTTACAAAAAATTAATGACAACTAATTTCCTTAAACTTTATTAGTGACCGGAAAGGTGATGGGTTGAAAATTAAGAGTAAATCACACCATGAGAATTCCAATGACAAATTTGTATGTAGACCGAAAACGAACAGTGTCCGAATCGTCCCAAGGTTGTCTAAGACGGTTCGTACTACTCTCGTTGTGCGGTTCGCACTGTTGGTTGTCATTGTGTATGTTGGAGGTTCACGTCTTTTAATTTTCTTTTTATCTCGGGATTAGTGGAAGAATCTGTAAAGTCTTGATTTTTATAGTATACTTTTTGGCACTACCTATTTTATCTAATTTTAGCTTTATATTCCCTAAATGAACATTTAAAAAACATGAATATCTAACTTTAACCTTTTCTCTACACTCATGTGTGTGTCGAAAATTTTCTTGTTCATCAGTCAAGAAAATTTCAGTCGTACACTAATTTGTAATTCCTCTATATCAAGATTTATATCTCCTTAAAAATGAATTTTTAATATATTATGGACTTTCAAAAGGTTAATAAAAGGAATATACAATAGAGTCAATTCACGATGTTGGAAACTCTAACAGTAATGAGGATAAGATATCTATTTTAGTACCTCAGAGGTTTTCCAATTTAATGAGTAAGTTCCAGTATCAGACCTGAAAGGATTTAGTCTTGACATTAAGTCTAAAGGAGTGATATAAGACAATAAAGACGAGACAGTGTACCAGACGGCCTCCCTTTATTTATGCACAAATGAGTAAAAAGTAAGTAAGTAAGAAGTACGGACAATCATGTTTCGTGACCTAACCGACGACACTTTAAATACCTCCATTATTTAGTCGGAACGATGAGTCCCCTGGTCGCACACTTGCTCCACCTTTTAGTACGGATTATTCTGTCATTGTCTTTCTTAATACATTCCAGTAGTGACCTTATTTATAAAGACCGATTCCTTAGTATCTTTGGATATATCCTTTCCACCGTAAAATCGACTCAGAATTACTCGCTGACCGTAATCCCGGTTCACTCTATCCCACACTTAAGGTTCCTCACCTTTGTCAGACACGTTTTCCTCCCTCTTTCAGTTCATACTCTGTCCGAGCTCTTTGTGACTTAGTAAGAAAAGCGACCTCATGTCTCAAATTTCTATTTCTTTCTATTCCGATTTTACCAAAAGCTTCTGGTCTGATTCCATAAATGTTTAAAGTACCGTCTTCCTTACCCCAGTACTTTTGTCGTTCCTATAACAACTTCGGTGTGCTCAAATCTAAGGTTATGTACAAGACGACGAATCTTCGACTTTGTGGTTTTTGAATGGGTTAAAGAGATTTTGTAAGTATATGGATACTTCACTCCTATATGTATAAACTATTTATAAAAAGTTTTAATATTTTTATAAAATGGGAGTCCCACTGCACTTCCAGTTTACTGTCCTACAAACTTTTCGTTGACCGTGTTCCTTCGGGAGTCATTTTTAGTGAAAGGAAGGGGTAAGACGCCATCAGTAACCCTTGGTCTCTGAGGGATCAAACGACTCCGACTACTATATTACTCAGTACAGGTTCATTTCATTTACACCACCCACTTAATCCCTCTCTCTCCTCCTTTTCGTCCTCCCTGTTTTTCAGAAAAAACGTTATTTCGTGTGTCCCTATACTTACAGAGTTACTTCAATGTGAGAAACCTTATAAATTATAGACCTTACTCTTTTCTTGTAACGATGTGTGAGATTAATATAGTTTCATTTTATGTCTTTTTCTGATGTATTTTTACTTAAGGTATTATAACGATATCATTTTTCAGGTTTGCTTTGATTTGAAACTTTATTTTTCAAAGGTACGACTCGAGGACAATCTTCGTCCTCAAGGTTCGAAAACCAAGGAGGGAACAGAAACTAGAGACCCTCTCCAGTATTCCTACTTTGTTTTACTAGACTTGAAGTCGTGGACCTATTTAAATGTGGAATGTCCTGTCGATAAGTCCTTTGAGTAGTCTAAATGGACTTATCCTTAAGTAAAGTTTCCCACAGAAAATTTTTCTGAGTTCATCCCAGAAACTAGTATTCCCACACGGCTATCGAATGAACTGAGACTAAGATGACAGTCCTTTTAGGTATATCATTTTGTTCTTCTCTGTCGATAAACAACTTACCACAGTAGATAACTCGGTAAGAAAAACTTTACCTATACACTCCAAAAATTTCGGCGGGACAGGTAAACGACAATGTAAGTAAAAGGTTTCGGTTTCACAAAGAAGGTTTGAAGAGGTTGATGTTTGTAAAAAGATTTACAAATACACAATAAATTTATAAATACTTACGTTATTCACTTGAGAATCATTGACCATAAATAGCACATGAAAATCCCACACATTGTGATGAATTTTGATCCAGAACCTATTTTCTTTACCTATCTTCTTCGTACGTACTAGGAACTACAAATGTCAGATTCACATACACACACACCCCCCCACCTACAACACACATACATAGTGTACAGACACTTTACCTTGTTAGTGCTTTGGAGACGAAAGAACTTAGAAAGAGGGTCCGGCCCAGGACCCTGAGAAATGACGGCACGACGTTACAAACATGGACCTGTGTCGAGAGAAGTTCGATGTTTTATGTTTCTTTGTTATATCCTGATTTTTATTGACACACGGACCCGTGGACCCCGTTTAAGACGTGTTTTTCTATTTTTTTCTGGTTTTTTTTTTTTTTTTTTAGGGGTGGGTTTGACGGTAAAGACTTCTAGGTCCTCGTTTTTGTCCCATGACACGTACACGGGACGTGAGTTATGGTGTTTCCCTACCCGTTTGGTAGATTCGGTGAGGAGGTCAGACTGGGGACCTGTGTGGGGATGGAAGTTAGGTATACTCCTTATTCGGACAGGGAAGAGGAACCCCCTCCTCGTTACCTTGAACAATGAATAAAACGAGGTAGGACGTCGGTCGTGTCCTCAGGGCCATTTCGGAACGGACTTAAAGAGTAGACCGGAAATCAGTTAAAGATAACTGACCTCTTCCGGTTCTGAGACCGACTATTGTTTTCTTAAGTTAATGAGAAAGTTCCAAAAGTTATGACTCCATTAGCAATCGACTGTTAAAGTATAGACTTTTACTATCAAAGATTTGGTGACCTTCTGTGTAAGGGAACGACGATGTCGGGTGACGTTTTTCGGTTGTGTCTAGGACAGAAGGACCTGTTTTGGGGGTCTAGAGGACTGACACACGGACTGTGATGTCACACCGACGTCATCAACCGATGCCTATCCCTCCTCCGGGGCGAGACAGTTAGAGATCTTTCTTCGACATTAATGTTAAACTGTGAATGTAAAGGATTCTCTAGTAGACCTTTTTAAGGGTGGTACGAAAAGTCGAAGAAAATAAAGTTAGAAGTGTTCTTGACGTCAGAAAGCGGTTAGAAAGGTTACATAGAAAGTGAGTCTCAGATTAGAGAGAGATACATAGTGACATATAAGAGACCAGACTAATATAGGAAGAGGGGAGAATTGAGGAAGAAAGGTTTCTCGGAAGACAATGATTTTTAGACAGTAATCGTTTTAGGAGATACTGGAGTAGACAAAGGACCTGTAAGGAAGGTAGGAAAACGAGACCGACTAACGACCAATAGGAGAGTCGAATCGTGCCAAGAAGATGGGTATCCGGTTAATAGTTCCTAAGGTTTCGTCCCTAACCCATAGAAGGATCATCGTGAAGAGGTACCAAACCGAGGATAAAGAAAAATTTCCGAGGTGAAAAAACTTTGCAGTCCGTTGTCTAGTCTCCGAGTAGTAGAAAGGACGATACCCGAAGGGGCTACCAAATCACCATTTCTTAGACGGACGGTTACGTCCTCTATACCCAAACTAGGGGGACCTCTTCCTTTGCCGCTGGGTGATATCATAAGAACGGACCTCCTAAGGTACCTGTCTACTAAGGCTCCCCGAGGTCAACTACCCCAGTGTTTCTCAGTCTATGTCGAATTCTCTTGATTTGTGGTGGTGGTTAGAAAGGACAATCTCAGGAGGTTTAGGTCCGGGACGGGAGAGTGACGACACTCTAAGGTCGTTGACCGAATGACGTGAGAAATTATGTTAAAGCGGGTAACAAGAATTACCAAGTTTATAGGTGGGTTCACTAGGTAGTTGAGGTACAGACAGAGTGTGACACGGAAGTAAAGATTTCGAAATAGGAGGTAGAGTGTTAAGAGGATAGTAAAGATTTTTGACGTGATTATTTTAAAACGAAGCCGTACGTAAAGAAGTTGATAGTAATAGATGAAAAGGTCAAAAGGTTCAACTGACATCATAGGAGTGAAGTTGGGATCTGTCTGTTAGGTGACTGGGACTGTGAAAAAATCTCTTATATTTGACGAATATCAGAAGGAGAAAGGGAACGGTTCAAATCTCAGATTTCTGGGTGAGATAAGTGAACCGTTTCGAGGTTTAGATCACTTGAGGTGGAGACGTTGCCACGAAGACGTGAGTGTGTTGACTTGTGCCACGTTCTTTTTGTTCGCTCCTGACCAGAGACAAATTTAAATACTGGTGTCTAGAGTTTACCCAAGAGTAGCGACGGGTCATAAAAATATCGTGAAGAGATGAATTAAGTGAAAGAGTGAGAGGACCTTATAAAAGATAGACAGAAAAATTTGGACTTCTAAAAGCAAGAGTAGATTACTGGAGTAATTAATAAAGTGAATCTTTCATCTTATTAGTCTTCTTTTGATGGAGTATAAGAGATTTTGGTTTAGGAAGTTGAGGACACTTAGACATGTAGGTATGGGAGGGAAGAAAGTATAATTTTACTTACTTGATCATTTCTTATCGAATTCGTTAAACCTTCTTCTTGTTCATTTTCCTGAATGTAAGGTTTATAGTTATAAATAATATCTCGATGTTATCAATTCCCTTACATCCCAACCGTCTTCTTACCTGTCTCCGGTTACCACATCTTATCTCAGGACTTTGTCTGGGTTTGTGTACGGAAAAGACCAAATACTTTTTCTACTGTGAAAAAGTTTCACCTCTTTCATATAAAAAATTATTTATCACATCTAATTCACTCAAATGTATACCTTTTGTCAAACAAACTTAGGGCTAAATATGGTATAATCTTTAATTAAGGTCTACTTAATGTCTACATTTGTTTTTCTTTTGATATTTTTTAAAAATTTTCTGGTAACATTACTAGAACTAAGTCAGTTTCTATAGAATTTATCTTGTAGTTCTTTTTCTAATATTTATTCGGTTGTTATTTAAATTTTGGGAGACAAGTAGTTTTTTGTAATTCTTTTGCTTTTTTTTTGTTCAGTGTCTTACCCTCTTCAGTAAACGTTAAGTTTATAGACTGTTTCCTTATCTTATATTTTTATTGATGGTGTTTAGTTATTCCTTTTCGTTAGTGGATTACTTTTGAGTCCGTTTTTAGTCTATGTTCATTTATAGGTCAGGTATTTTTATACTTTATACGAGTTAAAGAAGTCAGTGGTCCCTCTATGTTTGGTTTGGTATTATCATATGGTCACCTATTATTGGTTTTACTGAGTTTACTTTCTCTATGGGTGGTTACAATCGTTATTGCACTTCGTTTGTTTGAAAGGTAGCGATTCCTCTCATATACTACCGACTCGGTGAAACCCATTCACGACCCTTCATAGATGCTTTTGACATATATATATATATAAGGTTAATAGGTCATTAGGACGAAAAATATCTATGGGATCTGTATATGTTTATATAAGTGGTTTTTATATACGTTCATACAAATACCGTCGTGATAATTATTACCGGGTTGTGGTTTTGTTGGGTGTACAGTAAGTTGTCTTACCTTCTTATTTATATCATATAAATATGTTTTCTTGTGATAAGTGACTACTCTGATTCACCTAATATTGAGGTCGATTGTTATACCCACTTAAAATGTTGTTGTACAATTCTCTTTCTTCGGTCTGTACTTTTTTATGGAAAAGATGTTAAGATAAATATACTTCAAGTTTTTGTCCGTTTTATTTCACAATCTTCGACCCAGCACTAATGGGAACCGCTCAGCGTCCCCAAAAAAAAAAAAATTTAATTAAATAGTTTAGTTTATAGGATAATGTTTATGTGTAATAAACCAAATAGAAACGTAAACAATTTATTAGTAGTACCATAAAGTTCACCCTTTTTTACTTATTGTTTTATCAGTCTTGTGTTTTCATAACGGTTTCTATATACGAGTCGAGTCTGACGGTCAAAAAAGTTGAGATTTCAGACGTACTTTGTGTAGATTTAAAATGTTTTAAATATTGAGAGAAGACTCCGGAAGTAATATAAGAGAATTCTTCTTTACTACAGTAACGATATACAGAAATAAACCTTTTGATAAAAAAATTTTCCACCCTTTTAATGAAACTTTATTTAGTTTACATCCGTCGACGAAAGAGGTAGTTGGAAAGATAGACATCGGATTGAGACTTGTGAATGTCACAACAAAGAGTTTCGGGTCATGTGTCTTACAGACGTAATGAGAGAGAGGACTTTAGCTGACGGTGTAGATGAGTTTCACCCCTATTGTTATTATTAGTGGAGTAGCTTAACAACACTTCTAAGTTACTCTATTTTTACGTAATAGAGCCTTGTGACATTGACGAGTCATCTACGGTCACGAATTATAATTGTGAGTCAAATATATCATAGTAATAATCTTATTGACCTATATAAACAATTTAATGATAATTAAAGACCCGAGTTGGGGTCTGGTGACTTCGACCTTCTGATATGAAGTCGATGATCGTCAACCCGACTAAGAAAACGTATTTGAACTCTCAGTGACAGGTCTCTAATCCCGAAGAAACGAGGAGTGTCAAGGTTATATCCCTAGACATGTGTCACTTACGAATAACTGTCCGACCGAATACGAGTTATAACGGTTTGACTTTACTACATTAAACAATTTCTTCAACCTTAAATAGTATCGATACACGTCATATTCCCTTATTAAAAATGTAAAACTGAGCTCGTTTTATATTTCGTTCCTAACAAAACAATTATCATAGTTTTCATCGAGGTCGAAATTAGTGAATTTAAGAAGGAAGTATTTACACTGTCAACAACTTAAGGTAGTATAAGGTGTATTGGACAAGAAAGGGAATTATATTAAGTAATTAAATCCAAAAGATAATTGAAATCTCCTAGGACTTTAGTATCTTTTCATGGGTACGTCTCTCTCCTATTTACTGGTATAAAAGACCCGAACGTAATACTTATAATCTGGGTCTTGATCCGAAGATATTGGTGAAAGAAAGAATGTAGACACAAGTAAATTCCTTCCAAGGTCGTTAAACAGATTTTCCTCTTGACCTTCACGTTTTCAGAAGTTGACAAATTAAGTTTGTTTAAATTCAGTTTAGTGTTATCAATAAACTTGAAAGGAAAGATATTTTGTCAATGTGTTGAACAATGTGACTTGTCTTTTTAAATTATCCCTCTTAGTTAGAAAAAGACTCTACAAACGTAACTTTTCTGTCCTCTCAGTTGGAAACTGTTGTTTCTTTTTACTCTTAAATGAAGGTGGAACTGAAGACGAAGTACAGTAATTAATTTGTAGTTCTAATTTTCTATTTTTGGATCTATAAAATAGTCACGTTCTATTACGAATCCTTGATATACAAGAAACCACTTTTTTTTCAGAATTTACGAGATAACACTTTCTATTTAATTATGGTAAATCCATATACAAAAAGTTAATGAGAACCGATAGACTTATTTAGGTTTAAGATATTTAAATCAGCTTCTCAAAGTCCCTTCGTAAATGCTGTTTAAATAAAGTTTTTGGTTTATATTCCTACAGACCTAATCTATATTTCTTGAACTGGGGGTCCGGTAGTCTACCTGAATAAAAGATCGGTTGTCAGACGATGAAATATTTATGGTTTACGGGGACTGAAAGACTACGGTGTCAATTGGAAATCTTACTGAGACTTCATGTCACTCAGAAGAAATGAGAGTGTCCTTTACTAACTTGAAAAAAAAAAAAAAAGACCGTCACTACGATTGAAGACTGTCAAACGATTCGTCACCTTTAGCCCATCATTCGTTTTCAGAGACGTTCTGTCTCTAAGGATGTTTTATCAGAAATAAAAAGGTTACCTATGACCGATGAGAATATCCTTGGTTAAGGTTCTTGTTGAAGTGACTTCGTTCGGAGGGGACTTTGACTTTAGTGTTCTGAGTAAGTGACTTTGGAGATTCCGAAAAGAAGATGGAGACAGGTTACTGATTTGGAGACCCAGAGGATGAAATAGAGGTAAGGTGTCCGACTTAAACCTGTTCGTTTGATCAATATCATTGGATGTAAGCCTGTTCTATCTCATTTTTATACTTATACTCACTTGCGGAACTCATTCTCTAAGTCGATAAATCGTTTCATTGTTATTATAATTTTTATGAAAGAATTCGTAGGTTTATTAGACTAAAAAGAATCTCAATTAGTCTTTTAGGGGTCTGAACACTCCATGTCACCTTTTGAAGCCTACTTAAAATTGAGTATAACTCGTAAATGGTGACATAAAAGAGGGTAAAACTCTTGACGGAACCACTAATGTATAACGGAAAGGATTGCTAGAACATTCTCTTTTAATGGATAGTTTCTGGGTCTGTCTCAGGGTACATGTGACCGGTCTAAAATGTGACGGAAGGTACAAAGAAACGGGAAGAGAGACACTAATGGACACCGAAACTAATAAGTTAAGATCTAAATGTTTATTTGGTTCTCAGGTCTTTTTAAAGCCAGACACAGAGAATAGTCACTGCCACTGATCCTTAAGACTGTGGACTTTGTTGTAGACTCGTTCGAGTTTTCGGTTTTCGGTAAATCTTTTCTTGTGAAGACCTCTAGAGACCAACCATCCACCCTCAAATATTCAAGACTAGAGTAAAATTTTGAGACCTGTGTGCAGTGTCGTCCGAGACTCTCATTCCTTTTACTCTGATTAGATCACTCCTCTGAAAGTTCTAGCAGTTGTCCTGTGGGTAAAATTATGGGTGGTGTCGATTTACGTAAAATAGGTAGGTAAGTAAGGGAGTAAGTAAGTAAATCAAAGGGTATAAATGACGTTGAGGTAATTCAATCCTCGACGTAGAATTAATTTACGAATTCTATAGACGTTTCTTATTTCATTGTGAATGAAAGGTCATTATTTGACTGAGGACCTGCCACACGTTTATCCGACCTGTATCATCAAGAGGTCAAATTGAGGAAGCCGTCGTTCGAACAGTTCTCACCCTCAGAAATAGAGACTAGGCACCATGGGGTGTAGAGATTTGGGGACTAGTAGGCGATCCTACTTTTACTCTACCCCGACCCTGTGCCGTCAATGCGACCCGAGGTCAGAGAGAGGTCAAACTCGAGCGTTTCGGGGAAGAAGGAGGAGGAGGTTCGGGACCGGGGTCCTGTCCATTGGCATTCACTCCTCCGACTCTTGGGTCTTCGGACGGTCGCGGGGGTACCGATCGTAGAAAGACCCGGTCTGGGTCCAGACACCTCTTCCACCGCCTCCCTCTCCGGGGCGCGTCGGGGACCCCCGGTAAGCGAGACCAGGGTCGACTCTGAGGTGCCGTCTCGTCGCGTGGGGCGCGGCGGCGACCGCGTGCGTACGTGCGTCCTCCCTGTCTGAGTTGTCCGCCACCTCCCCGAGGTGGACCTTTCTTCAGGACAAGAGGAGAGTCGACAGGGGTGCAGGTTGTTGAAATAGAAGATCTTCACCACCGAATTCCCTACCCTGCACACTCTTTTGTTCCTCAGCGAAAAGAGGTGGTTTAACGTGAAAGGGGTGGAGGAGCGAGGGGTTTCATCGAAGGTGCGTTTTTCAGTTTCGGAGGTGGGTTTTCAAGGGTTCTCCTTTTGTTTTTTTTTTTAGTTCATTCCTTGACTCTTAGTGGAACCCGTCCTTGAGGAGCACCGGTCTCGAAAAGCGGGAGCTCCAACTCCTCGACTCCTCCCAGAACTCCTCCTCAGCCCTCCGCGCGCGTGACTCCCTACACCCTAGCTGGCAGCCAGATCGTCAGGGGAGTCGACCTTTCATGACCTTTCGACTTGGCGGCTATTTTTCGAGATTGGGTCCGTCTATTTCTCGACGTCCGTCACTTGGCCGAAGGCCCAGTGAAAGAGGTGAGAAACTCCCGAGAGACAAAGAGAAAGGAGAGGGTCCGCAAACGGTTAGAGGGGCTGTGAGTGGTCCGCCGGTTTACTCATTTTTCGTGGGGCGAATTGGCTAGAGGGAGGTGGCAACTGGTGGGGAAGAGACATCCTTGAAGAGGAGCAGGGACCTCGCGTGCCCCTGCGTTTAGCCGGGGACTGGGGCGCGGACGAGGCGCGGTTCGGGTGAACCAGAAGCGCCCCAACCTCGCGACGCTCGACGCACGCAAAACAGTCGATTGGTTGAATCAAAACCGTGAGCCTCAAGAAGCGACGGAGGTGGGAGAAAAGAGAGGTCACTTAGTGTCTTGGCATGAAAGACGAAGTCGAGGGGGTCCTTCTCCCCCTCCCCATTTCAGCCAAATCTCCAAGCTAGCACGGAAAAAGGGAAGGCCCTCCTCCTACCTTCTCCATTCTCTCCGAAACGTCTCCGTCACGACAAGCGACAAACTCGGGACGCCCTAGCACCCGATGTCGAAGGGACCCAGAGGTCCTCCTGACGGAAGGCAGGAAGGCTCTACCCTTCTGCCGACGCCCTCACCCCTTCTCCCTTCGCCCGCGAAATGAAGGTCCCAGACGTTTAGTTGTAGGGCGAGTGGGTAGGGCTCTCGACGCGGACGTTTGAAAAACATCGAAGACCTCCCTCACTCTTTCCTTCGCGTCCTCTTTGTTGTCTCACGCGTCTGTGTGAGAGAAAAGACCAAAAGAAAATGATCGGAGGGGGAGGGGGTTAAAAAGGATGAAGAAAATAGGGGCGGAGAAAAAAAAAAAAAAGGGGGTTTGTCAGCGCTGATGTTCAACTTAAAGGAAACCGATAACGACCGGAAATGTCAGACCGAACGACTAATCGCAGAGAGATGCACTTCTATGACTTTAGCGGAAAAGAGAGGTAGAGGGGTGTGAATGGGTGTCGACAGAGGTCGGTTCTTGTACCTCTCCTTCTTCTCGACGTGCAAGGTGGGGGTCCTTGGTGCTCCGGCCAGATGTGAGGACGTCATTTCTTTGGAGGTAAAGGGTAGATCTTTAAGCCCCTTGAGACGGGCGGGGGGCGGAGGGGAAAAAATCTTGACACCTCATTTTGTTTTCGAACAGAACTAACACTTCTATGCGGACGAAAATGATCTCAGCACAAAAATTTCGGGACGAGGTTCTGTCCTTCCCCCAAATTTCATAGACTACCCCTCCGTTAGTTGCGGTCCTTGGTGACTCTGTATGAAAGGGGGAGGTGTTTCAATAAGTCGTCAATAAATAACCCGTGATGATACACGACCGTGTATTTTACTGTCTAAGACAAACAACGGATCTATATTTAGATTCAAAATGAATCGATAAATAGAAATACATAAATAAATGAATAAATAAAATAACTTCATATTATAAGGTAGTACAACGATTGCAAGGATAATTCAAGGATCCGTTTTACACATCTTACCTTTGAATTGTGGAAACTTTGAAAGATACACGAGGTACGTCAATTAAAACGATTGTGCACATCAGAAGGTAATCCGACAAAAGAAGAGACTCCGGTAAGACCAATCAGACACCTCTCTACCCGTCAAAATCTTCTGACGAACCCTTACACTAGAATCGTTCAGACACTCAATTTAGTGGTTTATACATTACTCTCTTGACTTATAACCCTCTGACTTTCGTGACACTCCATTACGAGAGTCGAGACCCGGACTAGTCCACGAAGGTATCTTTTCTCCGTTTACTTGTAAGTCTAGTTAGGTGATGAAAATCAACCCCTCTCATCTTCCGTTACCGTCGGGTGAGGTCATGAGAACGGACCTTTTAGGGTACCTATCTCCTCGGACTATCCGACGTCAAGTGCCCCAGTGATCCTCAGCCTGTGTTGACTCACTGAGGTGAAAGTGAAAAGTGAAAGTACGTAACCTCTTCCTTTACCGTTGGGTGAGGTCACAAGAACGGACCTCTTAGGGTCCCTGTCCCCTCGGACCACCCGACGGCAGATACCCCAGCGTGTCTCAGCCTGTGCTGACGTCGCTGAATCGTCGACGTCGTCACTATATTGTGTTCTTCACAGAGACAACGATGACGTTCTCCCTCCCGATAAAAGTCAAGTCTAAAGTTCGTTCTTATTTTTTTATTTACAAGTCAAGTCAAGTCAACAAGTCAGCACAGACTGAGAAACTCTGGGGTACTTGACGTCGTTCGGTCCGAAGGGACAGGTAGTGGTTGAGGACCTCGGATGGGTTTGAGTACAGGTAACTCAGTCACTACGATAGGTTGGTAGAGTAGGAGACAGTAGGGGAAGAGGAGGACAGGAGTTAGAAAGGGTCGTAGTCCCAGAAAAGTTTACTCAATCGAGAAACGTAGTCCACCGGTTTCATAACCTCAAAGTCGAAGTTGTAGTCAGGAAGGTACTTGTGGGTCCTGATAGAGGAAATCCTACCTGACCAACTTTGAGGAACGTCAGGTTCCCTGAGAGTTCTCAGAAGAGGTTGTGGTGTCAAGGTTTCGTAGTTAAGGAACCGCGAGTCGAAAGAAATAGCAGGTTGAGAGTGTAGGTATGTAGTGGTCACCTTTTTGGTATCGAAATTGATCTGTCTGGAAAATGGTTTATGGTACATGATTGACATCATGAGACATATGACTATTTGTGTGTGTGTGTGTACGAGATTTATAAATATATCACAAAATGTGAGAAATGGAGGAGAGGAAGAGGTGGTTGGAATATTCCTTAAATGGTTAAGTTGTTTATAAACTCCTCAACCCGGTCACGATGTCCGACCTTTGTTACCACTTGATTCAAACCGTATCGAAAACAAGACTTTTCGCAATCGGTCAGTACAGACTGAGAAACGTCGGGGTACCTGATATCGTGTGGTCCGAAGAGACAGGCACCTTAAGAGTCAGTTCTTATAAACTCACCCATTGGTTAGGGAAGAGGTCCTTATAAGGGTTGGGTCCCTAGTTTGGGTCCAGAAGACGTAAACGTCCGTCTAAGAAATGGTAAACTCAGTGGTCCCTCGGGGTGCACTTTCAAAATCCGTGAGGATAGATTGAGAAACGTTGGACCACCTGACCTGACGTCGGAGACGAGATCACCTTGAATTTAACACCACCCCTTCTTTATATGACTACTGTTTGATTAGTAGTGGTTTGAGATTATGGATAATAAGACACCATAAGACATATCTATAAGTCTATTCATAAGTTTTCACTTCTTTGTTAAGTTTCTTTAAAATTTTCTTTCTTTTAACGGAATCTGACCCACACCAATCACTCACCCCACCATCTTCTTTACTGGAAGTTTAACTTCCGTTACAATAAAACGAACAATAGGGGAAATACGTTCTTTAAATCTGAATCTTTAGAAAGACTGAAGTTCTGGGTACAAAAAGTTTTCTATAAGAAGGGTATTCACCGAAATTCTACAAAAGGTCGGTGTGTCGTGTCTTGTGTCGACGATCTCAACCTCTTAAGATTAAGGGTATGTTCCGTGCGTCTGTTAGGTGTGCATCCTACCTTTCCGTCTTGAGTCGGGATTTTTTCGGTGAAGATCTTATTTGTTCTGATTGTGTTTTCCTCTGGTTCTTGATAAATGTTAATCATCATTGTCGGTTCCTTGTTCTTACCAGTACGGTACCGTCTGGTTTACTCTACACTGAAGTTCCCATTTTAGGTAGTCGACCCACGGGATGGGTATCATCCCTTATCCATTCCCAATATAGGTGTAGGTATTCCTTCTGAACTCTTATTTTAGTCTCCGTCAACTAACCAGATCGGAAATAACATGGAGATGACTATAAAATTGATGTATTTGTAGTGTAAAGATTAATATCCTAACCCAAAGTACGTGAGATTCGTTATCAAGATTGTAGGAGTACTTTAGGTTTCAATTTCCGGGAGTTATTGAAGATCAAGAAAAGACTCGACCATAAAACCACAAGTCCGTAGTCGAAGGGATACCTTAGCGTAGAATCCAAATAAAACCGAACCTACACCAATGTAACGTTTATATGAGGAGATCAATATCTTACTAATATATTTTTGATTTTCATAATAAACCAAGTCAAATTTTTTTACTCTTTTCGTCCTAACAAATCTCTACTTTAATCACACTTGACTAATAAGTACGTTTTGAATTAGTCCTCCACTCTGATTTCGATACAGAATTTCATACTACCTTTAAACCCTTCCTTTTCTTCTTCAACTTCCTGTAAAGTACATTTTCTTGTCTCTTATGGTTGACCGACTCTGTGTAAACCTGACCTCCTCAAACCCTTTATTACAATCTTTCAAGTTCACTGTGGTCTATAATTTCTCGAAACTTTCCATACTTCCCGACCTTGAACTAAGGTCCCCGTAGTCCTCACTATTCCAGGAAATTTATCCTGTATCGTACTATTATATAAGATAATTTAGAATAACTCCAATAAAGACCCTAAATATCTCGATTTGATGTTTACTTAACGGAGTCAGTTATTTTCAAACTTCTTAACATCAAAGTGGGACTCTCATGGCTCAGAGAACTTCTAAAAACAAAATCTCGTTCTGTACTATTTTTTTATGTCCTTTTCTTTAGGGTCCTACAAAAATCCCTCTCCAAAATCCCTCATTTCTGATCTCAGTATGTTGACAGTTTTACCCATTTTAAAGAGGTCATTATATAAGGAATACTATTTCTTGATACGATACCGATACAGGAGACTGTGGTAAAAGAGGAAGACTCCTCCTTCTACTCTACCGACCTACCATAGTGACTACGTTACCTGTACTTGAACTTGTTTTAAACCCTCTACCCCTCCCGGTCTCTCCGGACCGTACGACGTCAGATACCCCAGTGTTTCTCAACCTGTGCTGATCCTCTGACTTGTTGTTGTTTACCGATACAGGAGACTACCTTCTCTCGTAAGTAAGTTTCACATCTTCCTCATTCGTTTAGTTGATTCTCCTTGTTTTCCCTGTTTCCTTGTCCTCTGTGTCTATACTGAAGTAAATTGACCTATTACAATTACCTTTTCAAATGACCGTCCCATTTGACCCATTCGAGCGTCCTAGGAGTGACGGTCTCTCCCCCCGAGTCTTATTCCATGGTGTCCCTCCGGACCTCGGGGAGTCACCTGTATGGTTCCTATGACCTACCAGTCCCCACTTCCCACCTTACTTCCTCACCTATGCTCTTCGGATAGACATTTATCTCTTCGATTCTTTCGGCGTCTACTCGTCTTTTTACCCCTCGACGTGGTCCTATAGGAACTTTATAAATATAACGAAGAGTAGTATTTATACTGTAAAAGACATCGGAGGGGTCATACCTACCTGTCTTAACGGGATTGAACGTTTGGTGTATGGGGATTCGTTCTAAAACCAATCAAAACAGAAACGGATCATTCTATCGCACGGACAATTGCGATAAAAGAAAAGACGACATCCAATAAATAAAAGTCGATTTGTACATGAGTCTATGAATTGTCTATGTCGATTAAAAATTTACGTAGAAATTTTCTACACTTCTACCAGTTAGGTCCCCAAATATCTGCTAATGTTCTAAATTTTAGGATTAACGACGAACAAACCCAAATATTCATATAATTCAAGAATTTTTACTTCTTGCAGTGATTCAAATCTGAACTTGTGTTTAACAGATTTTGTACCAACAGGATATATCAGTAGAAGTGTACCGAAGGTATATTATTTGAAGAACAACTAGTAATCATTGAGAAATAATCCGTCCGGTACCTAGATTTCGATGAAACTCAGAAAACACGAGTCAGCAATTCAGTACAGACTTAGAAAACGTTAGGACTCCTGACATCGGACGGTACGAGGAGACAGGTACTCTAAAGGGTTCGTTCTTATGACCTCACCCAACGGTACAGGAGGAGGTCCCCTAGAAGGACTGGGTCCTTCGTAGAGGACGTAACCGTCCACCCAAGAAAATGGTGACTTGGTGGACCCTTTGGGGATGAAACTCAGTACAGTGTTCTTTGTTTTCGAGAGACTTATTCCGGTTCATCCTACTAATTTACAGACCAAATCATTAATTCTAGTAAACGAAAGAAAGTCTTTCAGAGACAACTTTATTCGACATTATTAAATATTACTACTCTGTGATTTAAAAGTTGAATCATTTTGACATCGATCCGA
Source organism: Capra ibex (assembly GCA_006410555.1). Lineage (NCBI taxonomy): Eukaryota > Metazoa > Chordata > Mammalia > Artiodactyla > Bovidae > Capra > Capra ibex. Next base: position 10,363,405 of record SJYO01041852.1, on the reverse strand, counting down.
AGGGACCACCGAGTAACCATTTCTTACGTAAATGGTTACGTCCTCTACGACTAGGCTAGGAACCCAGTCCTTCTAGGAGACCTCTTCCTTTACCGTTGGGTGAGGTCATAAGAACGGACCCTTTAAGGTACCTGTCTCCGGACCCTCCGATATCAGGTACTCCAATGTTTTCTCAGACTGTGCTGAATCGTTGACTTGTTGTTGTTTTAACACCGTCGGGGTTTCATCGTTCCAAAAACTGTAATCTTTGAGCCTTTTCGACTTGAGAATTTCTTTTCTAGAAAGAAGGTAAGACATTTGTAGAAATGTACTTTCGTCCTTAACTTCACTTTCAGCGGGTCAGTACAGGCTGAGAAACGCTGGGGTACCTGATATGTCAGGTACCTTAAGAGGTCCGGTCTTATGACCTCACCCATCGGATAGGGAAGAGGTCCCTTAGAAGGGTTAGGTCCCTAACTTGGGTCCAGAGGACGTAACGCCCTCCTAAGAAATGGTCGGCTCGGTGGTCCCTTCGGGTTCTTAATACCTCACCCAACGACAAGGGAAGAGATCCTTTAGAAGGGTTGGGTCCCTAACTTGGGTCCAGAGGACGCAGTGTCCTCCTAAAAAAAAAAATGGTCGACTTGGTGGTCCCTTCGGGGTACACTTTCGTCTGAAAATTTGTCCGACGAATAATACCCTTTTCTACCATTAAAGATATTAAAATTTTAGACAAAAATAACGAATTTAACATTTATTCGAAGATATAATAAATGTATATTAAAAGAAAAATCTTTTTAGTCAAGGATTCGGACCGACGAGTAATCTTAAGAGATCACTAAAAAATTTTCCTTTAAGGGTCAAGGTGGGTTTTGGATTAATTTTATAGGTTTCAGACTTTTATGAATTCACTCTTCTTTGTAAGGTCCACTAAGAGTACACATAACTCAAAACTCGTGGTTACTAAACTTAACTTCCGTAATTTTTTCAAAATTACCCTAACGGATTACCTATTCCAACCACTTCAAATGGTTTATAATTATATTTCGCCCTCTGTGTCGACTTTTTATCCACCTATTCGAATCTCAGTCTTGTAGGATACTAACTCGTAGATCAAAAACATTATACCGTCCTTTTTCATGTCAACCCTACACTGATTTGGTGGTCCTAGATCTTTTCTTCTCTCTTCGTAATCGCAGATTCAACCACTAATAGACCCTGTTGGTAGACACGCCCGTAACCACCTAAGGGTCCGGTTTACATTTCCCACGACTGCAGGACACTAACTTCACCAGACCACAGACCAGAGTTACCCCACTTTGTCTATGCTTTTTGTCTCAGTTCCGAGTAGTCATTCTCATTGAAGAACTAACCTATAGATTCTTCATCGTATAAGGACCAATAATCGAAATACTTGGTTATCATTAGTATACTTAAATTCTTACATTCTTAACTAACTTTATTTCTGATTTTTAACATACTTAAATACACTATAAGTCATCATTTTAGTTATCTACAACAACTGAACTCTTTTTCTTACTACCTTCTTACTTCCTAATATGGATCAAAGATCAAAATCTCTTCAACTTACTTACTTACCACCACGGTAAATATTCCTGTTCTCAGTACTTCCTTGCTCGTCCAAACCCCTCATCTACCGTTTTTTAATGAAGTCACGACAACTTAAACTCCAGACACTCCTAGAGTTACCTCCTCACGTCGTCCATCCACTTATAAACACAGACCCACGAAGGGTCCATCGTGATTGTCACTTCTTGGGTCGACGGTCACGTCCTCTGTATTCTGTGTGCCCAGGGTAGGGACCAATCCTTCCAGGGGACCTCCTCCCGTACCGCGAGGAGGTCAGGTATACCAGTGTCTCTTAGTCTGACTTTGATGAATCGGGTGTGTGGGTGTGTGTATGCACCCAGACGTGGAGTCCCTTGTCCCGTCTGGTCTTTTGAAGTAGGTGTAGATCTCACCCATTTTAAAGGGTCCCTTTCCATCTTTCACCCTCACTCTTTCCCAGATCCTGTCTTGATACGAATCACCGAGTCAACACAGGTTGGGGAACGTTACGGTACCTGACATCGGGAGGGGAGACAGGTACCCCTAAGAGGTCCGTTCTTATGACCTCACCCAACGGTACGGGAGGAAGTCTTCCTGTCTTGGTATGTCTTGATAAATTCCTGTCCCTTCTACTTATCCCCAAGTGTTCCTCTGACTCTTTATCGTTCTCTTTATGTTAACGTTTCTTCCGCTTTAAATAACCTGTAATGGATTATTACCTTACCACGGTCGTGGTATACTTCACCCAAAAGTACTTAACCGAGTCACAAGAAGTGTTGGTTTGGAAATTAACACGTTTATTCACGATATTAAAATATTGTTTTACCCTTCGTTGTCTTCCTGTAGTTTCTCTAATCCTATAGTCGATCGCTTCTCGGTCCCTCACCAGTTATCTCAGTTCTCATTTCTCCTATCACTTTACTTGTGTCACCCACGATCAAGTAACCCTATGTGAGAGACACTTATCGAATGATTTCGAAAAAAGAGTACACAAATGGTTGTAACTGTTACTGTCTCGAGATTTCAAAATTTCATAACTATTGTTTCATCCAACTTTTTATTTTGTTTCAAAATCAGGTTTTAGATATTTCTATTTGGGACTATTACTAGTTTTTTATATATAAAGTCTTATTTGATCTACTCTTCACACCGTAGGAATATTTCTTTTCATGTATAAATATAATCTTCTACTTTTTTTATCTTATATACCAAAACTGCTTTGAAGGAAGAATTGCTTCCGAGTTTATAACATTTCTGTCAATTTTCGTACATGAGACCTCGGTAAGACGGGTAAACGATCGATTATTCAATGAATTGGAGAGAAACGGAGTAAAAAAGCGTAAACATTTTACCATTATTATTATCACGGATAACTCATAACACCGAATAGTGAATCGACAACGGTTTGTCATGACGAATTGTTTGATGAGGTTTTGAGTTACCAATTTTCGTTGTTATTAAATCAGAATATTAGACACGTAGATAACCTGCTCGAAACGAGATTCACAAAGGACCGGGAGGACCAAGTCACCCTATCTGCGTATAAGAAGAATACCGGTACTGACCTCGTGTTCTCTCGTTCGGTTCGACCCGTTTACATAAAGATATGAGTCAAATAGAGAAGCGTAGGATGAGTGGTTACGTTTAGAATAGTGGTTCAGGTCTCAGTTAGGATTAGGGTCAGGGTCCTAATCCGGAACTGTTTCGACACCTACTATATCCTTCTCAATTTCTTTATTCCGGTTATTAATTTATCTAGTTTCAATAAGACGTAATTTACTCAATTATAAACTTTTCGTGTATCTTGTTACACTGTCAACATTCGTAAAATTATAAACAAAATTAAACGAGAATGATACTATTAATAAGTATTTAATATTTAATAAAGATTTAAATTACAGTAAGTTAGTTTTGGAGTTGTACTCTATTAGAGTTTTTCTTCTCATTACCCTTCTGGGTCGGATTGGTCTATTATCTTGTATAATAATATGTTATTTATAATTTACGACTAATTACTTTCGTTCCTCTCCGGTTTTTACCTATGTATATACTTTTATTTGAAAAGTTTTACCTTCTTTCCTAATTCGTGTCTCTCTATTTGTATGGACCTATTAATACATTGGTATCATTTTTTTTGGTCTTATTAATCGTGTGTGGTTCCCTTTTTGTGTAGGTCAACTTCAACCTCTCGAATTTTTAAATTCACTTTCCTTGAGGTTGTCTTTTAAATTAATTGATATATAGTCTATATACCCCTTTGATAAGATAAAAAGCATAAATTAACTATGTTTTTAAAGTCACCATTTACTAACTAATACTTTATGAAAATTGTCTCATAATTTAGTCTTCAAAATTATCTCCACGGTTCTAAGTTCGACACTAAAAGGCTTCTCCATACGGTCTTGTTCTATGGTCAAGAGTTTCCTCTAATAATTTTTGGTCAAACCGTTGAGACTTTTAAGAATGGGTACGGTTCCGTTATTTCCCAGTCTCACATACCTCTAACTTCTCCTAAACACTTCTGTATAAAAGTATTTCATCAACCACACGGGACTTTTGTGGATTGGACGGATGTACCAAGATTCCACCCTGTATGACTGAGACTCCAAGACACCAGACGATAAATTTAAAACGAAGTCTTTCGTAGTCCTGACCGACAGTTACTTATCGTTTCCTTCTCTTTTGAGACCGGTCAAGAGGGTCTCTAACAACCCCGTTTCCTACGAACTCTCAAGGGACCCTTGGTCTACACCCGATGGACACTTTTCTTCGTCCGGACCTTAATAGAGTTAACACAAGTCTTTCCAGAGGACGTCCGAGTCCGTCTGGTGATATTTCTCTTAGTTTACCATCGACAGGTAAGACTCTCCCACGGAGAAATCTTATCTGGAGAAATCTTATCTACGGACAAGGGTACAGTTCTCTTTACGTCTCTTCTGTGACATCCCCCAGGTATACTCCTTTTCAGTGGGACTTGTAGACAATTCGGATCTACGTCGTGTCCCAAGTAAGATCTTGAATGGACTGAGGGAAGAGACAAGAGGGAAGGACGTGTGACTAGGATCTCCTCATCTTAGACTTCAATTGTTCGATCCCACCCTCTTCACCTTTCTGATCCGTCCCTTGTCTCTTGATCTTTTGTGAGATCCAAAGATCTGACTTCATTCTGATTAGACCCCTTCCCTGTTTTATAAACAATATACTACTTCAAGTCTCAAAAGGATTAATATATACTAACTCGTAGGATTAAGACTTAATCCTAGTCGAAAACACTATATAACCGAAGGGTTCATCGAGTCTACCGTTTCACAGACGGATGTTACGACCTCTGGACCCGAGCTGGGGACCCAACCCTTCTAGGGGACGTCTTCCTTTACCGTTGGGTTAGGTCATGGAAACGGACCTTTTAGTGTACCTGTCTCCTCAGAACATCCGATATTAGGTACCCCCAGCGTTTCTCAACCTGTGCTGACTCGCTGAAGTGAGTGAAAACACTATATGTCACTGGTGTTCTAATAAACAACAAACCCTCACTCCTTTAGACACACGTTCTCTGTAGCCCGGGTATCTTAAATTTCTTTGTGAATCTTTATTTCAGTATTCGTGAAACAATGCGAACAAGTTACATTGTATATCTTTAAAATTGACATACTTTTAATCAATGATTTCGATGTGGAACTTTACTTCTATTTGACCATTTTATAAAGATCATACTATCATTCTTTACCCCGAAGGGTCCACCGAGTACACCATTTCTTAGACGAACGGTTACGTCCGAACTCGGAGTCTTCTGTGTCCAAACTAGGGGTCCAACTTTTCTAGGGGACCTCTTCCTTTACCGTTGGGTAACGTCATAAGAACGGTCCTATTAGGGTACCTATTTCCTCGGACCACCCGATGTCAGGTACCCCAACGTTTCTCAGTCTGTACTGACTTCACTGTCTCGTACTATCATTCTTTTGTCTAGTATACGGAAAGTATATTTCTCAAGTAAACTTAAATATTCTTTTTATAGAACTGGTGGTTATTATTCATACATTCTTAAACCCGTTTGTTAATTACGTTCATCTTTACCTAGTTTTTTTACATTTGAATTAATAGAAAAAACGTTACTTCCTTTATATTTCATTTCGTTTAATAATATGTAAAAGTATGGATAATCATTTTTCTTAGTGTATACTCTACATTATAATCAATTCTAACCTCACCTTAACCATGAGACGACTCTCGTAACCAAATTGTATTGGGATTTTTTGTCATACTGTTGTCTATGACGTTATGACATAGTGTTCGGTATGTTTATAGTGCTGGGTAATCTAGTCATTATCGTAAGAGACTGTAAATAGAATTCTTTTATTAAGTTATCTTATTTTTTCAAATGACTACTTTCTCAGTCATTCATTCACAATCAGTGAGTCAACACGGACTTAGAAACACTGGGTTTCCTGACGTCGGGTGGTCCGAGGAGACAGGAGTCAGGTACTCTAAAAGGTCCGTTCCTATGACCTCACCCAACGGTAAAGGAAGAGGTCCCCTAGAAGGGTTGGGTCCCTAGCTTAGACCCAAAGGACGTGACGTCCGTCTAAGAAGTGGCTGACTCGATGTCCCCTTCGGGTGAAGGGAACATTACTTTCTCAGTACGCTGGTGATAAATATTAGGCTTCCTACCTCTCTCTTCCCTTCGGAGTCTCAAGACTTAGTCTACCCCAAAGTCCCAGTTTAAGAAGGCAGAGAGACACTAATTCCCGTTAAGTAAATTGAAAAGACTCGAAGTCACTGTAGTTCGTTTTTAATTCTCATTCTTCTTAAGATCCGGATTTTACTATAGGATACAAAGTAAAAATATAAGGAAAAGAGAGAGGAATTATTTGTATATCCTAAAGATCCGGAAGCAGACAATCTTGGTCGATTTGACTACTTCAGTTTTTCTAAAACTTTGTCTTCGACTTCTCATCTTAAACAGAAAAGTTTTAAGATGTAGTAGAAGAGTGTCACTTAAATATATATCAATAAGCAACATCCAAAAGTATAGAATACAGTAATTTTATATAGGAGTTGTAAACATTTATACAATGAAGAAATGAATTAACTTTTTATCTAAGGAATGAACTTCTGATCTAAGTTCAAGGTCCAGACGATAGGTGGTACCGCGTTCGAGAGTTAAAAAAGTCGTCAGTTCTTTCTTTTCTTATGGAAGGGTAGATGAACGTGTACCGAAGGGTCCACCGAGTCACCATTTCTTAGAGGGACGGACCCGTCCTCTGTACCCAACCTTTCCAGGGGACCTCCTCCTTTACCTGTGGACCATGTCATAAAACGGACTCTTCAGGGTACCTGTCTCCTCGGACCGTTCGATGTCAGGTGTCTCAGTGTTTTCTCAGTCTTTGCTGTCTCGATGACTCGTGAGTGTGTATATGAACATGTCACACCAAGATTTTTGTTTTAACTCTGCTATTTTGTATTTTCACAAAATTTTCGAAGTTCGTGGTATATCCAGGAAGTAGAGCGGGGTCAAAAGAAATGAAAAGACTGAAGTCTTTTTGGGAAACAGAGACATCTGTGGACTTTTTCCTTACTGAGTCATAAGTAGACTTTTTTCACCCACCTTGACATTCGGATTCCCTCACCAACACCTTGTTAGACCAATTGAAAGGTGCATTTTCATTCTCATCTATACCTATGATTGTTTAGGTGTTGCTCGGTTCTAGTTGGGCATCACTTTCTAGTAATGTTTTAGTATCGGAAGATCGGATTCCATTTGTAGAACCGATTCGGGTGGGGATTGTAATGTGTCGACCAGAGTTCTGACTTTGACCCATAGACACACAGTATAGTCTTATAAGTTATAAATACAGTACGACACGACACACGAGTCAAGTCAAGTCAAGTCAGCGAGTCAGCACAGGCTGAGAAACGCTGGGGTTTTAACGTCGTACGGTCCGGAGGGACAGGCAGTGGTTGAGGGTCTCAAGTGAGTTTGAGTACAGCTACTACGGTAGGTCGGTAGAGTAGGAGACAACAGGGGAAGAGGAGGACGGGGATTAGGGAGGGTCGTAGTCTCAGAAAAGGTTACTCAGTTGAGAAGCGTACTCCACCGGTTTCATAACCTCAAAGTCGGAGTCGTAGTCAAGAAGGTTACTTGTGGGTCCTGACTAGAGGAAATCCTACCTGACGAACCTGCAGGAACGTCAGGTTCCCTGGGAGTTCTCAGAAGAGGTTGTAGTGTCAAGTTTTCGTAGTTAAGAAGCCGTGAGTCGGAAGAAGTGTCAGGTTGAGAGTGTAGGTATGTACTGGTGACCTTTTCGGTATCGAACTGATCTACCTTGAAACAACCGTTTCATTATAGAGACGAAAAGTTATATGTTAGATCCAACCAGTATTAAAAGGAAGGTTCATCAAGTCAAGTCAAGTCAACGAGTCAGTACAGGCTGAGAAACGCTGCGGTACTTAGCGTCGTACGGTCCGGAGAGACAGGTAGTGGTTGAGAGCCTTAAGTGAGTCTGAGCGCAGGTAGTTCAGTCACTACGGTAGGTCGGTACAGTAGGAGACAACAGGGGAATAGGAGGACGGGGGTTAGGGAGGGTCGTAGTCTCAGAAAAGGTCACTCAGTTGAGAAGCATAATTCACCGTTTTCATAACCTCATAGTCGGAGTCGTAGTCAGGAAGGTTACTTGTGGGTCCTGACTAGAGGAAGTCTTACCTGACCAACCTAGAGGAACGTCAGGTTCCCTGAGAGTTCACAGAAGAGGTTGTGGTGTCAAGTTTTCGTAGTTAAGAAACCGCGAGTCGGAAGAAGTGTCAGGTTGAGAATGTAGGTATGTACTGGTGACCTTTTTTGTATCGGAACTGATCTGCATTACAGATCATCATTACAGAGACAAAACCTTATATGACAGATCCAACGAATATTGAAAAGAAGGTTCCTTATTTACAGAAAATTAAAGTACCTACGTTAGTGGTAGACGTCACTAAGACCTCGGGGGTTTTTATTTCAGACTGTGACAAAGGTGACAAAGGGGTAGATAAAGGGTACTTCACTACGGTGGTCTACGGTACTAGAAGTAAAAGACTTACAACTCGAAATTCGGTTGAAAAAGTCAGAGGAGAAAATGAAAGTAGTTCTCCGAAAAAATCAAGGAGAAGTGAAAGACGGTATTCCCACCATAGTAGACGTATAGACTCCAATAACTATAAAGAGGACCGTTAGAACTAAGGTCGAACACAAAGAAGGTCAGGTCGCAAAGAGTACTACATGAGACGGATATCCAATTTATTCGTCCCCCTGTTATATGTCGGAACTGCATGAGGAAAAGGATAAACCTTGGTCAGACAACAAGGTACAGGTCAAGATTGACAACGAAGGACCGGACGTATGTCTAAAGAGTTCTCCGTCCAGTCCACCAGACCATAAGGGTAGAGAAAGTCTTAAAAGGTGTCAACTAACACTAGGTGTGTCAGTTTCCGAAACCGCATCAGTTATTTCGTCTTTATCTACAAAAAGACCTTGAGAGAACGAAAAGGGTACTAGGTCGTCTACAACCGTTAAACTAGAGACCAAGGAGACGGAAAAGATTTTGGTCGAACTTGTAGTCCTTCAAGTGTCAAGTACATAACGACTTCGGACTGAACCTCTTAAAACTCGTAATGAAATGATCGTACACTCTACTCACGTTAACACACTATCAAAATCGTAAGAAACCGTAACGGAAAGAAACCCTAACCTTACTTTTTCCTCATTCGCAGAAAATTAAAGTACCGACGTTAGTGGTAGACGTCACTAAAACTTCGGGGGGTTTTATTTCAGACTATGACAAAGGTGACAAAGGGGTAGATAAAGGGTACTTGACTACCCTGGTCTACGGTACCAGAAGCAAAAGACTTACAACTCGAAATTCGTTTTAAAAAGTGAGAGGAGAAAGTGAAAGTAGTTGCCCGAAAAATCAAGAAGAAGTGAAAAACGGTATTTCCACCACAGTAGACGTATAGACTCCAATAATTGTAAAGAGGTCCGTCAGAACTAAGGTCGAATACGAAGGAGGTCGGGTCGCAAAGAGTACTACATGAGACGTGTATGCAATTTATTCGTCCCACTGTTATACGTCGGAACCGTGTGAGGAAAAGGATAAACCTTGGTCAGACAACAAGGTACAGGACAAGATCGACACACGAGACAGTACAGGTTGAGAAACACTGGGGTACTTGACATCGGGTGGTCCGAGGAGACAGGTACCCTAAGAGGTCCGTTCTTATGACCCCACCCAACGGTAAAAGAAGAGGTATACAGTACGATTGTCTGATAATTTATTTTATCGAAGATGAGAGGAAATATGCCACTTAAGGAAACCGAACTTTAGAGACTGAAGGAGTCAAATCGACCATAGATTGAACGAACACGGGATCTTTAGGACGTAAGAGAATAATATCCTTCTTGTTCTCTTACATGGACCCTTTGTCTCTATAGTACTGAGGAAAAACAAAAACCGGTACGGTGTACCGTACACCCGAGAATCAAGGGGTTGGTCCATACCTTAGGGAAGGGAGACGTAACCTTCGTGTTAAAGAATTGGTGACCCGGTGGTCCCTTCACATAGTGAACTCTCGACCTTACATATAAATGGAAGTCTTACTAGACCTTCGGATAAATCTCAAGGACTTGAACAGTCTCAAGGGACAGTAATCAACCACCAAGTCCCCCGGGGTTCAGGTACAAGTACGGAAAGAGAAAGACAGGGTCGAGGACGTGGTCTTCCGGAATCTATGAACCACACGTCTGGGAGGTCTGGTGTGTTCTGGTTTGACATAGGACGATTTAACAGAATAAGGGTGGAACTAGGTCCCTCGTATGAGAACATGACGGGTGAGAGTCCTATTGTCTAGACATCTCCCTAGAAACGTACCTTAAAACACCAGGACATATAAGGTGTACACTAGATTTTCTCCCACACACCTGAGACTCATCTAAAGGACGGAAGACCCTTCCTTGTCTTGACCTTCTCTCGGTCTCTCGCCCAGGAAATGTCCCACCCTGGACCCCACCACGGGGAGAACAATCCAGATGTTATGACAAAGACCGAAAAATTAAATAGTCTGAGAAGTTGACGGGTTAGACAAAGGACGGAAGTGCTATTGGTGGGAATCCGAATGAAAGTGAAACCCAGGAGATTACGGAGCTTTACTCTTCAGAAACCAGTACGGGATGAAGATGAGAATAAGGATGGGTTATATAAAAACAATATTAATAAAGTCACCTACTAGTAAAGGAAAGAATTGTACACACTGGTCCGAGGAGATGATACATAAGGAAGTGAGACGAGTGTAGAAGAATTAGTTAAAAATTACACGAACAAAATGTAGAAACAAAACAGGAAGGAGGACGGAAAGTTAAGGAAGTTGATAGGGGACAGCTCCCAGGACATAACGAGTCAGTAACCTTTATGTATGTTGTCCCGTATTCTGTGTATAACAGGTACGAAAGTACCTCTAACGTCAAATGACCCTCTTAACTATTACCCATTGATTCTTACGAGTTTAATGGCATGTTAACGTAAGTAGAGTGTGCGATCATTTCGTTACGAGTTTTAAGACGTTCGGTCCGAAGTCGTTATACACTTGGCACTTGAAGGTCTACAGGTTCGACCAAAATCTTTTCCGTCTCCTTGGTCTCTAGTTTAACGGTTGTAGGTGACCTAGTACCTTTTTCGTTCTTTCAAGGTCTTTTTCTAGATAAAGACGAAATAACTGATACGGTTTCGGAAACTGAAACCTAGTGTTATTTGACACCTTTTAAGACTTTCTCTACCCTTATGGTCTGGTGGACTGAACGGAGAACTCTTTGGATATCCGTCCGGTCCTTCGTTGTCAATCTTGACCTGTACCTTGTAGTCTGACCAAGGTTTATCCTTTTCCTCATGCAGTTCCGACATATAACGGTGGGACGAATAAATTGAATATGCGTCTCATGTAGTACTCTTTGTGACCCGACCCTCTTCGTGTTCGACCTTAGTTCTAAAGGTCCTCTTTATAGTTATTGGAGTCTATACGTCTACTGTGGTGTGAATACCGTCTTTCACTTCTCCTTGAGTTTTCGGAGAACTACTTTCACTTTCTCCTCTCACTTTTTCAACCGAATTTCGAGTTGTAAGTCTTTTACTTCTAGTACCGTAGACCACCGTAGTGAAGTACCCTTTATCTACCCCTTTGTCACCTTTGTCACAGTCTGAAATAAAAAAACCCGAGGTTTTAGTGACGTCTACCACTAACGTCGGTACTTTAATTTTCTACGAATGAAGAACCTTCCTCCCAATACTGGTTGGATCGACGACGATTCATCGAAGTCAACACAGGCTGAGACACGCTGGGGTCTCTCCCGTCGGGTGGTCCGAGGGGGCAGGGACCCTAAAAGGACCGTTCTTGTGACCTCACCCAACGATAAAGGAAGAGGTTACGTACTTTCACTTTTCACTTTCACTTCAGTGAGTCAGCACAGGCTGAGGATCACTGGGGTACCTGACGTGTCGGATGGTCCGAGGACACAAGTACCCTAAACGGTCCGTTCTCATGACCTCACCCAACGGTAACGGAAGAGACTGGTTGGATCTATCGTATAATTTTTCGTCTCTGTAATGAAACGATCGTTTCCAGGCAGATCAGTTCCGATACCAAAAAGGTCATCAGTACACACCTACACTCTCAACCTGACACTTCTTTCGACTCGTGACTTCTTAACTACGAAAACTTGACACCACAACCTCTTCTGAGAACTTTCAGGGAACCTGACACTCCTCTAGGTTGGTCAGGTAGGATTTCCTCTAGTCAAGACCCACAAGAAACCTCCCTTACTTCGATTTCGACTTTGAGGTCATGAAACCGGTGGAGTACGCTTCTCACCTGAGTGACCTTTTCTGAGACTACGACCCTCCCTAACCCCTGTCCTCCTCTTCCCCTGCTGTCTCCTACTCTACCGACCTACCGCAGTGGTTGAGTTACCTGTACTCAAACTCACTTGAGGTCCTCAACCACTACCTGTCCCTCCGGACCACACGACGTTAAGTACCCCAGCGTTTCTCAGCCTGTACTGTCTCGTTGACTTGAATTGACTTAATCAATGTTAACATTACTCACGAAACTTCTACTATACATATCAGGATACTCTCAGATTTTGTCCCCGGGATTAGATATACCCTCCCAAAGGGTCCATCTCGTCACCATTTCTTAGACGGACGGTTACGTCCCCTACGTTCTCTACCCCCAAACTATGGATCTAAGTCTTCTAGGGGACCTCATCCTTTACCGTCAAGTGAGGTCATAAGAACGGACCTTTTAGGGTATCTGTCTCCTTAGATCATCCGATGTCAACTACCCCAACGTTTCTCAGTCTGTGTTCACTCCTACTTACACATGAGTACACGTGTGTACGTGCGTGCGCGCGCGCGCGCGCGTGTGTGTGTGTGTGTGTGTGTGTGTGTGAGGTATACCCTCGTTTGTATAGGGTTGAATCCATATAAGTCGTGATAAAATAAATGAAACCAAAGGGACGACAACTCATAACAACCTAAAATACGATAAGTCAGAGTCGTCTCTAAAAGACGACAAATCATTAAGAAAATTACTAAAACTTCGAGGAAAAGGTATGTAAAGACTTCAGATTTTACGTTAGTTACATTTCGTCCGAGACTACATTGACAGTAGATGTACACTATTCGAGTGTGGTCTTCCTATTTCGGTTTAAATTATCACTTTTGTACTCTCTACATCCAAAGGGGAAGTAAAATCTCGGATCTGTGAGAGTCGAAGATAGATACAGACGTACGTTATAGAGGATTCTTAGTAGCATAGACAAACGGAACTAACTAACGAGTGACGAACTGGAAAATAATGTTAAATTTGATATTCCTTAATCTTTCGTCAATGGAAGTGATCGTTTACGTCGGACAAACCGATGACTTTGATATTATTATTTAAGTTTTTTATTTGATCATAAAAACTCAAAAATTAGTAAAAGACTATCAAAACCAATCACATTTATTGTGTATTTAACGATTAGACGAGTGTAACCTACTTTATTATGTCGTCTCGATTCCAAAATTTAGATCGTACTACTCTGAGATAAACTTAGATACAATTATAATGACCGTAGTATTTTACTCCTACACGACAAATCAAAGTCCAAATAGAGACTTTGACAAAGAAGATTTTCACATAGTTGATACCTACGTTTGTTTCTTTTCCTCCTGACTTTCATCTAGGGATCTCAAAGATTCACGATACTAGACTTACATAGAGGGGTTTTACATAAACAAATTTAGGATTGGACAATTTCCACTACCATAATCATCCACCCCGAAAACCCTCCACGAATTCAGTACTTCCACCTTTGAAGTACCCCTCGTTACAGAATATTTTCTCCAAGGTCTCTCTAGGGACAAAGGTGATGCATTCCTGTGTCGTTTCTCCGGGACCTATCATTCTTTACCTTATAAAGGACAGTGTAGTCATTTGTTTCCTACGGTGTTAGTAGTCGTCAACGTTGGTGGTACCTACCACTCAACCACTCAAGATTCCCTTAAGTCGGTACTTTAAATTTCTACGAGTGAGGAACCTTCCTTTCAATACTGGTTGTATCTATCGTACAATTTTTCGTCTCTGTAATGAAAAGGTTGTTTCCAGGTAGATCAGTTCCGATACCAAAAAGGTCATCAGTACATACCTACACTCTCAACCTAACACTTCTTTCGACTCGTGGCTTCTTAACTACGAAAACTTGACACCACAACTTCTTCTGAGAACTCTCAGGGAACCTGACGTTCCTCTAGATTGGTCAGGTAGGATTTCCTCTGGTCAGGACCCACAAGACAGCTTCCTGACTACGACTCCGACTTTGAGGTCATGAAACCGGTGGAGAACGCTTCTCAACTGAGTAACCTTTTCTGGAACTACGACCCTCCCTGACCCCCTTCCTCCTCTTCCCCTACTGTCTCCTACTCTACCGACCTACCGTAGTGATTGAGCTACCTACAGTCAAACCCATTTGAGGCCCTCTACCACTACCTGTCCCTCCGGACCGCACGACGCTAAGAACCCCAGAGTATCTCATCCTGTGCTGACTCGCTGACTTGACTTGACTTCCCTTAAGTCCTTTCTTTGTTATAGACGGTAGATCGTCGGTAGTCTGACGTCAGTGAGTGATACCACTCAGGACCCCTTTGAGTGTCTCTTCCGTTACCGTGGGGTGAGGTCATGACAACGGGCCTTTTAGGGTACCTGCCTCCTCGGACCATCCGACGTCAGGAACTCCAGCGATTGTCAGCCTGTGTTGACTCGTTGAAGTGAAGGTGAAAAGTGAAAGTACGTAACCTCTTCCTTTACCGTTGGGTGAGGTCACAAGAACGGACCTCTTAGGGTCCCTGACCCTTTGGACCACCCGACGGTAGATACCCCAGTGTGTCTCAACCTGTGTGGACTTCACTGAATCGTCGTCGTCGTCGTCCCCTTTGAGTCCTACACTGCTTGTGTCCTATGACCTAGGTCTCTCGTCTCTACGTATAGTTTCCTTACGAAAGACACTTGGGTTTACGAACGTAGAAGGGTGTGTATCTTTTCACGACTTAAGGAATTGAACACTATAGACCAAAAGAGATTAGTTATTATTAGTTACCAGTATGATGGACAGGAACAACTTTTGAAGATATATTGGACCGAGGAGGGGAACTGAGGACCATCGTCAAGAAAATCCCAGTGAATTCTACGACAGAGGGTCTGAACTTCAGGATTTTTAAGGGTGACTTATTTTATATTGAGAGTTGTAAATCTACCGCGTATAAAAAACAGAAACTATCCTTGATTCTTCTTCCAGAAGTCCTCTTGTGTTGATACGACCGTGAAGCTAGAACTTAAGGATCGGAGGTTTTGACACTCTTTACTTCGAGGGGTCAGACACCATAAAACGATATCGTCGGGTTTACCTAATTCTGAGATTCATTCCTCTTCTTCACGGGCGAAAACAAAGTGTATATTAAATTCTGTAGTCCTAGGATATAGTAGTATTCTTTTAGGTTGAATCATGATTAAAAAGGTATTATTATTGAAACTACGGAAAAACTTTAAAGGTTATAGTTTTTAAAGTGGAAGGGGGATTATAACCACTATATAACCGAAGATAAAAATTCGAGTCGGAAAACACGTTTGACAAATATTTAAGAAGGATAAAGAGACATACGACGAGAAACGTTTCCAGGAGGGTAGTCCTCTTCCTTAGTGATAAGGGGAGGAACTTAGACCCGAACTGATACACTGAACGATACAAGTTTCCCCGGGTTCATGTTAATTATATTTACCTCCAAATTTTTCCCGAATATGAACCCCTGAACGGACAAGACAAAGGTAAAAAGTCTTTGAACTCTTTGGTCTAGATCAGAGGACCTCCTATCCTTTGATGTACTTCGTAAAGACAGGAAGATCTTTACTTCGGGTGATCCGGATTGATCAATACTTCCTCCGGTAGGTTCTAGTAATCGGGGTCCACTCGATGGAAGATCCCGAAGAGACCACAGAGTCTACCATTTCTTAGACGGACGTTACGTCCTCTGGGTCCAAATCAGGGACACAACCTTCTAGGAGACCTCTTCCCGTACCGTTGGGTGAGGTCATAAGGATGGACCTCTTAGCGTACCTGGCTCCTCTGACCGCCCGATGTCAAGTATCCCAGTGTTTCTCAGTCTGTGCTGACTGACTGGTGTCCCTAGACAGTCCGAACGTGTCTGGTCTTCTTAACGGGTCGAATGAGTTCTTTAGAACTCGTTTATTTCACTGATAATAAAATTCGATGAGTCAAACCCACAACGAATGGTATGTCGTTGTAGCACAACGGTTTGGTGGGACACCCTTTAAACCGAGACGGACATGGGTCCGGTACTAAATTCCGGTCTGTCGTTTTCCAGTCCTAACTTCGTACAAAAAGGATTTTTTCTTCGTACGACTTGACTCTTACCTTTCTGGTTGTTCCTGACTAAGGTCCATGGTCTCACTCCTCTTTTTGCTCAACTTACCGAAGAATCTTTCCTCTACGGTTTGATCTCCCGTTTTCCGTGGACCCTTATGTTCAGTACCTAGACTACCTGTACCATCCTTCAGACAAGACTGGAATTGAAAACAGTATATTATTCGGAAAACACTTTCTTCAAGGAAGTTATAATATGTATGTCTCAAAGCTGTATAAAGACCGTCATAAACACCTTTTCTTCATTTAAGTTACCTATAAAAAGGTAATCCTATAAAGTTCTACCTCTCAAAGACTCAAAGAGGCGCTAACACCCAGAGGATACCTCGTGCAAATAGCGCTCTGACAGAGTCGGCGAGGATGCATAGACGCCTAAACGGCGAAAAGAATAAAGGAGTGTCCTTCCTCGATCGACAAGTCGACCAAAGTCCGGAGACTGCCTCCGGAACGAGGCATACATCAACGTCTGCACCACACAGCCATTCTCCTTGCTACGGAGGGACCTGGAAGACGTCGGACCACGGCGGACACACCACAACCGGTGCTGCGTCCGAAACACTGTCTCGCGTACGGAAAACCAGGGTATGTCCGAGTCGGTTCGGGTCGACTGCACGTACGCACACTGTACCCTTCTAGGGTGGGTCTGAGTACCTGGGACCTTTGTCGACCATTGATATTGAAACATAAACGAAGTGTCTGTTCATTTCCCTCCGAAACTCAACAATCAACTGAAGAGTTCCAGTGTATCGTCTAGGCTCTTTGTTAACCGTTACTTTTCGCTCCCCACAGAGAACGGAGACGAAATTTCGAAAGGAAAGAAAGTACTGTAGTACGAGGGATACGAAAAATTTCATCTCCGGAAGGAAGAAGAAATATTTAATTTATGACCTTCTAAAATTAAATCTTTTTCAATTTTTTCGTATCGGGAGACATTTTTATAATTACTTCAGTCAAGAATATGAGTCAATAAGTCTTCCTTAAATTAAAAGTCTGTCATCTTTTATTCACCTCAACCGTTACTGATACGATATTATAAATCTACCTTATATTATATTACGAATCGGGGTGTGACGGGGGTGAGGTCAGAGAATCCTTCGCAAACTAAGAATTCAACGACCCAGCCGACATCGTTGTGATTGATTGTTACAACCCACTATGATTTTGTGTACGTCTACAAAATGTAATAAGAATTAGGTTTTACCACCTGCGATCAAAACGACTATTCAGAAAATTTTATAGAAAGTTTTAACATAAGGTATAAAATTTTACAACAAAAGGTCTAAAGGTATACTTTTATGATGATGCCCTTTCCGTAAAGTAACGAAATTTATAATATCATTAACTACATTAAAGGAAAACTATGGTTTCTAAGTCGATTATTTTTATTCCAAAATATCCCGTACAAAAGGGAACACCGACAAAAGACAAATGAACGGTGTTAATTTTTTTTTTTTTTTTCTAAAAGACGTCTACAAAGAGTCGTATAACTCTTAAGACTCGGTATTTCAGACGAATACTTGATGTCAGACTAAGATCAAATATTTTTTATAGGTGGAATTTTTGAAAACCTTCATCTTACATAAGACAGAGAAAATCAAATCATGACGTACCTTTGATCAAAATATCGTAAGTACTTAAAGAAACCCACACTTACTTAAATTCCTCGGCTGTCAAGGAAAAACTATACAATTATCAAACTCGTTTTTTGAATGTACATTTATATGTAATTTAGTATATCATAGAAAAAACACTTTGATAGGTTACTCGAATACACAGAGACTTAAGTTGTATCTTATTACATATGAATATCCACATGCCAATCAGATTATCCTCGAAAAGTTTAAATATTAAACTATCCACCTTTTATTAATACTAAACTAATTCGTAAGAAAGAGAGTGACGATATTTGAAATTACTGTAAACATCACTCTCTTAAAGATCAAGAATAAAACACTTCATCTTTTTCAGTTTTACATTCCCTTTCTTCATTTATGAAATTTACGATCTTTGTCATCTGACATATCCCTCACCATTCGTTTATCACCACAAAGTTTATTAAACTCTTTTCTAACATCGTCTTATTACTTTCCTATTAATTTATAAATCTCTTTTATTTTTATATATTACCGTTTTGGGTGATGTTATAACATTTCATTAATCGGAGGTTGATTTTATTTATTTAAATTTTTTTCTTTTTTATATATTTGTACCTTTCTTAAGTGAAAGTTATTTTTCCATAGAAAAGGGGTATGATAAGATTAAAATTGTACAACTACAGTACAGATAATCAACTTAAAGAATTTAGTTGATTCACAATAAAAGACCTTTATTGATCTCCTTAGACAATATTTTTTCATATAAAACACAACACCAAGGATAATTTCTAGGTACAACAACTTGATTATGTAACTAAGACTTTATTGTTCGTCGACTTACATCAAGGTGACAATGGTATAGGACTTCAAAATGTCTCGTGTGCTGATATCGTCCAAATTGTTCCCATGAACGGAGGGTGGGCGAGTCGGGGGTGAGGTCAATTTTGTACGTGCTTTTATTATGTGTCACTTTGTAGTTTTCATGGAACTCACATCTCATTGAAACGGACCCACAACGGGTCGAATATACAAAAGAGTATGTCTTATATTTTAAATAAAAAGTTTCAAGGTCTATTCACGTGTGTTCTACTCCAAAGAAGACACATATAAAAATAATTAGATTATAATTTTTCAGTCAATGGAACGTGTTACTACTTAATGAACCCAAAGGAGGTTAACTAAAAGATGTAAGTCGTTAATATAACCTTTTTTTTTGTTGTTGTTCTTTGTCTAGACAAAGAAAACACAAACAGGGAGATCCCTGTAATTCACGGAAAACAGGTCTTACGAATAAAATTGAATATTGCTACCACGTAAACTAATTACGGACGGAGGGGTTGGGGTGACGTCATCACTCATCCAGTCCGAAACGATCTGGATCCCGAATCGTGCTACAGACAAGATATCGTTATGAATTACTTATAATCGACTTCCTTCTCACGAGTACCTATAACTACAACGTGTCTTAGTCCCAGGAAAGATGTAACACAAATTAATAGAGTCACTTATAATTCAAAGACCCTAGAAACTATAACGAAGAATTGAAACTTTTTACAGAGTCAATTGAGAATGAAGAGGTTGTGGGAGAGGGTGGGGGAGGGGAACGGGGAAACCTTCACTCTCTAACTAACCCTTCAAAACCCCTGAGGATTTCAGGTAGTTTACAGACCGACTTTTTTTAACGAAAATAGAAAGTACCCATGTGACTCTATTGAGTAAATAATTAAAAGAGAAAATAATAAAGAAGTGAATTGTTTATAAAATCTTCATACGATGTTGTTTTCCCAAAAGGATCACCGAGTCACCATTTCTTAGGGGGACGTTACATCCTCTGAACCTAAATTAGGGACCCAACCCTTCTAGGAGACCTCCTCCCATATCGTTGGGTGAGGTCATAAGAACGGATCTCTCAGGATACCTGTCTCCTCGGACCACCCGACGTCAGGTACCCCAGTGTTTCTCAGTCTGTGCTGACTTCCCTGACTCGTACGCACGTGCACAATGTCGCTTGGGATCTTATTTCCCATTTCTTAAAAACTGATACATCGGCCCAGACGAAAATGTTAACTATCATACCGTCGTCTTTCGTTACCATGTAGCCGAGTGTCCGGTCAAAGGAACGAACTCTCAGTGAGTGGACTCTCCTGACACAATAAAAGAGTCTTCCCTACTCAACTTCTTAATTATACGTCGAATTGTCCGACTCGTCCCCAAGAAAGGAGAAATCCTTATACCTCGGATTTAACTTTTTATTGGCATAGTTGGGGTGGGGAGGTAGAGGAACACCTTCTAATTCTACTTCGGAACAAGTTTAGTCGAATTTATCTTCCGTTACCTACATAAACTAAAAGATCACGTGTCAATCGGTTTGTTCAACAATTGTCGACACGGGGTCCTCTGTTCTAAAGGTGATCCTTACGGTAGCAATTGATTCTCCTACCTTCGACTTTCAGACCCACTGACGACCCTCTCAAGGAGGAAGTGCGACTTCCACTTGTGGTCGTAGTATTTGTCTAGTACACCGTACGAACTCTTCCTCTTTCCCGAATTCCTCACAAAGAGGTGTGTGATATCTTCAGATCTCTATCTTCTCAACGACCTCAATTACCTCCTTCACTCTTATTTTCTCTTGTCTTACACTTCTAAAGTCATTATACTCTCCTTACGTGTAGACCGTTATCCTCTTCGTCTTTCCTTCTCCTCTTTTCCCCTTCCTTCTTGCTCTTTCTCGCTTACATTTCCTCTCCGTCTCTCTGCTTTAACTGTTCCCGTGTGTCTTTACGGTAAGACATGGGGACCTCTGTAAGAAACTTCCTAGAGAAAATAAATAAATAAAAAATTCTTAAGGTTTTGTTCTTTGTAGGGGTTGAGACTTTCGACGTTCCTTTAGACGATAACCAGGATACTCCTTTGTCGTAAATACTATCGACTACTATAACTCGTAACAGAGAACCCCTCCAACCCCTGACGAAGAAGTTAGTACAGAAATTCTGTACCCTTATTCCCGGTACCTTTTTCCCGTCCTAGTCTTAGTCTACATGACTTCGAACTGAGATCTATTCTGGAAATCATTACACAAATCGAAGAGATTTATCGGATCAAAGATGTACTCACCCGATCACAGGAAATATTTCAAAAAAATAACACTCCCAATATACTTTGTTAACCGTATAGTGTCCTCGCAGTTTCACACTAAAGGTACAATTACACAATAAAGATAGAAGGATTCTGAAAAAGTCTCTAGTTCACCACTATGTATCAACTACACCCCCACTTACTATTAAGGTACTTTTTTTTACCTCCATATAAATGTCACATGTTAAAAAGAATACATCCTTTAAGTTTTCAAACCCAAGTATTGACTTCAAACGTAAGGATGACTGTCAACTTAGAAAGTCTGTCTCTTGTTCACGTCTCACTTTCCAGACCAAACGTACACGACATTCAGTGTCAAAAGACTACATGAAGACCGAAAATCAATCCACACCCCAATTCCTACCTCACGTTAGGTCTTTCTGGTCGAAAGTTAGTCCTACACTTACAGTTCTCTACCTCTAGTAACCCCATAGAATCTCCGACGGAAGGGGTTATTGGTCCTTTCTTCCTTTCACTTCAGCGAGTCAACACAGACTGAGAAACACTGGGGTACCTGACATCGGACGGTCCGAGGAGGCAGGTACCCTAAAAGGTCCGTTCTCGTGACCTCACCCAACAGTAAAGGCAGAGATCCCCTAGAAGGGTTGGGTTCCTAACTCGGACCTAGATGGGTGTAATATCCGTCTACGAAATGACAGACTCGGTGGTCCCTTCTAGGGGGTCTTTGGTTTAGGATGAAAATTGTTCGGGTACTTCCATCAACCTTAATGACGGTAACAGTCCTTCCTGGGACACAATAGTGACGCATACATTACAACGGAACTCGATTAACGAGAAATGTGAACGACTTTACACACGAGATAAATTATGTAAACATCTGAACTGGTATCTTAAGGGAAAATACTAGAAAAAACACATAAATGACAAAAAGATGTAAAGATTACCGTAAAACTAGAATGGTCAGGAAACAATGGCGACGTGGTAGGAGGGGACTACCTTTTCTCTCGACATTTTTACAAATTCTTGTTGACTGTCTCCTTGACTTATCCCTTAACCTATGACATAAGTCAAATCCCGGCTTTCGTTATTTAATATTCAACTGTTAAACTTGTGGTTTAACTTGTGGTTAACAGAAAGGAAGATTTTGCCCCCAGGGGTTGGAGGTCCTAGATCACGGACTACTGGACTCCACCTCGACTACATTATTATTATCGTCATTTCACGTGTTATTTAAATTACACGATCTTAGTAGGGTTGTAGGGGTTGGGATCAGGTACCCTTTTCTAGGTCACTTAAGTATTTATTGTTGTTTTTGTTTTATTTTCATTATATTTTTTATTTATATTTATGTTCATTTTTTATTCCTTGTTATTTAATTTTTCGTTTATTTTCAGTCATAATTTTTTGTAAATTTCCACTGTCTTATTTTAGTTTCATATATCAACTTTCTCTTAGAATCTTCACTAAATGAGTCAGAGAGTAAAATTTCCATACCTTTCACTCGTCATATTTGGAGTCAAAGGTTCGACAACTAGTTTCTATGGGGTTTGTATCATTACATTTTGGTCTGAGGAGTGGGAGGGACGTTTGTACCGGGTAAAGTCAGTTACCACAGACGTTCGGGGCTTGGACATCCAGGGACACCTATGAGAGTAGACGACACAGGTTAAGTAGTATTTTAAACCAAGTAAAGTGAGGAGTTTATTTCACATAAACTTAGGTAAATGAAAAGAGAGAGGATGATTTGTAGTGAGACCAGGTTTACTGGTATTAGATGTAAGGCCTAAGGACATTTCAAGAGAAGGGACCAACACGAAAATATGGAAAGATTAGATCGTTGTCAATCTTGACCTGTACCTTGTTGTCTGACCAAGGTTTATCCTTTTCCTCATGCAGTTCCGATATATAACAGTGGGACGAATAAATTGAATATCCGTCTCATGTAGTACTCTTTGCGACCTGACCTTCTTTGTGTTCGACCTTAGTCCTAACGGCCCTCTTTATAGTTATTGGAGTCTATACGTCTACTGTGGTGGGAATACCGTCTTTCACTTCTGCTTGATTTTTCGGAGAACTACTTTCACTTTCTCCTCTCACTTTTTCAAACGAATTTCGAGTTGTAAGTCTTTTACTTCTAGTACCGTAGACCACCGTAGTGAAGTACCCTTTATCTACCCCTTTGTCACCTTTGTTACAGTCTGAATTAAAAAAAACCGAGGTTTTAGTGGAGTCTACCACTAACGTCGGTACTTTAATTTTCTGCGAATGAGAAACCTTCCTTTCAATACGGGTTGGATCTATCGTATAACTGTTCGTCTCTGTAATGAAACGGTTGTTTCCAGGTAGATCAGTTCCGATACCAAAAAGGTCACCAGTACATACCTACACTCTCAACCTGACACTTCTTTCGACTCGTGACTTCTTAACTACGAAAACTTGACACCACAACCTCTTCTGAGAACTCTCAGGGAACCTGACGTTCCTCTAGGTTGGTCAGGTAGGATTTCCTCTGGTCAGGACCCACAAGAAACCTTCCAGACTACGATTTCGACTTTGAGGTCATGAAACCGGTGGAGTACACTTCTCAACTGAGTAACCTTTTCTGACTACGACCCTCCCTAACCTCCGTCCTCCTCCTCCCCTACTGTCTCCTACTCTACCGACCTACCGTAGTGACTGAGCTACCTGCACTCAGACTCACATGAGGCCCTCTACCACTACCTGTTCCTCCGGTCCGCACGACGCTAAGTACCCCAACGTTTCTCAACCTGTGTCGACTCGCTGACTTGACTTGACTTAGGTATGAGGTGTCTAAACCATGTTATTAAAAAAATTACGTTTAGGTTATGGTAGTTAGGATAAATCAAAAAAAATTGTAACGACAATTGAAACTCTGGTTTTAAAGATTGCTCAGGAGGATCTAAGACGTCCTAGACCGGAGAAAGATAGTATAGACTATGACAGAAGAGGAATGGATTCCTGGATTTCAAGGTAAAATTTCATGAGACGACGAAGTCAAGTCAAGTCAGTGGGTCAGTACAGGATGAGAAACGCTGGGGTATCTGACGTCATACGGTCCGAAGGGACAGGTAGTGGTTGAGGGTCTCAAATGAGTTTGAGTACAGCTAACTTAGTCACTACGGTAGCTTGGTAGAGTAGGAGACAGCAGGTGAAGAGGAGGGTCAGAGTTAAAAAGGGCCGTAGTCCCAGAAAAGGTCACTCAGTCAAGAAGTGTAGTGTACCGGTTCATAGTCTCAAAGTCGAAGTCTTAGTCAGGAAAGTCCCCTATAAGCCCTGACTAAAGTAAATCCTACCTGACCAACCTAGAGGAACGTCAGGTTCTCTGAGAGTTCTCAGAAGAGGTTGTGGTGTCAAGTTTTCGTAGTTAAGAAACCGTGAATCGAAAGAAGTGTCAGGTTGAGAGTGTAGGTATGTACTGGTGTCCTTTTTGGTATTGAAGTCCCGGAAAGAAATTTCTGAAATGAGACGGGTCTGGTCACAAGAGACGAGACGCACAGGTTGGATAAGTATAGAACCCAGTCTATAGTGAAGGAGATCATATAGACTACGTGTATAATTGGAAAGTCTACGTCAGTTCAAAACGGATGTAAACATTATTATAAAAATTAAACACACTAATAAACCAATGAAGAATAGAAGGAGTGGTCTAACACAATCCTGACTCTGTTACTTACAAAACACGCGATATAATAAAGTCATAACCCGTGTCTTAGACTCTAGATCTTTGTGAAAATACTTCTCATAGACTTACTTACTCAACCTAGGACTTGAGTCCTTAATAACATGGTTGAGTACTAGGACCAGCGAATTCAGTCCAGGTCACGTTAAAGATGGTGCAAATGGACGGAAAAGGAGGGAACAATTTATTTATCAAGATAGAAAATTAACTTTCACTCTCTTCGTGCCCTTAAAATTAAGTATCACTCAAGAATTTCACCTTCCACTTATTAGTGACTTTACCTTTTTGTTCCAGTCAACAAGTATTACCTCAAACATTTATCTTTTGGAGTAACGTGTGTTCCGACTCACGATTCTTCATGTCTCCTTGTACCTTGTTATCCCTTTTTAGTTAATAAAATGGTAATAATACTATTTTATTTTCTCTGATATCTGTGTCTTCGGGTCACACAGGGAAACGGACCGTTTCGTTATTTCGATAGGAAAAAATAAAGTATGAGGGGTGGGTTATTTCATTTTTATAATTTTCGTCCCTGATTTACACATACAATAATATTCACCCGTGTCACATCTTTCATGCAATTTCCTGTGTCCTGGTCTCTTTTTCGTGTCAGTCTGATGGTACCGGTCGTGTGGACTCTCTCTACCCGTTTCGGTACTGAAAAAAAATTCGACATTTTACATCATAGTGTCTGAAAAGTGAGAAAAGATCAATCAAGAGTTTTTGAAATCTTTTTGACTAGTACAACTATAAACACACACACATACACACACACATGTACACACAGTCAACGAGTCAGTGCAAGGTGAGGAACTCTGGGGTACCTGACGACGGGTGGTCCAAGGTGACAGGTAACCTAAGAGATCCGTTCACATGAGCTCACCCAACGGCCAAGGAAAAGGTTCCCTAGAAGGGCTAGGACCTAACTTGGGTCCAGAGGGTGTAACATCCGTATAAAAAAATGGTAGACTCGGTAGTCCCTTCGGGACAACTATAAACCAATCGCATAAGGGGTCGGGAGAGTGGGGGACCTTTACAATCGAATTTCCTTCCCTTTTTATGAAAGTCACTGGATGATTGGTTCAATCTAACAATCTTAGTGAAACAGGTGTCTTTCGAAGGGACACTAAGTGTGACCCGAGACTTATTTGTAAGATTGAAAACCTTCATCAAAAAAATTTTAGTGTTATAAAAAGGGGTTTGTTACTCTTCTAGACAGAACTTATAACATTGACTTCTCGAACCTTAAGACGACAGGGGGTACCTTCTTCATTTATCTTTTCTGACGGTTTTTATATGATTTGTGGACCTTTCCAACCCGAAATTCGGGAGAGAGTCCTTCACTAACACGACATGTGGAGTGTGGACCTACCTTTATGGGTAAGAACGATTGAAGGACTCATTCTCACACAATAAAATTTTGACTGTTTGCTTTCTGAACGGATCTGGTATAGACTAACACATTAACAACAATTCTTACTAGTGAGATTATTCTTTAACGACAACACGGTCCGAAGTGTCCATGACTAAGTTATAAAAAACCTAAGATATGTTTTTTTAATTTCATTATTTATATTAAATTTTTCATGAATATAAACCTTTTTCCTTTTTAATTACTGATCTCTCTTTTCTTCTCTTTCTATGGACATAGAAAAAATGAAGTATGTTTTTAGAAACGATAAATATATACCCTCCACTTTTCAAAAGTTCAAAAGAAATACTAAATATACTTTTAAATAATTAAAGATTACCTCTAAACCCAAACTGGGACTTGTGTATCCGTGTAACAAAAGTTGGAGTTCCTTTGTCTTATATAATTTAGTCCTTAACATAAAATTGAATTTTTTTAGTAATTAACCTCTGTCTTAAAAGGAAACAACAAATAAAATGTAATGTACTTTTGGGAAGTTATTCATCAAATGAATACTATAAACTTGTTACTTATAGTCACCGTGACAACTTAAATTCCATTACTACAAGTACCGTTCAATAAACACAAAACCCTCGAAGTCACAGAATTAGGTATTTTATTCCTATCAACAAACACTTCTATATACGGATAAGACTGTTGAAATATATTGAGTCATAATTTGTCGTTTTAATTTGATATTTCCTTTTGATTTCCTCAATCTTTAATTTGTGTAGGGTTTGTGTGTGTCTTTCGTTGAAAGGTCCAAAGGGGTAGAAAAACAATATCCTCTTCATTTGTGTAAAAACCGAAAGTTTCCATATAAAATCTTTATAATAAAATAGTCACTGATATTTACAATTCGTTTCTCTTTGTATTATTTGAAGAATTACGGTACTGAACTAAACCAAACAAAAAGTATATATAGAGTTACCTTACAAAAAGATATATGTTTACGGGAAAGGCTTCCGAGATACTTCGTTTCAACCCGTAGGAGACAGGGGTGAGGGGGTTGTGGTCACTTTCAAACTTTCGCACATGGGACGTCCTCTCTTTGGTGTTGTCTATTTCATTATTTACATGGAAAAATTGATTCTTTTAAATACCACATTCCTCTATGATTCAACTCCTAAACTAATAAGATTGATGATTAAACGTCTATTTTGAATTCGTTCAGTGATCTATGATTAAAATATTAGATATTTTATTTAACTCTTAAGACTTTACGGAATAAGGTTAAAGTTTAATATTTGTCTCCTAAATATTTTGGTAGATGGTTCAACAATGTTGAACCATCTCCTGTTAGATGGAGATCTAACAGTTTTCTCCTGTTAGAAAACTGTTCCATATTTCGGGTTGACCGGTGGAATACCCTTCTCGGTTGAGTAACCTCTTCTGGGACTACGACCCTTTCTAACTCCCGTCCTCCTCTTTCCCTTCTGTCTCCTACTGTATCAACCTACCGAAGTGACAGAGTCACCGGTACTCAAACTCGTTTGAGTCCTTCTATCACTTCCTGTCCCTTCGGATCACACGACGTCAGGTACCCCAGTGTTTCTCAGTCTGTGTTGAATCACTGATTTGTTGTTTCAGGTACCTAAAACAGTTCCGTTTTGTTTAACCTTCGTAAGAGTAAAACAAACTGAGAGATTCCTTATTTGTCCATTGACCAGAAAGAAAATAAAGACTCTAAAAGTAGAGTATGAAAAGAGACCCATTATACTAGTTACCTCTTGATCTTTTACAGAATAAGGAAAATTTAAGTATAATGATTTACAGTCTCGACATCGGTAAACGATTTTACGAGTTTCAAAATCGTGATCGTGGAAGGACGAAACAGAATTAATTTTTACGTAATCAACTGATACACTTACTTTTAACAGTCTTTAAGTTACAACCGAGTATACGACTTAAAGGTAGGAATTTTTTTCTATAGTAAATACAATGTGGAACTATAGAAGGAGAATCGGTCATAAAACTTCAAATGTTCCCTGTGTTATGGTCTGTCATCTAGTCTTAAATCTTTTTGTGCCAAAGAGACAAAGAAATTGTTTTATTTCTCTCATTTCATACAGAATGAAATACCTTTAATTGGACGGGGTCGTCGGATAGACCGGATTTAGTTTAAATATTACCCGTAAAAGGTTTCACCTCACATAAGAAGACCAAAGGGTAGACGGACCAGGAGGACTAAACACTACACAATACCTGACGGTGGTAAGCGTTGGTAAGACTAAGTAAAGGACCGAAAATTTCAAGAAAGGACTTGATCACGGAAGAACCCCACGGCAGAGTCTTCGTCTGGAGAGAAGGAAGAAACCTGAATGAGGTCATAGTTGATATACGTCGAGTCCTGAAAAAACACTACTGAACTAGTTGGTTCCGGGTCTAGGTAAATGACAAATCGAGATTGTCTATTGTATTGGTCTGTCTTCGTTCTAAGGAAGGAACCTAGAGGAAATGAAACCTGAAATTTCGTAGTCAAAAATTTAATAAAATGACTGAACATCCCTTTCGTATTGACTATCGTAACTGATTCTTCCCCTTCGTACCGTTCACGTAATTAAGTCGTAGCACTCCGTGAAGACACAGGTTACGTCACAGACCAGTGTGTAGGACCCAGAAGAAGAACACAGAAGGTCATTTAGGAATTAACCAAGTCTCCTAACGACCGAACAGAAGTATGGAGTAAAGATAGGGAACATACTCACTCCTTTTTTAATACCAAGGATGGTACAAACCATTTTATCGATAGATCAACAAAATAAGAGGAAAATTTTTTAAGTAGTAAACTTCTAAATGAGTGATAAGGAGATTTTGAAGACTTTCAAAATTTTGATGTAAACTACATCGCATGGTCTTCGTTTTTATTAACGTCGATAGAATACATAGAGTTAGAAGTACTTTTGTTTAACTGTGAACTGAAGTTTGACGATTCGTGGATCTTCCAAAGTCACCTTTCTTACTTACTAAAACAAACGAAGAACAAAAGTCAACCTTATATCACTGTTTTTTTCAAATAAAATTTCAATACCTTTTATAAGTACCAATTAAAATCATCTTTCTAAGTAGAATCTTACTGATTTCAAACTAGATAAACACGCTATGTTAATGAATATAAAAACACGATCACTGATATCTTCTTGTACGAACGTAGAATAATTATAAAAAAGGGTTGTGTAATTACCTTCGAACTACAGGTATCCCAATACTGAAATACCATTACCAAGAACAGGAATACATCCAGAAGGTTCGGTTCTCTCTTTTTAAGAGTAAGGTTCTGATGACCATAATTGGTCGACGACAAGTCTAAACTCCAGACCCATTTTTCTGTCTCCTCTTCTCTCTTACTCTTATTGTGTGTCAGGTCTTACACATTTTACAAGTAGTATATTCGTCTGACTACGCACCTTGAGGAGGCTCGTTTCAATACGGAGTACTTAGACATTCTGTGACAGCTAAAATTTTTACTAAATTCCAAGTAAAGTTCCCACCTCGTGGGGTGTTTATCTCCAATGTCATCCGACCACCGTTGTCCACGTTACTTAACTGAGGGTTCGGACCGAGTAACAACCTTAGAGAACCACCGGGTCTTTACGATCTTAGTCTTCAGGATACTATGTAGGACTCTTAAGATAAAATTTTCGGAAAGATCATACACTCGATAGGAAGATTACCAGTCTCTCATCTGTACCTCAGTCTCTTGGTCCCAGACTCAAATTCAGAGTAAAAAGAAAGTGATTTATATCCCTTTACTATGAAAAGGACATCTCGTCCACAGACGTTTGGGGTTATGCTCAGGTACCAGACAATCCTTGGTCCGACGTCTCGTCCTCCACTCCCTACCCACTCGCTCACTTCGAAGTAGACATAAACTCGACAAGGGGTAACAAGTGTAATGGCGGACTCGAGTTGGTAGATCAGCGTCCTTTTGTTCGAGTCCTGAGGGAGACTAAGACATAATCACTCGACACATTAATAAAGTAATATATAGTGCCACATTATTATTATATTTATTTCATGTGTTATTTACATTACGTGAACTTAGTAGAGGTTCGGTGGGGACTAGGTACCTCTTTAACAGAAGGTACTTTGACTAGGGACCACGCTTTTTCCGACTCCTCATGACGACAACTCACGACGTTATACTCTCATCTGGTACATGTTTTGTGAACGGTTTTTTAACAGAGAATCTCCTATTGGTGATAAAAATTTTAACTATTATTTACAATACTAGGTTCCACTTCTTGAAGTTGTTCCTTTTGTTCTAAACAATTCATCTTGGTCTTCTCAAACCTTCGACTCCCAATCCTTTATTATGTTGTTTAATTCTTTTACCACGTGTTCCTTCACCTACTTGTTAAGTCTCACTACTACCTCTACGACTTCACCTCCGTACTTATTACTGCAAGTCTTGGTGACTCTTTCATTCTTGGTTCGCCAGTTTATCACAACTCCTGACCGAACCTCTCCCTCGGTTGGGTCTTGAGTACCTCTTTCAGGGACTTGGGATCTAGTTCTTGGTTATGTTTTTCGGACTCGTCGTCTCTAGTCTTGGAAGGTGCACACTCTTACACCGTATACCAAGTCTCGATTCTATGACGACCTTGTCAGAAGGATCTAAATCCCATACCCTTGTTCCTTACTTCTCGTGTATTCATCCCTAGTACCCACTCGTGTCCGTCACGACCTGGTAACACAGGCTCCACTACCATGTTGAAAGAGGTTAACGAAAGGTAAAACACCTATAATTGTTTGCCTAGTTTTCTGGTTCCGTCAACTGTAAGAGTGTCAACTTGTCTTACACTTCTTTATCTACAGAAAGTACTGGTACTGTACTGTGGTCTAATACGTAATTAATAATTAATAATATTGGTAGTGGTATAACAATTAATTAATCACGTCTTCTAAAAAGAGAGTTACGTGTCCGGACAACCGAGTCTGCAATTTCTTAGACGGACGTTACGTCCTCTGGATACAAACTAGGGACCCAGCCTTTCTAGGAGACCTCTTCCCTTACCGTTAGGTGAGGTCACAAGAACGGACCTCTTAAGGTGTCTGTCTCTTTGGACCGGTCCGCTCTCAGGTCTACTCCAGTGTAACCTGTACTGATCCGTTGACAGTGAATAGTGAACCCAGACTCTTTCCCTTTCTGAAACGAACACTTTTTTTACATTTGACTGTGAGCCCATTTTCTTTGTCGTAGGAAAGTCCCCCCTTTCACCAGTCAGTTGTCTTAATGATTACTCAACCTTCACATGTGTTACTAACTCATATTTTGTTAATCGTACAATAACGATGTAAATAAACCCACAACACGAATTACTTTAAAACGATGGATCAGGTCTAGTTTCCCATTAAAATCTAATTTTTTTCGGTCAAAAACATAAGAAAAAAGGATAAACTAAAACCATTTCAGTAAAATAAGGAAACTCCAAGTACTTTAACAAGAGTACCAAAATTAGGATGGTAAATTAACACATTTAGGGTCTGTCTTGATCTCTAATTAAAGAACAAACTTATAACATGTGAGTTTTACAAATTGTCACAGTAAACTTATGAAACCGATTCCGTACTGGTAAATTTTCAGAAGTATCTTAGATCCTTTAAAATCTCTAGACTCAAAGAGAATATTGTTTGTGATTCTACGATGGTGGAAGGTGTGATTTATAAATACGTATTAATTTATTCAACCCAGAGTTACGTTAACTTATCAACTATCTTGTATGTTAAAACATGTATACCATAATAGTCAATTATTATTAAAGTTAAATATTAAAAGAAAAGTATCAAAACTCGGGTATTTTAAAAATTTCTCAGAATTTTTAGACCGTTCGAGTTCTACGCCACAAAAATTTCTATATACCTTTTTGTCAACCGAATCCTCATTCCTAATAAAATGTATATATCCAATTGAAGAATCTTTTTTGTAGAGAATTTTAAGTAATGTTTCTTAGCTCTCTTACAACTAGGTAATTTATAGAATAAAGAGTCTCATTATCTTAAATCACTAATCAAACCCCCCACCCCAACTATATAAATGTAAATACACCGAAGAAAGGCTTTCATAAAACATTTGAAGAATTCCGTATCAAAAGGAAAAATCCGAAGTAAAATAAGAGTTCTAAGTAGATTCATCACTGAAGATGAATCATTCTCAAATATCTAATTAAGAAGGAATTTTTACACCGGTGGAGGAAAAAAAAAAAATTGTAACACTAATATCAAAGATACAACCATGGTCGACCGTCTTTAGTACTTTTATACAACGATTATCTAACTAACACGTTATAAATTCCTAAAAGACACTGAAGGGTATAACATCGGTTGTCTTTTTTTTTAATTACCAGTCGTAAACCCAGAAACATAACTTGTATTGGAAGAGTTTCAAATATAGAAACGTATAATGACTCAAATTACGGTCGTGACTTAATTATGTACTCATCTTTTTTCTTATAGGTAAAGTGTCTGAACGATTATTTTAACAATGTTTAATTGACCAAGCAAACGATTCTTAAAAGATCATACTTCTTTAAACAGAAAAATTTGTCTCATTTTAGGTTACATATATAAATACGGTCTAGATTAAAGTAGATGAAAAGGAAAAGTTGACCGACAAATTTTAGTTCATCACAACTTTCCGTAACACGGTGTAGATTCGGACTTTACAGAATTTCGACATTGAACCCACTTCCACCTTTTTGTTTTATCAAGTGTCCTCCACATAACACTTTTCTGGTGTTCCTGGTGATTAAAGTACAACATCCCGTCTAAGTCTTTCAACGGATTCCGACGTTGTGACGCCAGAAGTATATCAGCTTAGTTTTCTAACAACAACAAAAAGTCATCGATTCAGTACAGACTGAGAAACGTTGAGACACCTGAAATCTTACGGTCACATTTGAGTTACAGGTAACTCAGTCACTACGGTAGGTTGGTAGAGTAAGAGACAACGACGGAAGAGGAAAACGGGAGTTAGAAAGGGTCGTAGTCCTAGAAAAGATTATTCAGTAGTCCACCGGTTTCTATGTCAACTATTATACCATCTTCTTACCTTACACATTTTACCCGTATTTAAAGGATTTAATAATAATTTAACACCTTGACTGAAAGTAAAACTTTGACAAAAAGAGGCAAAAAATTAAATTGTCTTTACTATAATGGACGATTTTGTAGTGAGTAAACCTTTTTATGTTTTGTATATGGTCTCTATAATAGAGACATACATTAACACTCCCTTATTAATTTTTATAATAAGATGTTATACGGCAAACCCTCGTTCTTTTGTTACTGTAGTAAATCGTCTAAAACTCAAACATTTTTGTATTACACTGTTTTCTTCGGTTGCAGAGATCGGTTGAATTTAGTAATGTCTAAGAATGTTGTACAGATACAAGAGTCCTTTCTTTGTATTTGCTTACAATCTCCTACTGTATATGGTAGAATCAGTATTGAGAGCTATACAAAGGAAATTGTTCAAAACCAATGTATATTTACGAAGATTTATCCTCGTTTTGTTGAGTAATCTAAAAACGGACTCGTACACGTTCTTTCATAAATAAGCAATCTCTTTTCTCTCCCCTTACTTTATCACGTTTCTCTTTGTTCCTTTTTATGTAGACACACCACACTATCCTATTACCCTATGTCTCAGGACTTCTCTCTAGGGATACCTAAACTCTTTCTCGACCTTGGGGACTGTTCTCGAATGAGATTCATTTTATTTTCGTGACGGTTTATATCTCCGGTATCTAATCCCAGGGTTTCACATAAATGACTTGGATTAACCTATCGAATGCTACATAGACTTATAGACCAAGTACAAAATTTTTTTTCGTGACAATTTTTTTTTTTTAGACATCGACGACGAGAGGAAGGGGTTTCAACAATGGTATCTTTGGTGTGAGGTGAAAATTTGTTCATACTCACAAAACCAGAGTGTATGTATCACTGTGAGAAAACCGACAAAAGTTCTACCACCACAAAGAAAGGGTTTGTACTTTCGGGTCTACGACTACATCCTCCAGGACACTACTTTTCTGTTCCCGAGTGGCTGAGAGGTCCTAGTTTTGAATCTTGAAAAGACTCGTCTCCCCTTTCTTAAACCTTGATTCTTAATTTCTTAAAACAATCCGGTTGTTAAAGACAAATAAACACACACCCACGAGACGGACCGATTTCTCGTAATAGAGATCGACGTTCAACCTTAAAAGATCATAATCCGACCTTTTTGCTACTATCCTTTTGTCCAGTGTAATCTTGAAAAGTACCGTGAATGAAAGGTCTTCTTTGAATTAAAATCTCTTCCGGAAGATCAAAAAGGTAAAAAACAAATCCTGTAGTATTAGTTCCAGAACTTTGGAAAACAATTTACCTCTACTTTATGGATGAAAATCATATCGATACTTCTATTTCATTTCACTACAAAATCTTGTCTGATCATATTATTGCCTCCTCGGACCATCCGACGTCAGGTGCCCCAGAGTGTCTCAGCCTGTGCTGACTTCGCTGAAACGTCGTCGTCATCATATTATTAACACTATGATTGTGATTATTGTTGACAATACTGACTTGACATCATAGGATCTTGCACTTAGATAAGCCTTTATCCCAGAAAATTTCCCAGTAATTCAATTTTATTCCAGTCGTCCCACCCAGGGTTAGGTCAAACTGACTACAGGAATATTGTTCTTACTTGCACCTGTATTACCTTTCTGTCATTCGTACGAGGTCGTGTCTCCTCTCTTGTACACTCTTGTCTCTCTCTTCCCCGATGGACGTTCGGGTCCTCTCTCAGGAGTCTTCTTTGCTTTGCACGACTGTTGAGTCAAAACCTGAAGATCGAAGGACATGACACTTTTTTACGTAAAGACAACAAATTCGGTGAGTAAGACGCCATAAAACAATAACGTCTGGATCTTTTGATTATATTATTGTCCCTCACCTTTGAATCTCACAAATTAACATTTTTCACAAATGTTAATCATCATAAAGAACCCTGTCAACGATTTAGTTACATCTCTTGTCCACTCCGACACTTCCCTCACTCGTGAGGAGATGAAAACGGGAATTATAGTCTGGTCGACATCAAATCCGTCACTTAAAACAGGATCATAACGTTTTTGTCTTTGGTAGAGACTGTCATGGACTGTCCCAGATAGTGTCAAATAGAAACCACACAGTGAATCAAGATCTACCTTAAATGGATTAATAGTCTATTTTAGACGTACAAAAGAACTCCAAAATGAGTAATAAGAAGGATACCTTTAAATTTAAGTGTTATCCACGACTCTAAAAAGGAACGAAAGTTTAAAAGAAAGAAAATTTAAACTCGTACCTCAATTACCTTTACTTTTAGGTAAGGTATCTTACAAACGTTCCGTAGGAAGTATAACCAAGTTGAACCTTCGGGATGTCGACAAAGGAGAGATTCATACCGGTCAAAAGAAAGAGTGCAAATTGTATGTAAAGAAATAAGACCACTTATACCTATACAAATAAGAAAGAAAGAATCGTTTGTCCTTCTTCAGACTTGGGGTTTAGTTTTGTGTTTAAATCAGATTCAAGTTTTAACCCCCTTGGTGATTTATTTACACGGTTTCATGATACTACGAAACCCGAAGGGTCACCGAATCACTATTTCTTAGGTGAACGGTCACGTCCTCTGTGCCTAAGGAAGGGACTAGATCTTTCTAGTGAGCACGTACCTCTTTGTTAGACACGCGGTGTTGATAACTCGGACACGAGATCTCGCACCCTCGGTGTCAAAACTCGGTGTACAACTTCGACGACTCCGGACACACGAGACCTCGGGTACGAGACGTTGTGCTCTTCGGTGGTGTCACTCTTCGGGTATGTGCGGAGTTGAGCTCTGATCGGGGGCGCGTCGTTGCTTCAGCGTCGTGTCGGTTTTCATTTAATTAAGTTTAATAAAAAATTTTTCATAATACTACGCAATTTTTGCAATAATGTCAAAGAGAACCAATTCTAAAGACATACACATATATAATAAATACGTATATATACACATAATAGTCAATATATAATTTCTATTGGAAACGACGTACAAATAGTTGGATGGGTAGACAGACAATAAAAGGTAGTTTAAGGAAAATCGAATCCTGTATATATGTCAAATACGTCAAGAGATCCGTCCTTATGACCGCACCCATCTGTAAGGGAAGAGGTGCCCCAGAAGGGTTGGGTCCCTGACTTGGGTCCAGAGGACGTAACGTCCGTCTAAGAGATGACAGACCCGTTGCTCTCTTCGGGATATATGTCTAATTCACTATTAATTTGGAATCTTTTAATTAATTTTATCAAGAAAGATACTCTAATGTGTATAGAGTCCAATTATCTATGGTTGGGTGTACAAAAGACACAACTACAAAAGGAAATTTCTGGTTTAGACTAATGGTAAACATTTAATAAAAATTCTATCAATGAACTGATTATCGAACCAAGTAAATGGACTCTCTCTTTCGTTTTAACTCTTCTAAGTAAGTTTCCCTATAACTGATGTTTTACACCATTACGATCTCAAGGATTGTTTTTAGTTGATCCATACCAAATCAATATGTTCAATGATTAAGGAACCCCGTAGAATTTAAACGTCATACACATATGATCAAAAAGACTTTAAATTAACTTATTCCGTATGAAACATTGGACGAACAAAACCAATGACAATCAAATAAGTGCCGAGAAGCTCAAAAATAAGGTACCAGTCAATCAAAAAGATACAAACAATTTTGTGTACAAATTAGAGTTTTACTGTAGTATATTTGGTTCCTTGTCTACAGAAAGTGTCTGATAGGATCATGATGATTTTGACACTATTAAAACACAAAAGAAACGGCACATAAAATTTTATTCAAAACTGTTCAGGAATGCAGACAAAAAGAGATTTTGACGTATAAACAATAAAACTTCAGTCTATCATAACACATACATGAAGTCATTCTCTTATTAAAACCTTATAATTTCTCATCCACCTTGTAAATTTATCAAAACAAAAACGTAACCTTATCGAATGAACCTTTACATTAGTCATATTTGTTTATAAAATTCTAAAAGACCCACGAATTACGTATCATCTTAAGATCATCAAAAACAACATACTTATTTACTTGTTATTATTAAAATTTATACTGATAGTATTAAATCTGTTTCGGGCTTAAAAATGAAACATAAAAAAAATTTCTTAGTATGTACTCCGGGTGGTGAAAATATGTACAAAATCGACCGTCCAAGAAAAGAGTTTGTGACCAAGTAAACATCACACTTCCATCACAAAATAACTCTTATTCAAAGTTATTGGGTAACTATCATCAACGGAGGGTATGACACTGAACATGGGTATAAGGTACACTTTTGACTAAGGACAGTGACAATGACTTTCATGGACGGAAATCTTGTATTCTTATGGTCTATGTAATAAAAGCTATAAAAAGAGGATTCAGACCGGTGACCGGTTACTGTCACGACACCACCAGTATACCTTTCCACACCAAAGAGAAGGTGTGGCAGGAGTTTCCAACTCCCGAACGAAAGTTAAAGAAGAAGGGAGGGACAGGAGAAATGAGAGAGAAAGGAAAGAAAGATATATCACACATACTTATAGTAAAATATCTAGGTAGTAACAATATTTATGTATGTGTTTTTACAGATAAATATCATTTATGAAATACAAGTATAATTATGTAACTTTGGAAAGACTGGGTTCGTTAACACAGAGTAGTTCAAAAAAGAGGACGAATATAGGTAATATCCAAAACTTTAGTTCGTCTATAACTTATAGACCACTCACTTACTAACCGGACTCACAGGAAGGTTCTTCACGAGGAAATAATCGACATACTCCATTACGAATTAAACAAAATTTAATACGAAAGTTTAAAATTTCGTATTAGAAAAATGGGTCATAAGGTTCTGTCCATTCGTATGTAATATCTATAGTAAATATACAAAAATCGTTTGGATATTTGAGTATAGACCTTAGTTATTCTAATTTAAAAGAGGTGATTCTCTTTACCCGTTTCTGACTCACCTCAACGTCTTTTTATCTTAACGACACATATCTGAACTTTAACGTCAAACTCTCTCCACGTGGGATTCCCATTTTACATCATAGACGTAAGGTACTCGAATGATTTACGAATGATCAGTTCCGATACCAAAAAGGTCATCAGTACAAACCTACACTCTCAACCTGACACTTCTTCCGACTCGTGACTTCTTAACTACGAAAACTTGACACCACAACCTCTTCTGAGAACTCTCAGGAAACCTGACGTTCCTCTAGGTTGGTCAGGTAAGACTTCCTCTAGTCGGGACCCTAAAGAAACCTTCCTTACTACGACTTCGACTTTGAGGTCATGAAACCGGTGGAGTACGCTTCTCAACTGAGAAACCTTTTTTGAAACTACGACCCTCCCTAACCCCCGTCCTCCTCTTCCCCTGCTGTCTTCTACTCTACCGACCTACCGCAGTGACTGAGCTACCTACACTCAAACTCACTTGAGGCCCTCAACCACTACCTGTCCCTCCGGACCTCACGACGTCAAGTACCCCAGCGTTTCTCAGCGGGTGCTGACTCACTGACTTGACTTGACTTTATGAATTATTTATGGTACTTTGTTATTTAATGTACCCATACTTTGTTAAGAATCTGAATCAACTATATATCAATTTATTAGACTATTTACCATATCCATAATTATCATTCACGGTATGCTCAAGTTTGTGATACCAGACCTCCCCACCCTCTTTTCAAAATGACTTCCTCCACCCTGGACTCTTTTCAACCTTCGACTACGTTGTAATATACCGAGTTCCAGGACCCTTCGACGATGGTAGGGCACGACCGTAGTGTGACAGGGATCTGAACCCCCGGTAACTGTTATGTACCAGAATAATCAGGTTCAGAACACCCTATGGATAGATTATTCGAAGGTATGGTAGTTCCCATCACGAAAACATGGTCTAATTATCAAGACCAACGGGAAGAAGGAGGTTCTCCACTTAGTTACGACAGTATACAGTATATGGACAAATCGAGATAGTATTGATTTTTAAACAAATGTTCCTATGAGTAGAAGTGTTTTTGAGAGTGGAAACATGGTAGGACAAGTCGTGAATTAAACTAGGAGGGTGAGGGTTGGATAAAGGGAAATCTCGGGAACAAGAACTAGTCTTATAATGAGATATACAAGGTTAAGAAGATCCTTATAAGAGAATCTAAGAACACAACCACTTTTGACGGACAGGGAATTATTGACCATCGAAATTACACCGGGAGAGTTCATTTTCGACGAACCAGAAAGAGTGTAACTGATTTACTCCATATTCCACTATTTTATTTTTAAGTTTAAAATTCCGTTCTATTCTTGAACTTGCATTTTAAAAACAAACGGTAACCCGAAGGAGGGAGGGGAGGTTACACTAATACGCAGACGTAATACACAATTGATCTGGAGGGGGACCTCTTCCGTTACCGTCGGGTGAGGTCACGAGAACGGACCTTTTAGGGTACCTGCCTCCTCGAATCATCCGACGTCAGGCACCCCAACGATTCTCAGCCTGTACTGACTCGTTGAAGTGAAAGTGAAAAGTGAAAGTACGTAACCTCTTCCTTTACCGTTGGGTGAGGTCACAAGAACGGACCTCTTAGGGTCCCTGTCCCCTCGGACTATCCGACGACAGGTACCGCAGCGTGTCTCAGCCTGTACTGATTTCACTGAATCGTCGTCTGGAGGGGTTACCGTTTTTATGTACGAATTGACATTCCTAGTTAAAAAGAGAAAAAGCCGTGGTCGGTATATTGAGGACTGTACTATTGTAAGGAATTTAGGACATTCCCCAACACTACTGGGTTGTGAGTGGAACATCCACGTATGTAGAAAAAACTTGAAATACACGTCACGGTTATATCCAGAAGGGAATTTCTATCGCTAACCACGTCTTTTCTGACCAGTCTTCTGGATCCGTCTATGACGCGACATGGACTACCTTCAAGAATCTAATTTGTGCATACCAGAGTAGTCGTAATGATCGACGTAATGAACATAAGACGGACAAAACGTTCTAATAACAAAGAACGTAATGATTTACACACTACCTCGGAGTCTATTTTAATTACTACTGCTTTTCTCTTTTTGTTCATAACATATAATTGCGTACATATACCTTAGATCTTTTTACCACAACTACTTGGATCATCTCTTACCTGAAGATCTGTGTCACACCCCTTCCACTCCCACCCTACTTGACTCTTTCATTGTAACTGTATATACATGAGGTTACACATTTTATCGATCAATCACTATTCAACGACATATTGGGTCCCTCGGGTCGGACCGTGAGACACGACTGGATCTTCCCACCCTAGTCCCCTGCCCCTCTCCTCCGAGTTCTTCCTCCTCTATATACTTATTAGACTGAATAAACGTAACAACATACCGTCTTTTATTGTAACATTCCGTTAAAAGATGGTTAATTTTTAAACAATTTTTCATTACTACTAAACTTTACTAATTGATTTGTATGTCAGAATATTCTAGTTAGTTAGTGTTTTACGGAGGGTTTGGAAAAAACTTTATTTTTCTGACTTTTTTGTTTCCTAATATTTTACTTCTTACAACGGGCAGTAGATCGACATGTTTTTAGTTCGGTAATCGATGATGTCCGTGATTACATACTATCTATGTGGGACTTTCCTTAAGTCCCACTTCCAGTTAAACTCCGTGAAACACGGGACCCTTTTGAACCTCTCGACCGGGAGTCTATGAAACTTTAAAAGTCCTCTTTTACAATACTTGGGTCAAAGAACGAGAAAGATATTAATGCTTTCGTGGTTTTGGTAATTGTCGTTGGTAGACGACTCTACACGTAAACTTACGTGTACGAGGAAACGGTTTAGTGTTTGTATGATCGAAGGGGTGAACGGAGTGGTTTTGTCAAGAGTCTCGAAAGACTCTTGAGAGAACCCAATATTAGGAGTCCAACTGCACTTATTTCTAAAGGTAAAGAAAGAGCCTAACTAACAACTAATT
Organism: Capra ibex; assembly: GCA_006410555.1. Lineage (NCBI taxonomy): Eukaryota > Metazoa > Chordata > Mammalia > Artiodactyla > Bovidae > Capra > Capra ibex. The sequence continues at coordinate 10,322,010 of SJYO01041852.1, read as the reverse complement.
CAAAAGTTACTGTTTCTCTAACCCAACAACAAAAGAAACCAAAAACAAAGGAGATGATGGAAAAGTAAGAAAAGAAAGAACGTTTACGGGCGATGATGAAAACTCCGAGCACCGTGAAGGTACTATAGGGAGAAGGTATAAAAAACAGTATCAACACATAAATGGATGAATAATTTCGGGAAAATAAATCCTTAGATCTAAGGAATTAGGACACATAAAGAAACACTGAAGTCTTGGTGTATTTATTTAGTAGGTTTTACTATATCGAAAAACCAAGAATCCAGAAGAGTAGAAATTTAAAGAAAAATAAAGAGAACCCGTCAGAGAAAATATGTCCTAGAAAAGTCTTTTATATGGTGAAGACTTTAGAACCAAGAGTTATGGCTCAGTGGTTTTAGTGACAAAAAGATCTTGTAAATAAGTTCATGGAGATAACTGTTTTAAGAGGTTCGTGTAGTTCTAAGATTGGGGATGAGTGTACAAAATTACCAGGTGAGGTTCGAAGTAAAAGAGGGGAGGATAAGACGGATGAAAGAAGTAAGATTATTGAAACAACGTTAAAAAGAAGTCGGGGAACCGGGACACAAGGAGGTAAAGTTAATGGAACGTCTTAAGACGGTAAACGAAAACATTGACTTGAAGTCAACCTTTTGAAACGATCCCTTTCTAGTGTACCGAGACACTAGACTTTAGAGTTTGAACGTCAGTTATGCCGACCTAGTTGCTATTGTGTGGTGGCAGACGCAGAACGAGTTAACCGGTAACTATCTAGTAAGGAAAAAGAAGAAAAGTGAGTGGCAAAAGGAAACCGAAGACGAAGTACTGACCATAACTATAAAATTGACTTACCATAACAGTAACAAAGGAGATGACCCATGACGAGGAGGTAGTCTGGAAGCTTACGGGTCTGTCTGGGTGGATCTAGAAGAAACGTAGAATTTGTAGGAAAAAGATTCATTAGTAAACTGTATCTATGCTTAAGTAAAAAATAAGACTACTGGAACTTTACGAATATGAATAGGGACTCGAGAACTGAACATAAAATTTGATGAATAAATTTAGTTTTAATCTACGAAGGATGTGAAGAGTTTGTATTGGATAAAATCCTTCGTCTTTATGCACCAAAAAGGTAAGATTTAGAGAACAAATTTGAAGAGAGAAAGAAACGGTGGAATCGTTTATTGTAGTTTTAGGTAGATCAACAGAGAAGATCTTCGTTTTCTTATTGAACAATAAAGAAAGAAAAATAACGATATGGTTAGATGGTCATTTACGATAACTAACACAGGGGTTTAACGAGAGGTTTAAACAAATGAAGAGAAGCGGAGGTGAAAGGATACAGTCAAGTCTAGTGATATGAAAAAAACGAAATTTATATCTATGATTTAAGGAAAAATTTTTTACACATGATAAGGGAAGTCTAGTAAACGATGTTTCGTCATATCATACTGAACCTCAGATTAGTACGGTAAACAGAAAAATTTTAGGTAGTTGTTAAAGATTAATAAGATTCTTATATTTCGTCTGAATAAAGGTATTGGATCTCTTAGTGTGTACGAGACCAGAGACGGATGACAAGTTTAGGTGACGTTCGGTGAGCGGCCTATTAAGTGTTACAATGACTATGACACGACGACGACGACGACGACGATTCAGCGAAGTCAGCACAGGCTGAGACGCTGGGGTATCTGTCGTCGGGTGGTCCGAGGGGGCAAGGACCCTAAGAGGTCCGTTCTTGTGACCTCACCCAACGGTAAAGGAAGAGATTACGTACTTTCACTTTTTACTTTCACTTCAGCGAGTCAGCACCGGCTGAGAAACGCTGGGGTACCTGACGTCGGGTGGTCCGAGGAGGCAGGTATCCTAAGAGGTCCGTTCTTATGACCTCACCTCACATCACAAAATTTTTAAAATAATCGGGTAGTTCCAAAAAGGGTAGGTATAAATAAACATCAGGAACCACGTAGTGACACTTTGAGAAAAGTCCGAAGTTAAAATTGTGGTATTTTCAACGTAGAAACAGAAAGAGTAAGGAACAACTAAAGGGTCGCGGATCTTACCACGGACAGTGTGTCATCCATAAGTCACACCTAAACGATTCAATTTATGTACTTATCTAAGTAGGGATTTCCAAATTTATCTTTAAGGGGAGGAGGCTACCCGGAAACGATTTATGACAAAGACTCCATCGAGAATGGGGTCTAATTTAATATAAATGAGACAGGGAATAGTGAAATTATCATAAGGTATCGTAAAATTAAAAGAAATTTCGTCAACAAAATTAGACGTTAATAGAACGAATAAATAAATGAACGAACTAATAATAGACACAGGAGATCATCTTCTATTTTAGTCGTTCCCGTAAAAGACCGAATAAATAGTGACTTTGAAAACATGGGTCGTACGACAGACGTGTGTTATTTAGACATGTCTTTAGGGGTCATTTATGATACTTTGTTTGATTACTTATTCTCCCCGTAAGGGACGGACGCCATACCCTCTAGGTACAAGTTAGGGACCCAGTCCTTCTAGAGGACCTCTTCCGTAGAGGTCATAAGAACGGACCTCTTAGGGTACCTGTCTCCTCGGAGCACCAGAAGGCAGATACCCCAACGTTTCTCGACCGGTGCTGACTCGTTGATTGTGAAAGTCACGGGTCGTAACTATAGACATGTGTTATTTAGACATGTTTTCGGGGGTCATTTATAATGCTTTGTTTGATTACTTATACATTTCTTTGTTTTTCTCGTTACGTCTTTCTAAAGACTCTTTTTCTACTTTCTTTTACTTCCGTCTGATACCATTTGTTCAATTCACTTTCATTTACATTTCTGACAACAAATGAGGGTAATTCTAATGAAGATTTTTACGGTGTAACGTGTCCAAGAAAATAATTGAGTAGGTCTCTCATGTTAAACAAGAAGGGGAAATAAAAGGAGGAAAAAGACTCGGTTAAAGAATGGGTACTGTGTACAAGAGAGTTGGAGATCAGTACCACCTTTATAAAAAAAGGTCGGAAACTACACCTTTAAAAAGTCACCAAAACCTTTAAATTTATCTAATCAGTCTACACAAAAAAAAAAAAAAAGGAAACGATTTGGTCCTTGTGTAAGGAAGAGTCTATCCTAAAATAGACCTACAAATCATTAGGGTGAAAAACATGTACGGACTTGAATCGAGTATCGACAGAGTTACGACACAATACCAACAGTTTGAAACGACGTTTTTTATAACAGATGACACCAAAACTCAAAAATTAAATTTTATAGGTAGTTTTTCACGTGTTTTACACTTACATCTTGAGGTGGAAGGTCTAGTTCTTTATTTTTCAACGGTCGTGGTGTCTTCTGGAGGAAGAATTACGTGAGGGTTAAAGATAGTAAAGGGAGGAGGTGATATCAAACCAAACTAAATTTTAAACTTTAAGTACATTTATATTCTATACATAAAAAACGGACCAAATAAAGTATGTTGTAATACGGAGTTTCTAGGTAAGTACGACAATACTCATCGTCACAAAATAAAAAACAATAACGACGAAAACAATGTGACCTGTGTAATAGTGTTAAATAGATAGGTAAAGTAATAACTACCATCAACCCGAACAAAGGTCAAAAACCGACAATGTTTATTACGACTCTTAAGAAGATGTACAGAGAACTCTACCCTATAGGACCATAATCCTAACGATAGGATATCCCATACATATATAAGTCAAAATCTCTTACGATAAATTATCTAAAGGTTTAAGAACTCTTGTCAATTCGTGATTGGTTGTCTTGTACTCTTAAGGTCTACAAAGTACAAGAACGTATAGAATCATGTCTTTCAGGGAAATTAAAATCGGTAAGATCCCCCATACACCATCATACATTGATACGAAATTAAAAGGGTTACTGATCAAGACATGGTGTGAAAAAGTAGCTAAATAACCAGTAAACCTATACAGAGAACGGGTAAAAAGAAAACCCAACACATAAATAGACAATACTAAAAAGATTCATACGAAACAAATAGGACGAATATACGAGGAAGAGTCAGTATACATATCATTATAAAACGAGTAAAAACCCTGAACAAAAAACTGAAAGGATTACGATAGAAAACCACTTGTGTTAAAAATGTGTCATTCCACCAAATTACTAGTAGTCAAGTCAAGTCAAGTCAGTGAGTCAACACAGGTTGAGAAACGTTGGGGCACTTAGAGTCGTGCGGTCCGGAGGAACAGATAGTGGTTGAGGGTCTCAAGTGAGTCTAAGTGCAGGCTCAGTCACTACGGTAGGTCGGTAGAGTAGAAGACAGTAGGGGAAGAGGAGGACGGGGGTTAGGGAGGGTCGTAGTCCCAGAAAAGGTCACTCAAAGGTGGAGAGAAGCGTACTCCACCGGTTTCATGACCTCAAAGTCGAAATCGTAGTAAGGAAGGTTTCTTGTAGGTCCCGACTAGAGGAAGTCTTACCTGACCAACCTAGAGGAACGTCAGGTTCCCTGAGCGTTCTCAGAAGAGGTTGTGGTGTCAAGTTTTCGTAGTTAAAAAGTCGCGAGTCGGAAGAAGTGTCAGGTTGAGAGTGTAGGTATGTACTGATGACCTTTTTGGTATCGGAACTGATCTACCTGGAATCAGCCGTTTCATTACAGAGACGAAAACTTATACGATAGATCCAACGAGTATTGAAAAGAAGGTTCCTCGTTCGCAGAAAATTAAAGTACCGACGTCAGTGGTAGACGTCACTAAAACCTCGGGGGGTTTTATTTCAGACTGTGACAAAGGTGACAAAGGGGTAGATAAAGGGTACTTCACTACCCTGGCCTACGGTACTAGAAGCAAAAGACTTACAACTCGAAATTCGGTTGAAAAAGTGAGAGAAGAAAGTGAAAGTAGTTCTCCGAAAAATCAAGCAGAAGTGAAAGACGGTATTCCCACCACAGTAGACGTATAGACTCCAATAACTATAAAGAGGACCGTTAGAACTAAGGTCGAACACAAAGAAGGTCAGGTCACAAAGAGTACTACATGAGACGTATATGGAGGAGGAATAAGAATCTTGAAAAACGAAGAACATATTCTTTACTCGATGGACCAAGTCCCAACACTATATACTGAAACATAATGGAATAGATCTAGATAAGACATAGATCTTAACAACAAATACACTCTCTATACCCATTTTAAGTAAAAAAATGAGTACGGAGTGTGTAGGTATAACAAAAAAATGGGTATGGAGTACCTACCACCCATAGGTTAATTTGATCGGTGTAAATACCTTTTCAGGTAGGAAATGAGTGACACAAAATCTCCATTAAACCGTATTTAGTCCATTCATATAAATATCAGAGAGACACGGCAATGTAACCAGACAAAAAGATAGGAATACGGTTGTTTTATGACGGAATTAATAAAGTTGAAATATTACAAAACTAAAACCATTTTGTTCAGGGTGGAATAAAAGGAAGTTCTCACCAGACCGAGAAAAAGAAGAAAAAAAAAAGGAATGAAAAAAAAAAAAACTCTGAACAAAAAATCTCTTCAAAATCCAAATGTTTTTATAACTCTCCTTTTATGACTCTAAGAAGTATATAAGGCATGGGGATGTGTACGTATTGGAGAGGGTAATAGTTGTAGTGAGTCGTCTTTCCATTAAGAAAAACAAACAAACAAAATGATTCCTACTCGAATTTCACTGAGTGGTATTAGTAGGGTTCAGGTAATAAATGGAATCCCAAGTGAAAACCACAACATGTAAGGTACCCTAAATCCGTTTACATATTACTGGATATTAGTAATAATATAGTAAGTTTCGTAAAAGTGAAGGAATTTTCAAGAGACACAAGACGGATAAGTGGAGAAGGAAGGGAAGGGGGGGTGGGGCCGTTGTTAACTAGAAAAATAGCAGAGGTGTCAAAACGAAAAGTTCTTATACTATATCAACTTTAACATGTCATTCATCGGAGGAGTCTAACCGAAGAAATCGAACCATCATTCGTAAATTGTAAAAAGGTACAGAAAAATACCGAACACTGACCAATAAAGAGAAGTTGTGACTTATTATAAGATAACAGACCTATATGGTTTGAAATAAATAAGTAAGTGGACAACTTCCTCGAACGAAAATCCAAAACGTTAACACTTATTTCGACGATATTTATAGGTGCATCCAAATCCACACCTGTGTTTCAAAAAGTGAAGAAAGTCATTTATGACTCCTCTTCCTAGTGACTTAACATACTCACACAAAACATTCTTTGGTAGTTTGAAAAGGTTTCATCGACATAGTAAAACGTCAGGGTGATCCTTATGTATCTTAATGACAACAGGTGTAAGAGTGGTAGCAAACTACAACAGACACAAGACCTAAACCAGTAAGATTAAACACACGTCACTATAGAACAAAGTCAAACGAAATGACATTACTGTACACTACACCTCATAGAAAGAGTACGAATAAACAGTAGACATATAGAAGAAACCACTCCACAGACAACTCCAGAAACCGGGTAAAAAAAAACGAAATCAACAAACTCGAAGCTAACAAGAATTGGAAAACATAAAAGTATATTTAAAAACTTAGTCGAACAGATCGAGGTGTTTTCATTTGTCTTGGATAACTCTAAGACTAATCCTGATGTAACTAAAATATTTAGTTAAACCCCTTCAATTGAAGAAATAGTACAACTGAGGAGGTTATATAATAGTGTCGTAAAGTAAAGACATCCAAAAAATTTTAAATGTACGTTCTAAATATTAAAATATACACCTATACAACGTGCAAAACATGTAAATAAAACTCATAACTATAAGACACGATACATTTATCGCAGAAATGTACATAAAATTTTTAATACAATTTTTTAGGGAAAAAACTTTTTTGTTACCATCCGTTGTCTAAGACATCTTATTTCCATTATGACTTATAAAATTTCCATTTTAAGTGTATCAAAAACTACAATGAACACTTAGTCAGTAAGTAAGTAAGTAAGTTTGAAATTACTTACGGATGGTGAATGGTCTAATGTACTCTGAGTATTCCCTGTACTTTACCAGGTTTATGTTACATTATTAAGACATTTTCTACGTACATATGTCTTGATATATATGTATATATATATGTATATATAGGTACACATATAAATATATATACATATAAATATATATACACATGTATATATATGTATGTGTGTATATACGTATAACGTATAATATCTTATACATGTTCAGTATACGTATATATCTATATACGTATGTAATATATGTAAAATATTTATATAAATATTATATGTATACATTTATATAAATACATATTAAAATTTTAAATATTTAAGAAAAAAGTACACATAGTCTTAGGGAAACTGTTAGAACACTTAAATCAGAACAATTAATAACACTATCCTTATCCTTGAGTATGTCCAGGGTGTCTATTATTAATACCCCGACCGTGAGTTTGAGCCCAGGACCTGAGACTTCCTCCTCGAGTAGAGGAACATAGTATTTGAAAGGGACCGTGACTTCGGGATGGTTGAATATTCCATATCCCAAGGGTCCCTCTTGTAAGACTATTTATCTCTAGTTACAACTCTAGTTGTACGTAAGAGGACCTTGCATTTGAGGTACTCTCGTGTACGTATCATTTACTGTCCCGTTCTCTTACGAGACGTGTTTACTTTACTAATCTCTGTAGAGAAACTAGAAATTACCGTTCAAACGAAAAGCTTCAACAAAAAGACGTCGAAGGTTCGATCCCAGACTCAGTAGGGTGTTATTTCGTCAACTTTCTTGTAAAATCGAGTCTGAATTTCTACGACTTTTATTAGTATTGTTCAAACTTTCGTTTCTCACTTAGTAAAAATCTATAGTCAAATAAGTTCAGTAAATGACATTGAGGAAACATTATATATATTTATTGAGGAAACAATAAATATATTGAAGAAACATTATATACTAATCGACAGAATAGTTGAGTAGACTGGGAGTTATCTAAACTCTTTGAATATTTTTATACATTAAATTAAACTTTCCTTATATCCTGACATAGGATCATGAGTAGGTGATCATGAAACAGTTTTGGAACCCATACACTTAATGAGACAAAGTTTAGTTACCTCATTAAAATCTAAATTCAGAAGGGACCACCGAGGCACTATTTTTTGGACTGACGGTTATGTCCTCTACGCCCAAACTAGGAGCCCAACCCTTCCAGGGGACCTCTTCCTTTACCGTTGGGTGAGGTCATAAGAATGAGTCTTTTGGGGGTCCTGTCTCTTCGGACCTCCGATGTCAGGTACCCCAGTGTTTTCTCAGTCTGTGTCGAATCGTTGATTTGTTGTCGTTGTTGAAATCTGTATTAAATGAATTAGACAATCAAAGTATATTATACTGTTGTTATTAACACTTAAATTAAGTCTTAAAATTAATTAAATGTTTAACAATATCTTAGTATCTTTACCTAATAAAAAGTACACATTGACTTAAAAAGATTCAAAAGTTGAGACAAAGGGTCCCGACAATTAAAGACGGGGTCACTATCGTCTGACGGGAGTAGTAATATTGAAAAACGTAAAAATCCTTAACTCCTGAAGGGACCACCAGGTCACCAAAGTGACGATCGCCGTTCCGAAACTAAAGACCAGACCCTCCATCAAGACGTACGACACACCACACTGGAAGGAGGGAGTGGGGGGGGGGGGTTGTTTTTTCTTTTTATTACGTCCATTTTAATTGTATTGTACTTTAATTATTAAAGTCCTGTATGTTCAATGGGTGTAAATCAGGTAAGTGTGGCAACACATCAGTGATGGAGATAGATCGAGGTTTTGTAAAAGTAGTAGGGGTTTCTTTTAGGGTATACGTAAATTATCAAGTCAGGGTCGGGGACAGAGAGATCTGGGACCTTGGTAGTTAAACGAAAGACGGAGATACCTGAATGGATAAGACATATAAAGTACATATACCTTAGTATATTATCCACTGGAAAACACAGACCGAAGAAAGTAAATTGACAAATTTACTTTAACAAAAATTCCAAGTAGGGATAACATCGTACACAGTTACGAAGTAAGGAAAAATATCAACTTTTTACAAAGTGAGATACCGATATAGTTTAAACAAACAAGTAAGTAGTCAACTACCTGTGCACCTAACAAAGGTGGTAAACCGATGACACTTCACGACGACACTTATCTTACGAGAAATTTCCAATGAATAAAAAAATTAAAGGGTGGGTGACGTGATAATGGTTGTAACCAGTTTATATGAGTCATACTCAGGTCACCCAAGAAAAAGAACAAGAAATCAACAATTCAGAGTGCGACGACGACGACAACGATTTCAGTGAAGTCAGCACAGACTGAGACACACTGGGGTATCTGTCTTCGGGTGGTCCGAGGGACCCTATGAGGTTCGTTCTTATGACCTCACCCAACGGTAAAGGAAGAGGTTACACAGTTTCACTTTTCACTTTCCCTTCAGCGAGTCAGCACTCCCATAGAGTATTTTCTTCGACAAGGTCATAACAAATTAGTGTTTCAGCACAGACTGAGAAAACACTGAGGTACCTGACATCGGGCAGTAAAGGAAGAGGTCCCCAAGAAGGTCTGGATCCCCAGCTTGGTTGGGTTCAGAAGACTTAACCGTCCACCTAAGATATGGTGACTCGGTGGTCCCTTCAGGATTTTGTGTCTTGGTGTCACATACCCATCCCTGAACTTGGGACTTGGGAGTCTAATTCTCAAACTACGAGATTGTTGACTCGATGGGTCCGAGATAAGGTCAAAATCAGTTGTCATTAACAACCTATTAACAGACATAGATCGGTATATAAATACAAAAGATTAAGATAAGTTTAGTGAAATTTTATACATACGTATATTTAGTTTCTTCTTTGACTTTTTTTGTATGAAACGACGTATATAAATTTTTTGTTGGTTAAATAGATTGTAAAAATATAAACTTGAGGAAAAACGAAATTACTCTTTAGAAGATACACATGCCGAGTATCGTGTGTCGTGACACTTGGAACTAAAGTAAGTGAACCATTAAGGATCTCTAAAGAAGAGTCTGATAAGGGACGTAGGTGTCTCCAAAAACTAAAAACTAAAAAAATGTTCTTAAAAACTTTCGATAGAAAAATGAATGTCGACTCTTAAGACTTCATAGAAGAATTCCTAAGTCTAAACAAACACACCTTTTACTCCCCCCGTCCTTCTCCCTTGGCTAAGAGTATTATAACGTCTTTCCGATGACAAATTACAATAAGAAGAGATTTTTACAAGGATCGTACAATGGCCCGAAGGGAACTCCGAGTCTGCCATTTCACAAGTGGATGTTACGCCTTCTGTGCTCAAACTAGGGACCCAGGAGACCTCTTCCTTTACCACGAGAACGGACCTTTTAGGGTACCTACCTCCTCGGGTCATCCGATGTCAGGTACCCCAGCGTTTCTCAGTCTGTGACGACTCTTTAAAGTGAAGTGAAGAGACTTTTATTTACGTTTGGGGGTTTGAACATCAAAAAAGGGGGAATTGGAACTTACGTAGTGTATGGTAGTCAGTGACTAACTGCAATAAATAGTAGGACGACGACGACGACGACGATTCAGTGAAGTCAGTACAGACTGAGACACACTGAGGTATCTGCCGTCGGGTGGTCCGAGGGGGTAGTGACCCTAAGAGGTCCGTTCTTATGACCTCACCCAACGATCCTGTGAAATATTGTTGTGTCCAGACTCGGTGAAGGGGATTACTCCCGAAATCTACCTATACCTGTACCTGTACATTATTTAGATTCGAAATAAGAGTCCACTAAATGTAAAAGAACCGAAATCTGTTCGCCATTAACTTCACGTTTCGACAGAGAAGAAAGGGAGAAACCTATAATTACGGGTACATTCACAGAGAAACGGTGGAGACACGATAATTGTCACAGTAATCGAGTCGGAGTTGTCCCTGTTTCGTAAAATATGTACCTCGTCTCTACGAAAGTATGACGAACTACTCAAAAGACCCTAAAATTTGTGACGGTCGAAATAATTTCCACCTACGGATGTAACACATCCTTGTAATTAACGTCAACCAAGTTTCGTTGGTAACACTCTTCGAACAAAAAATTTCTTATTGATATAAAAGAGAATGATTTGAAGTAATACCTCCAAAGAACGAAATAGTGGTAATGAAAAGATCCCAACAGATGTAAACGTCAGACCGGTTTCCTTTCTATTCAAGGTTCCACATACGTTTATAGGTTGTTCGTCACGATTTTGACAAACGTTCTATCGGAAAACCTTTTATCACGAAAGATAATGTTCGACAAACACATGGGGTTTGAGTACAACTTTGGGATGGGAGAGAGGAGTACAGTACCATAAGCCTCCATCCCGGAATACCTCCGTTAATCCTAATCTACTCTAGTACTCCTATCTCGGGAGTACTCACCCTAATTGTGGGAACATGTTCTTAAACGAGCGAAAAAGACGAGACGGTATACTCCTATGGTCCTCTTCTACCGACAGATGTCGTGTCTTCTGCCGAGGACGGTGTTGGACTGGTACGACAGAGGGACTAGGTCTGAAAGCCGGAGGTCCTGATGTTCTTTATTTGAACATAACAAGTATTCAGTGAGGTACATATCATGTAAACAATATCGTTGGACTTACCTGCTTCTGAAACGAAAGGTGAATCTCAGAGATAAAGTAATACCGACGATTTTGTTTTTCTTATAAGAATTATTCGGTAAATCACGTAAAATAAAATAAAAAAGTAAATAAATTATAGATAAATAACTTACAGATGTTGAATGGTCCGTGTACACAATCGGAAAAAAATTTTTTTTATTTAAATAAAATTAACCTCCGATTAATGAAATGTTATAACATAACCAAAACGATATGTAACTGTACTTAGACGGTACCCACATGTACACAAGGGGTAGGACTTGGGGGGAGGATGGAGGGAGGGGTGGGGGAGGGAGACCCAGTAGGGTCACGGGGTCGGGGCTCGTGCGTGGGACAGAGTACGTAGTTTGGACCTGACCACTAAGCAAAGTGTATACTATTATATGTACAAAGTTACTGTAAGAGGGTTTAGTAGGGTGGGAGTGGGAGAGGGTGTCTCAGGTTTTCGGACAAGATATGTAGACACAGAGAAAACGACAGAGTGTATGTCCCAATAGTAATGGTAGAAAGATTTAAGGTATATATATACGTAATCATATGACATAACCACAAAAAGAAAGACCGAATGAAGTGAGACATATTATTCGAGGTTAAAGTAGGTGGAGCAATCTTGACTAAGTTTACATAAGAAAAATTACCGACTCATTATGAGGTAACATATATATATGGTGTCGAAAGAATAGGTAAGTAGACGACTACCTGTAGATCCAATGAAGGTACAGGACCTATAATATTTGTCACGTTGCTACTTGTGACCCCATGTGCACAGAGAAAGTTAAGACCAAAGGAACCACACATAAGGGTCGTCACCCCAACGACCTAGTATACCTTCAAGATACAGGTCAAAAAATTCCTTAGAGGTGCGACAAGAGGTATCACCGACATGATCAAACGTAAGGGTGGTTGTCACATTCTCCCAAGCGAAAAGAGGTTGGGAGATCGTAAATAACAAACATCTGAGAACCTATCGTCTGTAAGACTGGTCACAATTTACCATGGAGTAACACCAAAACTAAACGCAAAGAGATTATTACTCACTACAACTCGTAGAAAAGTACAAACAATCGGTAGACATACAGAAGAAACCTCTTTACAGACAAATCAAGAAACCGGGTAAAAAACTAACCCAGTAAATAAAAAGACCTTAACTCGCCGTCTTCAACGAACATATAAAAACTCTAATTAAGAAACAGTTAACGAAGCAAACGAGAATAAAAGAGGGTAAGACTTCCGACAGAAAAGTGGAACGAATATCAAAGGAAACAACACGTCTTCGAAAATTAAAATTAATCCAGGGTAAACAAATAAAAACGAAAATAAAGGTCATAAGACCCCCCATCTAGTATCTCCTAGGATTACACTAAATACAACCTCGCACAAAACGGATACAAGAGGAGAACCTCAAAATATCAAAGACCAGAATACAAATCTAGAAATTAGGTAAAACTCAAATAAAAACACACACCACAATCTTTCACAAGACCAAAGAAAGAAAATGTTCAACAACTGGTCAAGAGAGTCGTGGTGTACGATTTCTCTAACAGAAAAGAGGTAACATATAAGAACAGAGGAAACAGTTTCTATTTCACAGGTATCCACACACCTAAATAGAGGCCCGAAAGATAAAACAAGGTAACTAGATATAAAGACAGAAACACGGTCATGGTATGACAGAACTACTGACACTGAAACATCATCTCGGACTTCAGTCCGTCCAACTAAGGAGGTCAAGGTAAGAAAGAGTTCTAACGAAACCCGTAAGTTCCAAAAAACATAAAGGTATGTTTAGAACTTTAATAAACAAGATCGAGACACTTTTTATAGCAACCATCGAACGATCCTTAACGAAGTTTAGACATCTAACGAAACCCATCGTATGAGTAAAAGTGATATAACTAAAAAGATTAGGTACTTGTACCATATAAAGAGGTAGATAAACACAGGAGAAACTAAAGAAAGTAGTCACAAAATATCAAAAGATATATATCCAGAAAACAAAGAAATCCATCTATATAAGGTTTCATAAAATAAGAAAAGTAACGTTACCACTTACCTTAACAAAGGAATTAAAGAGACAAAAGAGTAATAATCACATATCCTTACGTTCCCTAAAGACTCACAACTAAAATATAGGACGTTGAAATCATATGAGTAACTAATCGAGATCATTAAAAGACCACCTCAGAAATCCCAAAATATACATCTCCTAGTACAGTAGACGTTTCTCACTCTCAAAATGAAGAAAAGGTCAGACCTAAGGAAAATAAAGAAAAAGAAGAGACTAACGACAACGGTTTTGAAGGTTTTGATAAAACTAATCATCACTACTCTCACTCGTGGGAACAGAACAAGGACTAAAATCTCCTTTACGAAAGTCGAAAAGTGGTAACTTCTATTATAAACGACACCCAAACAGTATATATCGAAAATAATACAACTTCATACAAGGAAGATAAGGAAGAAAGACCTCTTAAAAATAGTATTTACCTACAACTTAAAACAGTTTCCAAAAGAGACGTATATAACTTTACTAGTATACCAAAAATAAAAAGTTAAACAATTACACTACATAATGTAACTAACTAAACACTTATAACTTCTTAGGAACGTAGGGACCCTATTTCGGGTGAACCAGTACTACATACTAGAAAAATTATACAACAACCTAAGACAAACGATCTTCAAACAATTCCTAAAAATGTACATACAAGTAGTCACTACAACCGGACATCAAAAGAAAAGAAAACCGTAGAAACAGTCCAAAACCATAATCCCACTACCACCGGAGTATCTTACTCAAACCTTCAAATGGAAGGAGACGTTAAAAGACCTTCTCAAACTCATCTTATCCACAATCAAGAAGAGATTCAAAAACCATCTTTAGTCTACACTTCGGCAGAGTAGGAAAATAAACGAAAACAAACGACCGTCTAAAGACTAATGTCAAAGTTAAAGACACGAACACTACCCACACAATTCTAAAAGATAAAGAAGGACCAATTCAAAACCTTTCGACACGAAAAGATTCTTAAACAGGTAAAGAAGGTTCAACAGGTAAAATAACCGTATATCAACGACTATCGTCAGAGGATACTAGGAAACATAAAGACACAACAGACAACACTAACGAGGTTAAAGTAAAGATTAAAAAAACTAAACTAAAAAGAGGGAAACAAAGAACTACTCAGACCGATTACCAAACAGGTAAAATAAATAGAAGAGTTTCTTGGTCGAAAACCGAAACAACTAAAAACGATACCAGACAAAACAAAGAAAACGTAAATAAAGACGGGATTAAAATTTCTAAAGAAAGGAAAATGATTGGGGCTCCAAGAAGTAAAGAAGGAAAAGATCAACGAGATCCACATCTCAATCCAATAAATAAACTGAAAAAAGAACAAAGAACTCCATACAGACATAACGATACTTGGAAGGGGAATCGTGACGAAAATGTCACAGGGTGTCCAAAACCCAACAACACAAAAGTAAAAGTAAGTAAAGATACGTATACAATTAAAGAAAAAACTAAAGAAGACACTAAACAACCAATAAGTCGTCGCACAAGTCGGAGGTATACAACCGTAAAAATTATCAAAAAGAAGACATTAACTCTAGATTAGAATGACGTAACACCAGTCTTTTCTACGACCTTACTAAAGTTAAAAAAACTCAAATGGTACCGATCTAAATACCGGGTCCTACACTAGACAGGATCTCTTGCAAGGCACACACGAACTCTTTTTCCACTTTAAGTAACAAAACCCCACTTTACAGGATATCTATAGTTAATCCAGATTGGCCAGATAACATGGTAAATTTCAAACACAAAGGAACAATTAAAAGACAAATCAACTAGATAGGAATCCACACTCACCCCATAATTTCAGAGGGTGTTAATAACACAATAACAATTAAAGGAGAAAGTACGAACAATCGTAAACAGAATGCATAACGCCACGAGGATTCAACCCACGGATATATAAATATTAACAATATAGAAGAAGAACCTAACTAGGAAACTAGTAATACATCACAGGAAACAAAGAAAAGTGTCGGAAACAAAATTTCAGATAAAATAGACTATACTCATAGTGATGAGGAAGAAATAAAACTAGAGATAAACGTACCTTATAGAAAAAAGGTCGAAAAGTGAAAGTCAGACATACACAGGGAACAAAACTCCACCCAGAGAACATCTGTTGTATATATCCCCAGAACAAAAACATAGGTAAGTCGGACAGAAAACCAACCCCATAAGTTGGATAAATGTAAATTCCATTAATAACTATTCATACTAGGACAACGATAAATGAAGTAACAAAACCCAAGCTCAAATATGTGGGAAAGACAAAGGACAGATCTCTTCTAGGAAATCGTAAACAACCTCTCGACCAAACCACCTTGACTTAAGAGAGTCGAAAACGAACAGACATTTCGAAAACTAAAGAGGAAGTATAAACTTACTCTAGGAACGACCCATGTCAATAGACCCGAGATCCAATAAAAAAAAGTAGTGAAATTCATACAGGACTGTAAGGGAGGACCGGACTTCTCAAAGATAACTTTCTAGTCGACAATAGGAATACCCTTAGGGGAATACACGATAAACAACAAAAAGGGAACGACGAAAATTATAAACAAGAAACACAAACTAGAAACAATTAAACTAATTATACACAGAACCCCACAAAACGGAACCTAAATAGGACAAACCCTGATAGACCCAAAGAACCTGAACCCACTAATAAAGGAAGGGATAAATTCCCTTCAAAAGTTGACAATAGAGGAGTTCATAAAAGAGTACCAGAAAGAAAAACAGAAGAAGAAGACCCTGAGGATACTAAGTTTACAACCCCGTAAATTGTAACAGAGTCTCCAGAGAATCCAACGGGAGCAAAGAAAATTGAGTAAAAAGTAAAAAGGAGAGAAAAAGTAAATAAGATAGTAAGATAGAAGATGGAGTGATTAGGTTAGAAGACGGAGGTAATAAGATGACAACCAAGGGAGGTCTCACAAAAATTAGAGTAAATAACATAATAAATAATATAAAACTGACAAAAAATTAAAGAAACAATTTGGAAAGAACGTAGAAGAGTTAGGAACAGAGGTCCGACAAATAGACATTGAGGTAAAACAAAAGTTCTAAAACCCATAAAAGTCATAGTAATAAACCTTAAGAAATAGTCCATCTAAGGGATAGAGAAGGAGAAAACAAACCAACCACCCGTAAATAGGATAAGGAAATGGACGACCCATAAAGAGACGGAAAAGTAGAACAAATATAACGACACAAACCCCACCGGAAAGATATAAGACCGTCAAACACCAAGGAGAAATAACACCTCCAAGGAACGACACCCACCGTAACCTACCCACCGAACAGTTCCAAAGGACCAATCCCTTCTAACACAGCCAAAAGACCACCCACCTCGACCTAAAGAAGAGAGACCTCACGTTATTTCACAGGTCATTATTTAATACTCTACAGTCACCCAAACCTCACTGAAACCCGTCGGACATATAACTTCGAGTCCCGACACAAGGACACAAGGACCTCTTAAACGTACCAAACAGAACGAGACCTTGAAGAACTGGGAACCCACCACGAACCAAAGTAACATCCATACCTCCGCAAACTACTCGAGGATAGTAAATTACAAGGGACCTCAGTCCTCAAGAGACCACAAGAGTCCAAACTCGAATTCGGAGGACGGAGATCAAAAGTCAGAATAAGAATGTCATTGGAGTTCTGAAGAGGTAGATATGTCGTGGTGACTATTTTTGTAGATCCAATTTCTACTTTTCAAAGAGGTGTTACTCCCTGTGGATCTCTCCATGTGTCTCAATGTACCTCTTCTCTTCGTCCTCCTCCCTCTATCTCCACTGGTCCTCCTCTTCTCCCCCTTAGTTTTCTCCTCTCTCGTACGATCGGACATTAGTGAAGAGATACACGTGAGGTGTCAGACCTAGGGAGTCTCTACAAGTACCTCAATGTGTCTCTTCCTTCTCCCTCCTTCCTCTGTCTCCACCTGTCCTCCAATTTCCACCCCCCTTAGTTTTCCTCTCTCTTTCTAGGTCCGTCATTAGTCAAGGGATTCACAAGAGGTATCGGGTCTTGTGTGTCTCTAGTGTCTCAACCCATCTCTTCTCTTCCCCTTCCCTCTTCTATCTCCGCTGGACCACCTCTTTTTCCTCTCAGGTTTCCCCCTCTCTCGTCAGTTCGGTCATTAGAGCGAGAGTTCATTTTTACACATGACTCCTAACCCAAGAATTTCCATGTTTTAACTATTGTTTATGGTTTTTCGTTTCTAATTTTTAGATCCCATCTCAAACTTAAGAGTTTTTATATTATAATTTCTTTTTTTGTTTTAGTGTTTTAATATTTTATATATATATACTTCAAACGAAATTTTTTATAACAGAAAAAAACGTTTCAATACCATCCAATATTTTTACTTTTAATTTCCTCATTATCTCCTGAATTTTTATTTTTAATTTTTTTAAACAAATTAAATTTTTTACTATTATCATCTTTATAAAGATCCTGAAATAGACCACAGTAACACCCGTCACACCCCAGTCAAGTAAAAGTCTATCAAGGAACTAGGTCGAATATGAAGAGTTCTAGACATCCGGGGAAGGATACATCAACCACGATCGACGTCCCAAAATTAGATAACGTGGACAGTGAATGTTTCGTCAAGGGAGATAAATAAAATCGAAGAACTCAAAGATTAAAGACGGGACTGCGTTCCCCCGTCGCCACCAGTGAAAAAATCCGAGTGAACAAGTCAACACGACACCCCTCCCTCCTTGTGACGTTTGTTTATAGTGACCGCAGACACCCCTCACGAGGGTCACAGAGTCGGTGTGACCCAAACGGGGACGAGTACCACACACACCAAAGGGTCAGATGTGACGAATCCGAGATCCAACAAGACGGTCCTTGACAGACTCCGTCCGGAACCCAACATACGTGAAGGGTCCAGATTCGACGAGTCCAAGTCCAAGAACCCATGAGGTGTTTCCACGTCTGAACCAACCCGTACACAAAACACGGGAAGGGTCCAGGCTCGTCGAGTCCACTGGTCCACGAACCGTTCGCGTCAGCGGGGGTCCACCTCCGACGTTGAAGAACGGAGGGGGCAGGGACGACGAGTCAAAAGACCCACATGTTGGCCGCGCGGAAGAGTTCACGAGGCACACAGAGAAGACCCCTCGACTAGAGACCGACACTGGGAGGGCCGCCTACAGCTGGCAGGTTTTAGGGTTCTTCAGAACCAATCGTTGCCTCGGACGAACTTCAAACCGTCTACTTCGGAGAGACCCCGACACTAACGGGGGAGACCGAGACCGACAGGAACGGACGGACAGAGGGCGTCCCCTACCCGACCAGTCGTCGACCGATCGAGACGAGTCAGGAAACAAGACACTCGCCCGGACCGTCACAGAATCCAATCCCGAAAAGTGTCCTATCGATAGGGTGTCAGACCAAACGATAGAGTTCAATCAAAGGAGCCTAACGGGAACCCCGTAAGTCCGGGCCAGGAATGAGATTCGTTACGTCGGGCACGGAGGGACGGGTCGGGAGCGAACGATCACCGTCTACGTCCGCAGACGCGACGAAGAGGTGACCCTCAACGGTAATCCGTACATTAGACACTCAAAATTAATAAATAAATAAAAAGGAGGACCAATACTACGGGAAACACTAAGGTCCCGAACGGTGTCTGGACGGTCACTCTCACAAAGGACCACAAACCTTTGAAGAGAGAAAAAATTCTGAAGAAAGGGTCCGGCCTAGAGGCAGGAAAGGAGAAAACAGAGAGAAAAATAGAAAATATAAAAAGGATGGCGGAAAGCTTCTGTTACCCAACGGAAAGACCCACGGACTACAGGAGACGGTCGTAAGTCTTCAACAAAACACCTTAAGTGAGTCGCAAGTTTACAAAAGAACTACTTAAACACCCCCTCTTTCACCAGAGGGGTAGGATAAGGAGACGGTAGAATCCTGGCGGGAGGCAAATCACGTAAAATTTCTTCTCTTAATAAATAGATAAAGGAGAGTACAAACTTTAACAGAATATAGAAAAAACCAGTTGTTTTTAGTTCAGTCAAAAGGCACCGGACTCACATCCACACCACATATGGAGGACGTGTGTCCTATTTCCAGACATGCACTACGTCAAAATCTTTCTATACGTACTCAGGGAAGGTAGGAGTACGACGCCTACATTTTACTCTACTTCACTGAACGAACTCCAGTACTTATATAATTTACTGTTATGACCTTCCTCGTATTATAGATGTGTGGGGTTGACAAAAACAAACAAATAAAAAAAGTGTGTCACAAAAACCGCACTTCGATATTTTTTAACGTGTTCCACCGTCCCTGTCTACTATAGTTAGAACTTCACTAAGAGGTGAATACACTGTCAACTGAGGTGGTTCTTTATTTCTCACCATTAACAAAATGACAATTTTTAACACATTTGAACTTGAAAATTTTATCAGATCGAAAAATATTAGTTCAAGAAGATGGATTATAACACATTTTCTTTCCACTTCTACATGCCATTGAATATTCGTCACTATCGTTAAACTATTTATCTAAAACATAAAGTAGATTCGCAACGAGGATATCTATTATACATTGTTCTTCTTCTCACCTTATTTGGTAGACCCAACTTTTGACATCTTCTTTCCGTGTATCAACCTTCGAACAGATAATTTACTTTTATAAACATGACCTTCTCAAACTAAAAACGTACGTACTACTGTCCCTTAATTAAAGAACCGATAAGATTGAGAAAAAAAAAAAATTAAACTTCGATTTGTAGTCCGTAAACTTTGTTAAGAAATTTTACGTTGAATATCTATTTGGATGGATCTTCAGTCATTTGACTCCCGTAACCCATTTGTCTCAATACTTTTTCAGATACAAACATTTGTGGTACTACAGAAAGGGACGGGAGTTGAGAGAAGGATGAAGATTACGTAGAGAGTCCCGTGAAGAAAAGTTCGTCAGTAAATTACTCCCCAATGATACACGGTCCAATAGTATGATCCAATAAATGTGTCTAATAACATAAATCAAAAGTCTTGATGGGACACTCACTTCAGATTGACCTCGATTATACTTCGGAAAATACTACACCTTGGGTGAGAGTTGAGTTTGGACCACATGAAACAAGGTCTTAGGTCTTTTCTGGGTCGTTCGTCACACGGAGAGAGAAACACCATTCACTATCTTCTATATCGATCAAAGACAGTGAAAGATTCATTATAGGACTGTAACGGATCAGTATCTAGAGACTTTGAACAGATCGAATAGAAGGTGGGAGACCACACGTACCTAGAATAATTCCGTAGATCCAAAGAAATAAAGATTAGGGTTTTACGTAAATTATGTACACCAACAGTTATATTGTTTGTTAGGTCATATTGTGAGGTGTCGTATTTTTCTGACATCCCTGATCCACTACTCTCTCCCGACTTTTGTTTTACCATTTCTATGTGAAACAGAGACTCTTCGGTTGACGAAGATTAGTAGAAACAATCTAAAAGTTTTATTATCCAATTCAGCTATCGAAATATGATCGATAACCCCTGACGTCTTGACGTTTAATTCTAACACTATTCCGAGTCAGTAAGAGGTTCTGAATAGTTCGAAACGTGGTCGGTTGATCCGATAACTTCACCTGTATACCATATTTAGTTGAAGAGACGCAATTTTTTTTAGAAAATAATACCTAAATTACAAAAGTCAAGTGACTCCGTCACCATAGTAAAAATCTAATGACATAAAGCTCCTTCCACCCTCTTCCCCACTTCCCTCCCCTTTGAAATCACTTTCGTCTCTCTTATCGACATACCTCTCCTGTCGGACTGTCTTCGACACTGTAAGTCTTCGCTACCGTGGTTGAGGGTTGGATGTCGTTCTGGACCCTTTTATGAGTTACGGGACTTGAGTAGAAAGAGATTCTGAGAAGGTTTCACGACCACGGAGGATAGTCGGTTTGGTCGGTCTTCCGTCTCCTCCGACGTCGATAGTGACGTGTCGCTAGTCGGAGACCCTCTCGGTCGTCTTATTTATTTTTACCTCTCGTACTACCTACCCTCACGACTAATGAATTTCATTGGTTTTGAGTCCGGTCAGTGTCACCATTCATGTGACTACGATCGACAATTCTCCCTTTACTTGTTCCGACATTCTAATATTGCAAATGTCGTAGAACGTCTAAAGAGAGTTCGTACTTAGAACCAGATGTAACATGACTGAGACAAGAATTTACAGTGATCTGCGAGTTAACTTGAAGACACAGGTCAAAACTTAAGAGATGAACCCTAGTGGAGAAGGTAGGAAGAGAAACGAGTTTCGACCAGTAAACTGGGCAAGGAAGTCTTACCGGTATAAAATTTCGTAGATCTAGGCTTCTACGTTTTATTTACTTATTTCATTTTATTTTATTTTGTGAAACCAAAGATCTTAGACCCATTTGTGGTAAGGTGGCTTCGAGAAGAGGTAATTTTTAGACGAATATAGACAGAAAAAAGGAGTTCCAAACTGATCCCTAATAAAGACAAGAGAGTAAACCAACCTACTTTCATAAACTCCTACTGTGAACCTTCATGTAATCGATAAAAATTTTATTGACATAAACGAACAATGATAAAAGACACAGTACATTAGTTTATAAATGGAGGAGGTGTCGTCGTTATTGACAAGAATTTTGGTAAATAAACGAAGATGTTATTTCAACAGGACTGGTCAAGATAAAAAGTTACAGGTTTCTACACACAGAATGTCAATGTACAACCTCCCTTGACCACGGTTGGTTCACCATACGTTACCTCCAAAAACAAGACAAAACACAAAGATCCACCCAAAAACTTGATTATCTAGAACTTTATGGTTTTAGTATATACACCTTAGATTCCTTGTTGATAAAGATTTAGTATTTATTCGACATTCATCATTTGACTCTAAGGTTTATGAAATTCTGTATTATTTCATTATGGAGAAATTAACAGGTAAAGTCTCTTTCGGGTAGTGGTTAGTTTACAACAAACGAAGTGTAATTTGAGATTTATCACGTCCCCTTAACTGTAAGGTCTTCTTTCTATGAGACTTCTGATCGATCTTAGAAGTAAGAAAAGATTTACACATATTCGATCTCAAATTATCGATTTACTTTCAAATTTCTTTTGTATAATTTTGAATCTTGGATATAAAAGAGAACGTGACTAATTCCCTGAAACCTGATTTTTTCTTTTTTCTTTTTTTTTTACTTTAGTGGGTACTATTTTGTAGACCAACTTAAAACGATCAAGAAGTATAAAATTTGTAAAGTCAAAAGGAATAAACTTACTTATTACAAATACACCCTATTAACAATAGTAGTTATTACGACTAAAAAGCTTTCTCTCATAACGTAACAAACACCCTGGAATTATTACACCCTTTAACTAAAAAATTAAGTCAAATGAACGAGTTTGAAAAACCACTTGTAACGTATGGGATCGTCTTTACCACTCCAAATCTTTCAACTATAACATCAAGAGTTACTAAGTTTGAGAGATAAGTCGGTTTGGGTCCCACTGTCACAGACAACCTTGTCTCTTGAAGAACAGGTTATTCACGTAAGGAATTTCTTTCCTTAAACCCGTTTCAGACCGTCTTGACATTTATTTTACGTCGCAAATAAATGTAGTCCTACCCGAGGGTATTCTTAATTTGCTTACGAACAGGGGGTCCCCTTTGACGTTAACGATTTCTGTGTTAAATCCCGACAAAAATTCGCTTCTTCTTATTAAAACAAACTAAAATAATGTATGTCTAAAACGAAAATGTTTTACACCTTGTCTACCTTTTTAAGTTAATGGTAGTATCAACAAAAATGTATAGGTAAGGTAAATTTCTATTTATATTTCTACTTCTATTAAAGGTTTAATGACAATTAAATACACAAAATCACTTCTAGTCGACCATATAATAAAAAATCTATTACTTCGTAAAATTTTCTTAAAAAATAATACCGTTTAAAATTAACGTATTTTTTATCTCGTCATATTACTTTAGGGTAATGAGTAGTAATTCGAAATTGTTAGAACTCGTATCTTAATTATAAAAGGATTGTATTAAAGTCTTTTAAACCCTTGATACTCCAGATGTTCCATAGTCAGGTTGTCATACTGTCATAAAACGTCTAACCGACAACTCTCGATTTCCTCAACTCACTGTCGGTACATTTCCCGAATCTAGGTAAGGACCTTTCACCATCCAGTGGTGACGATAACCATCATCCCTTTAAAGTCGAAACCATTCTTTAGAGACAGTCTTCATCCTCTTGAATCCCTTTATCTACTCTTCGTGTCTACAGATTTGGGGGTTTCCTTCCACCTTTGTAGTTGTCAACCTTGGTGGTCGAGAGTCTCTCCCCGGTAGACTTCACCGGTAACACGTTGGTTTAGGGGTCCAGGTCACCAAGACATTCGACCTGTAGTGGTTGTCCGACTGTGAGTCCTGACCCATAACGAGGTCAAACAGGATCCTCGGTCGAGGAGACACGACCTTAATACCCATCTCTTCTCGACTATACCACTCTCTGTTTATTGTTCCCCTTTCTTTTCTCTCCGTCTTCGATTCTAGTCTTAGTCTCTAGTCAAAACTAAAGAGAGGATGGACAAAAATTTTTTACGACAGATTTTCTTAAAACCTGAAACTACTAAAGGACGAACAAATACGTACTTAAAAAAAAACACATTTACAGTCCACCATACGTTGAAGAACATTCGATCTTTGTAAACCTTCGGTTATGGGTACGAACATATCATCTTAGAAGTGACGCTAAAAATTAGATCCCGTCCCGGATTTCAAGGTCATTTATCCCGACCGGGTTTTAAGACTGTACGTACACGTCCAGATGAAAATTAGGTTCCACGATCCTAACAAATACCTGGTTGAAGGAAACTTCTATTTTACTCTGTGCAAGTTCAGAGTACACAGAAAATATCCCTGGAGGTCGGAAATTTTATAATGAAAAAAGAGATTAAAAAAAAGAGATTTTCACGAATAATCCATTATTAGAGAATCCGTACAGAAGTCTAAAGGAAAAAGTCTAATATTTTTGACCTAGTAAAAACCGATAAAGATTAAAGTGTTTACTTTTGTATTATAAGACTTTTATTATAGTGGGATATTTTGTTTTATGAATTTTAGACCGGTTTATAAAACGAATAAAGAAGATAAATTTGTGTACACAAAATATTTTAGAATCTAGGACAACATCAGGTACCCATAAGTATTTCTTACAAATTAAATCCGATAACAAATCAGTTAACCATCCTTCGTAGAATGATAATTATGTCAAACGACAAAATTTTTGAGTGTGGTCGTATAATCGTTGTATATTAAGTTTTGATTCAGAAAACGTCAAACAACAATAACAACAAATCAGCGGGTCAGTACAGATTGAGACGATGGGGTACCTGATGTCGTGCGGTCCTGAGGGACAGGAAGTGGTGGAGGGCTTCAAACGGGTTCAAGTACAGGTAACGTAGCCACTACGGTAGGTCGGTAGAGTAGGAGACTACGGAAGAAGAGGAAGACGGGAGTTAAAAGGGGTCGTAGTCCCTTAAAAGGTTACTTAACCGACAAACGTAATCTACTGGTTTTATGACCTCGAAGTTAAAGTCGTAGTCACGTTGCTCAAAAGTCCAAACTAGAACGACAGGTTCCCTGAGAGTCTTCAGAAGAGGTTGTGGTATCAATCTTCCATAGCAAGAAACCGTGAGGCGGAAGAAAGACCAAGTCGAGAGAGTTGGTATGTACTGGTGACCGTTCTGGTGTCGGAACTGATATACCTGGATAGTAGTCCCCATTACAGAGACGAAAAGTTGTGTCACAGATCCAAACAGTATCGAAACGATGGTTCTTCGTCAACAGAAGACTAAAGTACCGACGTGAGTGGTAGATGTCTCTAAAAACTCGAGTTCCTTTCCCTTAAACAGTGATGAAGGTGTAAAAGGGGAAGATATACGGTACTTCATTATCCCGGTCTACGGTACTAGAATCAGAACAATTATAAACCGAAATCCAACCGAGAAAGTGAGAGGAGAAAGTGGGAGTAGTTCTCCGAGAAACCAAGCAGAAACGAAAGACGAGAATCCCACCATAGTAGGCGTGCAGACTCCAACAACCAAAGAAAACGAATAAAACTAAGATCAAACATTGAGTAGGTCGGACCGCAAAGAGTACTATACGAGTCACATATCTAATTCGTTTGTCCCACCGTCGTCTGTCGGGACAGTATTGAGGAAAGAGTCAGGACTTGGTTAGTAAATAAGGCATGTCCCAAGATTGACAACGAAGAACTATGTGTATGTCCAAAGAGTCCTCTGTCAAATCCTCATCAAATTTAGTCTGTTGTCTTAAAAATACTCTCAGTTTCATAGATTTTACTTTGAACTTGTGAATGGTTTTTTGTTTTCAAATAGAAACAAAAAAAAAAAAAAAAANAGAGTACTATACGAGTCACATATCTAATTCGTTTGTCCCACCGTCGTCTGTCGGGACAGTATTGAGGAAAGAGTCAGGACTTGGTTAGTAAATAAGGCATGTCCCAAGATTGACAACGAAGAACTATGTGTATGTCCAAAGGGTCCTCTGTCAAATCCTCATCAAATTTAGTCTGTTATCTTAAAAATACTCTCAGTTTCATAGATTTTACTTTGAACTTGTGAATGGTTTTTTGTTTTCAAATAGAAACAAAAAAAAAAAAAAAAAAATTATCAAGTTGTCAAGTTTTTTATACACTTCGTCAGTCGTTTGTAAACGTATCAAAAGACCACCTCAAAAAGATTAATCAGGTGAGATTAACCTCGCATTGGAATCCCTTACCGAGTGTTCCATAGTGTAAATCAACCTCTTCTGTTGTGAACCCAGTCCCCTGTACCTAAGGTAGTCACACCAAATCGACATGCAACGAGGCACTGTAGACTACCCCTTCAGTACCTCTTTATGTTTACCCAAACCTCTGTCATTCTCTTCCAGTTTCTATACTTCACATACACACCATGTGTCTGAAGTGAATTAAACGTGAACTCGGAAACCGACTAAAATAATCCTATCTTGTAAAGGTACTAAAGGGGACAAGGAACTAGACGATAAGTTGTTGGAATATTAGGTCTGTAACTAAGATTACGGAACATACTTGGATAAGAGGTTCAAATTCATCAGATGATAAAAAGGATTCAAATCCCCCTTGACTGTTTGATGCGTTAATGTGACTTTTTGAACTGAAGTATAAGAAAACTAGGTCATATAGGTGAAAAGAATGAGTTGGAGTATGGTTCTACCTTAATTTAAAAAAAAAAATTTTTCCAAAGGAAGACGATTACTTCGCAAGGAATCATTCGTAACCACAACTCCTGTCTTTCGTTTAATGTAGTGATAAAGACAAATAAAACGACGAGACAAAGGTTACGTCCTACGAATAAGTAAGTCCATGTCATCTGTCTTTTCCCTTCCCATCAAGGTCGACACTTTTTGTCCATTAGACTCGAAAAGAACCTGATCTCTGACTACTCACTTAATTATATTTACATAGACTTATAAATACTTTGATATATAAGATCTAAAACTGTCTATCAAACTAAAGAATTGAGAATTGAGAACGAATTGAGAAAGACTCACTGACTTATCGGTGAACTATATACTCTTGAAAATTTCTTTTCCCCTCATCCTTCTCTGGGTCTCATGGAAAAGATTTTTTAGTGTCACATACGGTGGAAGTATATAAAAAGAGATGGAATAGGGACTGGGTCCAATTTTTGTAAGTAGTCAGTAAAGATGAAAATGGTTTAATTTGTGACTACTTAACGTACGGTAACTAATATGTGATTTTACGATATTACAATCTAACTTATAGTAAAATTTTATATAACTAATGAATTTTTGAGTTGAGAAGTTTATACGACTTGTTTCGACGACATAAAAATGTAACTATTTAAAAATTTACACAGTATAATCTTTCATTGATTATCAGAATCTTTCATATAGTAATCATAAACACAGACAGACGAAGATTGAACGAAGGAAAGAAACATAAACACATTTATACATATTCTTACAGATATTATATATGATTCATACAAAACTATAATATTTATATAGTTCTTTTTATTTCTAATCAAATGCTAGATTTTTATTTTACATCGTTTATAAACTTCACACAAAATTGTATGTACACTTAAGGAACTTGGGTCTCCACTTTTCCTGAAGAGTAACATCATCTCAGTCAATACCAGAAAGAAACAGATTATTTATTTTACTTGACAAAGTCTCATTCCTTGTAAAGGTTTGAGTAAAATGCTCCAGTGGTAGTGAGACTATTGGTTTTGGTCTGTTTCTTTTGTGTGTTTTTCTTTTGATGTTCGGTCATAGTGACTACTTGCATCTGCGTTTTTAGGAGTAGTTTTGAACTCGTTTGTCACAAGTTGTTGTGTAGTTTTTCGAGTATGTGGTACCAGTTCAACTCAAATAAGGTCCCTACGTTCCTAAGAAGTTATATTCGTTTAGCCAGTTACACTATGTGGTATAATTGTTTAATTTTCTATTTTTGGTATAATAGTAGAGTCATCTACGTCTTTTTCGGAAACTGTTTTAAGTCGTGGGCAAATACTAATTTTGAGAATTTTTTTACTCGTATCCTCCTTGGATGGAATTGTATCATTTCCGGTATATATTCGGATGTCGTTTGTAATAAGAGTTACGATTTTCGGACTTTCGTAAGGGACATTCTAGTCCTTGTTCTGTTCCCACAGGTGAAAGTGGTGACAATAAGTTGTATCAATACCCTCAGGATCACTGTCGTTAGTCTCTTCTTTTTCTTTATTTTCCTTAGGTCTAACCTTTTCTTCTTCATTTCGAGAGTGACGAACGTCTACTGTACTATGACACGTATCTTTTGGGATTTCTATCATAGTCTTTTAATGATCTCAATTAATCACTTAAATCGTTTCAAAGTCCTATGTTTCAGTTATGTGTCTTTAGTGCACATAAAGATATATGATTGTTACTTTTTAGTCTTTCTTTTTAATTCCTTAGTTAGGATAAGTGGTATCGTTGTTTTTCTTAATTTGTAGATCCTTATTTGAATGGATTCCTCTGTTTTCTTGTCATGTGTCTTTTAATATTCTGTGATTATTTTCTTTAGTTTCTACTGTATTTGTCTAAGTCTCGATAAGGTACAAGAACCCATCCTTCTTAGTTATAACACTTTTACTGATATGATGGTTTACGTTAGATACCCAAGTTATACTAGGGACAGTCTAATGGTCACCATAAAAAGTATCTTGATCTCGTTTTTTAAAGTGTTAAGTATACCTTTGTGTTTTCTGGGACTTGTCGGTTTCGTCAGAACTCTTTCTTCTTACCTCGACCTCCTTAGTTGGAAGGACTGAAGTCTAATATGATATTTCGATGTTAGTAGTTCCGTCATACCATGACTGTGTTTCTGTCTTTATATCTGGTTGTCTTGTTCTATCTTTCGGGTCTTTATTTGGGTACGTGGATACCCATGGAATAAAAACTGTTTTCTCCGTTACCCCGTTTCTGTGGGAGAGGTCATATACCAGGACCCTTTTGACCTTTCGATCTACATTTTCTTACTTTAATCTTGTGAACGATTGTGGTACACGTTTCTATTTGAGTTTTACCTAATTTCTGGATTTAAATTCTGGTCTTTCATATTTTGAGATTCTCCTTTTGTATCCGTGTTGTGAGTTACTGTATTTAGTTTCGTTCTAGGAGATACTGGGTCGAGGATCTCATTGTTTTTATTTTTGTTTTCATTCGTTCACCCTGGACTAATTTGAATTTTCGAAAACGTGTCGTTTCCTTCGGTATTCGTTCCACTTTTCTGTTGCGAATCTTATCCTCTTTTATTATCGTTTACTTTGTTGACTGTTTCCTAATTAAAGGTTTTATATGTTCATCGAGTATGTTGAGTTACGGTCTTTTTGTTTGTTGGGTTAGTTTTTCACCCTTTTTCTATCTGTAAAGAGGTCTCTTCTGTGTGTCTACCGCTTCTTTGTGTACTTTTCTACGGGTCGTAGTGAGTAATAATCTCTTTACCTTCAGTTTAGATGTTGCTCTATAGTCGAGAATGGTCAGTCTTACCGGTAGTAGTTTTTCGGATGTTTGTTATTTACGACCTCTGCCACACCTCTTTTCCCTTGTGAGAACGTGACAACCACCCTTACATTTAACTATGTCGGTGATACCTTCTGCCATACCTCTAAGGAATTTGTCGATCCTTATTTTGGTGGTATACTGGGTCGTTAGGGTAAGGATCCGTATATGGGACTCCTTTGGTTTTAACTTTCTCTGTGTACATAGGGTAACAAGTAAAGTCGTGATAAATGTTATCGATCTTTACCTTCGTTGGATCTACAGGTAACTGTCTACTTACCTATTTCACCAACACCATGTATATGTGTTACCTTATAATGAGTCGGTATTTTTACTTACGTAAGTTTAGTCAAGATGCCTCCACCCACTTGGATCTTGGATAATATGTCTCACTTCATATAGTTTTCTCTTTCTATTTATAACATAAGATGACGTATATATGTCTTAGATCTTTTTACCATGACTTCTTAAATAAATGTCCCGTCGTTACGTCTTTGTCTGTATCTCTTATCTGAATACCTGTACCCCTCTCCCCTCCTCTCCCACTCTACATACCTCTCTCATTGTACCTTTGAATGACATGGTATACATTTTATCTAACGGTTACCCTTAAACGACATACAGAGGTCTTTGAGTTTGTCGTCGAGACATAGTTGGATCTCCCCACCTTACCCTCCCTCTCCTCTCCCTCCAAGTTTTCCCTCCTTCATATACCTATACATACCGACTAAGTAAAACTCTAAACTGTCTTTTGTTGTTTTAAGACATTTCGTTAATAGGAAGTTAATTTTCTATTTAATTTTATATATATGACAAAGATACCTTTAACACAAACCTCTTTTGTTATCGATCATAAAATCCATAATTTTATGGGTACCATAGATTTCAGTTATCTTACCAAAGAAGAAATTACTATCTTTGTGAGATTGTAAATTTTATATAACATATAAAGCTCCTGTCGTGGATAAAACACCGAATTTCGATGTAAAGTTCATCAAAGAAGACAATAATTTTACTTAATATTTGAGTCACGGTGAGGTTTATAGATGATATACAACTAAAATTCTTTTTACGAATTTGATGACACATATTATAAATCATTATATAATACTCTTTTTCAGGGAAACTGATGTCAACCAGTTTAAACCAGAGTTCTCTTTGTTTTGTTTTGATATAATGATGTTTTTTGTCTGTTAAAAACAACCTCACTAAAAACGTCCATTAAAATTGTAATTTCTACTGTATCTACAAAAGTACATTAAATTAACACATTGTAAACCAGAAAGTAAATAGGTCTATAATGGATAGAGACGATTTAATTATACTTGGTAATGTAAGTACCACATGATGTCACTACGAGTGAGTTACTTTCAGTCTAATCATATTGTACTGAAGTCTTAAAAAATGGCTCTTAAGATATCAAACGGTTTTTTAATTTGATACTAACCTTTTTATTTTTTTCATAAAGATATGGTTCCGTTTTGGAGTTTTCCTTTCCTCTTTAAAAGATGTAACTTTTTCTATCGTTTATTATTCTCTTATACTTTCTGTAAATAGAATTACGGAAATTATATTATAGTTTAAAAAATATGACATTCTTTAGGTTTTTGAACTGTTTAGTTGTTGACATCGTCCTCGAAACTTGTATAAAGAGACCTAATACGGAAGAAGGAGTACAAATATAGACGAAAAACTTAAAGTCTCTAACCAATGATATAACATAGACAATTATTTAGGACACGAGTGGATAAGAGAAGTGGTAAGTCAAGTCAAGTTAAGTCAGTGAGTCAGTACAGGCTGAAAAACACTGGGGTACTTAACGTCGAGCGGTCCGGAGGGACAAGTAGTGGTTGAGGGCCTCAAGTGGGTTTGAGTGCACATAACTCAGCCACTACGGTAGGTCGGTAGAGTAGGAGACAGTAGGGGAAGAGGAGGACGGGGGTTAGGGAGGGTCGTAGTCCCAGAAAAGGTTACTCAGTTGAGAAACGTACTCCACCGGTTTCATAACCTCAAAGTTTCGGAGTCGTAGTCAGGAAGGCGTCTTGTGGGTCCTGACCAGAGGAAATCCTACCTGACCAACCTAGAGGAACTTCAGGTTCCCTGAGAGATCTCAGAAGAGGTTGTGGTGTCAAGTTTTCGTAGTTAAGAAGTCGTGAGTCGAAAGAAGTGTCAGGTTGAGAGTGTAGGTATGTACTGGTGACCTTTTTGGTATCGGAACTGATCTGGCTGGAAACAACCTTTTCATTATAGAGACGAAAAATTATACGACAGATCCAACCAGTATTGAAAGGAAGGTTCCTCATTCGCAGAAACTTAAAGTACCAATGTTAGTGGTAGACGTCACTAAAACCTCGGGTTTTTATTTCAGACTGTGACATAAGTGACAAAGGGATAGGTAAAGGGTACTTCACTACCCTGGTCTACGGTACTAGAAACAAAAGACTTACAACTCGAAATTCGGTTGAAAAAGTGAGAGGAGAAAGTGAAAGTAGTTCTCCGAAAAATCAAGGAGAAGTGAAAGACGGTATTCCCACCACAGTAGACGTATAGACTCCAATCCTTAACAAATGAGAAACTTTTAATCAAAAGACGGCACATTATAAGAGAGTTCTCCCTTCTTCAGGTAATAGAACTGGATTTTGAATCTTATAAATCCAAGAAAATAGTTTTACAAACTTCGTCTAAACGTCAAAGATAGACCGGTCCTGAGTAACAGTGGACGACAAACATAAAGATACAGTGAGTCGACGGACTAAAGTCATAAAACGAAGTCTTCATTTACTAGTAGAAAGACTTACCCAGTCGAAAGACACGAGTGCTACAACTACCAAAATAGAACCATTTATAAAGAATTATACTACTATAACGAGAAGAGACTGAGTTATTTTAAAATTTTATATTTTTTAATTTCCGATAATAACGTGCATTAAGATATTTTACTTTGTATGATACCACGATAACTATGAAAATTTACACTTCAAACACCATATATTACTACCTATTCCGACCGACAGTGTTTAGATATAGAGTCGTGACTTTAAATAGGGTGAATTTAACAGGTTTCTTTAAGGTCTTGTGTATCATTTTGAAAAGGACAAGTAAAAACATACTCTACTTTCCTTTTATGACGTTATTCCTAAGACGTTCGTTTATGTAGTCTTCTAGGTAATAATGAATCAAAAATAAGACAATGTAATCGTTACTTTGTTTCGAAATCCGTTTGTAACGAGGTGATCCAATAATATATTAAAAAACTGTCATTCAATGTAATACCCTCGAGGGCGGAGACTCTACCCATATAAGAATTCTCAGAAATTCTACGAATTTCGGAGAGAAGTGTCTAACCGATGATAATTATATATTTATAATTTACGAAAGATATTGTCATAGTACACTTGAAGGAGTGGTCTTCGGAGTGTTCTTGGGATATTCTTACAAGTCAGAAATGGGTGAAGAAAGTCTCCTCCTATAACTTCGAAGTCTCTAATTCCTAGTCTCTTTCCCATGATTGGGTTTGGATTGACAAATACCCCGAAAGGTCCCCTGAGATCACAATTTCTTAGGTGGACGGTTGTCTTCTCTGAGTCCAAACTAGGGACCCAACCCTTCTAGGGAACCTCTTCCTTTACCGTTGGGTGAGGTCATAAGAACACCTCCTTTAGGGTACCTGTTTCCTCGGATGACCCGAGGTCAGGTGCCCCAACGTTTCTCACCCCGTTCTGACTTACCTGTACGTGCATGTGTGGTGACAGACAGTAGCACCGGTACCACTCTGCACCGGGTGTCCGTTCACGGGTGCACCCTCCTCCTTTTGTTAAAATATCTCTCCTCTTCCTTCAACCCTCCTGATAGATCATTTGTCTTATACCGTAAAGTAACGCAAGAAAGGTCCTTTCTTCGTGCCAGAAAAAAAGAAAGGACAACTGAGACAATAGAAATATCCCGTACTTTCAAGAGGGTTGGGATAAACTGACTCTAAAGACAAATTAAAAAATGTGGTAAACAACAGGTAGTGAATCAAAACAAGGTGAGAAACGTTGGGACACTTATGTCGTTGGTCCGTAGGGACAGGTAGTGGTTGAGGGTCTCGAACGAGTTTGAGTACAGGTAACTCAGCCACTACGGTAGGTTGATAGAGTAGGAGATAGTAGGGGAAGAGAAGAACGGAAGTCAGAAAGGGTCGTAGTCCCAGAAAAGGTTACTCAGTCAAGAAGCGTAGTCCACCGGGTTTGACCTCAAAGTCGAAGTCGTAGTCAGGAAGGTTACTTATAAGTCCTAACTAAAGGAAATCGTAACCGACCAAAATAAAGGAACGTCAGGTTCCCTGAGAGTTCTTAGAAGAGGTTGTTAAGTTTCCGTAGTTAAGAAGTCACGAATCGGTAGAAATATCAGGTTGAGAGTGAAGGTACGTACTGGTGACCTTTTTGGTATCGAAACTGATCTACCTGGAAACAAGAGTTTCAGTACAGAGACGAAAAACTATACGATAGATGCAACCAGTATGAAAAGAAGGTTCCTCAGAAAATTAAAGCTCCGACGTTAGTGGCAGGTGTCACTTAAACCTCGGGTTCTTTTATTTCAGACAGTGACAAAGGTAACAAAGGGGTAGATAAACGGTACTTCACTACCCTGGTTTAAGATACTAGAATCAAAAGACTTACAACTCAAAGTTCCTTGACAAAGTGAGAGTAGAAAGTGAAAGCAGTTCTTCGAGAAACCAAGGAGAAGTGAAAGACGGTACTGTCACAAACAGTAGATGTATAGACTCAAATAAATGTGGTAATAAGTCCAAGTTCAGAGGAAAACTTTAGAAGAAACAACGACGTGTTGGAGTTTTGTAAATTACTTAGAACAATAAATTATGAACAGAAAAAATGTTTCGTCTAAAACACAGAACACTTCCTTTGTGGTGAAACCAGATTATTATACAGAACACAGATCCGTGTACGAAACCGATGTTCTCAATGTATTATTTGTAAACAATCACGTTACTAAAAAAAGAAGTATAAAGGAGAAAACTTGTGGTTTCGTCTATCTCGGAGGTTTTGTAAAATGGACCCGACAATTTATGTCAGTAGAATGGAACCAACTCGAAAGTTAGAAGTCGAAGAAAGACAAGAAGGTTGAATAGTTCGTACAACGACGGGGTCCCGGAAACGTGAATTGACAAGTGAACCTTCTTCACCAGAAGAGGATCTCCCGGTGTAAAGAATGAGGGTGTAAAGAGAACCTAGAGACTAGTTTACAGGAGGACAGTCACTCTTACGGATAAATTTTGTCGTCGGGGAGAGGTGGGTACTGAGGGACAGACCAATAACTTTAAAGGTAAGGAGACAAATTTCAAGTCGAATTAATGAATCCCTATAGAGTCTGACTAGAGTCACCCTTATTTCACGTACATCCGTGTCTTCATCCCCCAGTTTAACATGTTCCGGACTCTCTACAAAACTCTTAATATTGAAAAAGACACTTACCCTCTTCCACGATAACCTCTATTTACTCGTCCCTCTAGTCAATCTTCCTATAAATCCACTCTCTCTCTTTCTCACGACACAACCTTGATCCATAATTGTCTCCTTCTATGTCTATTTTATACAGTCACTTTATCTACATCTCACACTCTCTTTCTCTTCTCAGATTACTGGAATTCCTGTTACCGAACTCTTTAAACTTTGTACCTAAAAAATAAGTAATCCAACTCTTTTTGAAATTCCCTTCTCAATAATTACCTTACTATTTCTAAAGTTAAATTCTGTACAATTAAAACTCTTTAGATAAACTATAAATTCGACTTCCACTGTTTATTGGTTTATCTCCCTACTTCATCTGTCAATGTACACTTTAAGACTGTAAATCCCTTATTTAGATCTGAACCCTGTACTTACATCTTCAACAGTTACACACACTACACGTTTCGGTACTCCGACCCTCTCTAGTGACTCCTCACTCTAGTTTATCTCTTCTCGAAGTCTGACTCGGGATCCTGTGAAGTCGTGAATCTACTCTTCTTTGGTCGTTTCCTCTGATCCTCTTTTGTTAGCTATACTACCCTTCTCTTCCTCTCTTCACTCGACGGAGTCTTCTGTTCTCTTTCACAAGGTTCCTCTTTCCCCTCTAGTTGACCCGGTCTTGTGTCATGTAAAATGTTTTACAAAATCAAAATTAGAATAAAAAGTTCAAAAATAAAACATAACCTCATATCGACTAATCGTTAAAACAACTAGCAAAGTACGTCTGTTGTTTCCCGGATTCGGAATGTACCTGTACATAGACAAGAGGGGATTTGCAGGAAGGGTAGACCCGACAGTGTATTATAACTCAAGAGGCACAATATGTCATCCAGGAACAACCAATAGATAAAATTTATATCGTCACACATGACCAGCTAGGATTTGAGGGATAGAGAAGGGGGGTAGGAAGGAGACCGTTAGTATCAAGTAAGAGATCCAGACACTCAGACAAAGATAAAACATTTATGCAAGTAAACGTATTAAAGATTAATCTAAGACGTACATTCCCTACAGGATGTTATAAAGAGGAAGAGGCAGACTGAATGAAGTGAAGCACAATGTTAGAGATTCAGGTAGGTACAACGACGTCTACCGTAATAAAGTAAGAGAAATACCGACTCATTATAAGGTAACATCTATATACGGTGCAGAAATAGGTAAGACGACAACTACCTGTAAATCCAACGAAGGTACAGAACCGATAACATTTGTCACGACGTTACTTATAACCCCACGTACGTAGGAAAGTCTAATGCAAAAAGAGGTGTATATAATATACGGGTCCTCACCCCAACGTCCAAGTATACTATCGACGTATCAAAAAATTCATTGGGGGTAAGACAAGAAGTTGTTTCCAGGCAGATCAGTTTCGATACCAAAAATGTCATCAGCACATACCTATACTCTCAACCTGATATTTCTTTTGACTCGTGGTCTCTTAAATACGAAAACTTGACACCACAACCTCTTCTGAGAACTCTCAGGGAACCTGTCACTTCTCTAGGTTGGTCAGGTAGGATTTCCTCTAGTCAGGACTTATAAGTAACCTTCCTGACTACAACTTTGACTTTGAGGTTATGAAACCGGTGGAGTACACTTCTCAACTGAGTAACCTTTTCTGGGACCACCATCCTTTCTAACTTCCGTCCTCCTCTTCCCCTGCTGTCTCCTACTCTACCAACCTACCGTAGTGGATGAGTTACCTGCACTCAAACTCATTCGAGATCCTCAACCACTACCTGTCCCTTCGCACCGTACGACGTCAGGTACCCCAGTTTTTCTCAGGCTGTGTTGACTCGTTGGCTTGACTTGACTTGAGTCACAACAAGAGGTATTACCAACATAGTTAAATGTAAGGGTGGTTCTCACATCTTCAAAAGGGAAGAGAAGTGTCGGAAAGGTCGAAAACTACTACTTAGTATATTCCAAACCTAACTCTTTTTATCTCCAGAAAAGGTCAGAAATTTTCTTATCAAAATTACCTCCACCGTTTTAGGCCACAAGTTTCCTAGACTATCCTCCATTGGACTCTTTTCTTTTATGCATGTGTCTCCTACTCTCTCACACTCTATCTAAAACCTCTGTTGTTCAAGAAGGGAAAGATTTATTCTCAATTACTCGTCAAGGACCGGTAACTGTTGAGTAATGGACCGTATGTACACCCTACGTATATTCATACGTATAAATACACACACACACACACACACACACACACACACACACTTATATCCGGTTTCAAATTCTCATCCTCTCATTGTACAGTTTTTAATACGAAATTTTGCAATACCATCATAGGCGTAGTCGTTACTTAAATCTTCTGTATTACTAGAGAGATTCCGTTCTCACTTGACTTAAAATTTTTGATTTCGACTTAAGTCGAATTGTAAAGAGTACAAAGAAATTTAAAAATAAGTTTGTTTGTCAACTGTCTTTTGTCAGAACTCTTTGTACCCATCACTTTATTAACTTTCATGTACAAAATTCGTACTTTAATTCCTTTTAGTCTAATGTCTGAATCTAAATTACAAACCCACAAAATATTTTCGACTTTTTACATATCTTTTGTAAGTAAAACTTTTAGAACTCTAATATGAAGTATTAAATACCGTTTCTACAAATGATCGAGTGTATTATATTTTCATTTACAAGTTGATAAGGATAAAGACGAAATAACTGATATGGTTTCGGAAACTGACACACCTAGTGTTATTTGACACCTTTTAAGACTTTGTCTACCCTTATGGTCTGGTGGACTGGACGGAGAACTCTTTGGACATACGTTCAATCCTTCGTTGTCAATCTTGACCTGTACCTTGTTGTCTGACCAAGGTTTATCCTTTTCCTCATGCAGTTCCGACATATAACAGTGGGACGAATAAATGGAATATACGTCTCATGTAGTACTCTTTGCGACCCGACCTTCTTCGTGTTCGACCTTAATTCTAACGGCCCTCTTTATAGTTATTGGAGTCTATACGTCTACTGTGGTGGGAATACCGTCTTTCACTTCTTCTTGATTTCTCGGAGAACGACTTTCACTTTCTCCTCTCATTTTTTCAAACGGATTTCGAGTTGTAAGTCTTTTGCTTCTAGTACCGTAGACCAGGGTAGTGAAGTACCCTTTATCTACCCCTTTGTCACTTTTGTCACAGTCTGAAATAAAACCCCCCCGAGGTCATAATGACGTCTACCACTAACGTCGGTACTTTAATTTTCTGCGAATAAGGAACTTTCTTTTCAATACTGATTGGATCTGTCGTATAACTCTTCGTCTTTGTAATGACACAGTTGTTTCCAGGCAGATCAGTTCCGATACCACAAAGGTCACCAGTACAAACCTTTACTCTTGACCTGATATTTCTTTCGACTCACGGTTTCTTAACTACGAAAACTTGACACCACGACCTCTTCTGAGAACTCTCAGGGCACCTGAGGTTCCTCTAGGTTGGTCAGGTAAGATTTCCTCTAGTCAGGACCCACAAGTAACCTTCGCGATTACAACTTCGACTTTGAGGTTATAAAACCGGTGGACTATGCTTCTCGACTGAGTAACCTTTTCTGGGACTACGACCCTCCCTAACCCCCGTCTTCCTCTTCCCCTGTTGTCTCTTACTCTACCAACCTACCGTAGTGGCTGAGCTACCAGCACCCAAACCCACCTGATGCCCTCAACGACTAGCTGTCCCTCCGGACCATACGACGTCAAGTACACCAGAATTTCTCAGCCTGTGCTGAGTCGTTGACTTGACTTGACTTGACTTACTACTATAAACCTCCACCTCTAATCACGAATATATTCTTTGGAAAAATATGTCTTCCTTTTTCACGTGGGAACGACGAGGAACGTACACTCCTGTGTCTCTCTACCGGTGCATACTTTATCTTTCACTCAGGGACGGTCCGACTGCGGGCGGAGACCTCGTGAGACTCATACTACTCCTCGAAGTCTTTACCCTCCCTCAGTTTGAAAATATCTAAACAACCTCTGTCCGTTAGTTTACAATAAGTATAACCCACACACACACACACACGAGTACACGAGTCAACACAGACTGAGAGACACTGGAGTACCTAACATCGGTGATCCGAGGAGACAGGTACCCTGAAAGGGGTGTTTTGACAACCTCACCCGACGGTAAAGGAGGAGGTCTCCTAGGAGAGTCGAGTCTCTAGCTTTGACACAGAAGACGTAGAGAACGGAACCGTTCACCTAGGAAGTGGTGACACGGTGGACCCTTCGGCGAGTACACCCACTTTCACTTTCACATCAAAGAGTCAGCACAGGTCGAGAAACACTAGGGTACCTGACATCGGGTGGTCCGAGGAGACAGGTACCTTAAGAGGTCCGTTCTTATGACCCCACCCAACGGTAACGGAAGAGGGTCCCTTGAAGGACTGGGTCCCTAGCTTGGGTCCAGAGGACGTAACGTTCGTCGAAGAAATGGTAGACTCGGTGGTCCCTTCGGGAGTACAACCATCCCCGTAGGTCGAACTTAACTACCCCAACCCCGTTCAAGGTGTCAGTACTATCCTTCTATTACATTGGAGTACCCTGAATAAGGTACCATCACTATCTTTCGGTTACATTAGAGTACCCTGAACAAAATAATCGGTTAAGTCACAAGGTGACAACGTCTAAGACTAGACTTACATATCATCATTAATTACATAGTATACGGACACATAGAGACACAGTACTCACGGTCTCTCCTCGGACGGTTAGTCGTTGTCGACACACACCTCTTTACGATTATTATTGAAACCCCGAGATATTGGATCATTAGGAAAACTCGATTTACAAAGACACTGACTAATAAAACTACCAAACGGAGACCGTTACCCTCGGTCGGAAGAAAGTCTCCGTAGGAAACCCAAAATATAAACAGTAAAGGTACTGTGTCGATGGTCCGTTGGAAAGTTTTACGTTGTCAATCGAACGAGGTCACCAGAATATCTTCAACTTACGGACTAGGGTCCTCAGGAACAGTGAGAGACCAGACTATCAGAGTAAAACCCAACTTCTTTAATCTGAGAATTGAATGTCACACCCTTCCCGGGTTATGAGGGGAAACAGTTCACTTTTACGTCATTGGTTCTCGTATTGGCTGGACCGGGGTCACCGTAACGTCGAAAAATAATATTTCACTATTAATGAGGGTATCCTTTTTGTAATAGGAATGGTTCTGAGAACTTTATTTTAACGACTGAGTTATACCGGTAGTTAATTATCTCTAAGGAGACATACACACTCGGATCGATCTTACCATAATAAATTAAATGAAGAAGTTTATGACCAAGTTTTGGATAAGACTAAAAACGGAAAAAACATACACACAAAATCAGAGATTCAACACAGACTGAGAGACACTGGGGTACTTGCCATCGAGAAGTCCGAAGGGACACGTACCCTAAAGGGTCCGTTCTTATGACCTCACCAAACGGTAAAGGAAGAGGTCCCCTAGAAGGACTGGGTCCCTAACTCGGGAGTAGAGAACGTAACCGTCCACTTAAGAAATGGTGACTCGACGGACACTACGGAAAATGGAAAATGTAAGAACTTTGTGACCGACTTTTTGATAAGACTAAAAAATGGAGAATGGAGGAGGACCAGGTGTCACCAGGTAGACATTGACAAAACAGTGGCTTACACCGACAGGGATCTTTCCACAATAAAAAAGAACGTACAAAGGACCCGTACGACTCAACGAAAATCAGCACAGGGTAAGAAACACTGGGGTACCTGACGTCGGGTGGTCCGAGGAGACACCCTACCCTAAGAGGTCCGTTCGTATGACTTCACCCAACGGTACGGGAGGAGATCCCCTATGAGTCAACTTAACACAAAGGATTTGTCAGTACAGATAGACCTTGGAATTCTACACTTGAATAATCCCTTTTTTTTTACCCAGAAACGTGTATATTAAAACTGAGAATTCTATTTTGGTAGGATAGAAATCTCACCCACGATTTAAGTTACCGACCACAAAAATAGTCTTCCGAACCTGTGTCTCTTGTATCTCTCGAAGTGTGACTCCTCCCGGGACACTTCGACGTACGTCTATAACCTGAACACGACAGTATTCGGTTCGTTATGGCCCCCGACTGTCTTCAATCTTCTCCGTTCCTTCCTAAGAAAGGATCTAAAAAGTCTCCCTCGTACTAGGACGACTATGGGACTAAAATCCGTAAATTAGAGGTCTGGACCCTCTCTTATTTAAAGACGACAAAAGTTGGTGGTTCAAACACTAGTAATCAATACCGTTGGAATCCTTTGAATTCTGACTCTATACTAGGTCCTGTCCTACCACCAAGATTTCGGTTAAAACTTTTGAATCCTAAGGTTGGACCGGGAAAAACCTGTACTGCGAGGAAAGAAATGGAATTAACGTTGGGGTCCAACCGGACTAAACATGTAAAAGGTCCATATCGAATCGGTTTTCTCCCCGATCACATAAGTTTGCATTACGACCAAGTCGGTAGATGTAAGAGGACACCTTGATTGTACCAGGAACCGGTATTAACCTTACCGGTGAACCGACTCATATGGACGACCGGCTCAAGAGGAGGTGTCAGAGTACTCCCGGTTTCGTCCCTGTATTACGACGATTCAGTGAAGTCAGCACAGGCTGAGACACGCTGGGGTATCTGCCGTCGGGTGGTCCGAGGGAGTAGGGACCCTAAGAGGTCCGTTCTTGTGACCTCACCCAACGGCAAAGGAAGAGGTCACGTACTTTCACTTTTCACTTTCACTTCAGCGAGTCAACACAGGCTGAGACTCGCTGGGGTACCTGACGTCGGGTGGTCCGAGGAGTCAGGTACCCTAAAAGGTCCGTTCTCATGACCTCACCCCACGGTAACGGAAGAGGCTCCCTGTATTACCTAGAGACATTTAATAAATCCTTACGAGAACAGGGACAAACCGGATTGAGAATATCTACTTTTCAGCTCCGTACTAACCCTCTTCCATTTGAATCTTGACGACCTTACTTTGTGTAACTAAAACGTCCTCATCTTCCTCTTGTTATTAAAACTGTAGACCTTTACATTAACGAGTCTGAGATGTACTACGTCCTCTCCTATCTGTGATTATTAGTATAAAGAAAATCTTAGTCGGGACCTCGGAAAGGGTGTTTCCTCTGTACTGGACCACAACAAGAGGATTTACCAACTTTATTATAAATTGAATAAACACCTAGACGGTAGGAGACGATCTGTCGAGAGTCATATTAAACTGGAACTCTAATCGAAGAGAATTAGAATGATCCTTCAAATAATCTTTGTCGTCCTCTACCAGGTCAAAAACGTGGAAGGTACTTTTTGTAGATAGTGGTGGGTACTCACAGACGGGTTCGGGGTAAGGACATAGACAATGGGTCAGTTGAGATACTCCGTGTACTTAAGGGAGTGGAACCACCATTTCCCATTCTACTGACTAACCGATGGAAATGGGTTATTGATGTTTTATTTCCAGATCTGAATCAATACCCTGACTTGACACTTGGGATTCCAGGTAGTCGATTTCTACTCCGGTGGAACGACCGTGATAGTTAGACACGAAGAGTTTGATTATATCCCGGTTGTTGACATTTGTTATAAAGGAAAGACTCGAAGACCACGCCTTTAGTCCGTAATTAAACGGAGAAAGGACGTTTATGTCGGTGCGAATGGAAACTCCAATAGTAGACTCTGGAAGATCACAAATTTCTTTGTAGCCATCTAGTCCACCAGGAGCCTACCGACACCACCAGAGAGGACAGTGAAAGAGACACCTCGAAGGACCTCTCTATTGACTGAGTAATAGATGTACATGGGACTACCGTCAATAGGAACACTACACTCAGTAGGTCAATCTTTTTAATGACTCTAAGGTGTGTAGTGACTGTAGTGTATCATAGACGGAAAGAGAAAGACTGAATGAAGTGAATCGTATTACGGGAGTTCTAGGTCCAGGTAGGTACAACGGTGCTTACCGTCCTAAAGGAAGAGAGAGTAGAGATTTAAAAGAAAATAGGTAAGTAGGTGACTACTTATGAATGTAACAAGGTATAGAACGGATAACACTTATTACAACGTTATTTGTATCTCCATATCTATAGAGAAGTTTAAGTAAAAGAAACATATATATGGGTACCTACCTTAACGACCTAGGGTACCATTAAAATCGAAATTAAAAAGTTCCTTGATGGTATGACAACAGGTATCACTGACATGGTGAAATGTCAGACTGGTTATCATGAATTCCTAAGGGAAAGGAGGTGTAGAAACGGTTGTGAACAATAAAGAATAGAAATCTCGTCTCTCATCTTACCACCAATGGTCTCGGAGTTCACACCCCCTTTACCCCTCTAAAACCAGTTTCTCATTTTTGAAGGTTAATATTCTACTTATTAAAGACCCCTCGAGTACATACCGTACCACTAATATCAATCGTTATTACATAATATATATATTTTCAACAATCATTTAGAAATTTCAAGAGTAGTGTTTTCCTTTACCATTAATACACTGTACGGCCTCTGTAATCGATTGTGATACCACCGTTAGTAAAATATTAGAGATTCACATAGTTCAGTTTGGTCAAAACGTGGAATTTGGATGTGTCACAATATAAAGTTAATATAGAGTTATTACGACCCCCCCCTTTACTTTTTTTTTACACCTCTTCAAACAGGGTCCGAAATCGACTTCGGGACCTTCCGTACACATAATGACAATGGAGTAACTGGTCTTAACGATACGACGGCGACGACGACGACGACGCAGTGAAGTCAGCACAGGCTGAGACACGCTGGGGTATCTACCGTCGGGTGGTCCGAGGGGGTAGGGACCCTAAGAGGCCCGTTCTTGTGACCTCACCCAACGGTGAAGGAAGAGGTTCTTAACGATATCTACTATCTTAATAGGAATACGTGGTCGTGTC
Source organism: Capra ibex (assembly GCA_006410555.1). Lineage (NCBI taxonomy): Eukaryota > Metazoa > Chordata > Mammalia > Artiodactyla > Bovidae > Capra > Capra ibex. The sequence continues at coordinate 10,277,724 of SJYO01041852.1, read as the reverse complement.
ACAGACACCAGTGATTATGATTACTGGCGATCATCCAGTGAGTCATTAGTAGCACGACATAGACCTAATTCCGGAGACCTGTCCACCTTTCTAGTTATGGATTTTAATTCCCCTTTAGATGGAATAAAAGACAGTACCCGACTCAACACAAGGGTGGTGGAGGGGGTTAGATCAAGTACCCAACTTCACGATTGGGGGTGACGACGTCCTACACTAACATAAACCTTTATTTTAAAATTTCTCGACTAAACTCAATTTTACTCCACCCCTAGATTAGGTTATAATGACCACAGAAAAATTCTTCTCCCTCTCTGTGGTCCCTACTTTTATGTGTCTCCTTTCCGGTACACTTTTCAATCGGTAGACGGTCGGATCGTCTCTTCGGAGTCTTCTTTGGTTTGGATGACTGTGGACCTAGAACCTGTAGATCGGAGACCTTTACACTCTTTTATTTAAAGACAACGAATTTGGTACTCCAGACACCATTTTTCTGTATGTAGTAACATGACGTGAAACGTCCGTACAAAAAACGTCTACCTTTCAAACACCGTTGGGTATAACTGGTTTAGACAGTTGTAGTAAAAGGGTCATCGTAAACGAGTGAAGTACAGAGACACATTGTAAAGCTATTAAGAGTGTTATCAAGTCTAAAAAGTGATAATCATATAAACAATACCACTAGACACTAACTAGTCACTAGAAACTACAATGACAATATTAACGAAATCGTGAAAAATGGTTAGTTCACTTTCAGCGAGTCAGTACAGACTGAGAAACACTGGGGTACCTTATCAGATACCCTAAGAGGTCCGGTCTTATGACCTCACCCATTGGCAAGGGAAGAGGTCCCCTAGAAGAGTTGGGTCCCTTTCTTGGGTCCAGAGGACGTAACGTCCGTCTAAGAAATAGTCGACTCGGTGGTCCCTTCGGGTGCTTATAACCTCACCCATCGGATAGGGAAGAGGTCACCTAGGAGGATTGGGTCCTTAGTTTGACCCCAGAGGAAGTAACGTCCGTCTAAGAAATGGTCGACTCGATGGTCCCTGCTCAAGATTCAGACAAAAATGGTTAACTCGTAAAATTTTAATTCAATACATGTAAAAAAAATCTGTATGACGATAGTGTGTGAATTTTCTGACGTCGTATCTTGTTGAAAATATTCGTGACCCTTTGGTTTTCTAAGGACACTGAGTGAAATAACGTTGTAAACGAAGTAACACCACCAGACCTTGACTTGGATATTATAGAGTCTCAATACGGACATGAAACAATACCGTCGGGTTGACTGCGTATGTGAAACATTCTAGCTGGGATTTTTAGACACCCTAAACAATTCGACAAACCAACGTCCTGGGTTCCTCGGACCAACTCCAGTCATGGTGGTCAAAGAGAGTAGGACGGTGTCCTTGAGATTACTCTACAACATACCTTGTTTAATTTACCTAGACCAAGGTCAGGAACACCAGTCTAATTAGTCTCACCCACTACCTTACCGAGTGAGTACTTTTTGAAGTGGTCTACAGTTCTACTAGATCTTTACTCCTTGCCAATAACAACCCTTTATGATACCAACAGAGTACAAAGACTTCTAGAACACTCGTCTCCGTGACTGACGGTAAAAACGAGTGGTAGTAACGAACCTATAAACATATCCTTATCGGAACTTTCTGTCTATTACAGACGGAGACTGTGTGTTCCGTCCGAATGAATGACAAGTATTGGTTTCTAAACTTAAGGGAATCGAGTCCAAAGAAAGGACACAACATTGGGTGGTACACACGTCAACAATAAGTCGGAAACACACCGGGAGACCTTTGACCCTGAGGTCTTTGACGATATTTTATACGATTACGAGTACGACGAACGTCACAGAACTCATTGGTTTACAAACAGTAACTGGGTCCTCCAAACACAGAAACCGGCTCGTAAGTACTTTGTAAATCGAAGATTTGTCACATTTGAGAGTCTGGGAAGTGTTATAAACTGTCAACCTCCTTTTAAGACGAAGAATAACTTTCCTTTTTTTTTGTGTCCTTTGTTAACTTCAGATAAAGTTTATTAGATAACCAGTCAACCCCCGGCTTCAGGGGAATTATAGACCCTTTTAAATTCCCAAAAATTAAGAGGGAAGGTAAAAGACGAGTAAAGATCTAGTCGACGTTACCTACGGAAGACCTGAGGATGTATTTAAACTAAATAAGAGACTTACACAATGAATAGAAATAACAATCCTACGAAAACACCCGTATATGTGTATAGTTTTGAGTATTTTGACACGTGAAATATATCCACGTCAAAAATACACCGTCAATGTGGAGTTATTTTGTCATTTTCTTTTCGTTTCCAAAAAAAAAAAAAAGACACGCACAACAAACACTGATAGGACAACCTAATATATAGAGTTTTGGGTGAGTGTGGATCTAAAAGTTATTTCATTTTATATACATTTTTATGAAAACTTATGTATATATATATATATATATATATATATATATTAAAACTTGACTTCTTACCCTGTTTATACCGTCTCTCCCATTTAAGTCTTCCAATTTAGTCCAATAAGTCCTCTGATCTTTTAGTGTTGGGTTGAAAAACGGTAAAAAAATTATGACATATAAAAGGAAAAGGTATACCAAGATTTGGTGATTTATACAATAATGAAAAGAAATTTTAAAAATTAATAATAAATTTTCCGTTATTTTTATTTAAATTTTCGGAGAATGTAAATGAATGTAAAAACGGTAAAGAAGACAATATGTAAGGAGTCGTTAGTTTGGAGGTAGATGGATAGTAAAAGAACTACGGACTTCCTGAAATATATTATATTTAAAGTTATATATAATTTTAATTCAATATTTTATATATATTATGTAATAAATAACACATTTAATATACAGTAAAATATCAAGTTCAGATGGTAATTCGAAAACATGTAGACCTTTACAAAATAAAATATAAAAAACCTTTAATAAAAATGGTTTATATCTTAAAACCAACTGTAAAAGAAAAAGAAAGTCATACACCTTCTACAAAGAAAGGACAAAGACGGAACGACGTAAGACTGTACTTTAGAAGTTAATAAACAGAGAGACATTTACTACACCAAAGGGGGACGGGGGGTCGACGAAAATTCTAAATAAAAATGTATATAAAAATTCGTTAAATTAAAACTATACGGAACCATATTAAAATAAGTGAAAACCATGAACTCTAAATAACCCGAAGAATTCTCGACACCGAATTCGAAAGTAAACTAAAGTTTTTCATTAAACCGGTAATGAAAAACAGGATAAAGGTGGGATGGGGAAAGAAAACCCCTGAATGTACATACAATCCAGTGAAACCGGCGGACCACACTTCTTGACTGAGTGACCTTTTTCTGGGACTACGACCCTTTCTAACTTCCGCCCTCCTCTTCCCCTACCGTCTCCTACTCTACCAACCTACCGTAGTGGCTGAGCTACCTCTACTCAAACTCGTTCGAGACCCTCAACCACTTCCTGTTCCTCCGGACCGCACGACGTCAGGTGCCCCAACGTTTCTCAGTCTGTGCTTACTCGCTTACTTGACTATGACTATCCAGTGAACTGAAACCGGTCGTCCAGTGATAAGAAAAGAAAAAAAAAGGTCAGAAAAAGAGAGAGTTAAAGTAGAACCTATCAAAGATAACGATACAGAATTTCAAATGATCAGTAAAGAAGAAATCACAGAGTAGACTGTAATTAGAGTACGTCCCACGGAACCCCAGGATCCTCCCTCACCTATCGTCTCTCCCCTGGGTCTTCGACCACATTAGTTCGTACCGATGGACACCCCACTTTCGATCACTTAGACGTCTTCCAGGGACCGTCGAAAACAACGAAGAAGTCACCACTTTTGACGACCCAAATAGGCAAGTCCGTCAAGTGACAGTGACCCATCACACCGAGAAGACGACACACTGAAAATGTCCATCAGAGACGAAAAGAAGGAACAAAGACACTCAGGACATACAGAACCGAAACGACCAGACCTACTCCTTTATTGGTTCACCCTGGAAGGACGGGACCTTCTGACCCCTTCGACTAATTAATGGACTGACCAAGAGGGAAAAGTTCCTTCTTATTGAGAAAGATCGACCCCTATAGGGTGAACCGAGACTCGTCAAACCTTCTACCCTACTACGTCGATCTTTACTTCGACAGAAGAGAAAGACACCCAAAAAGAGTCCAAAAACAACATGACACAACTTCAAAGACAACTAGAAGTACGCTTCTACCACCCCCCTACAAAACCAGAGAACCAAAGAACCGGTAGAACCAGATTTCAGAAGATCTTTTATCCACAAATACTCTCCTTTGAATAACCTGATCTAACAATTAGTTAAATTTAATAAATTGGTAAATAAAAATTTATGAAGTAGACTCCTTTGATGATTTGGTAAAGACCAATAATGATAACTGACATCAAGTTTCAATCGTAATTTCTGGTCATACACCGTTACATTTTGAGTCTAACATACAATAAAAATTGATGTGTCAGTGTATTTAATCTTATTAATTAAGTATTTAAACTTTGTATAAGAAAATATGGTATAAGTCGTACTTATACAGAAATTATATCGTGACTCTATTGAATAAATAACAAATAACTTAAAAATGGGAAAAATAACAGAAATTAAATTTTGGAGAAGGATATTAGAGGTACCGACTATTTCTTATAAATCCTTCTTACGTAAGAAATGAGTCTTATTCCGTGTTCCGTTTTAGAGTGACTTAGAATTACATACACTGCGTAAAATGTGTCCGAGGGTGTGAATCAAGAGTACTTGTTCATTTTATCTATACTGGTGAAGGACAAATGTCTATTCTTTAACCTAATTTACTCAATATGTCATAGTACGTGACCAATATCGTTTGTGGAGAAGGTTGTTGTATTCTACTGAGATGTGTACCTGTAGTGATCTACCACTTATGGTTTTAGTCTAACTAATATAAGAAACGTCGGTTTCTGTCTCTTCGAGATATGTCAGTTGTTTTTGTTCTGGTCCTCGACTGACACCGAGTCTGGCCCTTCTTGAGGAATAACGTTTCAAGTATGAATTTAACTTCTTTCATCCCTCTTGATGATCTGGTAAGTCCATACTGGATTCAGTTTAGGGAATACTAACATGTCACCTTCACTCTTTATCTAAGTTCCGTAATTTAGACTATCTCACGGACTTCTTGATACCTACCTCCAAGTACTGAAACATGTCCTCGGATACTAGTTTTGGTAGGCGTTCTTTTCTTTACGTTTTTCCGTTTTACTAACAGGTTCCTCTAGAATGTTTATCGACTCTTTTCTTCTCTTCGTCTTCCGTTTCCTCTTTTCCTTTCTATATAGGTAGACTTACGTCTTAAGGTTTTTTATTGTTCTTCTCTATTCTTTCGGAAGGATTTACTAGTCACTTTTATTTATCTCCTTTTATTATCTTACCCTTTCTGATTTCGAGAGAAGTTCTTTTAATCTCTATGGTTCTCTTATAAAGTACGTTTCTACCCGTGTTATTTTCTTTGTCATAACTGGATTGTCTTTGTCTTTTATTATTCTCCACCGTTCTTATGTGTTCTTAATATGTTCTTTCTAGAAGTACTGGGTCTATTGATGTTACCACACTAGTAAGAGGATCTCGGTCTGTAAGACTTCACACTCCAATTTACCCGGAATCCTTCTTAGTGATGCTTGTTTCGATCACCTCCACTACCCTAAGGTCTACTCGATAAATTTTAGGATTTTCTACTACGACACTTTTACAACATGAGTTATACGGTCGTTTAAACCTTTTGAGTCGTCACCGGTGTCCTGACCTTTTCCAGTCAAAAGTAAGGTTAGGGTTTCTTTCCGTTATGGTTTCTTACAAGTATGATGGCGTGTTTACGTGAGTAGAGTGTGTAATCGTTTCATTACGAGTTTTAAGAAGTTCAATCCGAAGTTATCATGTACTTGGTTCTTGAAGTCTACAAGTTCGACCTAATTCTTTTCCGTCTTCTTGGTCTTTAGTTTAACGGTTGTAGACAACCTAGTATCTTTTCGTTCTCTTAAGGTCTTTTTGTAGATGAAGACGAAGTAACCGATGTGATTTCAGAAACACATCTAGTGTTGTTTGATACCTTTTAAGAAGTTCTCTACCCTTAAGGTCTGGTGGAATGGACGGAGGACTCTTTAGACGTGCGTCCAGTTCTTCGTTGTCAATTTTAGTCTGTACTTTGTTACTTGAACAAGGTTTAACCCTCTTCTTATGCAGTTCCGATATGTAACAGTGGGACGAATAAATTGAATATACGTCTCGTGTAGTACGCTTTACGACCCGAGTCACTTCGTGTTCGACCTTAGTTCTAACGGTCCTCTTTATAGTTATTGGAGTCTATACGTCTACTGTGGTGGGAATACCGTCTTTCACTTCTTATTGATTTTTCGGAGAACTACTTTCTCCTCTCACTTTTTCAACCAAATTTCGAGTTGTAAGTTTTTTGATTCTAGTACCGTAGACCAGGGTAGTGAAGTACCATTTATCTACCTCTTGTCACTTTTGTCACAGTCTGAAATAAAAAGACCCGAGGTTTTAGTGACTTCTACCACTAACGTCGGTACGTTAATTTTCTGTGAACGGGGAACCTTCTTTTCGACACTGGTTGGGATCTGTCGTAAAAAAAAAGGGGTTGTAAAAAACTCCAATAAAAAATTTTAATTAAATAAAAAATAACTTCCTATTAACTTTCGTCTCTACAATAAAACGACTGTTTGCAGGCAGATCAGTTTCGACACCAAAAAGGTCATCAGTACATACCTACACTGTCAACTTGGTACTTCTTTCGACTCGTCACTTCTTAACTACGAAAACTTAACACCATAACCTCTTCTCAGAACTCTCAGGTAACCTGACGTTCCTTTAGATTGGTCAGATAGGATTTTCTCTAGTCAAGACTTATAAGTAACCTCCCTGGCAACTTCGTCTTCGAGGTTATGAACCGGTGAACTATGCTTCTTGACTGAGTAACCTTTTCTGGGGCTACGACCCTTTCTAACTTCTGTCCTCCTCTTCCCCTACTGTCTTCTACTCTACCAACCTACCGTAGTGGTTGAGTTACCTGTACTCAAACTCGTTCGAGGTCCTCAACCACTACCTGTCGCTTCGGACCATACGACGTCAGGTACCCCAACGTCTCAGTCTGCGTTGACTCGGGAATTGACTTTTTTGACAGTCACAGTATATCCATCTTTTATGTTTGAGACAAAAAAATATGAACTGAGTTATTTATAAACAAAGAAAATAAATCTCTCCCATAATATTTAAAAAATTTTAACCAGGAGTTTTCTGTCAGAAATGAGTACTACTACATGTGATGATGTCAAAAAGTCTTTATAACGTTTTTGGTTAGAAACATATTCTTAACAAAATTTGATCTACACTATAAACAGTAATTATATAATGATGACTTAAAAAAAGGTTCTCAGACTTTTCTTACCATTAACAATCCCAAGATGACATTTCGTATGACTTGTTTTTCGTATTAGTAAATTTATTACCTTCTCCCTTAAAAAGTCACATGTTATCGTAAAATCTCAACTATAGTATTTTCTCAAAAAATCTGGTTTACATCTGTGACTGTCGAAGGAATAATTTATTAAAGAAATTTGAATTTCCAAAACCTCTTTACAAGACTTTTCAGGGAGTCTTCAGTAGATTAAAAAGGTATGAACTGAAACCCCTCAACATTAAACGACATTTAACGGTGCAACAGAAACTCGGTAAAAGTATGTAGAATAAACGACAGAAAGCGACATTGAGAGAGTCACCGAGAAGCAATTGTTAACAGACAACAGGGTCTAGAGTGTGTTCGAGTTGTCGAGGGGTCCAGTAGAACTTAGTGATACGTTACGAATACTACTAAAGAAAAACAACGAAATATTTACTTCCTTGTTACTTTCACATTTTTTTTTAGAAACAAACACCACCAGGTTTAAGGTGACCTATAACGAGTCAAAACAGTATTTGAACAAAGTATAACATGATACATTATACAATAAGTATATTAAGAGTCCTCACGTGAATAAAAGTATAAAAGAGATAAGGAAATCCGTTTAGGAGGGCCAAAAATAAAAAGAAGACAAAGGTTCCGAGACGTAAGTAAAAGTGTAAAGTAATCATCAATTAAATTTTTACGTTAATCTTTCTTAAGGAAACTCCCATCTTCCGTTTTTAACCGAAGAAAGACGAGTTAAGAACAATTTCTCGTACCCTTCTAAGAAAAGTTGATTCTTGCAAATCTTGTCTCCGGTTTTTTTTTAGAGATCGTTTAATAACGATAAAACCGTAATCATATCATACACATACCGGTAATTTATTTAAAACGGGGGATGTAAACAGAAAATCCTCCTAAATCGTCATTAATTGGGTCAACTTGCCATTCGAAAACTAGGGACCCAAGAAATTTTCATTTTTGTCGTGTCATACAAAGTCCAAGAGAAATTGTTTTATAGTCCAATAAAATGGGACACAAATTAGGAGTCGAAACTTATCACATGTACTTTGTACTGAGAACTCAATTCTCTCAGGTTTCATAGGCCCTTACAAAACATTTTAATAGGTCCTCTGAAAGAATTTTATGAGGGTTTACGTGGTCCCAGTAAACGTGTTGAAGTCTTACAGACATCCTATATGGTTACATAGTTCCATACCGTCGAAGACTAATGACTGAAAAACGAAATTATTCTCGTTTAATAAGACCCCTTTTACTTCATCTTTCAACATTTCCGTACCTCCAGAAATATTCGTACATTTTGTTATAGGGTCCCTTCGAATTTTAGTCTTCCTAGAACTGACAATCGTCGACTAATCAACAAAACAGTTCTACCATCTATCAGTAACAATCGGTTTTAAGAGACCAGCTACTAAGACACAATTTTTCAAGAGGTATAAAAAATTCTCGAAACAAAATAAAAGAAAGAAATAAAAACGACCCGCCCAGAAGAGACACAGTCGATGAGGAATCAACGCCACGCGTCCGAAGAGAACGACACCTAGGGTCCTCGATCCCCTGTGTCCGAAGGCATCAGCGACGAGTGCCCGAGGCATCAACACCGAGTGCCCGAGATCCCGTGTCAACGTTAGCAACACAACGTGTCTGAATCGACGAGGTACCGCACACCCTAGGAGGGACTAGTCCCTAGCTTGCGGACAGAGGCCGCAACCGTCCGTCTGAAAGGTTGTGACTCGGTGCCCCTTCGTTTACAAGAGGTATGATTACCGGACCCTAACACATTCCTTTTAACTCTTCAGGTTCTTTCAGAATCGGTAATTGTCCCCGGTCTCTCGTATTAACATGGGGTCTCCCCTTCTTCTAAGTCTCTAATAAAGCATACTCCTACGAGGGTTGAGGTTGTAACTAAACTATGTAACTAAGTGGTAATACCTGATGTATAATTTCTAAACATTCGCACTGACTCACACATGAGACCACATCTGAACGAACGTAAGTTTGTGATCGAGACGATGAATCACATAGTAGAAACGAGGTCAAAAGTATAGACATTTTACCCCAGGATTCTCATAGACAAAATATCAATCGATACTCGTCATTACCTATACTTGAACCCGTCTGAAACTCTCTACCACTCCCTGTCCCTCCGAACCGCACGACGTCAGGCACCCTAACGCCTCAACCTGTACTGACCCGTTCACTCGTTCTTGTTGTGCTTGTCATTTCGTATGTGACTACGTTTCGTGAATTTCGTCAGACCACGTTCCATGAATTATTAAAAATCACATTAATAATGTGAATTTCAAGATTTTATGATAAGTAATGACGTCAAAGTTATATAAAGAAGAACTTGTAAAAAGACACAACAAACCCTTGTTAATCACAAGAAACTGAACTTTGGAATATACGAACTGAAAGTTGTAGTCTTCTCACTCCCATCTTGTACGGGATCTTAATACGTCCCTCGAATTATAGGGGACCTCTGTGACTATTCTAGAAAGCAACCATCCTAGACTGTCCCAGTAGCGACTCCCGAAACCTAGTCATCTCTTTTTTGGCCTCAAGATCAAGATTGAGACGGTTACTCATAAACTGAATCCTATTTATTATTTTAAATTACGCTGCTAGAAATACCGGTACTGTTCGATATGTCGGAGAGTAAGATTTTGAAGACACGTTTGTGTATCTTCATAAATATATGGAGTCAGGTCATCATTTACATAATCTGATAGTATTTATATTAAAAGAAAAAAAAAGAAAATACCCATACGTAGCAGAGGTTTTTCATATAAATTAATAATGTAAAAAAGTTTAACATTCATATCAACTAAATGTTATAATATCAAAGTCAATATATTGTCTTGAATTTATAAAAAGGTCCAATATGAGGTAAATTTTAATAACATCTTATAACCGATATAAAGGACACGACATCGTATAGGTAATTAAAAAAAAAATAAGCTCGTATTAACGAAATGTTACGACACCACCAAAGACGATATGTAGTCACTTTTAGTCAGTATTAATAGACATACAGAGGAGGGAGAACTCGGAGGGAGTGGAGGGACGGATAGGTAAAATATGTCTCATCAAACATGGAGAGTTGAGGGATGGGGACAAGTCGGAAAGAGATGGGGAAGGTGTCTATCATTAGTGGTCAGACAAGAGATATGGACATTCAAACAAAGACAAAACGGTATAAGTAAGCAAACAAAATAAATTTTTTAGATTCGAGGTAAAAATAAAAAAGAAAACAACCTCATATCAATGACTTGTTATAATATATTCAACAACAAATCAGTCGGGTGGTCCGAACAGACAGGCACCCTAAAGGGTCCGTTCTTAAGACCTCACCCATCGGTAAAGGAAGAAGTCCCCTAGAAGGACTGGGTCCCTAACTTGGGTCCAGAGGACGTAATGTCCGTTTAAGAAATGGTAACTCTGTGGACCCTTTAGGTAATATATTCAATGTCCATGTTGTACAACGACGACCACCATTTTCACCTGATATTTCTTTCGACTCGTGGTTTCTTAACTACGCAAACGTGACACCAACAACCTCTTCTGAGAACTCTCAGGGAACCTGACGTCCCTCTAGGTCGGTCAGGTAGGATTTCCTTTAGTCAGGACCCACAAGTGACCTTCCTGACTACAACTTCGACTTTGAGGTTATGAAACCGGTGGACTACACTTCTCGACTGAGTAAACTTTTCTGGAACTACGACTTTTTCTAAATCCCGTCCTCCTCTTTCCCTACTGTCTCCTACTCTACCAACCTACCGTAGTGACTGAGTTACCTGTTCTCAAACTCGTTCGAGGTCCTCAACCATTACCTGTCCCTCCGGACCACACGACGTCAGGTACCCCAACGTTTCTTAGCCTGTACTGACTCACTGACTTGACTTGACTTGACTATGAGGTAAATATCAATATTTTATAACCAATATAAGGGGTACAATATGTCATATAGGAACAGTAATCGAAAAGAAAAAAACCAAGGTGTATACTTACTATTGTTTGTCATAAATAGAAAGAGATTGAATAAACAGATTCGTATTATGGGTACATCAACGCTTACTATCTTAAAATAAGAAAAAAAAAATTACTGATTGTCAGGTATGATACATATATACTGTAGAAATAGGTGATTAGACAACTATCTGTACAACGAAAATGTAAAACTGACAACATTTATTACGACGATACTTGTGACCCCACGTACACAGAAAAACTTAAACACAATAAAACAAACCTAAATGTAGGTCCTCACCTTAAAGACCTAGCATACCATCAAGATCAAAATCAAAACTGCTTAGAGTTTATGAGAGAAGGTGTCACCGATGTGGTCAAATATAAAGATGATTGTCACATGGTCCTAAGGGAAAAGGATGTAGAAACGGTCGTAAACAATAAACACCTGAAACAAAACTGTCGGTAAGACTGTCCATATTCCACTGCAAAGTAACACCAAAACTAAACGTAAAGGGACTACTAATCACTACATCTCGTAAGAAAGTACACGAATAACTGGTAGATATACAGAAGAGATCTTTTTTTAGATGAGGTTAGGAGACGGGTAAAAGATTAGTTCGACAACAAAAGAACTATAACCCAACATACTCGACAAATATATAAAACCTATGACCCGTATAATAAACGTTTATTAGAGAGTAAGTCATCCAAAGTCCTTTGGTCGGTCTTCGCACCCGTCAAAGTTAGACAAAAAAGACAGTACAAAACCCTTATTTGTTCATACACGTACGAGAAGTGTGTGTCTCAGATCCAAAAAAAAAAGAAATAATAATAATAAATTTTAAATATTATATTATAGCCAAAACGGTGTGTAGTTGTACTTAGGTGGTGCCCATATGTGCACAAGGGTTAGGGCTTGGGGGGAGGGTGGAGGGGGGGGTTGTAGTAGGGAGGCCCAGTAGGGTCACGTGGTCGGGGTTCGTAGGACGTGGGACGTAGTTTGGATCTGACCGCTAAGTAAAGAATATACTATCATATGTACAAAGTTACGGTAAGAGGCTTTAGTAGGGTGGGAGAGGGAGAAGGTGTCTCAGGTTTTCTACCAAGATATGTAAAAAGAATGTCGGGAAGATATCCGGGGTAACCAAAAGTTTGGTCGATTCCCCTGTACAGGAGGACCACAACCTGGGGTCTCGACCCCGTGGGTTGCACACCTACCTTGGTAAGTGAGGGATCCCTCTTACACACCCAGGATATTAGGGAGAGGAGAAGACGTAGGAGAGGGTCTCCATGTCCAGGACTGGACAAACAAAGGGAAGGGAAGGATGGGTTAAGTCGAACCTAAAAAGTATGTCAGAGACGATATCTTCCAAGAAAGTAGGTCAGAGGTCAGTCAAAAGTCACTCTTGGCGAGGTGTACATCTACACAAAAACTATGCAAGTACCTTCGTCTACTCGAGACACAGGACGAGACGGTAGAACTGGCGGAGGTAGGTATTTATTTTCAAAATTACGACTATCACAAATTCAAAAGTTTCAAGAAAATTTTTGTAAAATTATCATTGGTGGAATTTGTTAATGTAATGTAATCAAATACATACCGTTGAGATGACAATTTTTAGAAATGTGGATTTTTAAGGGATAACAAAAAGCGGCGACACCGTCATCAGTGCTCATATGAGTCCGAAGTCTTCTCCGAACGGAGGTCCCAGGAAGCGACTCCGTTTTTCTTCCAGACCAACCTGGGGTTACTCTGATTACTTTAGCGGTTACGGTTGAGGGCGGTCGTCTAGGTCTTCGACTAGTTTCTACCCGACTAGTAGACCTTCGGACACCGACGGGTAAGGGCCCGAGCTACGACTCTTCCATTGGACCTACTCCTCCTACTCTCAAGACGCGGTCGACGAGTCCGTTATGACACGTAGATTCTTCTAATTGGAGTTGTACATAGTGTCGGACATGGACTTCCACTTCCCATTACACAAGTTTTTGTTCGCCTAAGAGTACCTTGTATAGGTGTCGACTTCCGTCTGGTCCGAGAGTTCTTCGAAGACCACCTGGTCCGACTCCTGACGTCCAGATTCTGGTTCCTTCGGGCCTTCGGGGTCCTTCTCACCGAGGTCCGGTTCTTCCTCCCTTAGTAGTTCTGACAGGTTCCTCCTTCTCTGGTTCTTTATTTCAAGAGGGGGAGAAGAGACATGTATCACCGGAGTTGTTAACGTATCCAGTGAGTAAGTTATTTTTTGTTCGGAAATAGACGGATTTTTTTTTTTTAGGGGTAGTAGTAAATCAAAAATTCATCTTCATTAGTAAAACGTAGTCAAGTAAGTAAGTCACGGTATCAAAATATATGAAAGGGAGACAGGGGAGAAAAAGTGTAAATAAGTTACAACTTACGTATGATACTTAACTTTTAATACAATGTGTTTAATAAAATAATTTAAGAAACTTAAAAGTGTTACTACAGATTGGAGGTGTTCTTACATTCTTCCTTTGTTTAATAGTTTCCGTTGAAATTTTGTTTTTTCTACTCCTGTAGTATACGTAAAATTTATTCGATTCAAACTGACACTTGTACTTTATTTGAAACTTAAATACGTTCCTTTCTTCTTCTTTTATAAAGATGTCTTTCTTTTCACCCCCGATTCTTAGGGAACGTGAGTATTTAAGATCTGTGTAACGAGAGCGGTGTTAAAAATTCAAATCACGTTCTCGGACAATTTACAACGACTGCTCTGGACTAATTTTTAACTGTGTCCGGTATCTACAAATTACAGACCGTGAATGTGATGAGAATTAAAACAAAGAGACATTTCTTACATACTCCTCCTTTCGGAAAAACTCACTTTAGATCCGGTTCGTTTGTATACCACCGCCCTAAAGAAAATCTACTTCATTAAATTTTGACTCTAAGAGTCTCTTCTTAAAAAAAAGGGACTTCTGAAAATATTGTCATAGGAATTTTAGACCAGTACTGTTTGACCTCTTTTACTAGGAAATTTTGGACTTTTATACGAGTTAAGTGAAGAGACTTTAGTCAGGACCCTTTTATAGGTATAGTAAAACCTTATCGTTTGTCTAAACAGGTCACCTTAAAACGGTCTCTTCTTCATTACATCTGTACAATCCGAAATGACACCTCTCTTCGCAGGGAGAGACGATTACTAAGTGCTTGTCCTTCTACTCCGTAGGAATGTCGATAATGGAGGAGAGAATTCGACTTTATGGTACGACAAGTGCAGTAACATATGTACAAGTGTGTGGACACTACCTAAGTACAGTTACATACCGTTTTGGGTTATGTCATAATATTTCATTTTATTTCATTTTTATTTTAATTTTTTTTACACAGTAGTGACATATAATAATATGTGTTAGTAATCTGAGGATAAACTTTGTTTGTTTTGTTTTGTTTTATGGTAATGTAGTGTTTCGTGATTCAGAAAATTGATAATGAAGTTGGATCGACTTGAAGATGTAATTATAGTGGAACCAATGATTCTATTTAAGATAAAATTTTTTCGTTCGTAAACATTCTGAACGAATTAAGAGACGGTGAATTATCGATCTGTAATAATAATGTTACCTATCGTAATCATTATTGCTAATAGTATGTTAACGGGGAATATCCTTCTATTAGTGACACAAGTAGTATATCATAATTTATTCCGTGAAACGAAGATAAAAGAGTAAATTAGAAAGTTTGTAAAGGTTTTACGATAAAATACATACTCCTTCAACGTGTGTCTCTCCAATTCGTACACCGGTTTCAGTGTATTGATTGTTAATTGTATCGACACTAAGTTTGTGTCCATTCGAAATTATGTCCAATTTCGTTATCCTCTTCCGAATAGCCTCCTTCGTAGAAAATTTGACAAAATTTTTGATCAGTACTGAGCTACTCCTCTTATGTAAAGACTACACACCTTAGTACACCGGTAGTTTCCCCCGGTGATTCCGTCTTTTACACACCCCTTATGCACACATACTTGTTTGCTCTCTACCTACCATTTCTTATGTCTCTTTTTAGGATGTAGTGAGTTATGTCACTAACAGAGACGTTCTTTCTTTCAATTAATCATAGTCCGATTATATTAATGAACCTTTTTTAGAGTTCCAAACTCCCCTTTTTAGAAACTTCTAATGGATATAAAGTACATACCCCTGTTGACTTTCTATAAACGTCTTTAAACACTTTACTCTTTCTTATGGTGAGGGTATCAGTGGGACCTCTTTTGTTTTTCTTTTCTCTTAGGGACTTTTTTAAACGATTGACTCCTTTGTTGTGAGAGTTCTAACCCAACCCACACGAATCATCTTTCTTTAGTCCCTACCCTTGTCACTTTGAATTTCAACAACACATTTTCAAAAATTGTAATAAATTTTATTACGTCTACAGTCTGTCAAGTATTTTCATTTCTATTTGTCACATTTCATCATTATTTTAGGTTCGATTCAAGAACTTAGTAAGGTTCTTTTGTTGTTGTTTTTCCTTTATAATTCCTCCACTAATCCCTATTTCATTTCAAAATAAAGTTTTACTCCCTCACTCATCAATAACGAAGAAAGAACTATTATAATCTTTTTATGTACAAGTGTAAATTTTTATACTTATAATAATAATTATCTTAATTTTTCTTCTATATGTTGTGGATCGAGTAATTCTTTGTCGTACTCAAGTTGTTGGAACATATTATGTACTTTTATTTTCATTTTTTCTTCGTATTTTTAACGACTCCTTCATATTTCAGTGTTCATTCAATTGAATATGTCAAAATGTTATTTATACTAACTCATATCTAAGAATAATTCTATTTACAATATGTTATTAAGTTACTATACGATAGTACTTTGTTTTTACTTTACAGTGGGATTTTCTTTTAATTTTACTTACAACTTTCATAATGGGTAAGTAACTTTCGTCTTTCTTTAATTCCCGTCGTTATTATTATTGTCTTGTATATTATTAAGTTCCCTTTACCTAATTTTTGTAGTTCTCTTAATATATATAAACTTTTACAGGTTAGATGTTATTTCTATATCACTAGTGTCTGTAAGTGCAAAGTCTACTGTATCAAGGTTTTACACACTTCGTTTTTGTTAATTTTCATGTTTTTACATTTTCCCTTCTTCAATGTCCGTTTATTTCATCCTCCAAAAAAAGAGACTCACAAAAAGCCACTTCATCTATTTTTTTGATACATATATAAATGTGTATACACCATGTCGGGAGCACCGAGTCGTCATTTCTTAGACGGACGGTCACATCCCCTTTTTCCTCTCCACCAAAACTAGGGACCAGGTTCTAAGGGGTCCTCTTCTTTTATCGTTGGGTGAGATTAAAAGAACGGACCCTTTAGGGAACTCGTCTCCTCGGACCGCCCGATGTCAGGTACCGTAACGTTTCTCAGTCTACGGTGAATCACTGATTTGTTGTCGTTGTTGTGTGTACATATGAGTGGGTCTCGGTCCGCAGGACCTCACACTTCGGTTCACCCGGAATCCTTTGTAATGAAACTTGTTTCCATCACCTCCACTACCTTAAGGTCGATTCGATAAAGTTTAGGATTTTGTACTACGACAATGTCATGACGTGAGTTATATAGTCGTTTAAACCTTTTGAGTCGTCACCGGTGTCCTGACCCTTTCCACTCAAAAGTTTCTTCTTCCCGTTCTGTTTCTTTCAAGTTTGATAGTATGTCAACACCAGTAAAGGGAGTTCGATCCGAAGTTGTCATGCACTTGGTTATTTTAAGGTCTATATGTTCGACCTAAATCTTTTCTGTCTCCTTGGTCTCTAGTATAACGGTTGTAAACAACCTAGTGTCTCTTTCGATCCCTCAAGGTCTGTTTGTAGATGAAGACGAAGTAACTGATGTAAATTCGGAAAACTGACACACCTAGTGTCGTTTGACCTTTTAAGAAGTTCTCTACCCTTATGGTCTAGTGTAATTGGACAGAGGACTCTTTGGACATACGTCCAGTCCTCCGTTGTCAATCTTGACTTGTACCTTACTACCTGACCAAAGTTTAACCTTTTCCTCATGTAGTTCCGACATACAACAATGGGTCGAATAAATCGAAGATACGTCTCATGTAGTACATTTCACGATCCGACCTACTGAGTGTTCGACCTTAGTTCTAAAGTCCCTCTTTATAGTTGATGGAGTCTATACGTCTACTACGCAGATTACCGTCTTTCACTTCTTTTTGATTTCTCGGAGAATTACTCTCATTTTCTCCTCTCAGTTTTTCGACCGAATTTTGAGTCGTAAGTTTTTTGATTCTAGTACCGTAGACCAGGGTAGTGAAGTACCGTTTATTTACCCCCTTTTCACCTTTGTGACGGTCTAAAATACTTTTGATACTGTTGGGGTCTGTCGTATAATTTTTCGTTTCTGTATTAAAACGATTGTTTCTAAACATACCAGTTTCGATACCAAAAAGGTCATCAGTACATGCCTACACTCTTAACCTGGTATTTCTTCCGATTCGTTACTTCTTGACTACGAAAGTTTAACACCATACCCTCCTCTGAGAACTCTCAGGGAACCTGAAGTTCCTCTAGTTCGGTAATCTAGGATTTCCCTTAGCTGGGACTTATAAGTAACCTTCCTGACTACCACTTCAACTTCGAAGTTATGAAACCAGTGGACTACACTTCGTGATTGAGCAACCTATTCTGGGACAGACCCTTTCTGACTCCCGTCCTCCTCTTCCCCACTGTCTCCTACTCTAACAACCTATCGTAGTGACTGAGTCACTTGTACTTAAACTCGTTTGAGACCCTCTGTCACTTCCTGTCCCTTCGGACTACACGACGTCAAGTACCCCAGGCTTTCTTAGCCTGTGCTGAATCTCTGATTTGATGTCACTGTTACATTATATATGAAATATTAAGACAAAATATACCCGAAAACAGGAACAGGTCATAAAAATGTACGTAATGTATTTTGATAGAAATTTATACACTTTCTGGTCATTTGTCTCTGGGTGACGAAATAATGATTCTAGGAACGAGGACTTTCTCACCTTCTCTATTCCACCTGACCTCTGTTTATATCCTTCACATGGTTTAAAGATCAAAGTTTCCGAAAGTCAACATTAAAGATCGCTCAGATTCCGGTCATATTTGGTCAACGTTGACCTGTACTTCATTAAGTGAAGACATTAGATTTTGAAAATCTACGATAGGACCCACAACCAACTCCTGATAATAACTATAAATGATATCGTTTTCTTTATATGAACACAAGTACAAATTAGATTATAAAGTAGATAAAAGTCAAAGGTAAGGATAACCCCCATTTAAGAGAAAATGTCATAAATTTGTGGACAAAGGGTTCTACAAACCGACTACTTACGACTTGGTCACATAATTATTTTTATAGCTCGTGTCAGTCTGGTATCTGTTTCTCCCGAGTCTAATTTAACAGACTGATTCCTTAGATCTTATTCTTTGTATGAACAGTCATGGTCGACGTACCCTATCGGTATAATACTCTATTCGTCTTTTCCTTGATCTCGTCTTACCAGTTTCGAATTTTTACGACACCCAGGATACACTCTTCGCCGATTTAGGATTATAGTCTTAATATAAAACAAGCAAGAAATATCAGTGAAATATATATTGGTATCTCACATCCAAGTCACTTTTAATTTCGTAAAAACAAAAATCCACCGCTTTACTTGTCCCTCCTAGGAAGGACTGATTATCCCTTCGTTAAGACGACGGTTCTCATTCCTTTTAGATCCAATTACCGTAAGGAATTTCTTGTTAGAATTACTCCGGAAAAACAATTTTTCTCCGAAGGTAAAAGACGGAGTAAAGTATTTGTTTCTGTTATTTCTTCAAAGGTTCTAGTCAATAAAGTATAAGTTCTTTTTGATTCGTCTATCGTGACAGACACCTCCTCGTATTAGAGAGGAATATACATCTTGGACCAACGAAAACCCGAACCATGACTTCACTCACCTTAGACACAGACTTTCGAATCTCGACGGTGTCACTCTTACAAGATCTTTCCATATAAAAGATTCCAGAACTGACCTTTGATTCAGAGTTACAGGTTCAAATCGTAAAGAGTGAGACATCTTTATCTTGACCAAAGTCTTTTTTAAATCCTTTACAATTTCGTTTACCAAGTAAACGACATATGACCCTAACCGTCACATACGAAGAGGTATCGAGATCTGAGAGTAATGTGTCAGTATGAGAACCTCTTAAAGTTCAAATATCGTAAATTCACCCCCATTAAAGATATAAACATTTTCCAACAATCAATAACAGTTTACTTCCCTTCATACCCTTAACCTTATTTTGTTAACAAAAAGTAAGACTTTTTTTGTACTAAAAGGACTATCTGGTCCATTTTAGGCATACGAATAGACTACGGTAAACCAAATTTATACCAGATGGATATGACATACAATCATTTTCTTACTGTTCCTTCCACACGAATATGTTTTATATTTAACGGTGAATTACATTTTATAAACTAAAACATTCTTTTCACACTTTACCTTGAATAGTCACGTTATTTAAAAATAAAATTTTAGTAATCGAGGTTAAACAGAGGTGTTCACTTTCCTCTTTCGCTATTCACTTAAACATTAATTCTTCCATGTATAAATCTCTATGAAAAAAGAACTCATTCTTACAAAGTGATGAGTGTCTTTTACTTTTCATTAACCAACATAAACCAAAATCGATAATATGACTACAAGAGATCAATGAGAAAAGGTTAAGGTTTTAGTTAATTTTCTTTCGAAACGTATATAGATAAAAACACTAAGAAAGTTTCAATAGTCAATAAAGAGTACAATTAAAGAGACAATACAATTTTTGTAGAGTTTATATTGATCGATTTAGTATGAAGGGAATGTCAAATCATTCGACGTAAATGTGACCGTTTAGAGAGTCGATGGTAAATAATTCAAATTACACCGGTGATCATTGACAAGTTATCACATTGGTAAAAGATTACACAAGAAATGTCGTATGGTATTACATATTTTGGGTCTCCTGATTTTCCTTAAATATCACCTTATCGTACTGTAATTGAACTATTCCGAAAGGTAAGTAGAAGTTTTTAAAAAATTTTTTTTAAAATTTGTGACCACTGAGACAAAGTTGTCACACCTTATGCTCTTCATCAAAAAGTGAGATCAATTTATTACAGAACTATAACATCTAAGAAGATTCTTTCACATGTGTAGACACGGACTGACACAAATTACACAAGTCCTTTACAACACCCTTTTTACGGAAGGAACATAATGACCAATGTTGAATGTATAAAGTTCAATTGACAATGTATCCTGAAAGTTTATAAATAATAAAAAAAGGAAATTTCTTCTTACGACTCTGTCTTTACAAAAATTCTTAAAAGAAGTAAACCAAAGTTTTTTTCGGACCTTTAAATTAAGATTACAAAATTTTTGATAGAATTTCTTTTACTATTTCCTTATTAAGGTAAGAGTTTTTTTGGGAGTTTTTTATAAACCCTTTTTCAATTATCCTATATATATCGAAATATATTTCCCGTCTGTCATACTGTGATGAAGAGGTTTATTACGTGTAATAAAGGAAGATAAAGGAACTAGTAAAATTATTCTTTTCTTTCTTGATCTCGGGTCTTAGTCCTAAATTAAGTCTCTCTTTATTTTTTGAATAGTCCTCATTCCATTAAACATCTGTGAGGGATTTACGACGTATTATTTTTACTTTGAATTTTTATATCTTAAATTAAAACACTTTATAAAATTAACTATCGAAAGAAATAAAGGGAGGGATTGAGACGTTTTTGGACTTTTCGTTTAATAATTGTTGATGTTTTTCATAACGTCAGATTCTTACTTGACTCGTTTGACTCCCTGTATCATTAAAATTATGGTGTAAAATTGTCCAAAACCTTCCGTTCCTCTTACTTTTTTTTTTTTAGGCGGTTTTTACATTAGAACTTTCTTTATCTTTTCGTGTTTATAAGAAAGTAAAATTTTTATGCAATAATTATTATGAAATAATTACGATAAGAAAATCAAAACGACATAAATGATACCAATATAGTCTACAGTCGTAATTCCCTTCGAAGGACTTCCCACATACATTTGACAAGTAAGATAGAATCGTTAAGAAAAAAAAAGAGACAATGGTTATTGGTAGCAAAGTTGTAACCGGTATTACTTTTTGTCACGTACTCTCAGTGTAATTTACACACCTTTCGTATGTAAAAGTTTCCGTGTTCAAAAGGTGTTTTATACCTTAAAAAAGATTGTAGTTGTTTATAAAACTATAAGACAAACAAACATTATAATATTGTTGTATTAGGAAATCACGTTTATAAACTCAACAAAATCTTAACATTTGTCAAGGTTGTATCTAAAACGGGTGAAAAGACTAGTAAAGACAACCTAATTTAAAGACATCCTTATTTTAATCATTTAATTTTCCATATTTATGAAACCTTAATTTTTTTTAACAAACTACTTTTATACATTTGTTATAGGACAGGGTGTTAGGTGGTATCACGCATTCCATGGTAAAGGGATTTGATAAACAATCAAACTTTGTACTTTTAACAATAACGTAAATTATGTACAAAGAAGAAGATAATCACGTAAATAGTGAAATATAACTGAACACTAACGAGTAAATATTTTATATGATTCCAAATACAGTAATTATAAAAGTCAAACAGAAAATGAAAAATAAACACCAGTAAAAATTCCATGACTACAAAGGTTAAAATTACAATTTAGACATTTTAAACTAAAATTACTAGAGACTGTATAAAGTAGAGTTTTTTAGAAAGGGTAATGGTTATTATATATACAAGTTGATGTAAAGAAAGTCAAGAAACTAAAGACACATTAGGAAAAATGACATGTGTACAAAATCCTTTATTGACTACCTGGTTACATATTTAGAGACAGGAAATCTAAGACTTAGTCGGTATGAGAAATTAATATAGAGTACTACTGATTAAACTCAATAGTTTAATCACTTCCGATTGAAATACACCAAAATTAAGTCAAGTCAAGTCAGGGAGTCAGCACAGGCTGAGAAACGCTGGGGCACTTAACGTCGTGCGGTCCGGAGTGAGAGATAGTGGTTGAGGGTCTCAGGTGTGTTTGGGTACAGGTAGCTCAACCACTACGGTAGGTTGGTAGAGTAGGAGACAGCAGGGGAAGAGGAGGACGAGAGTTAGAAAGGGTCGTAGTCCCAGAAAAGGTTACTCAGTCGAGAAACGTAATCCACCGGTTTCGTGACCTCAAAGTCGAAGTTGTAGTCAGGGAGGCTACTTGTGGGTCCTGACTAGAGTAAATCCTACCTGACCAACCTAGAGGAACGTCAGGTTCCCTGAGAGTTCTCAGAAGAGGTTGTGGTGTCAAGTTTTCGTAGTTAAGAAGCCGCGAGTCGAAAGAAGTGTCAGGTTGAGAGTGTAGGTATCTACTGGTGTCCTTTTTGGTATCGGAACTGATCTACGTGGAAACAACTGTTTCAATACAGAGACGAAAAGTTGTACGATAGATCCAACCAGTATTGAAAGGAAGGTTCCTCATTCGTGGAAAATTCAAGTACCGACGTCAGTGGTAGACGTCACTAAAACCACGGGTCTTTTTATTCCAGACTGTGACAAAGGTAACAAAGGGGTAGATAAAGGGTACTTCACTACCCTGGTCTACGGTACTAGAAGCAAAAGACTTACAACTCGGAATTCGGTTGTAAAAGTGAGAGGAGAAAGTGAAAGTAGTTCTCCGAGAAATCAAGAAGAAGTGAAAGACGGTATTCCAACCACAGTAGACGTATAGACTCCAATAACTATAAAGAGGGTCGTTAGAACTAAGGTCGAACACGAAGGAGGTCGGGTCGTAAAGAGTACTACATGAGACGTATATTCAATTTATTCGTCTCACTGTTATATGTCGGAACTGCATGAGGAAAAGGATAAACTTTGGTCAGACAACAAGATACAGGTCAAGATTGACAAAGAAGGACTGGACGTATGTCCAAAGAGTTCTCCATCCATTCCACCAGACTATAAGGGTAGACAAAGTCTTAAAAGGTGTCAACTAACACTAGGTGTGTCAGTTCCGAAACCGTATCAGTTATTTCGTCTTTATCTACAAAAAAGACCTTGAGAGAACGAAAAAGCTACTAGGTCGTCTACAACCGTTAAACTAAAGACCAAGGAGACGGAAAAGATTTTGGTCGAACCTTTAGACCTTCAAGTGCCAAGTGCATAACGACTTCGGACTGAACCTCTTAAAACTCGTAATGAAATGATCGCACACTCTATGCACGTTAATACGTCATCAAACTCGTAAGAAAACGTAACAGAAAGAAACCCTAACCTTACTATTGACTGGAAAAGGTCAGGACACCGGAGACGACTCAAAAGGTTTAAACGAATGTGAGGGTCTTAAACATAACTATAATCGTATAATTACCATTCCGTTAGAATCGGTGGAAAGTCTTTTTCTTACCATCGACTAAATTTCTTTATTTGAATTATTTCTCTATATATTGTTTATAAGTGAAATGATACGGTGTAGTAATTACGATTTATCGAGTACCTCAGGAACATGAGAACCAAAAACGTCTAGAAAGACTTCCAGTATCATCCCAACCTTGTATCCACTCTCTCCTCCAACCCACTCGAGACTACGTGATTTTCGGTATTAAAAACGATAGTTGAGAGGAGTTCGAGTTCGAGTAAAATTAAGAACCAGGAAGTGACTGAAAAAAAAAAAAAAAATTCTAACAAGACCGAAAAATACCGTTGTGAATAGAAGGTACACAAAAATGACGGTGACAGAACCCAGAAAAAAAGTGGAAAAGTATAACCATCCCACTCAAAATGTTACCAGATTCTTGTTAAGTTATAGATCCTAGTCGGTACCAGGTCACCCTTTTGTTTTTACCGTGATACATAAACTTGTCTCTCTTAAGACATGGATAACAATTCCCTCATATTTTAACAATCAATTTATTAACTCTCCTAATTTTCCTCGATTTTCGAGATTACCTCCTTCGTCTGGGTTCTTTGTGGATAGTGGGAAGGTCTTCTCCGACCTTAATGACTTTGAATTATTGAACCCTGGTCTGAAACATTCGATCGACTGTGATGACAGAGACTCCTCGTCTTCCACTACTTCGAACAAGACGTTCAAAACCTTTTTGACTTTGGACCTAAGTCATAAAAGATACCCAGTCTTGACGGGAACGACTCCAATATATATATATATATATATACGTATATATATTCTTAACGATCCTACTATCAGTGTTTCGTTCTCCTTCCGTCCTATGGGTGTCTTTCGTTAGTCCTTCTACACTCACGGAAGAGGGAGGACGTCCGGGGATTAAAGGGAATCACGGGGGATAATCACTCCAGATTGTACCTATATTGATTGGTACATATACATACAGTTCTGGTCCTCGACTGACACCGAGTCTAGTACTTGAGTAATAACGGTTTAAGTCTGAATATAACTTCTTTCATCCCTTTTGGTGATCTGGTAAGTCCATACTGGATTTAGTTTAGGGAATACTAATATCACACCTTCACTCTTTATCTACATTCCTTGATCTAGACTATCTGTCTCACGGACTACTTGATACTTGTCTCCAAGCACTGTAACATGTCCTCTGTCCCTAGTTCTGGTAGGGGTACCTTTTCTTTACGTTTTTTCGTTTTACCGACAGACCCCTCCGGAATGTTTATCGACACTTTTCTTCTCTTCACTTTTTGTTTCCTCTTTTCCTTTCTATAAGGGTAAACTTACGTCTCAAGGTTTCTTATCGTTCCTCTCTAATTTTTTTTCGGAAGGAGTCACTAGTTACGTTTCTTTATCTCCTTTCGTTGTCTTACTTTTTCTGATCTCAGAGTAGTTCTTTTAATCTCTATGGTTCCCTTGTAAAGTACGTTTCTACCCGAGCTATTTCCTGTCTTTACCATCCATGGATTGTCTTCGTCTTCTATAATTCTTCTCCACCGTTCTTATGTGTCTTCTTAACATGTTTTTTCTAGAAGTACTGGGTCTATTAGTGCTACCATATTAGTGAGTGGATCTCGGTCTGTAGGACCTTACACTTCAGTTCACCCAGAATCTTTCGTAGTGATGCTTGTTTCGATCACTTCCACTACCGTAAGGTCAACTCGATAAAGTTTAGGACTTTCTACTACGACACTTTCACGACGTGAACTATACAGTCGTTTGAATCTTTTAAGTCGTCACCGGTGTCCTGACCTTTTCCAGTCAAAAGTAAGGTTAGGGTTTCTTTCCGTTACGGTTTCTTACGAGTTTGATGGCGCGTTAACGTGAGTAGAGTGTACGATCATTTCATTACGAGTTTTAAGAGGTTCGGTCCGAAGTCGTTATGGACTTGACACTTGAAGGTCTACTGGTTCGACCAAAATCCTTTCCGTCTCCTTGGTCTCTAGTTTAACGGTTGTAGGCGACCTAGTACCTTTTTCGTTCTCTCAAGGTCCTTTTGTAGATAAAGATGAAATAACTGATACGGTTTCGGAAACTGACACACTTAATGTTATTGGACACCCTTTAAGACTTTCTCTACCCTTATGGTTTGGTGGACTGGACGGAGAACTCTTTGGACATACGTCCAGTCCTTCGTTGTCAATCTTGACCTGTACCTTGTTGTCTGACCAAGGTTTATTCTTTTCCTCATATAGTTCCGACATATAACAGTGGGAGGAATAAATTGAAATCAAAAAAATTTTTACATTTAAATAAATAAAATTAACGGACAATTAATGAAATGTTATCATATAACCAAAACGGTATGTAGTTGTACTTAGGCGGTGTGCATATGTGCACAAGGGGTAGGACTTGGGGGGAAGGAAGAGGGAAGGGCATGGTAGGGAGACCCAGTAGAGTCACGTGGTCGGGGTTCGTAGGTCATAGTACGTAGCTTGGACCTGACCGTTAAGTAAAGTACATATTATAATATGTACAAAGTTACGGTAAGAGGGTTTAGTAGGGTGGGAGCGGGAGAGGGTGTCTCAGGTTTCTGACAAGATATGTAGACACAGAGAAAACGACAGACCGTATGTCCCAATATCAATGGTAGAAAGATTTAAGGTATATATACGCAATCTTATGACATAACTACCTCTTCCGTTATCGTGGGGTGAGGTCATGAGAACGGACCTTTTAGAGTACCTACCTCCTCGGACCATCCGACGTCAGGTACCCCAGCGGTTCTCAGCCTGTGCTGACTCGCTGAAGTGAAAGTGAAAAGTGAAAGTATGTAACCTCTTCCTTTACCGTCGGGTGAGGTCACAAGAACGAACCTCTTAGGGTCCCTGTTCCCTCAGACCACCCGACGGCAAATACCCCAGCGTGTCTCAGTCTGTGCTGACTTTACTGAATCGTTATCGTATGACATAACCACAAAACGAAAGACCGAATGAAGTGAAACATATTTTCCGAGGTCAAAGTAGGTGGACTAATCTTGACTAAGTTTACATAAGAAAAATAAGAAAAGTTACCGAGGTAACATATATACATGGTATCGAAAGAATAAGTAAGTAGATAACTACCTGTAGATTCAACGAAAGTACAGGACCGATAAGATTTGTAACGACACTACTTGTAACCCCATGTCCACAGAGAAAGTCAAGACCAAAGGAGCCACACATACGGGTCTTCACCCTAACGACCCAGTATTCCGTCAAGATAAAGGTCAAAAAATTCCTTAGAGGTGTGACAAGAGGTATCACCGACATGATCAAACGTAAGGGTGGTTGTCACAATCTCCCAAGGGAAAAGAGGTGTGGGAGAGGTCGTAAATAACGAACATCTGAAAACCTAGCGTCGGTAAGACTGACCACACTTCACCATGGAGTAACACCAAAACTAAACGTAAAGAGACTATTACTCACTACCACTCGTAGAAAAGTACACAAACAATCGGTAGACATACAGAAGAAACCTCTTTACAGACAAATCAAGAAACCGGGTAAAAAACTAACCCAACAAATAAAAAGACCACAACTGGACGTCCTCAACGAACATATAAAAACTCTAATCAACAAACAGTCAACGAAGTAAACGATAATAAAAGAGGGTAAGACTTCCGACAGAAAGTGGAACGAATATAAAAGGAAATAACACGTCTTCGAAAATTAAAACTAATCCAGGGTAAACAAATAAAAACGAAAATAAAGGTTATAAAGACCCTCCACCCAGTATCTCCTAGGACGACACTACATACAACCTCTCACAAAACGGATACAAGAGACGATCCTCAAAATATCAAAGACCAGAATTTAAATCTAGAAATTAGGTAAAACTCAAATAAAAACACATACGACAATCTTCCACAAGATCAAAGTAAGAAAATGTTCACCAACTGGTCAAAAGGGTCGTGGTGAACAGTTTCTCTAACAGAAATTAGGTAACATATAGAACGGAGGAAACAGTTTCTATTCCACAGGTATCCACACACCTAAATAGAGACTCGAAAGATAAAACAAGGTAACTAGATATAAAGACAGAAACACGGTCATGGTATGACAGAACTACTGAGACCGAAACATCATCTCGGACTTCATTCCGTCCAACTAAGGAGGTCAACGTAAGAAGAAAGAGTTCTAACGAAACCGATAAACTACAAAAAACATAAAGGTATGTTTAATACTTCATTTGCCTGTTTAAGAATCTTTTCATGTTGAAAGAATTTGACTCGGTCCTTCTTTATCTTTTAGAATTGTCTGGGTAGTGTTCGTACCTTTAACTTTGACATTAGTCTTTAGAAGGTCGTTTGTTTTCGGGTCCAGGTCTACCGAAGTGTTGACTTAAGGTGGTTTTTAAATCTCTTCTCGATTGTGGATAGGATGAGTTTGAGAAGGTCTTTTAACATCTCCTTCCATTTGAAGGTTTGAGTAAGATACTCCGGTGGTAGTGGTATTATGGTTTTGGTCTGTTTCTACGGTGTTTTTTTCTTTTGATGTCCGGTTATAGTGACTACTTATATCTACGTTTTTAGGAATTGTTTTAAGATCGTTAGTCTTAGGTTGTTGTGTAATTTTTCCGGTATGTGGTACTGGTTCATCCGAAATAGGGTCCCTACGTTCCTAAGAAGTTATAGGTGTTTAGTCAGTTACATTATGTGGTGTAATTGTTTAACTTTTTATTTTCGGTACACTAGTAGAGTTATATACGTCTCTTTCGGAAACTGTTTTAAGTTACAGGTAAATACTATTTTTGAGAGGTCTTTCGTCCTTATCTTCCTTGTATGGAGTTGTATTATTTTCGGTCCATACTATTTGGGTGTCGTTTATAATAGGAGTTACCACTTTTTAACTTTCGTAAAGGGGATTTCAGTCCTTGTTCTGTTCCCACGGGTGAAAGTGGTAATGATAAGTTGTATCAAAACCTTCAAAACCGGTGTCGTTAGTCTCGTCTTTTTCTTTATTTTCCTTAGGTTTAGTCTTTTTTTCTTCATTTTGAGTGGGACAAACGTCTACTGTACTAGGAGATGTATCTTTTGGGATTTCTGAGGTGGTCTTTTAATGATCTCGATTAGTTGCTTATATCATTTCAACGTCCTATATTTTAGTTGTGAGTCTTTAGGGAACGTAAGGATATGTGACTATTACTCTTTTATCTTTCTTTTTAATTCCTTTGTTAAGGTAAGTGGTAACGTTGTTTTTCTTATTTTATGAATCCTTATATAGATGGATATCTTTGATTTCTGGATATATAACTTTTGGTATTTTGTGATCACTTTCTTTAGTTTCTCCTGTGATTATCTACCTCTTTATATGGTACAAGTACCTATACTTCTTAGTTATATCACTTTTAATCATATGATGGGATTGTTAAATATCTAAGCTACCAATAAATTGAATATACGTCTCATGTAGTACTCTTTGCGAACCGACCTCCTTCGGGTTCGACCTTAGTTCTAACTACCCTTTTTATAGTTATTGGAGTCTATATGTCTACTGTGGTGGGAATACCGTCTTTCACTTCTCCTTGATTTTTCGGAGAACTACTTTCACTTTCCCCTCTCACTTTTTCAACCGAATTTCGAGTTGTAAGTCTTTTACTTCTAGTACCGTAGGCCAGGGTAGTGAAGTACCCTTTATCTACCCCTTTGTCACCTTTGTCACAGTCTGAAATATAAAGACCCGTGGTTTTAGTGACGTCTACCACTGACGTCGGTACTTTAATTTTCTACGAATGAGGAACCTTCCTTTCAATACTGGTTACATCTATCGTATAATTTTTCGTCTCCGTAATGAAACGGTTGTTTCCAGGCAGATCAGTTCCGATACCAAAAGAGTTACCAGTACATACCTAACCTCTCAACCTGACACTTCTTTCGAGTCGTGGTTTCTTAACTACGAAAACTTGACACCACAACCTCTTCTGAGAACTCTCAGGGAACTTGACGTTCCTCTAGGTTGGTCAAGTAGGATTTTCTCTAGTCAAGACCCACAAGTAACTATCCTGACTACGACTTCGACTTTGAGATTATGAAACCGGTGGAGTACGCTTCTCAACTGAGTAACCTTTTTCGGGACTAAGACCATCCCTAACCCCCGTCCGTCTCTTCCCCCACTGTCTCTTACTCTACCACTTTCTTTCGTCTGAGTACAGACTGAGCTACCTGCACTCAGACTCACTTGAGGTCCTCAACCACTACCTGTCCCTTCAGACCACACGACGCTAAGTACCCCAACGTTTCTCAACCTATACTGACTCGTTGACTTGACTTGACTACAGTCAGTGGGTCAAACAGTCAGTGTCAGGCTGAGAAACTCTGGGGTACCTGACATCGGATGGTCCGAAGAAAGAGGTACTCTAAAGGGTCCGTTCTTATGACCTCACCCAACAGTAAAGGAAGAGGTCCCCTAGAAGAACTGACTCCTTAGTTTGGACCAGAGGAAGTAACGTCCGTCAAAGAAATAACAGACTCGGTGGTTCCTCCGGTTTGATCGTTTCGTCTTTACAGCCAATGGGAGAGTCTTAGTCATAGTCTTGTGTCTCTACTTTTTCCACCAAACGTCATTTTCCATTAATCAATCATTAATCGTGTCCCCCAAAGTGGAGATGGTACCTGACACAGGAGTAAGTAAGAAAGGATGAAAATCTCGAGAATTGTGACTGGTCAGTGTGTAGGTAGGTATGTTGAAGATAGGGACGAAACGTATTTGGTAGGAGTGTCTCCAAACGAGTAATAAAGAACAATGAAGAACCACTAAAAACACAATTTTATGAAGAGTTACTCGACAAAATGATATATCTTTTCCTTTAAAATGGGGTCGTACCCTTATTTTACACCATTGGATCTAACCGACGAAAGAACTCTCAAGACATCACCTAATGGTCCCCATATGTTAAGTATGTCTTATCGCATAACTCATTGGGTCATCTCGTCACTCGTTATATTAACGACCTTTAGACCACAATTAATAGATCTGTTTCAAATACGAAGACGTGTTCACTTTTCACCTTGTCCGTTCCATATATGTAATAAAATGACACATTACCATAACTCAGTAACACAGATGTCTCAAGATCGATCTCTTTTTCTGTTTTCCCGTACTTCTCCAACTACGGGGACCTCCTCGTACTACACATCCATTCGTCTCACCTTTTTGAAATTCAGGACAAGTTTCTTTTAGAAGTTTCGGTAATCATCGACTTGAGTATTTGTCGTTATTTTACTATTTGACATTGTTTCGACATCGTTAATAGTATAGTTAAATGGGTATATAAAGAGATTAGGAAAGGCGTATGTAGTAATATCGTTTTATAGGTCTACATTATTATTGTCCTTTAAAGGTTCAGGAAACCGTCTTTGAGGTCTTCTGAAACCGGGTAAGTTACAGAATGACGTAATCGTCTTCCGTTCTGGATAACCGAAACTAAGTCAAAAATTCACTGAGATTCCCTTTAAAGAATGACCAGAATTAACGATACTTAACGATAAAGACAAATTGGCCTCGTGTACTAAAACCACTATATGTTACGAATTTCATATATTGATTAGTAATAGGTTGACACTTCACCTTTGACTATGGGAACGAATTATACCGTTATTTTAGACAGTGAAAAAGTTAACACTTATAAAGTCAAAATATTTTTTTACCTTAAAAACGTCTAATATACTTTTATAAAATTATGAGTCTTTCATTGTGGTATAGTAAATTATAAAATTTTAATAAAGTTTATATTCTTAAGTTGACAATCAATTAACCGTACAGTAACAGTGTATTCTCAGATATTTATTGATTGAGTCCAGACCTACGAATCAAAGAATCCAAAACTGTGTGTCTATTTATTTTCCTTTATCTTTGTTTTGACACACGTACGCACGAGTCAGTACAGACTGAGAAACACTAGGGTACCTGATATCGGACGATCCGAGGAGGTAGGTACCTTAAAAGGTCCGTTCTTATGACCTTACCCAACGGTAAGGGAAAAGGTCTCCTAGAAGAAATGGGTCCCTGACTTGGGTATAGAAGACACAACCGTCCACCTAAGAAATAGTGATTCGGTGGTCCCTTCGGGTTTGATTTCAGTTCTTCATAAAAAACTGGAACATAACCATAACATAACTAGAAACTTTAAGTTTGAGCATACATCCATTTTGTTGAAAAAAAACCGAAACTCCTTTTTAGATCCTTTCCCTCAATTTTATACATAAATAAAAGTTTGATACTAGTTGTGCCAGTTATCGTAATTACTTGGTGACTTTTGTATTGTGATTTCGATTAGTTGAATATCACCCATTTTTAAACTCCATAATTATCAATATATATAATTACATTACCGTACCCATAGTCCTATAATTAACCCTTTGTGATTCACTTCGTCTTCCCTAAATCACTTCCATTAACCAATGTATACACTGTTTTCTTAATTCTTCGGTAGTCCAACCGTTCCGTTGAGTTTAAATTGTCGATGTTCTACGGTGGTAAGGATCCAACCTCCCTATGTCTTGTCTCCATCAAAATAGTTTCGAGTCCCGTGTCCCAATGGACACTATTTTACATTAGTGTTATCTGGATAGTCTCAACTTCTCTGTCCTTTTTTAATTAACCTTTACGGTGGACACCGTGTCTCCTTCCTTATACCGACCGACGGAGAGACGAAGAAGGGAGAAAGTTCACTGGACGATCACGAAAGGACTTAGTGTTACTCGGTCCCGGTTCTCTGTACCTGTAGACCTTTACTTCGACCGTCCTGAGTCAAGGGGCATGAGGATATGGGTGGAGTGGGGTACTATGTCTCCGTCCGTTCCTTTCGTCGTCCTTTCCCAGAGTCACGTTTGTTTTGGTCCTTCCTGGTTCTACTATTCATTTCACATCTTGAATACTCGGTTTCCGTTTACAAAGTACGTAGGGAATATATAAGTGAGAAATAACCATGAACCCCGAAGGAACCACCGAGTCTGTCATTTTTTAGACAGACGTTACGGCCTCTCGGTCCAACTAGGGACCCAACCCTTCTAGGGGACCTCTTCCTTTACCGTTGGGTAAGGTCACAAGAACGGACCTCTTAGGGTACCTGTGTCCTCGAACCACCCGATGTCAAGTACCCCAGTGTTTCTCAGTCTGTACAGACGCACTACCTGTATGTGTGAAGTGACCATGAACTTATAAATCTTATGACATTATTTTAAAGACCCGATAAAAAAAAAGGATGTCTGATGAATTAAAACCTTCCCCCATTTGTATTTAAATTGTTTTAAACATCCCTTTTTTATTTAACATAGAAGACATTTTAAAATATTATGAGACACTTGAAAAATTACCTTTACACTAAATAAAAAAGAACAAACTTTCTCTCTTTTTAGAGAATTTTATTTTCGTGTTCCCTCCAGTTTCCTAACTCCTATCTTGATACAAAAACCGTGACGTACTTTTTCTTCTCCAGTTTCCAGGTGGTGTCTCAGGTCGCCCCACTACGTCGAGGTAAAACTAGACTGACTACAGTATTGGTCTTTCCCCTTGGACATCTCAGTGTGGAGTCTTGACTGTCATTTACGACCTGTCGTTTCTTCAACCTTTGGTTTCTTCGACCTTTGGTTTCAATCTTTCATCTCGACGTCAAAGTGACTTCTCTCTCTGTCCGAACATCTCTGATTCAACGGGAAGTTTCCGAGACTAAAGAAAGACTTCGAGGGTCAGAACGACTGGACTCCTTCACTTTAAAATAGTTGGTCAGAGGTTGACTTTGAGATATAGACCTTTATCCCAAGATTATCGTTGGTCCACCAGTGACATACCAAGATTCTCGGGAGACAGGACAAATACCGACTGTAGACCGGACCTATTTAGTGAGATATAAGATCCTACTCAGTTGTCTCCTTTTTTTGTGGGGTTGTTTGACTCCCATACCTTTATGAAAAGTTGTAATTTTCCCTTATATTAAATCTTCTTCACCTTTTTTGTATATGAACCTTTTCTAAATAATATCCTTTTTAACTTTATGTAAATTTTTGAAAGACGTAACTCAATCATTTTTGAAAAATTTCTTAATCTGAAATACTTTTCCCACTCCTTCATAGGTAAATTATATTTTCCATCTTCAATTTTTCGTTCGACCCCTCTACTCTTTTGAAACGTCAAAAATCATCCTTTAATTTTTATCTTAATTTTATACGTAATTTGTGATTTCTTCTCTTATTTATAATACGTTCTAATTTAGTCAATAATTGTTTGAACCATCTACAGGACTTTTATCGTATACTATCTTCTTCCTATTACTATCCCTCTAATAAGACCTATCTATTCTGAATTAAATCATAACGTAAAGACTTACTCTTTTGTTTTGTTCACGTGTTTTATTTTTACGTGTTATACTATTCTCCTTATGTAAGACTTTATTCCTTATGGACTTACACTAAATTTCAAAAAGGAATAAATGGTCCTATTGAATTACTTTTTTATGGAATCCGTATAATACCAATTTCAAAATAAAGTTTTTATAACTTATTAATCAGTACGTGGGTTTTTTAAATCTACCTTCTTAAATCGAAACACACAGAAACATAGAGGTCAAGGAGAATAACTTGGACGGGACAATAGGGGTAAATATCTACCTCTGTGGTGGTGGTAACCTTTCTAATAAAAGAATTTCAGAACGTTGTAGACGAGGTGTTTATAATGGAACCATTTCGACCTTCCTAAATATTACAATTTGTTTAATATCCGTTCCAAGAACTTCTAAGACTCGTATAATTAAGGAGGTTGTAATCTCGATCTAAGGGTTTTATATACTTCCTTTCAGTAGTATTTCTGTTTATTTACCCAGAGACTCAAGTTAACTTCACGGTCGGACGAGGTGGTTTCTCTCACTGAAATTCTTAGTTACCGTTCTTCCGACTTGACGACCTTTGATAAGGACTACTTAAGTACCGTATTAACCCCATTTC
The DNA here is from genome assembly GCA_006410555.1 of Capra ibex. Lineage (NCBI taxonomy): Eukaryota > Metazoa > Chordata > Mammalia > Artiodactyla > Bovidae > Capra > Capra ibex. Next base: position 10,242,828 of record SJYO01041852.1, on the reverse strand, counting down.
TGTATTCTTGCACCTAACACTTTATCACACAACTCATCATGAGTTCCTAAGTGTTATTTTTCGGGAAGGGAAGAGTGGATATTAAGAGAATGGGTCTCGTTACAAAAATTCGTAAAACAAAGTCAAGAAAACCGTGTACGAGAAAAGGAAGACTTTTTATCCGTGTAAATTGTTAGAAAAATAATAGAGCTAACCAATTTAAATACATATATTAATAAAACTTTGGTAATTTTATTATAGAAAAATAAGGGAAAAGGGGAGGATATTGTCAAGGTAGTAGTAGTCAGTTCCCCACCTTCAGTTTACCTTATACCTCTCATACAACATCTGCTTTCGTACGGTCTGTTCTTCCCCTCATTTACTTTCGGGAAACATCAGTCACCTGACACCCTTTCTCTTCTCCCTCTCTCCGTCATCTTTGTGGACAAATGTACTCAAGGGGATCGAAGACCGGGACCCCTACCCCCCACCTCTGGACACACCAACTCCCTTTCGGTCTCTTACTCCAGACGTCTTTGCATAAACAAGTGTTTGGGACTTCCTATGTGCACCTCCGAAGCACACCAATGTCTCTCTTTCTTACATTAAATACCGAAACACTATAACTTAGTTAAGTATTCAAGGAGATTAGAGGACCCCTGTCCCTTCATCGACTCTACCTTTGGTCGACCGGACGAAGACCCCGGTGTCGTCCTTCCAAACTCACACTTGATTCCTTCCACGACTTCCCCCAGAAACGACTCTGTACTTCCTCCCCCGTAGGTCGCTCTCGGTTCCGGGTCAATCCAGTTTTTCCGTTCGAGTAGTCCGGACTGTCTCGGTTCTCTTGTTTTGTGTCAAAAAGTGACGTCTACAATTGTCCCCTTCAGTTACTCACGGGTCTACTTATCCCCTGTCGTGACCCCTCCGGGTCACTGGATCCTCGACTGTGGTGGAAGAGGATGCTCTCAGGTATAGTTCAATCCGAACCTCCCTTCCTTTCATTTACTCTCCCTTCTTTATTTGACTTAATAAATTTTCTTTCTTCGAATTTAATCGTGACTCAAATTGTCCTCGAAACAATCTTTATAATCTAGTTAAAATCTTTTTTGATTTTAAAAACAAAAACTAAAACATGAAACATGTTTTAAAAAAAAAACTAAAACATGAAACATATTTTAAAACTAAAACATGACGACTCGTCATCACTCAGATATAAAGATGTGTTTAATACATAAGATTGAAGATAAACAATAAGTCATAGAAAATAAAAGAGTTAAAACTGGTAGTAAATAGAAAAACAGAAAGTGAAAGGGAAAGGAGGTGAAAGGTAGAGGATCGTCGACAGGGACAAAGAAATGTATGTATAACGGTTAATCCATTTTTAACGTCATATAAAACATTGGTATTAACTCAGAAAAAGCGAAAAGGATTTGTAACTAAGGTTTCCATCTGTTACACCCATGGTAGAAGAACGAAACTACGTACATGACGGACCCGATACGACAATAAAAACAAGTCTGTGGTTCAGTAGAGACTGAGAAACGTTGGGGTACCTGACGTTGTGTGGTCCATAGGGACAGGAAGTACTAGAGGACCTCAAACACAAAGTACGGGAATTAACTTCCAGTAACATAAGGAAATAACCAAACTCATCAAAGAAAAAAATTTTTATATTTAAATAAATAAAATTAACCTCCGATTAATGAAATGTGATAACATAACCAAAACGGTATGTAGTTGTACATAGGCGGTCCCCCACATGTACACAAGGGGTAGGACTTGTGAGGAGGGTGGAGGAAGGGACATGGTAGTGAGACCCAGTAGGGTCACGTGGTCGGGGTTCGTAGGACTTAGGACGTAGCTTGGACCTAACCGCTAAGCAAAGAATGTACTATAATATGTACAAAGTTACGGTGAGAGGGTTTAGTAGGGTGGGAGAGGGAGAGGGCGTCTCAGGTGTTCTCACAAGAGATAGGTAGACACAGAGAAAACGACAGAGCGTATGTCCCAATAGCACTGGTAGAAAGATTTAAGGTGTATATACGTAATCATATGACATAACCACGAAAAGAAAGACCGAATGAAGTGAGACATATTATCCGAGGTCAAAGTAGGTGGAGTAATCTTGACTAAGTTTACATAAGAAAAATTACCGACTCATTATGAGGTAACACATATACATGGTGCCGAAAGAATAGGTAAGTAGACGACTACCTGTAGATCCAACGAAGGTACAGGACCGATAATATTTGTCATTACACTACTTGTAATCCCATGTGCACAGAGAAAGTTAAGACCAAAGGAGCCACACATACGCGTCGTCACCCTAACGACCCAGTATTCCGTCAAGATAAAGGTCAAAAAATTCCTTAGAGGTGTGACAAGAGGTATCACCGACATGATCAAACGTAAGGGTGGTTGTCACAATCTCCCAAGGGAAAGGAGGTGTGGGAGAGGTCGTAAATAACGAACATCTGAAAACCTAGCGTCGGTAAGACTGACCGCACATTACCATGGAGTAACACCAAAACTAAACGTAAAGAGACTATTACTCACTACGACTCGTAGAAAAGTACACAAACAATCGGTAGACATACAGAAGAAACCTCTTTACTGACAATTCAAGAAACCGGGTAAAAAAACTAACCCAGTAAATAAAAAGACCTTAACTGGACTTCCTCAACGAACATATAAAAACTCTAATCAACAAACAGTCAACGAAGTAAACGATAATAAAAGAGGGTAAGACTTCAGACGGAAAGTGGAACGAATATCAAAGGAAACAACACGTCTTCGAAAATTAAAATTAATCCAGGGTAAACAAACAAAAACGAAAATAAAGGTTATAAGACCCTCCACCCAGTATCTCCTAGGACGGCACTACATACAACCTCTCACAAAACGGATACAAGAGGCGATCCTCAAAATATCAAAGACCAGAATGTAAATCTAGAAATTAGGTAAAACTCAAATAAAAACACATACCACAATCTTTCACAAGATCAAAGTAAGAAAATGTTCACCAACTGGTCAAAAGGGTCGTGGTGAACAATTTCTCTAGCAGAAAAGAGGAACATATAAGAACGGAGGAAACAGTTTCTATTCCACAGACATCCACACACCTAAATAGAGACCCGAAAGACAAAACAAGGTAACTAGATATAAAGACAGAAACACCGTCATGGTATGACAGAACTACTGACACCGAAACATCATCTCGGACTTCAGTCCGTCCAACCAAGGAGGTTAACGTAAGAAGAAAGAGTTCTAACGAAACCAATAAGCTCCAAAAAACATAAAGGTATGTTTAACACTTTAGTAAACAAGATCGAGACACTTTTTATGGCGACCATCGAACTATCCCTAACGTAACTTAGATATCTAACGAATAACTAAGAAGGCTAGGTACTCGTACCATATAAAGAGGTAGATAATGACAGGAGAAACTAAAGAAAGTGGTCACAAAATATCAAAAGATATATATCCAGAAATCAAAGAAATCCATCTATATAAGGATTCATAAAGTAAGAAAAACAACGTCACCACTTACCTTAACAAAGGAATTAAAGACAAAGGTAAAAGAGTAATAATTACATATCCTTACGTTCCCTAAAGACACTCAACTAAAATATAGGACGTTAAAATGATATAAGTAACTACTCGAGATCATTAAAAGACCACCTCAGAAATCCCAAAAGATACATCTCCTAGCACAGTAGACGTTTGTCACTCTCAAAATGAAGAAGAAAAGGTTAAACCTAAGGAAAATAAAGAAAAAGACGAGACTAACGACAACGGTTTTGAAGGTCTTGATACAACTTATCATCACCACTTTCACCCGTGGGAACAGAACAAGGACTGAAATCCCCTTTACGAAAGTTAAAAAGTGGTAACTCCTATTACAAACGACACCCAAACAGTATATATCGAAAATAATACAACTCCATACAAGGAAGAACAACCGAGTCTCCACTTTCGTAGACGGAGGTTACGCCCTCTGGACCCAAGTTAGGGACCCAACCCCTGTAGGGGACCTCTTCCTTTACCGTTGGGTGAGGTCATAAGAACGGACCTCTTAGGGCACCTGCCTCCTCGGACCAACCGATGTCAGGTGTCTCAGTGTTTCTCAGTCTGTGCTGACTCGCTGAAGTGGAATGGAATGGAATGGAATGGAATACAAGGAAGAGAAGGACGAAAAACCTCCAAAAAAAAAAAAAAATAGTATTTACCTATAACCTAAAACAGTTTCCGAAACAGACGTAGATAACTCTACTAGTATACCGAAAATAAAAAGTTAAACAATTACACCACATAATGTAACTAACTAAACACCTATAACTTCTTAGGAACGTAGGGACCCTATTTCGGGTGAACCAGTAAAACATACTAGAAAAATTACACAACAACCTAAGACTAACGATCTTAAAACAATTCCTAAAAAGTAGATACAAGTAGGCACAATAACCGGACATCAAAAAAAACACGGTAGAAACAGACCAAAACCATAATCCCACTACCACCGGAGTATCTTACTCAAACCTTCAAATGGAAGGAGACGTTAAAAGACCTTCTCAAACTCATCCTATCCACAATCGAGAAGAGATTTAAAAACCACCTTAAGTCTACACTTCGGTAGACCAGGAAAATAAACGAAAAACGACCTTCTAAAGACTAATGTCAAAGTTAAAGACACGAACACCACCCACACAATTCTAAAAGATAAAGAAGGACCAAGTCAAAACCTTTCAACATGAAAAGATTAAACAGGTAAAGAAGGTTCAACAGGTAAAACAACCGTATATTAACGACTATTATCAGAGAATACTAGGAAACATAAAGACGTAACAGGCAACACTAGAGCGGTTAAAGTAAAGATTAAAATAACTAAACTAAAAAGAGGGCAACAAAGAACTACTCAGACCGATTACCAAATAGTTAAAATAAATAGGAAAGTCTCTTGGTCGAAAACCGAAACAACTAAAAAAGATACCGGAGAAAACAAAGAAAAGGTAAACAAAGACGGGATTAAAAATTCTAAAGAAAGGAAGATGATTGGGACCCCAAGAAGTAAAGAAGGAAAAGATCAACGAAATCCACATCTCAATCCAATAAATAAATTGAAAAAAGAACAAAGAACTCCATACAGACATAACGATACTTGGAAGGGGAATCGTGACGAAAATGTCACAGGGTGTCCAAAACCCAACAACACAAAAGTAAAAGCAAACAAAGATACGTATAAAACTAAAGAAGACACTAAACGACCGATAAGTTGTCGTACAACAAGTCGGAGGTATACAACCTTAAAAATTATCAAAAAGAGGACATTAACTCTAGATTAGAATGACGTAACACCAGTCTTTTCTACGAACCTTACTAAAGTTAAAAAAACTCAAATGGCACCGATCTAAATACCGGGTCCTACACTAGACAGGACCTCTTCCAAGGTACACACGAACTCTTTTTCCACTTTAAGTAACAAAACCCCACTTTACAGGATATCTATAGTTAATCCAGATTGACCAGATAACATGGTAAATTTCAAACACAAAGGAACAATTAAAAGACAAATCAACAAGATAGGTATCCACACTCACCCCATAATTTCAGAGGATGTTAATAACACAATAACAATTAAAGGGGAAAGTATGATCAATCGTAAACAGAATGGATAACGTCACGAGGATATAACCCACGTATATAAAAATATTAACAATATAGAAGAACCTAACTAGGGAACTAGTAACACACCACAGGAAGAAACAGAGAAAAGTGTCGGAAACAAAATTTCAGATAAAATAGACTATACTCATAATGATGAGGACGAAAGAAAACCAGAGATAAACGTACCTTATAAAAAAAGGTCGGGAAGTGAAAGTCAGACATACACAGGGGACAAAACTCCACCCAGAGAACATCTGTTGTATATATCCCTAGAACAAAAACATAGGTAAGTCGGTCAGAAACAGTAAACCAACCCCCGTAAGTTGGGTAAATGTAAATTCCATTAATAACTATTCATACTAGGGTAAAGGTAAATGAAATAATAAAACCCAAGCTCAAATATGTGGGAAAGACATAAAGGACAGATCTCTTCTAGGAAATCGTAAACAACCTCTCGACCAAACCACCACGACTTAAGAGAGTCGAAAACGAACAGACATTTCGAAAACTAAAGAAGAAGTATAAACTTACTCTAGGAACGACCCATGTCATTAGACCCGACATCCTATAAAAGAAAGTAGTGAAATCTATACAGAACGGTAAGGGAGGACCGGACTTCTCAAAGATAACTTTCTATCGACAATAGGAATACCCTTAGGGGAACACACGATAAACAATAAAAAGGGAACGACGAAAATTATAAACAACAAACACAAAATAGAAACAATTAAACTAATTATACACAGACCCCACAAAGTGGAACCCTAATAGGATAAACCCTGAGAGACCCAAAGGACCTGAATCCACTAATAAAGGAAGGGGTAAAATCCCTTCAAAAGTTGATAATAGAGGAGTCCATAAAAGAGTACCAGAAACAAAAACAGAAGAAAAAGACCCTGAGGATACTAAACTTACAACCCCGTAAATTGTAACAGGGTCTCCAGAGACTCCAACAGGAGTAAACAAAATTAAGTAAAAAGAAAAAAAGGAGAGACTAAGTAAATACAGATGGTAAGATATAAGATACAGTGATTAGACTAGAAGACGGAGGTAATAAGATGATAAACAAGGGAGGTCTCACAAAAAATAGAGTAAATAACGTAATAAGTAATATATAATTGAGAAAAAATAAAGAAGATCCAGGAGCAATTTGGAAAGAACGTAGAAGAGTTAGGAACAGAGGTCCGACAAATAGACACTAAGGTAAAACAAAAGTTCTAAAACCCAGTAAAAGTGATAGTAATAAGCCTTAAAAAATAGTCCATCTAAGGGACAGAACGGCCCCAGGTCGGGGGCGTCCTAGGTGCCCTTGGGAGTCCTCTTTGCCGCAGTCGCTCCTTTTACTAAATCTCTCTCTATTTCTTTTTTACAACGTCTATTCTTTTATCTCCTCTTTTTCTTTCTTTCTTTCTTTCTTTCTTTCTTTCTTTCTGTGACCCTCTGGTTCGAAGAAGTCACTCGCTCCGAGCATTGAAATAAAAGTTTTCCCTGAAAATATGGAACTGAAAATGTATCTCCCTTTACTTCCTACGTTCCAGTACATCTTAGTCGGGTTTGTGTCGTCAAAACGGGAATAGCTTTGGTCCTAAAAAAGACGTATGGAAAGGGTGTTTACTACATATGTAATAGAAGACCGGAACCTTCGGACATCTGTAAAATACTCGGAGAAAACTATTTCCGACGAGTTGGTCTTTTGAATAAAAGGGAACTTCACAAAAAAGAAATATAAAGATTAGATACAGTCGGAGTCTTTTACGATTTGTCTCAATGTAAAGAGAACCTCGTTTCCACGTCACTCAATGTTCTTTCTTGGTTAATCGAGTTTCCAGACTACACCAATTAAAGTTCCGATGTGAACAAAAAGAATGCAAGGTTGATACAATTGATTACGTGAGGGTCCACGTGTCACCTATTCTCTATACCCTTGAATCGTCATTCGTAACCGGGTTATTACTTTAGGATGTGGTCGTGATCAGATTATTGAAAATTGAGAAACTTTCCGAGATACAAAATCCGAAGGACACGGAGAGTGTCAACCCTCCGACACTTGTTAGTATACACATCGACGTTCTCAGACCTATTTGGACGGTTCGTTCGATCTTACGGTTGTCTCCCCCAAAATAAGGAAAGTACAGGTTCTCTGAATAATCGATCTCGGCATTCAAACTAAAAGAGGTCTCTTTCCACCAGCCCCTATCGGGGGACAATTACAGTCTTCTCAACCACTTTCCATATTTTATCATTCTGTCTGTCTAAGACCAAAACCCCATCTACGAACTAGACCAGGTCCCTCAGGGAACTTAAGACTAGACGGAAACGGGCAGTCTAGAAGAGGTGTACTGGAAACAGTACCCACCCTAGAGGACACCCCCGAGGACCGTGATAGAGAAGGAGAAAACAAACCAAGCTACCCGTAAATAGGACAAGGAAATGGACGACCCATAAGGACAGAGAAGTAGGACAAATATAACGACTCAAAACCCCACCGGAAAGATATAAGACCGTCAAACACCTCAAGAGAAATAACACCTCAAAGGAGTGACACCCACCCCAACATGCCCACCGAACACTTCCAAAGGACCAATCCCTTCGAACACAGCCACAAGACCACCCACCTCGACCTAAAGAAGAGAGACCTCACGTTATTTCACAGGTCATTACTCAATACTCTACAGTCACCCAAACCTCACTGAAACCGGATATATAACTTCGAGTCCCGACACAAGGACACAACGACCTCTTAAACACATCATACAGAACGAGACCTTGAACAACCGGGACCCAACCACGAACCAAAGTCACTTCCATACCTCCGTAAACTACTCGAGGACAACTAATTACAAGGGACCTCAGTCCTCAAGAGACGACAAGAGTCCTAAACCTAAATTCGGAGGACAAAAACCAAAAGTCAGAATAAAAATGTCATCGGAGTTCTGAAGAGGTAGATATGTCGTGGTAACTATTTTGTAGATCCAATTTCTACTTTTCAAAGAGGTGTCACTCCCTGTCGGTTTCTCCAAGTGTCTCAATGTACCTCTTCTCTTCTCCCTCCTCCCTCAATCTCCACTGGGCTTACTCTACTCCACCTTAGTTTTCTCCTCTCTCGTTCGATCGGTCATCAGTGAAGGAATACACGCGAGATGTCAGACCTGGTGAGTCTCTACAAGTGCCTCAATGTGTCTCTTCTCTTCTCTCTCCTTCCTTTGTCCACCGGTCCTCCTATTTCCCCCCTTAGTTTTCCTCTCTCTGTCTAGGTCGGGCATTAGTCAAGGGATTCACAAGAAGTGACAGACCTTGTGTGTTTCTCTAAGTGTCTCAACCCAACTCTTCTCTTCCCCCTCCCTCCTCTGTCTCCGGTGGACCACCTCTTTTTCCTCTCAGGTTTCCCCTTCTCTCGTCAGTTTGGTCATTAGAGCGAGGGTTCATTTTTACCCATGACTCCTAACCCAAGAATTTCCATGTTTTAACTATTGTTTATGGTTTTTCGTTTATAATTTTTAGATCTCATCTCCAACCTAAAAGTTTTTATGTTATAATTTCTTTTCTTTCCTTTTTTTACAGTGTTTTATCAGTGTTTTATTATTATTTTTTATATATATATACTTCAAACGAAATTTTTATCCCAGAAAAAAACGTTTCATTATCATCCAATATTTTTACTTTTAATTTCCTCATTATCTCCTGAATTGTAAAAAATTTTTTAATTTTTTTTTTCTCTTACTATCATTTTTATCATTTTTATATAGATCCTGAAAGAGACCACAACAACACCCGTTACACCCCAGTCAAGTAAAAACCTATCAAGGAACCAGGCCGAATATAAAGAGTCTAGACATCGGACGAAGCATACATCAGCCATGATTGATGTCCCAAAATTAGAAAACGTGGACAGTGAAGGTTCCGCCAAGGGAGACAAAATCGAAGAAGACAAACGACCAGAGAAGTCACAGACTAAAGGCGGGACTGTGTGCCCCCGTCACCACCTGTGAAAAAATCCGAGTGAACAAGTCAGCGTGACACCCCTCCCTCCCTACGAGGAAAGCTTCTGTTACCCGACGAAAAGGCCCACGGACTACAGGAGACGGCCGTAAGTCTTCAACAAAACACCTTAAATGAGTCGCAAATTTACAAGAAAACTACTTAAATACCCCCTCATTCACCAGAGGAGCGCGATAAGGAACCGGTAGAATCCTGGTGGAGGACTCATCAAAGAAATAGAGACCTGAGACTAATAGAACATAACGAAAAACGAAAGGACTTCAGAATGGATCAACGAGAAATCTGGATGACTTGTGAACTTACGAACCTGAAGGGAAATAACTCAAGAAACTAATCTATGAAACATAGAATAATATACAAATATGAAGGTGAAAAAAAGGGGATCTCATTTAGGAAGTCATTTAATACCTCTCTTATATACAACCCCTATTTATAAGATTACGAAACTTACAGATTACTATAGAGATAAAATGGTTGTCTAAATTATTACTACATCTATCTATTTTAACACCTGATTACACCAAAAAAAGATGTAAAAACTTCCGTAACCAAGTAATATGAGATGGATATCATACAGTCAACATTTGTCTCTATGGTTATCCTAAGATTAATTAAACTTGTATTTCGAAAAAAAAGGGAGAGAAAGACCTACTAAAATAAGAAAAATTTCCAACTCTACATTAAATACATGTCGTAATATAATAAAAGTCCAATATTGTACTAAACTATATAAATGACATTTTACTAGTGGTACTATTTAAATCAATTGTAGATAGTGATGTGTATCAATTTTAAAAAAAGAACACCATTCCTGAAAGTTCTAGATGAGAGTCTTTAAAAGTTTATATGTTATGTTATAATAATTAATATCAGTGATACGATATACGAAACTCCTCCCGTACCGTCGGGTGAGGTCATAAGAACGGACCTCTTAGGGGTACCTGTCTTCTCGGACCTCCATATATCAGGTACGGCAACATTTCTCAGTCTGTACTGACTCACTAATTCGTGTCGTATGTGTATCGTGTATGTTACACAATATAGGGGTATTAATAAATAAAATATTAATCTTCAAACATGTAAGACTAGGGGAATGGGTAAAGAAGATAGGTGGATGAGGCTCCCTATTATAATAAGAACTACATGAATTCAAAGTACAAAGAGACAGATGGAAACCCAGCAGAAAGTAAACAGAAAGAAAACTCTCGATCAGGGAAAACTAGACTTTCGAATAAAGAAGAACTTGACCCTTTCAAAACGAATAAAATAAAATTTTTATCGAATTAGATAGAATTAAAAGACAAAAGACAAACAACATAAAGGGTCTAAATAGAAGGTTTAAAGAATAAAAACAGTGTAAAAAGTAGTGAACTAAAACAAAAGTGAAAGGACTTCGAAAGGATTTCAAATATAAAGTTGATAAATAAAAAGTAACTGGTACTAAATAAATTATATATTACGATCTTCATAAGGGTTTAACTTTTGCTGAGTGTACGATAGTGGTTACCCCAATCACGGTATGTCACGTTATATCACCTTAAGTTCTGAAGACCCTCTCTGTAGTCATTGGAGTCTATGCGTCTACTGTGGTGAGAATACCGTCTCTCTTCTTACTTTCTCGGAGGACTACTTACACTTCCTCCTCTCACTTTTTCGACCAAACTTTGAGTTGTAAGTTTTTTACTTCTAGTACCGTAGACCAGGGTAGTGAAGTACCGTTTATCTACCCCTTTGTTTCGTTTCTCACTGTCTGAAATGTAAGAACCCGAGGTTTTAGGAACGTCTACCACTGACGTCGGTCCTTTATTTTTCTACAAACGAGGAACCTTCTTTTCGATACTGGTTGGATCTATCGTATAATTTTTCGTCTCTGTAATGAAACGACTGTTTACAGGTAGATCAGTTTCGATACCGAAAAGGTCATCAGTACATACCTACACTCTCAACCTGACATTTCTTTCGACTCTCGGTTTCTTGACTACGAAAACTTGACATCACAACTTCTTTTGAGAACTCTCAGGGAACGTGACGTTCCTCTAGGTTGGTCAGGTAAGATTTCCTTTAGTCAGGATTTATAAGTAACCTTCCTGACTACGACTTCGACTTTGAGGTTATGAAACCGGTGGACCAAGCTTCTTGACTGAGTAGCCTTCTGGGACTACCACCCTTTCTATCTTCCGTCCTCCTCTTCCCCTCCTGTCTCCTGCTCTAACAACCCACCGTAGTGGCTGAACTACCTAACTCAAACTCGTTCGAGGTCCTCAACCAATACCTGTCCCTTCGGATCACACGATGTCAGATACCCCAGTGTTTCTCAGTCTGTGCTGACTCGGTGATTGTGTCGAAAGGTAGACGGAGAGATTCCTAATTCAATAAACGACGTCTATGACTAAAAGTTGTAGTGGACTCTTCTCAAGTCCCGTCTCTCGTCTCTACTTCGTGACACGAGTCCCTTTTGACCGTACTGTTATTATTAAGTCTATTAATCTATAATTATAAAAGTCCTCAACTAAAATTCTCGGTATAAGAACACACACGACACGATTCAACGAAGTCAGAACAGGTTGAGAAACACTGGGATACCTGATATCGGGTGGTCCGAGGAGACAGGTGCCCTAAGAGAACCGTTCTTATGACCTTACCCAACGGTACGGGAAGAGGTTAAGAACATGGAGGGGTATAGATCTTTACGTGATTATAGGAAGTACCGTTGCTGACAAGGAACGCTGTTCGTTTTCGAAGTACTCTGATCATCTACGAAAACCTTTTTATGCACGAACTAACGTACATAAAGGGGGAGGTGGTTTTAGAGTATACATAACTGGAAGAGGTGGATGGAGAAACCTCGTCAAAGAGTCTCGATGGACTCCACAACAAAGGGTCCGACACCAGAAGTAAAAGGGGGTTTATTGTGAGTTGAGAGTTGAGACTGCAACAAGGAAAAAAAATTCAGTTGTCCTCCTTTTCTCCTGACCCCGTCGTTTTTCCAGAGAGCCACGGGGTCACGAAAGAAAGGTATACACCGACGATTAATGTGTTTACACATGTCAAACATTTTTAAGTAGTTCGACGCACGTGAAAAGAAGTGGATACGATATGAACTTACCTTTCAAATTTTCCTATCACTATTTAACCATTTTTATTATAACCGTTACATAAAATGTGTTTTACAATTAAGAAATGATAAATTTCCTTCGACAAGTTTTACTTTTTCTTCACGGATAAATTTTATATTTTTCTCGTTCTTGAAAATTTTTTTTTAGTGTTTACTTATATACGTTCGTTGATCATTTATACAACTTTTCCAATTTTAAGTAACCATTTATTTACGTTCCATTCTACCGATACTGTACACGGAATTTAACCATTCTTATTTGACTCTTTTTACGAGGTACAACCACTTCCAAACCCCTGTGCTAGGAAGACTTCATAACGTCTCCCATACTTATGACCATCTCTTGACAGTACTCGACCGGTACTGTTGTTTTTCAGCTAATTCTCTTATGAGGTATCGGACTATAATTCCAGATCCTCAAATAGGAATTCTTAATTAATACTTACAAATATTTATAAGGTATATAGCCAATAAATAGTCTTGAACTAAATAGTCTCAATTTAAAAAAAAATTGTTGATTCGGATAATCTTTCCCCGATCAGTTAAACACAATTTCAAAAATGTTATCTTAAAACACGTCGGAAATTTTTACTACGACACTTACTAAATTAACGTAAGTTTCTACAATTCCTATGTAATAATTCTTTTTTCAAGTTTTTGATATATTTAAACAAGAACATATGAAAAAGAAGGGATTTTCCCTTACCTTACTTTGAGTAGTTTTATGACCCAACACAGAGAGTATCCACTTAAATTTTAGTAAAATCAAAAGAATTAAACAATATAAAAGGACTATAAGTTTACAAAGATAATAGTTGGTTTTTCGTGAACAGTAAAAATATTCTATTTTCTAGAAGATTTTGAAGAAATGTACTATTTAATAAATGTAAATATCTTGAGAGTATAAACGAAAAGATACTGTCTCACGGAACTAATAAAAGTAAGTATATCAAAGACCACGATGATTCGTGTAGTAAATTAAAAGTACACGGTGTCCCAATAAAATAAACTAAGTTTAATTTTATTAATATTAAAATCTTCCTTATTTTTTAGTTCTTTTTAGACAGAGTACACGTCCCTCCTTCGGTTTAATATATCAAGATCGTGTCATCGTTACTCGTCTGTAATTAAAACCCACAGACACGGTAAATTCGTCCTTGATATTTATGAGGAAAGTCAAGGACGCAATCCATGTCTCCGGTCTATATTGTGGCGTCCGATGTCTTTCTGAACTGCTCCGAAACCCGAGACGTAGAAAGAAACCTATTAAATCCTGAATTAGTTACCGTATGTAGTCCCGGATTCTCCTTACCATAAGGATTGATTTTCGACTTCTAAATCAATATGTTGGAACCATTGTCATCTTTCACACTAAAACTTTCAATTTAAATATTAACGTTCATACTCAAAGAAATCCGAAATATGTCGTAGATGTAAAGTGGATTAAAAAATAAGTATACGTTATTTTGGTGACTACATTTTGTCAGCACGATAACGTACTTACTACAATTTTCACATAAGATGTCCACGTATTTTTTGTCCTGTCAGAGAACATTCCCATTCTCTCTTTCACGTTCTTCATTGTGGCTATACTCGTAAAGAATATTCCCTGGTGTATAAGGTTTTATCGTTAACTATTACGATTTAATTCAGTCGTTTGATACTATAAAGGAGATTCAACAGTAAAAAAGGAAGATTTAGACTATTTAAGTCATTAATATATTTATATCAGATGGGAGTTAGATGTAAAACAACGGCCACACTTAAAATCCGACACATTACAAAAGAAATAAACATAGTGAATTTATTCAAAATTAAAAGTAAAGGGCAAAATGGTCGACTACCCTTAAATTAAAATCAAGTTACAAGTGTGTGAGGGACCGGACCGAAGGTTAATTTAAGGTCTCTTGAGTGTCTCACGGTCCAGTGTCCTCCCCTTCCTGTAGACAATGAGTCACAAGGGACATGGACTACCGTCGACGACCTCGTAGCAGTAACGGTAGACCAGAAATCAGTGACCAGAGATATCGATCGACACTTCAGTAGGAAACAGGATACGTGACACGGAACGGTCAAAAGGTCGATGAAGGGTTTGGAAAGATCTAAGGTAACGTGAAATCCTTTGACCCAGAGAGAGTCAAAGTAGTGATGAAATCCTACACATCTTAGTAAGACGAGGACTCCAAACCTTTTGGACAGAGGGTATAGAGGTGTACAAACAAACATCAATGGTGATTATCCAAAGTATCCATGAGTACTTCTAAAATTTATTAGAAGATTTAAAGAGATTAATTGGAAGATTTTTGTGGATCATGTCATAAAGATTTTTGTCTAACAAAAAGGAAAAACGGAAGAGACTTTCATTTGTAAACCTAGGAAACTACACACTCCATAAAACCATCCATAATATACTATATTTTAGTCATACCGTAAAGACTCGTACATCTCACAACCTATATTTCAATCCCTTTCTTATTGACTTACAGATATCATAAAATCTGTATCAAGTAATATACATAAAAAAGGTGGTTTGAGTATATTATCTACAATAATAAAAATAAGATTTCTTTTAAGTACGGGACTCTCCTCAGAATGTCGACTTTCTGTGACTCGGTATTAAAGTGTGTTTACATAGACTAAGGTTTCAGTTACGATAAAGTTCAATTGTCGAGTATATAATCACATATACTATGGTAATTCTTCGTCTAAGAAGGTAGGATAGGGATCTCTATCTCTACATCTGTCAGTTTCCCCCGGAATCTTATTGTTTGTTAGTTGATTAAACTACTGGGTCAGACATCTACTGTCAGACTCGTTAACATAATTTTCTATACAAGAGTCTTTCATTGTCAGAGTGTACCCTAGTAGTCGGGCACGTGTTAAGATTATTTCCAGTTGATTCAATTGACATATCACGCGAATGTTTCCTTTTCAAGGAAACTGTTTCCTTTTCAAACCAACTTCACATTAGACCTTCCACACATTTGACCCATAATTTTCAACCGAAGTTCAACTGTCCTCCTACACAAATAATTTCCTAGTACTTGTATACATGTCTCTGTTATCGTGTATTTACTTCAAGTCGTACCGATCTCTAATATCGCGTCCCATTCTTCGTATCCTCTACCATTGAAAACGTCAATCCGAGACTAATCCAGTGAGTCGGTTCTATCTAGACGCTTTTTTAACGTGAGAAAAGTCATTACACTTTGAAAAAAATTTCCTGTCATCACTACAGTTAGTCTAGAACAAAACGACGACGACGACGATTCAGCAAAGTCAGCACAGACTGAGACACGCTGGGGTATCTACCGTCGGGGTAGGGACCCTAAGAGGTCCGTTCTTATGACCTCACGCAACGGTAAAGGAAGAGGTTACGTACTTTCACTTTTCAGTTTCACTTCAGCGAGTCAACACAGGCTGAGAAGCGTTGGGGTACCTGACGTCGGGTGGTCCGAGACAGGTACCCTAAAAGGTCCGTTCTCACGACCTCACCCCACGGTAACGGAAGAGGTCTAGAACAAAATCTACTACTATTAATTCCTCACTCTTATTTACTCCGACCCCAATATTAAGTGGAATCCTTTTTGAACCAAAATCTGGTCATTTATATCTTTTTCACAGACCCTCTTACTTATTATCACTCTCTTTACTTTCCTTGTTTAGAGTCTTACAAAATACAATTTTAACCGACCTACACAATTTATTGACATCATCGATTTCCTTTGCAATTCATAAAGAAATTGTGATTTAGTTCCACAGACCTTCACACCGTCACGGTACTTGAGACTTTGTATGGACTTTCTTCCTTGTCAAAACTTACCTCGTACACTCAGACCCGAAACTAAATTACACAAACTCTAAGATTGTCTTATAGTGACACCCCGATCGTAACCTTCAATCTTTATGTCTGAACCTTGTGTCACTCCTCTAGTTTTGACTATGAACCTTCATATGAAGTACCACTCAAACATTTTGACACTGACACCAATTATAATTTAAACCATATAGTTGATTAATAAAACAGAGGACTTAAACCCCTTTATACGAAATTACTCTATTGATTTCTTTTTAATCGGTCATTTCTCACATCTTAATCTCAGGGAGTCTTTCCGTACTCTTTTTTATACTTTTCTTATGTCCTAGTGTTTTAATGTTCTCTCCTCTATAATTTTACTCGTCTTATAACGTCGTACCAGTCCTAAATACCCCAGTAGACTAAACTGTTTATTAGTAATTCGTCGAAATACTTCCAAATTTTGAGTTGTAAGTTTGTTGATTCTAGTGCCGTGGACCAGGGTAGTGAAGTACCGTTTATCTGCCCTTTTCTCCTTTGTCATTGTCTGAATTAAAACCCCCGAGGTTTTAGTGACGTCTACCACTGACGTCGGTACTTTAATTTTCTGCGAACGAGGAACCTTCTTTTCGATACTGTTTGGGTCCCTCGTATAATTTTTCGTCTCTGGAATGATATACCTGTTTCCAGACATATCAGTTTCACTACCAAGAAAGTCATCAGTGTATACCTACACTCTCAATCTGGTATTTCCTACGACTTACGACTTCTTAACTACGAAAGTTTGATACCACAGTCTCTTCTGAAAACTCTCAAGGAACCTGACGTTCCTCTAGGTTAGTCAGTTAGGATTTCCCTTAGTCAGGTCTTATAAGTAACCTTAGTGACTACTATTTCGACTTCGAGGTTATGAAACCGGTGGACTACGCTTCTCGGTTGAGTAACCTTTTCTGGGACTACGACCTTTTCCAACTTCTGTCCTCCTATTCCCCTTCTGTCTCCTACTCTACCAACCTACCGTAGTGGCTGAGTTATCTGTACTCAAACTCGTTCGAGGTCCTCTACCACTTCCCGTCCCTCCGGACCACACGACGTCAGGTACCTTAACGTTTTTCAGTCTGTGGTGTCTCACTGACTTACTGATACTTCGTCGAAATTATTACTTTTTAAAATCGTTTCACCTGGTTTTTAGGACCACAGTTACCCAACCACTCAGATCCAATTCTTTCCTTTACATCAGACGTTTAGATTAGAATTCCTCTCGTCCCGACACTCAATCTCTATTCCTTATTACCAAACTCCTTTTGTGTCCAATTCCTGTCCTGCACTAAATAAAATTCTTGACTTATTTAAATAATACAAATATTTGACTCTACTTCTAGTAATCAGTTCTTTGTAACTTAATCTCCCTATCCTCTCCTTCGTCTACTGACCTGCTTACTTCTTTCTTACTTTAATTCTCTAATTCACTTCCCCTTTCCTATCTTCAAAAACTTATGTCTATTAGTGGATACCCCAAAGGGATCACCGAGTCTACCATTTCTTAGGAGGACGTTACGCCCTCTGACTCCAAACTAAGGACCCAACCCTTCTAGTGGTCTCGTCTCTTACCGATGGGTGACGTCATAAGAACGGACCTCTTAAGGTGTCTGTCTCCTTGGACCGCCCGATGTCAAGTACCCAACGTCTCAGGCTGTCCTGACTCACTAATTGTGATATGACATGGTTAATCGACATCTCACGAGACATAGTCCAGAAAATTATAGAGAAATTTTAAAAACGTTATTGAAATTCTACATATAAATTCTCCATATTTTGGATAAAGTGTCTACTTCTTTGACTCCACTGTCTGTTAACCGAATTCCTATGGGTCATTCGTTTATCGTTTAATAATAACAATAAAACGAAAAAAACAACAGAGGAAAACACAGTCTTCCATTTATCGTTTCTTACCCCTTAATTTGTAAACTCTTTTTTTCTTTTCTTTAAACTTCCTTAATCAACGTATGAAAAATTTATTTGTTCTTCCACTTCAATAAACTATTATCTAAACCGACATAGATTTCTACCCGTTTCCAACTTCGATCACCTTCCCCCATAACTTCTCTATTATATAAACTCCATTCATTTTATTATTAATTGTTATAAATAATAAATCACGTTGATCTAAAGTACCAAATATCACGGAAGTCGACCGTGTTATTACACTTAAAGGAGGACAAGACGAATAAACTTTATCTATACCTCTTTATCGTCATGATTGTGTCTAAACCCTTGACGGCTCCATACATTTCGTCTCTAGTTAAGAACTACCGTTCCAACTGGCACCAGTCCTTCTTTACCATTCTCTAGCTCACTCCAGTCCTCTCCTTGCCCCTCTACCCCGATCCGCTCCCCCTGACCTATGTGTCCCCTCCAGCTCGAAACCTGCGTGTGCCGCCTTCCGAATTGCACCCGTCGACTTTACCTCTACTACCAGGGATCCCAGTTCTACAAAACTTTGAATCGCCGAGACCACAGTGTTTACCATAGTTACACTCGTAAGTATATTTAACGTCATCTCACTTCTCACCTGTAATTAATACTTTAGGTCAACGGTTTTGACTTCTAACATCTCATGACCTAACCATTTATCTAGACATCCACTACCAGTCTCTTTCATAACACTGGTATAGAACATCTAATACTTTGTCTCCTTTACCTTTCTCTTATCTCTTATTTTCCTACAGTCGAACGATAAGAATGTTCTTCTTTTAAATATACTGTATAATTCGTTAAATTCGTTGACCATTTAATTAAATAAGAATTTTATTAACACTTCCGTCACTAAAGACTACTTAATTTCTTCTTGTCAAATAAATATCTCAATGAATGCCGATCTAGGATTATACACTTAGGTCCTCTTAATCTAATCATAACTCCGTAAATTTGATGAAGGTAATTATATCTAGTAACGTTTTTATTGGATCACCTTTAAAACACCGGAAGTTGAATATTCATTTAAATCATTCTCACCACTTTGACTTATCTGTCATTACCATTTGTCACACTCAATTTATAACCGAGACAATGGAACCTAGGATGACTTACTGAATTTAATAGATTCTCGAAACTATGACTCATACAAATCCCATTTTTCACACTGTTTCTTGATTCGAAAAAGATGATATTTTTTCCTTTCGTTTAAAGTCAAATAAACCTCAAGTCTAGTGAAGAGTTCAGATATTCCAATGAGTAACTTCAGAATATCAAGTCAAGACGGGTGGAAGGGGTTTATTATAAATTTCGGATCTCAATAAACTCAATTTTACAAAAAGTCAAAGTTTAAAAGTCAACGTTCTGAAAGACACCATAGAAAAAAAAAAAAAATTCCTCCTTTAGAGGTGAAAACTAAATATATTTTATCCAAGGTAATTTCAAACTTGTTCTTCAAAATCTTAAATAACTGTTACACGGACGTTATTTTTATTAGTGTTCAAAATCCATAACATAGAAGATAGTTTTACTCTAGATAGACCTTTCTCGAATTACTTGTGGAGTAGTACATTCGAAGAACGAACTCGACACATCGAACGAAACTACTATGTCTGACTAATGTTATTCTTTTTGGTATGGAATAAATTCACAGAAAAGGTAGTGTGACGTCATAAAACCCAAACATCAAGTCAGTATTGTTTATACACCGACTTATTTTTAATCCTATATCGTCCGGAGTTAGATCCTCTTACGTCCCCTCTTTCAAAGTGAACAAACAAGGAACAATGAGATCTTCCTTATTATCTGTTCTATATAACAACAACTTAATCGTTAAACGAAACCTAATTTATGAGATGTTATATATGTTATAGGAAAAAAAGGAAAAAGAAAACTTTGTTAAAGTCTGAATATCTTTCGATACTTATAAAATATCTCAATATATACGGGAAGGGGGGACTCGAAGGAGAATAACAACAAACTAGTAATTCAACACAGACTGAGAAAACACTGTGATACGTGGGTTGGTCCGAAGAGACAGGCACCCTAAAGGGTCCGTTCTTCTCACCTCACTCAACGGTAAAGGAAGAGGTCCTCTAGAAGGGAGGGGTCCCTTGTTTGGACCAAGAGGACGTAACCGTCCGTCTAAGAAATGGTGACTCGGTCGTCCCTTCGGACTCGAAGGAGATCACAATTGGCAAATATATTGGTATCTTACCAATAACAATTTTAATTTATTACGATAATAGATTTAATATCTGAAATAAGTTTAAATCAGATTTGATATCTAGAATAAGGTTAAGTGATAAAAAAAGACGATCATGTAAACGAAGACATGGTCTTAGACTGGATCTCAAAATGTAACGTAAATCAAAAACAAAGGTATAAGGAGAAGTTATACACTGTCAAGGAGTTAAAAAAGAACACAAAGTGAGAAACTGACAAAACTACTCATGGATAGTCAACAAAACATCTTACAGAGACGTAAACTGAAAAGACTACAAAAGAAGATAATCCATCAATCGTATCCTTTTTCCTCAGGTCTTACCGCCCGATTTTCTGTTCCTTCCTTTTTCGGGTACTTTTGTCTTGTTTCCTTCCAGGTTCCTGGCCTCACTCCTTGAGTCCATGAGATCGGGCTAAATGTATCCCGTCCGGGTCCCCCTCCTTTTTTTTGTATATTTTTCTCTTCGGTTTCTCAGCCCCCAGAGGACTAGAGAGAGAACACGTGCACGTAAAAGAGAGTGAGAGAGGGCGGGAGAAGAGAAGCACAGAAAACCCAGCCGTACGGGAGTACGGAGCTCCTATATAAAAGGAAATAAAAGATTTATTTTGACTCGACATTACCTCAACATTGTGACCAGGTAGGCTCTCGACACTGTGACCGGACAGGCTCCCGACAATGCGACCAGGCAACGAAGTTTAAAAATAACACTACTTTGTCTTGGCTCCTGTGATGTGTTGGGGGATGTAGATGCCACGGCACTGAGACTAAATTGGACCGTCTTTGTTGGAGTCGCACCGGGGTCGTTCCTCCTCCTGTTCGTGTCATCCTCGGGTTGATTCACTTTCGAGGGCACCACCTTCCACTTGCCCTTCTTTTGGGTCGTGTCCCATTCACTGTCCTTCGGTCCACATGACCTTTGGACCTGTCACTTTTTGCTTGAGTCGTCTTTCGAGTACTCCGAGTCAGAGTCTAAGGTCTTCTGAAGACCAATTCCATCCTCCGGGAGCGAGGATACCGACCTTCCTGTATACGGATCCTTTTACAATTAAGGAAATGTTAGAGAGTAAAGAACAAAGGAACTTGAGGGGACGTTTGTCCGTTCACCGTCACCCACGTCAACTCCCTGAGACCTCTCCGATGAGGAATCACACAGGACTTCTGACGTGATAGACGACTCGGGGTCATCGACAATGGTTCCGACCACTCCCAAGAAGACAGGAATTAGAAGAAACACGGTTCCTAGTCCGGTTACTTTTGACATTCGTGTCTAGTCCATAAATCGTCTAAAAGGTCGTCCAATACTTCCCCTAAGGAACCGTACAAAAAGGGTGACGTAAAAGGAGGGCAGGAAGTCGAGTAGAGAGGGTCCTGAACTCGGACCGGTTTTGGGCACGACGGACCGAAGTCCTGGATTACTTCGAGTCCAAGAACTATAGAGTAACGTCTTTAAGTCAACCTCTGTGTTACTATCCATTCTCCACCTAAACAAGTCTAAGCCTCTCTTCGTGTGAGACGTCCCACACCCAGTAACGTCTCCGGTTCACGAAGCCGGCGCCTTATACCACACCGATCAAAAACACTAGACCCACTTAAGTATACGATTACTCGCCCTCCTAGTAGAGTTGGTAACCCTTTGGAGGGTAAGGAGACAGAGAACTGTCACTGAACTTTGACAGGACGGTGGAGACCCACACAGTAAATCGAATGTCTACCCCCCCCCCCCCAGTTCCAAATCAACTTAGACTGAACAGTGGAACCTGGATAAACTAAAATTAGTCAAATACAATACGGGAACCCGAGACAGTAATAAAGTTTTCAACACGGTACGGGGGAAGGGAGGAGGAAGTACGAGAAAAGGACTCGGTGTAGACCCGGTGTTACAACGGAGATGTTAGGACCTACCAGTTAGTCTTTTATCGACCGGGAACCGTCCCTTTACGACATATTATAGGTTAGGGAGGTCTATAAGTCCGGAAGTAGAAGGTACAAAGGATGTTGTACACGTTGTCGTCGTAGAGAGTCACTTGGACGGTCCCGTCCGTTGTCCGAGTGTTACAGACGATTTTCAGGTAGACAACCACCGTAGTAAAGTTCCCGTCAACCCGAAGGTCCCTATTACGAACAGTAAAACCCTCAATCGGGACGTCCCACAAACCCGGGTTTGGGAATTGTGGGAAGAGGATTTCAATGTTTGTAGTCAAGTCAAGTCAACACAGGTTGAGAAACACTGGGGTACTTAACGTCGTGCGGTTCGGAGGGACAGGTAGTGGTTGAGGGTCTCAAGTGAGTCTGGGTGCAGGTAGCTCAGTCACTACGGTAGGTCGATAGAGTAGGAGACAGCAGGGGAAGAGGAGGGCGGGAGTTAGGGAGGGTCGTAGTCTCAGAAAAGGTTACTCAGTTGAGAAGCGTACTCCACCGGTTTCATGACCTCAAAGTTGAAATCGTAGTAAGGAAGGTTTCTTTAGGGTCCCGATTAGAGGAAGTCTTACCTGACCAACCTAGAGGAACGTCAGGTTCCCTGAGAGTTCTCAGAAAAGGTTGTGGTGTCAAGTTTTCGTAACTAAGGAGCCGTGAATCGGAAGAAGTGTCAGGTTGAGAGTGTAGGTATGTACTGATGACCTTTTTGGTATCGGAACTGATCCGCCTGGAATCAGCCGTTTCATTACAGAGACGAAAACTTATACGATGGATCCAACCAGTATTGAAAAGAAGGTTCATCATTCACAGAAAATTAAAGTATCGACGTCAGTATGGGGGTCTGGTTTAGAGGTGAGGTGAAAATCCCCTGTAGACCAGACAACGGAGAATAGTTAAATAACAATTCGGTGAATGATTGAGGATGCTGGTCCTGGGACGGGAGAATGTCCGTTGTAACGAGGTGGCACGTATAATAATTTTATGAGAATTACAGGGATTGTCCTGGTCTATTGGACGAGGAAACAGTGATGAAGACGATAATGGATTTATACTGTTACTTTACAAATGATAACCTTTATAGGATTTGACGAGAATACTTCCTGATTCTCTCCTTTAATGACTAAATGTAAGGGAGTCTCGTTATTCTCCTATTCCGAATACAGACAAAGTGGTCGAAGGGTTAGAGTCTCGTGTCCGAACCTAACGAAATGTAGTACTATAGATACGGGTAGGTGTCATTTGCTTGGTCGTTACTCAATTCTAATGTTGGTGAATTAGGATGGGTCGTGACCAGTAAGACCTCTTGAACCCCAACGGGTTGAGCAGACCCCCAGGGTCCTCCAGCTAGACGGAACTGGACGGATCCCTAGACCAGGAACCTTTCCATAGTGTGGAGTTGGACGAGTCCCTAGTCGGTTAGGTCCCTAGGTTCCTCCAGTTGTACGGAGCTAGACGGGTCCCTGGGTTAAAACCCCTCCGACTGGACGGAGTCGGACGGGTCCCTAAATTAGAGGTCCTTCGACAATACGGAGTCGGACGGACTCCTAGACGTGGGACTGCCCTTACGGGCCGAGAGTCCAACGTTGTAATGACCCATCCTATTCGAAGCGTTTCTGAGTGGGGATTCCTTCAGGTGGGTATTTTATCTTCCTCCGGATAATCACACACACACACACACACACACACACACACACACACAAAGAAAAGGAGGGACAGTAGTGACAGAAAGTCTACCCTTTATTGGTTAGGTGAAGGACTGACTACGGAAACTCTACGTAGGAACTATTGACCTTCTACAGACTAGGAGATTCCCCTTCAGTGAACTTTAAGAAAACACGGTGACGTACCGGTGTCATAGGAGACCCCTACTTCTTGTGACCGGACTCCTACCCGCAAATTTAATGTTATGGGAGGACGTCGATCTTAATAAGACGTTTTTTGTTCCCTTTACCGGTCTCTAGGAGATATAGGTTTAAAAGAAGACTGATTCTCTATTCTTCCTTGAGACAGAATTCATACCCTAACAACATACGGAATTTTCACTCGGATGATCCGTTTACCACAATCCGTGTCTATTGGTTCTCTTCTTTCCAGGGGTACTTCCGGGTGGAGGACATTGAGGGCTCAACGGACCACGGGGAAGGAACATAGGTTTGTACGGGGGGATAGACCGTCGTGGGGGAGGTGTTTTCGGTTGAGCTCATACAGGGAATCAACTTTGACCTCTTTTTAAGCCTGTTTGGACCCAGGTATTCGGGAAGAGGACGAATCTTGGTTCTGTCTAGTTTGTTCTGGACCCTTCGATACATCTATTGGGTCCGTTTATATATCTATGGCAGGCTGTGTAATGGAACCAGAAACTGAACTATACCTTCCTGCAGTGCCAGTATAAATCAGTTTGAAATGGACTGGGACTCGTACGATGTCAGAATTTCCTTCGGACTTCCATACGATGCCCCGAATGGTATAGTTTACTATTTTATGGGTCATCCCCTTGGACGATAGGGGAGAAGTCTAGGATTAACCTTAATATTACTGGGACTCGTGTAGACCCTTTACCTAGTAAAAGACTAGACACATTTCCGTCTTGATTTTCGTCGGGTCGTTTTTCATTGATCCAGGGTCGTTATTTAGTCCTTGGGTCGCTTTTGGGGTAATTGAAAGACCTTCCCGATTTTCTCCGGGAGGTTTTCAAATGGTCAGACCTGAATCTGACACTACTCCTTTTCCACCAAAATTTCCTGTTTAAGGATAGGGTCACACGTAGTCTGTAGTCCTATTTCAATGCTGTAGATGTCATCGTTCTGGGACGACGGAGAAATCTACTCTACCAGGTCTGTCGGTACTTATGGAAAATATTGTCTCTTGTCCTCTTCCTCCGGTTCCCGGTTCTTTCCCTCTTTCCCTTTCTCTGTTCCGTAGAGTCTACGACCGGCGGGAGGTCCCTTCGGGATACCGTTTGGGACTCAGGAACTTCCTAATCCGTCCTCCGTTTACGGATTGGACACCTGTCCGTCCCGTAACCCGGTCACAGGTTTGGTACTGTTCAGAGGACTTTACCGAACGATGTTTACGGTAGTCACCCCTGTTACCCGCCGTGAGACGGGAACACTGAGTTCTTGGAGTTCCAGTTCACAGTTCGGAAGGGAGTACTACCAAGTTGTCCTGACTTCACCGGACGAGGTCAGTCGGACGGACAGTGTCTATTGGTAGTACCCCGACCTCGGTTCCCTCATTGACCTACACCGTCCATTCAGGATCCTAAAGAACCAATTGTGTCCCCGATGGATGAGACAGGCTGGAGGATGGGACCTCTGAAGAGGAGGGTTTGGACATGGTAAAATCGACGAAGTCCTTTTTCAATGATTTTCTAAGTGGGCTCGTAAAGAACAACGACCCCACCTGTTTATGAAAGGACGGTCAAAGAAGAACAGAGACTCACAGGATGAGGGAATAACCCTTCTCTATATGAGTGATTTGACCCCTAGTGGGAACACTGTCTTTCGAAAAGTCGGGGATCTCGGGATGTCGAAGACCAATGATGACTCCTTGGGTAATGTAGGAGAGGTTATCCCTCCCTAGTCTTTGATACCCTCCTCTTTAAATGGGGGTCACTTCTCCTTGATTTTTCGAAGTACTACTTTCACTTTCTCCTCTCACTTTTTCAACCGAATTTCGAGTTGTAAGTCTTTTGTTTCTAGTACCGTAGGCCAGGGTAGTGAAATACCCTTTATCTACCTCTTTGTCACCTTTGTCACAGTCTGAAATAAAACCCCCCCGAGGTTTTAGTGACATCTACCACTGACGTCGGTACTTTAATTTTCTGTGAATGAGGGACCTTCTTTTCAATACT
Source organism: Capra ibex (assembly GCA_006410555.1). Classification (NCBI taxonomy): domain Eukaryota; kingdom Metazoa; phylum Chordata; class Mammalia; order Artiodactyla; family Bovidae; genus Capra; species Capra ibex. The sequence continues at coordinate 10,216,301 of SJYO01041852.1, read as the reverse complement.
GGTTGGATCTGTCGTATAAGTTTTCGTCTCTGTAATGAAACGGTTGTTTCCAGATAGATCAGTTCCGATACCAAAAAGGTCATCAATACATACCTACACTCTCAACCTGACACTTCTTCTGACTCACGGCTTCTTAACTACGAAAACTTGACACCACAACCTCTTCTGAGAACTCTCAGGGAACCTGACGTTCCTCTAGGTTGGTCAGGTAAGACTTCCTCTAGTCGGGACCCTAAAGAAACCTTCCTTACTACGATTTCGACTTTGAGGTCATGAAACCGGTGGAGTACGTTTCTCAACTGAGTAACCTTTTCTGAGACTACGACCCTCCCTAACCCCCGTCCTCCTCTTCCTCTGTTGTCTCCTACTCTACCGACCTACCGTAGTGCCTGAGCTACCTGCACTCAGACTCACTTGAGGCCCTCTACCACTACCTGTCCCTCCGGACCACACGACACTAAGTACCCCAGCGTTTCTCAGTCTGTATTGACTCACTGGCTTGACTTGACTTCACTACCCTGGTCCCCTGAAGACCTATTCGGGTGGTTCCACTTGACCAACAGTAACAAGAGACTCTAGGGTGAGTCAAAGGTTTGGTCTTTGTTGTGGGCGAGTCCTTCCTGATATCGGAGATTATTTATTTTGGAAAGGACACCCGATATCCAGGGGTGGTTAAGTGACACCTTGTGGGGTTAAGAGGAACATTTCCTTTCCTACTTGGACCACTTACAAAGTTCTAGAGACCTAGTATTTAATTCGACATCAGGGGGAGGTACGGTGTCATGGGTTAAGGATACATTAGAACCCTCTTTAGGACGGGTCACGGTTCACCAAATGTCAGTACCTAGAGTTTCTATGTAAGGAAACGTATGGTGACCGGTTTCTTAGGGTTATAGAAAAACGGAAACTCACCCTCCGAGGTCCTCTTTTTGTGGTTATCTACTAAACCTGTCATAATGGAGTCCCCAAGTCTCTATCGGGGGTGGACAAACCTGTCCGAGAGTCGACACTAGAAGATTTAGACCTGGACCTTGGATTACCCTTTTATAATGTTATGTATCTACTGGATGATCAGACGAGAGGTCTACTCCTTCTACGGTTTGTTGTACGTTAAGTCCAAGATTTGAAAAACCGTCTTTCCCCTATATTTTAGAGAGTACGATTTCGTGTCTACCAACTCTGTTTCCAGTGAATGGACCCTCAAGTCCAATGTGTGCCTAGGTCCTCCGACACGAGACTAGTTCATGTTCCTTAGGAGGTCAACGGGAGGGGGTTTTGAGCTTTTGTTAACGCTCAAAAGGACCACGATTGACCCATAACGTCTTAGACCTATGGGTTGATACCAGATTAACGACTCGGGAATATACTTTCGAACTTCCCTACCCTACTAAGTCAGGGTGACTACAACCCTTGAGGAGTTTTCTTCCGTCTCCGATATGATTTTGTTCGGAATTGAGTTCGGGGACGGAACTATGGTCTGGGTCTTTTTCGCAGGGTTGAAAACGGTGCTTTTCTTTCCTTATCGGAACCCTCACGAGTGAGTTTCCAACCCTAGACTCTGGGTTGGACATCGAATGAATAGGTTCTCTGAGTTGGGTTGACGGGTTCCGACCGGAGGAACGGAAACTATAGAACGTTAGGATTATCTTCTACGAATATAGAGAGAGAACCTTCGTTTGATAAAATCGTCGGTGGTTCACTTTGTTGAGGACTTAACCTCTCCGGTAAATACCTATAGACTGGTTTCCTAGTCTATAGTCTACAGACTAGGAGTCTATACTTCAATCACGATTACCTTTTAGGTCCGGAGTGATGTAGGGGAACACTCCAAGAATTGGGTCGGTGGGAGGGATAGGGACTCCCGAAAGAGGGGAAAGTGAGAACGGATCTTTGGAACCTGGTGACCTGTTTTGGGGTTCTCCACATCAGTCTTCTAGGAGACTGGTTAGGACTCCTTTAGATCATATGACTAACTTCGTAGAAATGGAACCTACCTTTTTCTTCTCGGTCTATACGTAATCAGAGGTTAAAACTCTGTATCCCCGATTTGGAAACGGTGGTCTATGTAGTCGGGTTAATCGACTCGAGTATCGGGACTGAGTTCGAAATCTGGACCCTTTTCCTTTTTCTCATCGGTAACTGTGACTAACGTTCATACGGCAAGACCACAATGTACGTGTACGACGATAAACCTTTCTTTCTCCGATGGACTTCCAGGGGTTAGTTTATACCACTAGTTTAGAAATCTGAGGGCCTCCGTCAGACAGACAGGCGACTCCAAAGTCAGAGGGTGACATTTCCCGTGGTTTTTCCCTCACAAGGTACCGTTTGACCACCCCTGGATATCGGGTGTCCGTTCCTTAAATAAATAATCTCCGATATCAGGGAGATATCGGAGAAAAGACTCCCCTATAACAAAGGTCAATCCTTTGTCTCAACTTAGAACCTCCTGTTACTACTGACGAAGTCGAATCACCCGAACAGGTCCTCAGGGGACCAGGGTGTGGACCGCCAATTGAAACAGGAGGGTATCAAAAACCAGGAAGAGATAACTGCTCCCACATCACCCAAGGAATCATCATTGGTCTTCGACATCCCGAGATCCCCAACTTTTCGAAGGGTAGTGTTCCCACCTGGGGTCAAATCACCCATATAGAGAAGGGTTTTTCCCTCATTCTGTGAGTCCCAGGTGTTCTTTGACCACCCTTTTATAAACAGGTAGGGTTGTTGTTTTTTCACGGATCCACTTAGAAAATCATTAACAAAAAGGACATCGTCGGTTTTACCATGTCCAAACCCTCCTCTTCCGATATCCCATCCTCCAGTCCTGTCTCATCCATCAGGGACACAGTCGGTTCTTTAAGAGTCTGGATGGACGGTGTAGGTTAATGAGGGAACCGAGGTCGGGGCACTACCAATAGACACTGTCCACCCGACCGACCTCGCCCGGTGAAGTCAGGACAACTTGATAGTACTTTATTCAGAACCGCGAACTGAGACTCCGAGAACCCAGGGGTCCCGTCTCACGGCGGGTTACAGAGGCAACTACCGTAAACATCGTTCGACAAAGTCCTCTGAACAGTACCAAACCTGTGAGAAACCGGGTTACGAGACGGACAGGTGTCTAATCCGAAGACCGAGCACGAAACAGTAAATTCCTGAGTCCCAAACGGTAACCCAAAGGGACCTCCCGTCGGTCGTAGACCCTACGGAACAGAGAAAGGAAAAGAAGGAAAGGACAACGTTGGACTCTCGGTCCGTAGGGACTGAGTCCCACGTCTAGGGGTCCTTTCGACTTCACACTGTAGAAGGACCTCTAACTTAGGGACCCGTCCAACTCCGTCCAGTCGGAGGACTCTTAACCCAGGGACCCGTTTCAGTTCCGTACTGCTGGAGGAGTCTGAGGACCTGACCGCCTAGGGACTCGTCGAACTCCGTACTGTTGAAAAGTTCCTGGTCTAGGGATCCATCCAGCTGGAGGACCCTGGGGACCTGTCCTCAACCCGTTGGGGTTCCAGAGATCACACTGGTCACGACCCATCCTAATTCCCCAACATTAAAATTGAGTAACGGTCAAACAAGTGACGTCTACCCTTATCTATAGTACTACATTTCGTTAGGTTCGGATACGGGACTCTGACCCTTGGACCACTTTATCGGTATTCGGAATAGGAGAATGACAAGATTTCCTTACATTCAGTGACTAAAGGAAGGGATCAGGAGGTATTCTCGTCGAGTCCCAAAAGGTTACCATTTGTAAAGTAGCAGTATCTGGGTGAAATCCATTATTGTCTTCACTACTGTTTGCTTACCCAATAGACCGGGACAGTCCCTGTAATTCTCATAAAATTATCATTCACCCCACCTCGTTACAACAGATGTTCCCCCGTCCCAGGACCAACATCCTCAATCATTCACCGAATTCTTGTTTAACTATTCTCCGTTGTCTGGTCTACAGGGTACCCCTATACAAACATTGAAATCTTCCCACAATTCCCAAACCCGGGTTTGTCGGACGTCTCGATTGAGGGTTTAACCGTTTGTAATAGGAACCTTCGGGTCAACGGAAACTTCCCTACAGTTGACTACCTTAATCTTCCCTACAGTGTGATCGTCCGTAACACTCGAACAACGGGCGGGACCGTCCAAGTGACTCTCTACGACAACAACGTGTACAACATCCTTTGTACTTTCTACTTTCGGACTTAGAGATCTCCCTAACTTACAATATGTCTTATAGGGAGGGTTCCCGATCGATAAAAGACCAACTGGTAGGTCTTCTAACATCTCCGTTGTAACACCCGGGCCTACTTCCTCCTCCCTTCCCCCGTATCGTGTTGAAAACTTTATTACTGTCTCGGGTTCCCGTATTGTATTTGGTTAATTTTAGTTTACCTAGGTTCAAGTCAAGTCAAGTCAACGAGTCAGCACAGGTTGAGAAACGCTGGGGCACTTAGCGTCGTTCGGTCCGGAGGGACAGATAGTGGTAGAGGGCCTCAAGTGAGTCTGAGTGCAGGTAACTCAGGCATTACGGTAGGTCGGTAGAGTAGGAGACAGCAGGGGAAGAGGAGGACGGGGGTTAAGAAGGGTCGTGGTCTCAGAAAAGGTTACTCAGTTGAGAAACGTACTCCACCGGTTTCATGACCTCAAAGTCGAAATCGTAGTAAGGAAGGTTCCTTTAGGGTCCCGACTAGAGGAAGTCTTACCTGACCAACGTAGAGGAACGTCAGGTTTCCTGAGAGTTCTCAGAAGAGGTTGTGGTGTCAAGTTTTCGTAGTTAAGAAACCGAGAAACGGAAGAAGTGTCAGGTTGAGAGTGTAGGTATGTACTGGTGTCCTTTTTGGTATCGGAACTAATCTGCCTGGAAACAACCGTTTCATTACAGAGACGAAAACTTATACGAAAGATCCAACCAGTATTGAAAAGAAGGTTCCTCATTCGAAGAAAATTAAAGTACCAACGTCAGTGGTAGACGTCACTAAAACCTCGGGGGGCTTTATTTCAGACTGTGACAAAGGTGACAAAGAGGTAGATAAAGGGTACTTCACTACCCTGGTCTACGGTACTAGAAGCAAAAGACTTACAACTCGAAATTCGGTTGAAAAAGCGAGAGGAGAAAGTGAAAGTAGTTCTCCGAAAAATCGAGGAGAAGTCAAAGACGGTATTCCCACCACAGTAGACGTATACACTCCAATAACTATAAAGAGGGCCGTTAGAACTAAGGTCGCAAGAAGGTCAGGTCGCAAAGAGTACTACATGAGACGTACATTCAATTTATTCGTCCCCCTGTTATATGTCGGAACTGCATGAGGAAAAGGATAAACCTCGGTCAGACAACAAGGTACAGGTCAAGATTGACGACGAAGGACTGGACGCATATCCAAAGAGTTCTCCGTCCAGTCCACCAGACCATAAGGGTAGAGAAAGTCTTAAAAGGTGTCAAATAACACTAGGTGTGTCAGTTTCCGAAACCGTATCAGTTATTTCGTCTTTATCTACAAAAAGACCTTGAGAGAACGAAAAGGGTACTAGGTCGTCCACAACCGGTAAACAAGAGACCAAGGAGACGGAAAAGATTTTGGTCCAACTTGTAGTCCCTCAAGTACCAAGTGTATAACGACTTCGGACCGAACCTCTTAAAACTTGTAATGAAATGATCGTACACTCTACTCACGTTAACACACCTAGGTTCTCCTGTTTAGTTTAAGTTCATTTGGAACTAGGAGTTAGAAGTTCGATTTACTGTCTGGGTCTTCACTGTCCTGTCCAGGTTCAGTGACAGTTTTCTGTCTCCTCACCTACCAAGGGACTAACAACTTTACTAGGAGTGTGAGTAATCGTATACTTTAGTGGGTTGATCGTTTTTGATTGGTGTGGTGTAGGATACCGACAACGTGAGGGAAGACAACTCACACGGAAAGAAACTTAGACTTGTTTAGGTGGAGAATGGATAGAGACACAGAGAGTCACTTCAAAACGTTACTCTGTAATTCTCGGACTCGAAGTAATCAAGGACTTCGGTCCGTCGTACCCAAAACCGGTCCGAGTTCGGAGTCCTCTCTCCTGACTTCCGACCCTCCTTTTTCGTCAACCTTTTTGTACAACTCCTTAGGGGAATTATTGGAGGACCTTTTAGACGATTTATGGACTGGACACAAATGTCAAAAGTAACCGGACTAGGAACCGTGTTTCTTTTAATTCCTGTCTTCTTGGGGGTGGGTGAACCCGTTGTCGATGATTCGTCGGGGACGGTGAATCACTCTTCAAGGAGTCAACGTGGGCGACGATGATCGGACAACCAGCACCCAACCTCCTTTGTTCTTTGTTCTCTAACATTTCTTTAATTCTAAAAAAATCGGTATACAGGGAGGTCGGTATCCTCACTCCTGGAGGAAGGAATTGGTCTCCAGAAGACTTTAGACTCTGACTCGGTACACTCGAAAGACGGTTCAGACAAAAACGATAGAGTCAAGGGTGGTACGACCCGAAGAACAGAGAAGGTGACGTGACCCAAAAGAAACACAAGTAGAAGATGACACCCTCGAAAGTGGCTCACCCGAAGACGACACGAACCGGAGGACGACACGAACCGGAGCCGGAACGTTCCCGGATCGGTTTCAACAAAGTCGATCCAATTTCGACTCTTTGTCGTGGTGTATGTGGTCCCTTCAAACATTAAAGGAGCCAAGACAGAGCGACGTCGTTTTTAAACTTCGCTACCCACCTGGTAACAATGTCGAGTCAAAATAAACCGTTCGTTTCCTTTTATGTAGGAGATCCCAACTCCCATCCGACTTTGTTTTCTACACTTATCTTCTCTCTCTTTCGAGTCAAAACCGAGGAGAAAAATATACAAAAAAGGAGGAGAAGGACTCGGACGAGACACATTTAACCCGATCGGCCCTCCCGACAAGTGAAGTGGACTCCAAGAGTGAGACCATGAGACTGGAAGGAAACAAGATAAAAGTACCCGAAAAGGGAAGAAACAGAAAATCGGTGATGGTAAGACCTGAGGAAAAAGGATAAGATTGATGAATTGTTGTCCTTAAATCCGGTTACGGAGTAATGACCTTGGAGATTTTGATGAATTATGATAAAGTCGTACCTAAAGTTCTCAACTTTATTATTAAATCAGATCGGGAAAATACTATTCAGAACCGAGTAAAGGATCTTTAGATTGACTTACTAATAATCTTTGATTTTTCTGAGTCTAACCGATAAACTTTTAAAATTTATATATAAAGTAATTTAGAGAACGGGTGTACGGGTAAACGAAGTATTCACGTTTTACTTCTATATTTTACAGACCATTACAATAACAAGTTTCTACCAGAGAAGTTTTGTTGGAAAGTTTTTTATTCAAATTATTTTATCATAACTTACTCAAACTTATTATCATAATTATTTTAGATTTCTAAAAAAAAGAAAAGGTGTAATTGAGGTTTGTAATCTACCAAAATTAACTGTTCGTCGACATGTGTATAGTTTACATTAAGAGTTACGTACTTTTATTTATAATAAATTAGGATACGGTCATAGAGGTATATTACTATGGATCAAACTCTAAGATTTTTAAAATTTCACCCATAAATTTATGAAGGACCCGTACCTCGAAACAGTAAGACCTATCGAAATATAGAGAAAAAGACCGTAATTATAGAAGTTTAAGTCACAGGGATTTATTTTTTAAAATTGTTCTGGAGTCATGAACGAATTAATATTTTGTGTATGAGAAATTTAAATAGAATTTTATATCCAAAAATATAATACCAATACAAAGTATCAACACATTGTACCTCCGTTAGAAGAAGACAAATAAAATAAAACCTACTTTTATAGTTTATAATCGTTTATATTTATCTGTAAACGTGGATAAATGTACGAAAAAAAAAATGAAAAAACTACGGAGACATTTGTGACGTATCATGTTTTCTTTAGTGTTTTATCTCTATATGGTCTTTCAATGGTCTAAATTACAACAACAAGATTATTGGTTTCGTTAGATAAATTTCTATAATGTTAACTATACATATCAACGATTCGTCGTCTTATCTTTTTGGATCTCGTTCAAATGGAGCCTTATACACCGAACCAGAAGTAATCGGAGACCGCTCCAATATGAAACCTACCGTTATAGTTTAAAAGTCCTTATATAAAACGTAGTGATTTTATAACTGTAGGTCAAGACCTTATTCTACGGTATCTAAGTAAGGGGTGACAAAGAGGGGAGATTTATACTGATTTATGGGTCTTCTAGTAAGTTATCTGTCATTATTTTACTAAGACCTTTGAACTTTCTTCTTGTACTTGACGAATCCTTTGAATCCTGAACTTTTATCCTTTTACTATCTCCTTAAGTTATTTTAATTTCCGGTTAAGAAATTTTATTTTCAGTTATGTTAACTGTTTTGAAATGATTCCAACCGTTTCTATTTACAACTTAAAAATTATAAGTAGAAGTAAGTAAAATAGGATACGTGTAATCCTCAAAACCTAATATTTGTCTAAAGAGTAATTTATGGAATATCGTTTATGGGGGAAGGTTGTAAAGGGGAGTAGGTATAGGAATCCCTTTACACTATTTAGTCCATTTAACAGAATGTACTTATCTATCTATGGGACATCCACCCTCTTTTCCGTCTTACTAAAAAGTCACGAATTATTTTCCTTTCCTCCGTCCACGAGGGGAATCAAATCTCTTATAGAAGAATGACGCTGACAAACCATACATTTATTACAGAAAGATCTTCGGTCTATCGGGATAAACGGAGTATGGATATCTACAAAGGTTCAAAGATCGGAGTAAAGAATAACTTTATATTTATAGATTCCTTTATTGCAATATCTTAAGGACCTGAAAACCTCGAATTGGAGTCTTGGATCAAGTCCCGTTATCGGTGGTCGAGATAGATCTTTTATTTTCTTTAAAAATAATAAGAGGGACTAGTGACATTAATCGTTCCCGGTTTCCTATATCTATAGTAACAACACTTATCCGTTTTATAAAGTCCTCCGAGTCCAAAATACGTCCTTCAGAATAAAGTGATACATTCTATTCTCCTCTGTGTTTATTGGTTACACTCCTTAGTTTGTCCCTGATTGTCTTCTTGGGACGTCGGTAATTTTCCTGATAATGTTTATGGAAATACGAGTACTTAAACTGTTAAATCTTCCTTATCTGCTTAAGGAGTTTCGTCTGTTTGATGGTGTTGAGTCGGTTTTAACTTGACTATAGAACTTATCAAGACATAAATAATTCCTGTAACTTAAAATTTAGATGACATTTCTGTATAGACCCGTGTCCACCAAAATTACTTCTTAAAATGGTTTGTAAACTACTTTTAATTTTTATAATACGTTACAGAAGGTCATTTATATGTACATCCCCTATGAAGGATTGAATAATATTCCGTTCATAATGAGACTGTTGTTTTCCGTCGTATGTGTTTGTCTTTTTCTTTTGGTGTTTCGTTATAGAGAGTACTTTTATCTACGTTTTTAAGAGTTATTTTAGATTGTTAGTCTCCACTATTTTTATTTTTAGATCGTTGGAGAGGGACCATTTTTTTTAGAGAGGGACGTTTTTCATCACCTCATATTTTTAGTAGAGGGGTTATTTTCACTATTCCTGTAACCGTTTCGGGTAGTTTTGGTTGAAAAGTCTTTAAATTTTTAATTGCTCAATGGACCACCGAGTCACAATTTCTTAGACGGACGGATACGTCCTCTGTACTCAAGTTAGGGACCCAGTTCTTCAAGGGGACCTCTTTCTGTACCGTTGGGTGAGATCTAAAGAACGAACCCTTTATGGGTACCTACCTCCTCGGTCCATCCGATGTCAGACATCCCAGTGTATTCTCAGTCCGTTCTGAATTGTTGACTTGTTCTTTTTAATTGATCCGAACGTTGATAGACACCCGTTAGATAAGTTCTTTTTTATATTGATTTAGAACACTTTAAATACCGTAAAATAAAAGGGAATAAAACTAGGAAGGAAGAGGAGAGGTCAAGACACTATCGGAACTTTCGATTATCGGGTCTTAGTGTCACTTTTGACAATCGGACTATGTGTTACCTCGTGAGTTTTCTCGTCAAAGTAGAGAAAGTTCTTATTAAAAGTTCTTTAACAGTAGAAAAGAAAGAAAGAAAAAAAAAAAAATTGGACAGACCGTCATAAGTCCTTAGAGGTAAAGATTCCTAAAATAAATAAAATGAACTGAGTCTTTAGTGAGGTCGTGAGAACGGACCTTTTAGGGTACCTACCTCCTGGGACCATCCGACGTCAGGTACCCTAACGATTCTCAGTCTGTGTTGACTCGTTGAAGTGAAAGTGAAAAGTGAAATTACGAAACCTCTTCCTTTACCGTTGGGTGAGGGCACAAGAACGGACCTCCTAGGGTCCCTACCCCCTCGGACCACCCGACGGCAGATACCCCATGTCTCAACCTGTGCTGACTTCACTGAATCGTCGTCGTCGTCGTCGTCGTCTTTAGTGAATCACACTTGTCGGAAAAGGGGGTCCCCGTAAACAACTTTTGTTAGTCACCGTTAATAAATTGAAGTGTGGAATGACGTCACCATAATTTTCAACTCCGTTTGTTAATCGATTTTTTGTTTTCCTTTTTGACTCATCACTTTAAAGGTCTCCTCCGAAACTTTTCACAACTGTATAAGAACCTATAGATTTTCCGGTGTGTATTTAACCTAAGACGTGTACGAGTCTCTTCTGGGTTACTCTGGGATACGAGAGAGTAGAAACTGACTAGAACTCTGTGGTATCTTTTACTTATAATTCAGTTTCCTCACTGGACGGATCGTTTTCACAACTCCCAAACGAGATAGTGTACTTGTCTTAGGGAATTATTTCTGACCCTCTCAAAAATCGGGAAATGTAAATTCCTTTAGAAACAGTTTATATTCATCGACCGGTGATTCGATTGGTTTGTGACTGAAGTTACCGAAATGTGTTGTCTCTGACCTGAAATGTTTCAATCAAGTCTTTCACTAATTTGTTTGTCTACTGTTGTTGTTCAGAACCCCTCTCCTTTCTTTTTTAAGGTCTAAACAGAGTATAAATTTTACAGATCGAAAGGTGTTGTTGTTTTTTATGTTCTGTCCGTTTCTTTGTTCGTATATACTGGATTGTCTCCTTTTTTTTCCCTTGATAGGGACCCCTTCAGATTTATAAGTTGAATGATCTGTTTATGAAATTGATAGTTTTTTGATTTCTTTTCATACTCTTGTGTAAAGGAATTTTTCTCTTACAGTTAATTCTCCATCTCGGTATAAATTTTTGTTATCTAAAACACCTCAGCTTTTCATACAATTGACCTTACTTTTTAAGTCGTCCCCAGTGTTGTCGTCTATATTCGTCGGTCTTCCTCCTTAAACGTTTGACCTTCTATTCCGTTCCGTAGACTCTAATAGAAGACCCTTGTCTTTCTATTTCTTATTCCTTTTTTTTTATTTGTCTCTGAATCTCTGGACGCCTTACGGTAGTCTGTGTGGTTGTATTTATGTTGTTCTCGGGGTTTTCCTCTCCTTTTTGTCTCCGTTTTCATTATAAAGTTATAATAAACTTTTGAAGAGTTTAAACCATTCGTTTTAATTAGACCTGTATATTTTTCGGGGTACTAGAGGTTCATCTTATTGGAGTTTTACTGGTGGTGGATGTATAGTATTAATTTTACAACTTTCGGTTTTTGTTTTTGTTAGAACTTTCTCCGGTCTCTTCACTGAGTAGTGTATGTTTGTTAAGCTATTCTAGTTATCGACAAAATGTCAATCTTTGCTACCTTCGGTGTTCCGTCACCTTACTGTATTATTTTCACGATTTTAAACACTACCAATGTACTTCGATATATTGACTATCTTAAGGTCCCACGATGGATGTATTTATATGTGTGTGTATTCACGTACATGTCGACCATTTTATACTTATTCGAAGTACCAAATATGTTTACAGTTTAAGGACAAAACCATGACACGACATCAATATGTTCTACAACTGTGACCCTTTCAGATTACTTTTTACATTCCTGGATAAATATTTAAAGAAACATTACAAGATACTTAGATATGAATAAGGCTTCACATAAATTTTATACATGGTTTGAAATTAAAATACTCATGAGGTATTTTATAATGACAATCTCTTAAGAGTTTCAAGGACTTTATTATGAGTTTATGTTTCGACTCCGGTCAACGAAATTAAAATGAAAACAAAGACAAGAGACTTTGAAAATCTTACTCTGTCATTCATATGGTAGTTGGGCTACGGTTCTACGATGACAATGTAAGGACTTCGACAGGAACTTAACATCACACTGGAATTCGATTAGTAACTTAAATACATAGGGATTCTTATAAGTCGACGAAGGATTGTTTACTAAGATGCGTACTATAATCCGTTGTACATAAAATCAAAAAACTTTTCTTTACCGTAAAATATTCTTCTAACTATTAGTTTTTCTAAAAAACTTATTTTAACAAACATGAATATCATCTTTTAATAGGTTGTTATACGTATCTTTCATTTCCGAAAGTACTTGTTTACGACACAGAGTCACTATGACTGGATAAAGTAAAATATTTAACGTACTATAAGTTTAGACACTGAGTGTCATTAGAATCAATAGAGAGAAAACAATTATAAAAAGTATTCTAGTACCTTAGGTGTCCGAAGAGAAATAGAAATTTTTAATAAAAGACGAATTTTTTTTAAGATACCACAAATTAAAACCTGATAAGACTACGTCGGAAGAGTGAAATCATGTTCATAGTGTAATTTAATTTTACGAAAACTAAAGTAATTGACTCGAGAATGGGTAGTTGTCGTTCCGGTCAGTATTGTTTTTGGTGTCAAAAACGGAATTTAGAATCGTCAAGTGAATGTCACAAAACCCTTTTCAAAATAAATATATCATTGGACTTTTTTAAAACTAAAGAAAACCTCTAAAACTCTAAAGAAACTAACTGACAGTACTAGTTTGATTCTTATAGTACCTTACAAGAACGAATGTACTAAAAGAGAAATGGGTTATTTTATTTTATAAGAGGTTCAAGATCTGATTTTTTACGTGGATACTGTGATGAGTTTAGCATAACTTACACTTTACTTTGTCCAATAGAAGTTATTACAAGTTAAGTACTTTGTAATTTTTTGTAGAAATATCACGGAAGAGGGAACACTACAGTCTTTAAGAAAAGGAAGGAATACATTTAGACTCGAAATCTGAAATTTTCAAAGTCCCAGTCTTTTTCTTTCATATTTTTAGATCACACCAGTGGAAACCTTAAACTTCTTTTAGGTTTCATACGATTATATAACCAGAAATATCTTATTTACAAAGAAATCTTGTTTACAAAATAAAGTGTAAAATCTTAAAAAGAGACGAAGACTAAATTAAACAGGAAGACTGGTGAAGTCCTATTAATCGTGTTATTATATCAGTAAAAACCACTTATACATTGAGTCTTAATCATGTTCTAGGTCCTTGCAATTATCTACCAAGAATGTCCTTCAGTTAAGACCTCTTTAAATACCAACCTTAGATCAAAGTCACTTGTGTTCTCAAACAAAGTCCGAATTTTGTTTCTACACGAAAATACGTGTCCTTTTAGAACTCTTGATTCCTCTGACTTAAAAGACTTTCTACACACATTTTATACTGGGTATCCTTTCTTTTCTTTTTCTGACCATTACATGAAAAGAGTTGGTCCCACTGTAACACAATGACGAACTCTTACATACTCAACGTAAATGACTTTAACGTTTGTGGTTTTATAGAAAATTCACGGTGATACTCACGATTCACGATCCAAAAAATGTTGCAAAATTTGTCACGTCTCCAACAAAAAGTAATCTTCCATAGGTCAGTGTAGGTCATCACATTAGTTGGGTAAAAAAAGGAAACACCAACTAACTTAAGTCATTTCTGGACTGGATCATCTTTTAAATCTACATAATAATAAATATAATATAGATCACAAGTAGGACGATATAATTTCCACACTATACTTATCTGAAACGTTAATATTAGGTTAAAAGTACTAATTCTTCAAGGAACATAAATGAAAACAAAGATAATAGACAAAACAAGTAAGGGAAACTTTTTCACCTCACTTTTCACGTAAACTGGGTAAGAGGGAGAGAATTTTTTTTTTACGTATGTAGTCCATAAGTCTTAATCAAATTATTATTCGGAACTAAGTACTGTGTGACAGTCACACGGGACGTACCGGTGTACTTTTTAAAATAAAAACATCCTGTGTTTACTTGGATAGATACGTTGCCTTTGTCTGAGTGTCTGTATCTCTTCACTGAACACCAACGGTTCCCCCTCTCCCACCAACTTCCTTCTTTATCCTCACACCATAATCGTCTACGTTTTATTATATATATCATACCTATTCGTTGGTCCAGGATGACATGTCCTGTCCCTTGATACAAGTTATAGGATACTATTTGACATATTTTTCTTATATATATACATATTGACTCAGTGAAACGAGATATCGTCTTTAATTTGTGTAACATTCAGTTGAAATTATTTTAAATTTTAGAATTATTATATTAATATTATTATAATCACTTATATGATGGTTTAACTTCTAGATATCCTGACTGTTATTGAATGTAAATAACTCTACAAGGAAGACGACTCATTTCAAATGAATTCTTCAAACAACAACAACAACAACAATAACCAACCAAGTTGAAAAATAACTTCATATTAAATAAATGTTATAATGTAATTAAAGTCTATTGTGTTATTACTAAACTATAAAAATATGTAATGTTCTACTGGTGGTGTTTTCAGGTGTATCAATAATGTTACGGAGACTGGTATAAAGGACGCGACACGTAATGTATGGACACTGAATGGACCGACCTTCGACCATGGAGAATTAAAGGGAGTCTATAAAGTGAGTAGAAGGTGGGGTAAGGGGAGCTCTTTGTAGTCAAATAAGAGACATAGACATCAGACAAAGGCAAAAGAATACAAACAGTTAAACAAAACAAAAGTCTAAAACACATATTCACTTTAATATGTCATATCGGAAATTGACAGACTAAATAAAGTGAATCGTATTATACAAGATCCAGGTAAGGTACAACAACATTTACCATTCTAAAGTAATTTTCCAAAATTTAAGGTATATATATGTACCTTAGAATGAGTCGGTATCCTTCATATATATAAATATATACATTTATTTATATATACACACACACAAACACACACAGATGTGGTGCAGCAGAAAAGTAAGTAGATAGTTACCTGTGTATCCAACAACGGTATGTTACCGATAACATTTATCACGACGGTAACCTGTGACCCCATGTGCCCAGAAAGATTAAACAAAAATCGACTCCATATTAACTAAATCTCACAACACAATAAAAGACCACATATCGTCTGACTAAGTCAATATGTATACATATGTATAAGAGAAGGTGATGCCAAAGATATCTTATAACTTATGTCCCGGAATTTGAGACTTCATCCCGGAATAACAAATAGGCAAAATGTGTCCATAGAAAAATAAACATAAATAAAAATTTACAACTCATAAATAAATAAAAACCCACGAGACCCTGAAACAACGACACACACCGAAAGAGACAAACGTCGATCATCCTGACGCGAGATCAACGACTCGAACCCGAAGTGTGACACAACCGAAGGCGACAACGTCTCGTACGCGAGACACTGTGCACCCTAAGTCACCAACACCGAGTACCCGAATCAGCGAGACACCGTACACTTTAGAAGGGTCTGGACCCTAGTTTTGACACAGGAGACGTAACCGTCCACCTAAGAATTGGTGACCTGGGGATCCCTTCAGGGTGTACCCAGAAAAATTTGATCATAAAAAAAAACAAACAAACGAAAGAAACCGTTTATGGGTCTTCACCTCAACGACCTAGTATATACCATGAAGACAAAAATTAAAAAACTCCTTGAAGGTAAGATAAAATAGTACCACCGACGTGGTTAAATGTAAGGGTGTCACGTACTCCCAAGGTAAAAGAGGTATAGGAGTTTTTGTGCATAACAGAAAAACTATTATCAGTAAGACTGTTCACACTCCACTATCCAGTAATACTAAAACTAAACGCAAAGTGACTACTAATTGGTACGGTTTATAGAAAAATGTACAGGCAACCGGTAGACATAAAGATAAACCCAAGAGACGGGTAAAAGTATAACCTAACAAATATAAAAACTACACCTAAACATACTCAAGAAATGTATAAACCATATAATTAGGAAATAGTCTACCTCGTGAACATATACAAGAGAGTAAGTCATCCGACGGAAAAGTAAACCATTATTGAAGAAAGTGACAGGACAAAACATAGAAATACTAACAATGGAACTTGAAAATTTTTTTTTATTAAACGTACGTTGAACATTACCAACGAAAGACATAGGAAGTAGACATTATATAAGGAGTAAGAAGGATCAAGAGACACAAATAAAGACACACAATCCATACAACAAACGGAAAGGACTAAAACAACACCACGGAAATATATCCTCTTTAGAAATACCCCTGACTGTCGTGGAAAGGGACACCGACGGTCTCAATACATGAGGTCCCCACGGGGGACACACCCGACCCACTCGGGAAAACAAGTACTACTCCGGTCTACGACACCCGTACGGTCATCCACCTCGACCAGAGACCTGGTCAAACGACGATCCGGAAGGAGTACGTCGCCTACGACCGGGTGACCACCGTCCCCCCGACCCAGAGGTTTATCGACAGACGAACGGAACCCCCCAGAATCCTGACCACGACTGGACGACAACTCGACCATTCGGGAACCGTGATTATCCGGTCTCTCTTCTGAGGTTTTACCGGGAACGGTTTGCCACAGGAGTACAATCTTACTCGAGGATTTTTACCGACGACGGTCACAGACAAAATAGCCCCTTTCAGGAGACGAGGGAGAGAACTCCCCCGGGAGGTCCTGATCGTCACCCAGACTGACTCCGAGGAAAGTTTAATAACGGAGACACGACCCTGATTCTCGTACACTCTAAAAACGTACGTGGATAATTCTCTAGAACGTAATATGTCAGAGTAACAGGACCAAAGGTTTGTGTTAAAAACAATATTTCTTCTTTCTAAGGAAATCTTAGGAAAAAAAATTTTTTTTATAGACTCACGATGTCTTGTGGTGAAACAAAGGTTCTGTCAAATGAAACACAATTATGTACAAAGAGAACATGTTCATGTGTATTTCCTCGTGTGCACTTACATATTTAGGTGTAGACATATATAGACTGAATTTTTGTCTGAAAGTATTACGATAAACGGGTGTTCAATTTTCGTTCCACACAAAGAGGAATGCACAAACAACAACGAAAACGTAGTAGTGGTAAAGAATAACTAACGGTTAAACAAAAGGAGACGAAAAAGTCCCGATTTCTAACTACGACAAAACCCCAGATTAATAGGTTCGACAAGGGTTAATGGAAAAGTTACATAAAAAAGATTTTACGGACGTCGAATACCGTGACGGGGTTTAACGGACAAATCGACTCCACGAACGAGTCGTACAGAAGGAAGGTGTTCGCACAGTGGAAGTTACTTCAGAGTGAAGGGATGTCTTGTGAAAAATAAACGTAAATGTATACAGTCGGTTTAGGACAGGAAGAAAACGTGAAACGTAAAATTAATCCGAAAAAGCGGTACTTTATTGGTATTAAATGTCCCTTAACCAGTCTTTTACGTTTCTTCGTTAATTACCCTTCTTTATAAAATTACTTGGTTATAAAAAGGGAAAAAAATAATTTTGTATATTCATTACAAAAAGTTAGATTTTCACAATACAATAAAGTATCATTAACGTAAAAGGATCTCGCACAAAGAATTAATTTACTATGTAAATTTTTAATAAAAGAATTCCTTACAGACATCGTTATCTTATCGACTTAAACGTAGAGGAGTTTCCCTATCAGCACAGGCTGAGAAACACTGGGGTACCCGATATGTCAAGTACCTTAAGAGGTCCGGTCCTATGACCTCACAATAGACAAAGGAAAAGGTCCCTAGAAGGGTTTGGTCCCTAGTTTAAGTCCAGAGGGCGTAACGTCCACTTAAGAAATGATCAACTCGGTGGTCTTCAGGTTCTTATAACCTCACCCATCAGATAGAAAGAGATCGCTTAGAAGAACTGGGTCAGTAACTTGGTCCCAAGGGACGTAACTTCCGCCTAAGAAATGGTCGACTCGATAGTCTCTTCGGGAAAAGTAAATCCATATATAGTATTTGATATAAATTCTCATAACTCCTTATTAATGTCCTTGTCCTTTGTGTCGAAACTCATAGTCAAATCGAAGATCTAGGACCTTTCACTATAAATAAGGGAAACTCACCACCACCCACCCCTATACAATACTTTTTCTTGACCTTTAAAATCTCCTAAACGAGTTTTTAACAACACAGGTTGTGTATTTTATATACATTTTCATATCTTTTTAAGTTATCGTTAGAATTCATATATATAGATCAAACATATATATATATGTGTATATATACACATATATAACCACACACATATATTATATATCTTAAAAACAAGTAAAGTACGTGTGTATTTTATAAATGTTAGTAACTATTAATACGAACAGGGAGTATTTTTGGGGTTGTTAAAACTTTTCTAATTAGTATGTCCGATCTAAGGGATTAGTTTACGTGATTCTAATTTTTAGTCATTATTTACCGGTCGACATTTTATATGATACACTGATCTTTGTAAAATTTTTACGATTTATTGATCAACTTCTCCTACAGTTAACAATCCAATGATTTTAAAATCTTGGTTTACCGTTCCTTTCGTAAAGTACAGTTTTATATACTTTATATAAATTAAATTATGAATCCTTTTCACTATGTAAAGATATATAAAAATCCATGTTTTTATTTACCTTTTTTTACTCTATTTACGAGTAAAGTTCTTCTGACTTTTCCTCACTGGTCTCATTTGACTTTCTTTATTCTTAAAATTTTTTTCAACGTCTATATTTAAAGATAACTGATCTAACTGGTTTTTCAAAATTTTAATCAATTATATTTCATGACCTTTTTACAACCCTTCTCCCTGGAAGGAAGTGGACTGTTGTCCACTATTCTAAGACATTTTGTCAAACCACCGGTGAATCACTTCTCTACAGATATATACAGATATATATTTATAAAACAACAATAAATCAACGATTCAACGTAGGTTGAGAAGACGTCGGAGCACCTGACATCGGACGGTCCGAGGAGAAAAGTGCCCTAAAGGGTCTGTTCTTATGAACTCACATAACAGTAAAAAAAGAGATCCCATAGTAGGGTCCCTAACTTGGGCACAGAAGACGAACCGTCCGTGTAAGAAATCGTAACTCTTTGGACCCTTCGAGTATATACATATCTATGTGTGTGTGTGTGTGTGTGTGTGTGTTTGTGTATGTGTGTGTGTGTGTATATAGAATGTAGAAATCACATTTGACTCTTTGAGTTTTGAGAACATTTCCATGTGTGACTTTTACACGTCCCTACAAGTAACGTCACGACAAATCCCATTTGTCTACCTTTAACTCACCGTAAATTCTCTATTAGAAATACATAAAAAATTTTTTTGTACATTCTGACAATAAAGAATTAAATAAATAAATAAATAAAAAAATTTTTAAAATAAATAAAAAAATAAAAAATTTAAAATTTTAGAAATTAAGAATGTACGTAAGGGTTTGTACTTGGGGGGAGGGTGGAGGGAGGGATCTTATGTGTGTAAGAGAAATAAAAAACTTATATTTAAATAAATAAAATTAACTTCCAATTAATGAAATGTCATAACATAACCAAAACGGTATGTAGTTGTACTTAGGTGGTGTCCATATGTGCACATGTGGGGAGGGAGGAGGGAGGTGCATAGTAGGGAGACCCAGTAGGGTCACGTGGTCGGGGTTCGTAGGTCATAGTACGTAGCTTGGACCTGACTGTTAAGTAAAGTATATACTATAATATGTACAAAATTACGGTAAGAGGGTTTAGTAGGGTGGGAGCGGGAGAGGGTGTCTCAAGTGTTCTCATAAGATATGTAAACACAGAGAAAACGACAGAGCGTATGTCCCAATAGCAATGGTAGAAAGATTTAAGGTATATATACGCAATCATATGACATAACTACAAAAAGAAAGACCAAATGAAGTGAGGCATATTATCCGAGGTCAAAGTAGGTGAGTAATCTTGACTAAGTTTACATAAGAAAAATTACCGACTCATTATGGGGGAACACATATACATGGGGTCGAAAGAATAGGTAAACAGACGACTACCTGTAGATCCAACGAAGGTACAGGACCGATAATATTTGTCACGACGCTACTTGTGACCCCATGTACACAGAGAAAGTTAAGACCAAAGGAACCACACATACGCGTCGTCATCCTAACGACCCAGTATTCCGTCAAGATAAAGGTCAAAAAATTCCTTAGAGGTGTGACAAGAGGTATCATTGACATGATCAAACGTAAGGGTGGTTGTCACATCCTCCCGAGGGAAATGAGGTGTGGAAGAGGTCGTAAATAACGAACATCTGCAAACCTAACGTCGGTAAGACTGACCGCACTTTACCATGGAGTAACACCAAATCTAAACGTAAAGAGACTATTACTCACTACCACTTGTAGAAAAGTACACAAACAATCGGTAGACATACAGAAGAAACCTCTTTACAGATAAATCAATAAACCGGGCAAAAAACTAACCCAACAAATAAAAAGACCACAACTGGACGTCCTCAACGAACATACAAAAACTCTAATCAACAAACAGTCAACGAAGTAAACGATAATAAAAGAGGGTAAGACTTCCGACAGAAAAGTGGAACGAATATTAAAGAAAACAACACGTCTTCGAAAATCAAATTAATACAGGGTAAACAAATAAAAACGAAAATAAAGGTTATAAGACCCCTCATCCAGTATCTCCTAGGACGACACTACATACAGCCTCTCACAAAACGGATACAAGAGGAGATCCTCAAAATATCAAAGACCAGGATGTAAACCTAGAAATTAGGTAAAACTCAAATAAAAACACATACCACAATCTTTCACAAGATCAAAGTAAGAAAATATTCACCGACTGGTCAAAAAGGTCGTGGTGAACAATTTCTCTAACAGAAAAGAGGAACATATAAGAACGGAGGAAACAGTTTCTATTCCACAAGTATCCACACACCTAAATAGAGACCCGAAAGATAAAACAAGGTAACTAGATATAAAGACAGAAACACGGTCATGGTATGACAGAACTACTGACACCGAAACATCATCTCGGACTTCAGTCCGTCCAACTAAGGAGGTCAAGATAAGAAGAAAGAGTTCTAACGAAACCGATAAACTACAAAAAACATAAAGGTATGTTTAACACTTTAATAAACAAGATCGAGACACTTTTTACGGCAACTATCGAACTATCCCTAACGTAACTTAGATATTTAACGAAACCCATAATATGAGTAAAAGTGATATAACTAAGAAGATTAGGTACTTCTACCATATAAAGAGGTAGATAATTACAGGAGAAACTAAAGAAAGTGGTCACAAAATATCAAAAGACATATATCCAGAAATAAAAGAAATTCATCTATATAAGGATTCATAAAATAAGAAAAGCAACGTTACCACTTACCTTAACAAAGGAATTAAAGAGAAAGATAAAAGAGTAATAATCACATATCCTTACGTTCCCTAAAGACACTCAACTAAAATATAGGACGTTGAAATGATATAAGTAACTACTCGAGATCATTAAAAGACCATCTCAGAAATCCCAAAAGATACATCTCCTAGCACAGTAGACGTTTGTCACTTTCAAAATGAAGAAGAAAAGGTTAAACCTAAGGAAAATAAAGAAAAAGACGAGACTAACGACAATGGTTTTGTAGGTTTTGATATAACTTATCATCACCACTTTCACCCGTGGGAACAGAACAAGGACTGAAATCCCCTTTACGAAAGTTAAAAAGTGGTAACTCCTATTACAAACGACACCCAAACAGTATGTATCGAAAATAATACAACTCCATACAAGGAAGATAAGTACGAAAGACCTCTCAAAAATAGTATTTACCTACAACTTAAAACAGTTTCCGAAAGAGATTTATATCTGTCACAAATCTTTAACATAATCACTTCCCTGTCCTATCTGGCGATGATTTTTCCCTGACCTTACATGTCTCTGTGTTTAATTTAGTTTCAAATAAAAACAGGAGTCATCTTTAGGTCTCCAT
Source organism: Capra ibex (assembly GCA_006410555.1). Classification (NCBI taxonomy): domain Eukaryota; kingdom Metazoa; phylum Chordata; class Mammalia; order Artiodactyla; family Bovidae; genus Capra; species Capra ibex. The sequence goes on along the minus strand of SJYO01041852.1, from coordinate 10,193,998 downwards.
TCAACAGTGTACGACCACCCCACCGAGACGATAACTATGGACCGAGGGTTCCAAGGTGATCGTGGTGGTAGGAGGGTCTCCATTCTTACATATGAAAACGTTTACCTTCTGTTGATTGATTCGAAGAAGGAGAAGGTCGTCTGGGAATTCGTACAAATAAAAATAATTTGACGATATTCAGACTCACGGATATTACACAAGATTATTAACTTACTGATAGTTATTGTTGGTTAGTTGATATTGAGTCAAGAAGATTTAAAAGAAAGGAAACTTTTGGTTGTAATTATTTTGTGTTTGTACAAATTAGACGTTTCGAAACCGTAAATACTATATAAACACATATAATTGAATAAAGTGAATAAACTCTTGTACTTATTCTTCGTAAGTATTACGTCTGTAAACGTCTTTAGACGAAACTTACAGATGTCAAATCATATAAAGAATAAACTTCTCGTAGAACCTTACGATGAATACGAACCAGTTAGCCATACGAAGTGGGAGGTCGATTCTACCCAGGGGAACGACTGACACTGCAAAACAAAAATATCCCGTCTTGTGTTAAATGTATTTTAATTTTTAGATGGACCGATAGTATCTGTACAGTCTCTCTTCATTCGTACCTTTAGAAGGAAGATTATCACAGTTTGAAGACAGATCGACCATTGTTCAGGGATAACACAGTACCGTATTCGTCAAGTGACCAACCATAGTTCAGGTGTGACTGACGGCTCAGTAATCATTTAGTCAGTCAACTCACTATTGACAGTGGGTCATTTCCTGTTTAATCAAACCACAAAATACAAGACGGAGACAGAGTACAAATTCGTAGGACAATGATACAGTATCCTGTATTCCTTCGTCCAATCTGTCTTTTTTATGTCTTTTAATTATGTGAACTCTTCGTCGAGTTCCTCTTCACGAATGGCTATAAATTTTAAATGAATATTCTGTACATTTTATAAACGGATGTAGTGAATACAAATTATACTAGTCAAATCAGACAAATAAAATGAACTGAAAAGGGAGACTCCTGTTATATTCTTATTGTCCACAACTGGGACTAAAATAAATATAAACACGGTACTAATTATCGTGTTTATCAAGTCAAATAAAAGAAACAGTCTCATCGAAACTATTTACCCAACGGGACTAACATACTATGCCGGGAACGAAGAGTGAAAAGAGTCAGTGTTCCGATGGAGACTTGTTTTGTCTAAATAACCACTGAGAAGTTAATCCACTGATCTAGTTATTTTATTTCTACTGACTATCTCTGGTTTTTGGAATATTCGAAAGGAAACCACGTAAAGAAAGGTTTATACCCCCTGTAAAAGACTATAAGACAAATAAGGACCGAAATATTACTTAAAATGAGAATTATATTCTGAAATAGTATTTTGTACAAACTTAATAAAAAGAATGCATTCCTGACTTCACACGATAAAACGTGCAATCTTATCTCTCGTTACGTTTTCTTGTCTTGGTGACCGAAAATGGAGGACATCGAAAGAACTGTGCCGTTTAAAGAGATTATCTTTCCACGAACCTTAGACTTCTTCGGACAATAAATACGTCCCGTACCTGGGGATACCCGTCGGTGTCCCCATATCAATTCCCCATGTCTCTCCAAAACAATTTAGGAAATTTCGACCCGTGTAGGACTCGTATACTAACAATCGCCGTTCTGTTGGAACAAACACTCCGAAGAGGACCTTTCCGACAGAAACGTAGGTGTGGCTTTTCTCTTGCACGAATTACACCCTTTCCCAGATCTAATCATAAATCGACATATTATGGAAAGAAAGTCTCTTTACAACCCAATCCACTTTTCTGTTACACCTGTGACTCTGAAAAACGAAGACCGTCATAATAAAGATAAAGGCTTTCGTTTTTGTTGAAACGGGGGATGAAGAGTCCGTTCTCATCGTAGAGAACTCGTCGTCTACCCCGAAGTCACAGAGGTGTGTAACGTGACGTGAATAGAAATTCCCCGTAAAATTTACGAATAGAATTTTATATAAACACAGTTTACCTTATGACTCTTTTACACATGTAAATGAATATGAACGACAACAACTTTTTACTTCGAAAGATGTACTCACCAAAAAGGTCTAGGGAACATTATATGAGTGACTTCTAAGGGTACAAAGGAGATCGTAAATGATTACTGTCAAATACTGTTACGAAAGATAGTAGGAAGAAAGATGTTGACACTACACTTGTCTAGAACGCGAGAAGGGTCACAGAGTTACACAATATTAGGACCGAACCCACCACCGTCCTTCCCTGGTGGTCCGAACACCAGTCTGTCTCAGGACCGTCATCTTACTCCCAACGACAGTCGTTCGTCACCCACTTCCAACCCGTTCTCCTTTCACCCCTAGTCACTACTCGGAGGTTTTCATCGAACGAGTGTTGTCTATCCTCTATAGTGTGATCTGGACGGACTGTCCACCGACATCAAACTTTAGGTCCATCTACACTGACATCGCCGTCTCTCAAGACTGGTCCTTCTTATCCCTAACCCGGCGTCTCTTCGTAGTTCGTAGGTCCTTTTGTCTTCTTACTCCATTCCATAGTCTCTAAGATCTCGGGACTTATGTCCGGTCCGGTCGGCGATTGCACCTCTTATTCTGCTTTAGGAGTCACTTTCCACTCTTTCCTTGATCTTGCAATCAAACCGAGGAACTTAGGGATAATGTGACCACCACCACCACCTCCAGTGATACAGTACAGGTCGAGAAACGTTGGGGGACCAGACATCGGACGGTCCGAGGAGACCGGTACCCTGAAGGGTCCGTTCTTATGACCTCACCCAACGGTACGGAAGGAGGTCCCCTAGAAGGACTGGGTCCCTACCTTGGGTGTAGAGGACGTAACCGTCCGTCTAAAAATGGACTCGGTCGTCCCTTCGGGTTCTAATCCATAGTGTTTTTAGTTTAAAAGGTCAAATCTTAAACCTTTCAGAACTTCGATGTCCGTTATCAAATTCCCCAACTTCATCGTCTCCCAATTGTAACTATTCGACCAGTGAGGTACCTACGAAATACTTGTAGTCGAAGGAGTAAGAGGACCCTGTCTCGATAAAGGTCCCCAAGATCGATGGATGGGTGTCAGATAGTTCATAGTGGAGATAGTAGATCGGTAGACATTTCATGACAAAGTGAAGAGAGTTCCAAGATATGGGGTGGAGATAAAAAAAAAAATTAACTCGGGTAAAAAATCCAAGTCCATCTCAGAGAGAATGACAACTATAACCTTATCACCTCATCCATCGGTACATCGGTAAAAGAAGAGGTCCCCTAGAAGGACTGGGTTCCTAGTTTTGGTGCAGAGGACGTAACGTCCGGGACTGCATTAGATCTTGACCGTGTTCCTTTTTCTCCGTCAATGAGATTAGATTTATAAAAAAGTTGTTTTAAATAAGATCCGATCATGATAATCGGATAAGTAAGTAATATAGTAAATAAATAGAAGTTTTCAAAACAAACTGTTTATTATCACTTAGACGTTACTTACGATAAAACTTAAAACCTTGCTATTGTGTTTGAATAGATTCTCCATATGAACGAATAAGTGTAGGACGTTCAGAAATATAAAGTCGGATTTTCTTTGTCTGTCTTTATTGTGGTTTTTACTACTAATCGTCCTCATCTTTACAGTCGTGTCCCTTCATACCTTAGTTCGTCAATTTTGACATATTAATTGTCCAAATCTAGAAAGGGAAGTAAAATAAATGAAAGGGTATGAAAGATCAAAAGAGGACATAAGTGAGACGAGAAGTAAAAAACAAGGAGCAATATAAAAGAAGAAATAAAAGTTTAAAGAGAAAGAAGAAAGAAAATTCTTTACGTAAAGGAAATTTGGACGAAAAAGTAATAAAAGAGAATAGGATAAGATGAAGAAAATATACTGGAAAATCAACGAAAAACTCAGATAGAAAAGTTTTCGACGTAGTTCCTAGTTTATTTTGTTTTGAGTCGTCATCAAGTTTCGACTTCTGTAATAATTTTGACGATCGGAGTTCCTCTATAAAATGTATTTGTACAGAACGTTGGACTGGAGTTTCAGCCGGTTGACCCGTAAAACGGACCGACTCCCTCCGTCTTTGAACTTCCTACCCTTTTAAAACACCCAAAAAAAAGTAGACGTCCGTATACGAAGAAAATCGGGGCTCCATCGTTACCCTTTCCCATCTATACTCTGATAATTCTCACCTAACCACTTTAGCAACCTTCAAATTTATATATAAATAGACGTCGGTAGTCAAGTCAATAGTCACACGAATTTAGGGGTCGCATAGTTAGAACCAACATCAATATATTCATGGAAATTCAGTTTGGGTCCTGAAGAAGTCACCCAGTCTTTACTAGAAATCATGTTTTATAAAACTTTGGTGCTTCCTTTAAACCTAACCTTTTTTCAGCACCCTCTCATAAAGTCTACTGATTTTAAACACCGGTTCTAGTAAAGGAAGTACAGGAGTCAACCACCCCAATGACGGAACAGACAGGCTTTATTGGGAAATTTTTTGTCGTCTGTTCGACGACGCCTTCGACATCGCTGTCACCGGAGTTGAGAGGAGAGTAAGCGTAAGAGTAAGACCTGCAATGGAACAAAAGGATAAAAGAATCGTTGATCGTGGGGTACGTTCACTTCGTTTTCCACAACGTGCACTACTTCCATACTATGTGTGCACTTCTTCCGTCACTATTACCACAAAGGGAGTAGGGACTCAAATCTTGTGACCGTATCAAAAGAAAGGGTGCAACCGTAATTTCACACTTACCGTTACCTAACACATGACCGAGATCGTGACTCATCGACACACTTGGAGTCGTTTTTAGAAATACAATAATTTCCTCATCAAAGGAGTATATATTTTACTCTACTAACATCGTCTACTAACGTTCAAAGAAGATTTACATTGTATTACACTAAATCTACGTTATGTCCATCTTACCTGTTTAATTTCTATTTAATAATTTTTTTTAAAATTTAGGAAAACTTCTCATTTAATCATGTCACAGTGAAGGACTTACCACCGTAATTCTTGGAATACCTAGACAGACGTCCTTCCGTTGTTATTAACCATCTTTTAGAATTTTTGTCGTGTAAAATTTTAACAACCTTTAACAGGACGTGTGTGTGTTGTTTACTTCTTTGTAAATAAACTTCTTTTTTTTGTTTTTGTGTAGACAAACTGGTTTATAAGACTTCTCTCACTTACAGACACCGTGGACTCAGTATTGGGAGAGGTGAGGGGGGTCCATACACGCCGGTTTCTCTCCTGTGCTATCCACAAGAGCCGAGAGATAGTTCCCTACGCCATAGAGTGGACTCTCCGTCCAGTGGCCGTAAAGAGTAAGAGAGGTTAAGGTTTAAATTCTCTGTCTTAATACTTTTTTACTCCGATTCTCCAACACCCTAAGAAACAGAGTAAGGGACAGGTTCGTATCTAACCTCCGAGACGAGGTTCACTCCGTTCGACTCTTATACGCTTGAGTCTAACGGGGTCGGGTCCCGTCGGTATCTCACCTGTAAGGTACGACCTTTTTCCCTCAAATCTTCCGGTGTAAGTTTCCTTTAATAGTTCTTTACCCTTTCTGTTGGGTATCTTACCCTCTTTTATGAACGTGTGGTATAGAGACAAAGTACTTTACCGTTGGGTGAGGTTATAAGAATGGACCCTTTAGGGTACCTGTCTCCTTGGACCGTCCGACGTCAAGTACCCCAACGTTTCTCAACCTTACTGACTCGTGTTGAATTATTTATTTTTCTGTTAAGTTTAATTTTTAGCCCCTTTTAGACCTATACAGAGGTTTCTTTTACATGTCTACTATTTATTCGTGCAAAAGTCGTAGTAATCGGAAATCTCTTTACGTTTAGTTTTAGAAGTGTATTGTGAAGTGTTTCTAATATCGTTTACAAAAGTTCATATATCTCTTTCACCTCGGGGGGACGTGAAGATTACAAGACATTTTACTACATCAGTGAAGTCTTTTGTCACATTACCAAAGAGTTTTCAATTTTTTATTTTGATGTATACTAGGTCTATATATATAGACATAGACATATATATATATATATATATACAAAGATCTATATATAGGTTCTACTTACTTTTGTATGTAGATGTGTTTTGTAACATGTCCTTACAAAAATTTGACGTAATAAGTATTATCGGAGTTTCACCTTTGTTGAGTTTACAGGTAGTTGTCTACTTACCTATTTTACATCGTATAAGTATGTTACTTCATAATAGTTATTTTTCAAAAAGTTAATTTTTTTACTTAGAAACTAACGTACGATACGGTGTCGTACCTACTTGGACCTTCCACAATACGATTCACTTTCTTTAGTCAGTGTTTTCTGACATTATATGGTATAAATACCTTATGAGTGTTATCCGTTTAGATATCTCTGTCTTTCTCCTCGAAGGATCTACTGAGTCACCATTTCTTAGATGAACGGTTACCTCCTCGGTGGCCTCTAAGTCTAAACGAGAGACTCAGCCCTTCTAGGGGGCCTCCTCCTTTACCGTTGGGTGAGGACGTAAGGACGACCCTATTAGAGTACCTGTCTCCTCGGACCGTCCGATGTCACCCCAACGTTTCTCAGCCTGAACCGAATCGCGAGTGTGTGTGTCTCTGTCTTCCAACGGACCCCAATTCCCTGGACCCAACCTTACTTTACTTCTCATTGACGTGGACCTACGTCCCAAGGAAAACCCCACTACTTTTATAAGGTAATAACTAATAACACTACCACGTTAGGATACTGATGTGATTTTTGGTAACTTAACATGTGAAATTCACTTATCATACCGGACACTTAATATGAAATTATTTTGAAAATATTTTTTACATTTAATCATGGTTCTGGTTACACAACATTAATATATGGAAAAACAAAATGATAAACAAAAACATGAATCAAATTATACTAACGGTACGTTTTAAGACTAAATCAACTTTAATATTTACAAAGAAACACCAAAAATGTACAACACAGAATGAAATTTTTCCTCAATGGATTTCGTTCTAGTCTCATTTCAAAGGCAAAAAACAAGATCATGACACTGACCAACACGAAAAAAAATTTTTTAAATTTGAAAAATAGATAGACCTTAATCAAGAATTTTTAATAAAAGAAAGACTAACTTGGTGGAAACGGTGGTATATGGTGAAAATAGTATATGAGGGACGACTGTGAATAAATCCTACTGTATAAAGACTTTGAGAGGTGGATTAGTACTTTGATGTCGTGTAAAAATTTTACTGATATCGAGAGTTTACTTAAAACTCATTGGTAATAGTATTTAATGTACTAGAGATTGTAAAGTCTTAAAAATATCGAAAAGAACGTACGAACAAAAGTGACATTGAAACATTAATCAATTAGATGAAAAATTTTTTATCTATAATTTATAAGAGAACCATAAAAACAACCCCAGTATATTTGATACATCTAAGTATCAAATCTGCAGAAATTTTATGACTCACAAGTATACGTTATTCTTTAACGGAAAGGCAAATAGGTTCGGAACAAAATACCGAAAACCTTTAAATTTCAATAGAAGTCTACCTTAATTGTGTAACGAATTCGAATAAAAATCCAAGACAAATGAAAGAGAACCAAAACCACCGAATATTTACCCCAAAGAGGGGTGAATAAGATATGTCAATAAACATTTATCTCTTCGAACTGAGGACATATAATTAAATTATTGATCTATTAATAAAAAAGATTTTTAGAATGAACTAGTAGAACCTAAAAGATCAATGTTTTGATTATTAAAAAAAAGAAGACAAGTTAAGAATACCAAGAAAAAGGAAAGTGAAGAGATATAACGGTCAATGTAGGTCTATTTTAAGTTTTTATGACCACTTCTACATCCGTTGGAACGTAACATGTGATCACCCCTTACGAAAATCACAGGTAGATCATTCGTACTATAGTTGAACAAATTTTCCATATATAAAATAAAGTAATTCTTTCCTAAGTGGATATAGTGTTAAAGTAATTCTTTCAGATTGTCCCTAGTTCTATTAACATAAAATAATTTTAGAAAAATTATAGTTCCTTTCACCGACAAAAAAGAAAAAAAAGAAACCTGGATAAATAGTCAATATCCGTGGTTTATAGTGGGATCGATCAAATTCGTCTTTTATAAAGACTAAGGAAGAAAAGAGCGGATTATAAAGTACTGAAAGTTTTAGAAAAATATATTTCTCGACCTTACCGACTGAGGTCCAACCCGAAGGTTCATGTCGGTGGTGAGGAGTCATAGTATGAGGGGCGGGAGTTAACCTGTCACTGACGGCATTAGGAAATCGACTTCAACAACTAAGTTCTTCGACAGAGGTCCCCAGGTGTTTCATGATGGAGTTAGGAACAATGTTTCGTCTAAGAGTGAGAAACGGAGAGGAGGACGAATTGAGTCAAGTTTTAAATTTGAAGTTTCAGACTAAACGTACAGACTAGTCGTCTTGAATTTAACAGGGGTGGAACGATCTAAGTACACGTTGACCTTTTACCTCTAAAATCTAAAGGTCGGAGATTCCTGTTCTTTTCATAAGGACTTCCTCCGAATTTACCAATAACTCTTTCTGTCAGATGTTTCGGCCGGTGTGATAATTATAGTACTTAATATACTTCTCTCAAAATATAATTTTGTTAAACAAAACAAAAAGTAGAAAGTGTTAAAATTATTAAAGACTCCCCATGTCTTTTAATATAACTGGTCACACTCTGTCCTGTTGATTACCTTGATAGACCGTAGGTAGAGATAGACCTCATTGAAAAAGGTGGAAATAACACTCCGGACTTTAAGTGATCCGGGTTTATGGTGATGAATCTCTTTAGGAAGAAACAACTGAAGAGAACCGTGAGTGAAAAGACAGACTAGGAAGGTCCATCGTTGCACCCTTTGGGACCTGAGTGGCCCACGGGACACGATACGTCGAGTCCCCGTCCTCGGTCGGAGGATGGGACTCGGTCAGGAGGACACAACTCTCCTGGTGCTACAGGAGAGAGTAGAAAAACTCTTATGGGTAAGATTGTCTACTCTCCACTTTAGAGAGGCGCGAAAATTAAACGTAAAGGGATCATTAATTACTACGACTTGCAGAAAAGTCCACGGACAACTGGTATAGAAACAGGAAAACCTTTTTTATGGACAAGTCTAGAAGACGGGTAAAATTTTAGTCCAAACAAAAAACGACAACTCAACAAAGTCAAGAACATATAAAACATACAATTGGGGAGTAACCTATATACTAAACGTTTATAGAAGAAAGCAAGTCATCAAACGGAAAAGTAGAACTACTACCAAAGATAACGGGAAATCTTCGAAAAATCAAACTGTAACAGGGTAAACAAATACAAACGCAGACAAAGGAAACAGAAACCTCAGTCTAGGTATTTTTGTAACGATTTTAACTACAGTTATTCAAATGGTAGACACGAAAGAAGAATCTTAAAATACCACAGTTCAGAATATAAGTTCAGTAAAAGATAAAAGTCAATTAAAAATACTACATTCTATCACCAGATTAAAGGAAAAAATTGTACACTGACGAGTCAAAAGGGTTGTGGTAATAACTTCTCTGAAAGGAAAGAAATAACATATAAGAAAGGAGGAAACAAAATTTAATTAACAAATATTCAGACACCCAAATAAAACCCCGAGAACTTAACATATGGACAAAAACACGGTGAAGGTATGACAAAACTAATGACATCGAAAGAGACATGTCAAACTTTAGCCCCTCATACTAAGAAGGTCGAGACAAAAAGAAGAGTACTAACAAAACCGATAAGTTCCAGAAAACACCAAGATGTATTTAAAAATTTAATGAACGAGATTAAGACACTTTTTATGGTAACCTTAAAACTATCTCTTACGTAACTTAGAGATCTAACGAAAGTGATCATACCTGTAAAACTATTATACATAATTAGGTCGGGTACTTGTGTTTTATAGGAGAACAAACGACACAGAAGAAGTGAAAGAAATAACTACATCAAAAGTCAGATGTCCAAAAATTGGAGGAACCAATACAAATAAAGAACCATAAAAAACTACGTTCACATTTACCTCAAAAAGGAATTAAATAAATTATGAAATAATAATCACATATCTTTGTGGTGTCTAAGGAGATATAACTTAAAGTATAAGATACTGAAAATATATCATCGTAAAGTAGACGTCTATTACTGTTAAAATGAAAAAGGAAAGAATAGACTTACGGAAAATAAAGAAAAAGAACGGATTAACGGTATCGATCTTGAAGGTTATGATACAACTTACTGTTACTACTCTCACGTATCGAAATAGAAAAAGGAGTAGAATCCATTGAAAGTCGAAAAGAGGTGACTCATACTACAACCGACACGGAAACAGCATGTACCGGAAATAATACAACCCCATATAAGGGGGATATGGGTGAAACCATTCTCAAACAAAAAGTATCCACCTACAACTTAGAGTAGTTTTCGAAAATGACGTAGACTACTCTAACAGTACACTAAATTAGAAAGTAAAACAATTACACTACACAGTAATCGGACTACTGTAAACGTCTAAAACTTGGTAGAAACGTAGGGACCTTATTTAGAGTGAACTAAAATCATATACTAGGAAAAACACATATTAACTTAAGTGAAGAGATTATAAATAACTCTTAAAAACGTAGATATAAACAGTCCTTACAATCGGAAATTAAATGACGCACACACAAAAAAAAAAAAAAAATGATTGTCATATATTTCTTCCAACAAAAGTACCCCAGATTAGTTGTCACTTATAAAAGTCATAAAATTTAATATGAAATAATGAAACTATCCACATTTTACTATAAAACAAAGATAGAAAGCTAACACACACATACAAACACATCATTACCACCGTCAAAAATATAAGGACACTTAAAAAGAAAGGGAATAATTATACATCTTTATAAAATGTATAAGACCGGTAAGGAAGATACGACATATTAAAATTAACCTATAATAGTTCGAAAAACAACAACAACAAACACTAAAAGAACTATTGTACTAATAACAGTTCTCGATGGTCTATAGGTCAACCAGTTGATCTTATTACTCGGTTTGACTTTGATCGTTAATTTGGAAATAAGTGAATGAATTTCACGACTGAGGGAGTCATAGGGTAGAAAAGGGGGTAACCAACCGAGGTCCACTCTCGGTCAGTCTACTCGACGTCACGTCCACCTCCTTTAACACAGAAATACCTCCCTCGGGACATGATTTCAGAGGACGATAAAATACTTGGACTCAGAATTTCCTCCCCGGTCCTTATCTTTATAACTCAGTATTACCTTTTTTCACAAAGTCCCTGTAAAGGGTAGGGAACTTACCCTTCAGAGTCACCTCCGTGGATTTTTTGCAGACTGGTCTCTGTGAGAGGGAGAGAGTGAGAAGTCATTCCGATCCTTACGTCTAGACACACACTCGTTCAGATTCTCCCACTAGGTCCCCGACCCTCTGACTCAAAAACTGAGGAGCGAGACTCTCCCTCAGAAGTTTGAGGGAGACTTACGTGACGAGACGTGGTTTAAACTTGATCCCTCCTGTCAAAAGGTGAGTATTCTTAGCAATCCATTTCCAGAATTAATGACTACGAACCCGAAGTTTCTAGTGTGTATCCTAAAACCGAACTTCGGTTTAATATTTGCTTTTAATGATTAGAAAACAAAATCGATCACACACACACACACATTTGTAAATCAAGAAGTGCAAAGGACCTTACTTAGAAGGGTACAACGTCATTCATCCCTAGATGAAATATAACAATTCAGATTGTGAGATTCTAATAAAATTACATGCATAGACATTCTTTCTTTTTTATGAAGGTTAATTGGATACTGGGAAGTAATTGACATTCTACGTCTGACTAAAGTCTTTATTATTTTATATTTTTCCACACTCAGAATCTTAGTCACTTTATATCATTGAATAAAAAAAATGACCCGAAGGGACCACCGAGTCTGCCATTTCACAGACGGACGTTACGCCCTCTGGACCCAAGCTAAGGACCCAACCCTTCTAAGGGACCTCTTCCTATACCGTTAGGTGAGGTCGTGAGAACAGACCTTTTAGGGTACCTACCTCCTCGGACTATCCGATGTCAAGTACCCCAGCGTTTCTCAGCCTGAAAAAAATGATCAGACAATAGTCACCAGAGAGATTTATGGTTAACAATTTATGTACGAAAATAGTGATTACACTTTATAAATTGTTATTTATACAGGTGTATTTGTATCTAATAAGACTTGAGAGGATAGACAAGAGAATGAGAAGGTAAATAATGATACAATTGGTTAATTTAAAATTAAAACATAAATAAAAATTTTACGACCTATCACAGAAAAGATCAATAACAAAGGAGATTAAGATGATTTAAAGAACGTAAAAAACGTATTAAAAGAGAATGTATATTTCCAGTTTCAAAATATTTTTATTAAATAAGTTCGAAATATTTTTCTTAATAATTGATACTAATAATAAAGAGACCTAATTGTGTATTAAAACCTATCTTAACTGTAGTGATTCCAAAGGTTATCTATAAATTTAACAAGGTAAAAAACTTGAATGTAACGTATAAATGTAAGTACATTCGATTTTAAAACATAAATACCATTCCAAGACTTTCACTTTAACAACTCAGTTTCTTATACATTATAAAAAGAAAAAGTAAATTTATAAAAATATTAAATTTTAAAAACATATTAACGATTTAAAAATGAGAGGTAGTCATCACATGTCTCCATAAGCAAAAGGGTGTGGGAGTAATTGTGACTTATATTATTTTAAATCTTTGTGAATTATATATAGATTATCAAAATTTTATTATAGAATAACATCAAAATAAACGTAAAGGGTTTATTCTTCGAAAAGTATAAGTATAAGAATGTCATTTTATAGATGAAATGGTCAACCTCATAAATAATGATTAAGACAAACAAGGGGTCGACTAGTTTTACAATAATTATTCGTTGAAATAAAAGTGAATCATCCTTTTGGGAATGACAGAGGAAGTAATAAGATGTATAGTTTAAACAATGAGAGGGAAGTAAAAGTATAAGACCATCGACCATAGAAAAAGGGAAACTTTCAAAATTAGAGTAATAGTGTCTACCTTTTTATTTTGAAAAACTTTAGTTACTAATTTGGTAAAGAAACCCGGTTCAAACGGAGTTAGTACTGACGAGTTATAAGGACTCCGTCAACGACTTGAGGATCAAATATTTATATGTGAACCGACCAGTGTATTATCATATCGTCCAGGTAGACCTTTACTAAAAGAGAAAAATATATAAGGTGGTTTCAAAAGGTTTCGTGTTGAACAATCGTACGTATGGTCAGGTGATGTGAAGGGTAATGTCGTAAACTGGAACTTAAGTGTATAGAACCTAAAACAAACAAGTACAACAACCTTAGGTAGGATTAGTGAAAAGTTACATAGTCAGAAAGGGAGTGATGTTGTTCCAAATAAATTCCGGAAAAAGTCTTATCAGTGATTCTATCGGAAGTCTGACAAATACGGGGTCCCCGACTTGAGGACCTTTTGGGGACTCTTTTCCTCCATAATTAGGTACGGTGTCGGTAGAGTGCAACGAGATACAGTCAACCACGAGTGATTGGGTTCAGAATGGGTGTAAGTTGACCTTCAGACACCACTATCTTCCCCTGTACCAGCGAAGTCACCACAGCCTGAGAAACGCTTTGGGATACCTGACATCTGACGGTCCGAGGAGACAGGTACCCTAAGAGGTCAGTTCTCATGACCTCACCCAACGGTAAAGGAAGAGGTCCCCTAGAAGGTTTGGGTCCCTAGTTTGGGTCCAGAGGACACAGAGGTCCTGACGTCCGCCTAAGAAATGGGTGACTCGATGGACCTCGTCTATTTTTACCTTTTCTTTTACTGAATTACTTCAGTACCTCTGTGATAATAGTATTGTTTCCATATTAGGACCTCACGTTGCTCTAGTACATCCTCAAAACGAACTTCTCGGTCGGATATGACCAGGGGTCCCGTAACGACATCGCAAAGTTCATCGAGTAGTGGAACGTGGATGGAGTGTCGTCAGTGACTACCTGTTCTGTTTTAATGGTACCATCTCATCTCCGTGATTTTAAGTAGAGGTTAAAGTATCTCTTATAGTTCAAGAATTTTAGGGAGTTGTGTTGTCCTGAAGTTAGGTCTCCTCGACTCGTCAGGAGATTATTGCAAGACCACGACACCTAATACCAGTGTTGGACGTACAATATAGGGAGGAATGGGTTCTCACGCACCTGGAACTGTCTAATGTGATAAGACAACTCAAAATGAATTCAGACACCTTTATGAGTTTATCTACTTCTTACAATTCTTTCTAAAAAGAAAATTAAGTCCTATAGACGGGTGGTATCCCAGATTCTATTTCGGATATGAATTACGACATAATTTGAAAACCAAAGATCATCCATAAGTAAGAGACGTTAGATTTGTCTTTTGTCTTGGGAACTCTAACAAAATTACATGTAATTTTTATGGTTGATCTTCATCTTTTAATCTTACGAAATCACTTACGAAGTCTTTCCTCTATAGAACCCCGTTACTTATCTTACTATGGTCGTTCCTTATGGTAGACGAAAAAGTGTAGTAAGGTCGTCGGACGGTTATAAAACCTTCTCAACATTTGGCACTATCTTCCTAGGATGACAAAGTTGTTAATAGACGACAAGGTCCGAAGGAGTCTCCGAGTCACGATTTCTTAGACGGACGGTTACGTCCACTACTAAAACGGACTAATTTAAATATTCATGGTAACTACTAAGACGTTAGTTCACGAACTTGTCGGTGTGAATCACAAGAAAAATCCTGTATAGAAGATTACAAAAACACTATATCCAGTCAACTCTTAAATGGTTTGGAGTTCAAGACCAAGGAAAAACGAATTGTTAAGGAAGAAGTTAAGTAAAGAGAGAAATGTGGAAAATGCTAATCGTCAGTCTTTCCTAGTTCCGTGAAAAGGTTGTGAAACGAATCTTTAAAGGAGTCAATTTTTAGGTCCAAATAGTGAACGTTCAAAACAAAAGGTGTTTTGTGATCTTGTGTCAAGTCGGTCCAACAAACGGTGAAATATTGTTCCTAGTACAAAGGAGGTCAAAGGTTATTGTACAAGGAGTAAATACGGACTTTGGAGTGGTCTTAGTAGGAATTATATGTAGGAAGATCGTACGTGAGTTGTGAGAAGGTCGGAGATGGCTAATGGGTAAAGGTTTTGGTACAGATGTAAAAAAGACATAAAGGAAGTCGTCGTGGGATAAGAGTCATGGTTCTCGACAGAATCAGACGGTATTGTTTTATGGTGGTTAACTCACCGAATTTGTCGTTTCTAATTAAAAGAGTGTCAAAAACTCCGACCTTCGGGATCTAGTCGCAATCAAAGGTCTCACCGACCAAAGACCACGATCTTGAGAAAAGGACCGAACACCCACCAATGAAGAACGAGGGAGGAACGGTCCACTCTTGTGTCCCTTTTACGTCGTTAGTGGTTCGACCCCTCTTTCGGTAGTGTTCCTTCTTAGTACAACGGTGGGACTAGAGTCTACAGGTTGGAGGACTTGACACTCTTCTATCTGACGAAAAATTCAGGACTAGACACCATAAAACAATGTCGCCGGGTTCGTCAAATTCTGAGGCTAACTACAAACCAAACGGAATTAAAAGTAAGACAACTTGAAGGAGTTGATGAATTTTAATATTTTCACCACTTAAAATCGAAGGAACGTACAGGGATGTATACATAGAAAACAGAGCATATCCTTACTTTTCAACACTACTTTATAAGACCTGATATCAAGAAAGGAGATCTTTAGATAAAAGAATCGAAGGTACTCTTTGAACAACGACAAAACTAAAAGAAAGAAGACATTCATTAGATAATAAAGGTAGACATCCGAATATTTTAAAAGAGAAATAGAGAAAGTCTTTTAAGAAATGGATGGAGGAAACTTTAATTAGAACAAAATTTGAGTCACTCGGAACTATAACTTTTAAATTTGAAAGAGAATGAGTCCCTTTAAAAGAAGGTAATAGATAAACTAATAAAGAAGAACGGGTCAATAGAGAAAGAGAAAAATCTTTCGGGACTTAGGCAAGGTATAGAGAATAGAAAACTGAACACTAAATACAATAAAAACAAAACAAAGGAAACTGAAGGGTGTTTTATTATGCTAAAGGTCGTAAAAATTCCAAGTAATAACTTTGATTTTTAAAACTTTGGTATGAAGAGAAAGGAATTTGATAAATAAAACATCAGAAGACTAATAAGGTGACACGATACAACATTTTGAAATTCTTAAATGTAATATCGAGTAAGTTCTAACAGAAAATAAAAAGGTTGATTTATATAGTAGTTACCATTGGTGACGAGACTTGTGAACCGACCTAGTTTGAGGAATTTTAATCACACAAGAATACTATACATTAGAAAGAGACAGATGAGTACACAAACCCACTCCCAAAGGACTTTGTACGAGAATCATTATTAGTAAAGTCCAAGAGGTCCTTTGAGTAAACTTTACTAATCCCTATGTCTTACACGAAGAAACGATAGTCTGTTCGTTTTTGAGATCCGAGGATCGATGTGACTTCCTCTTGTCAACTAAGGTTGTCAGTGAAAGGTAATTTTATACGATGTAGAGGAACCTGACGTTTCTCTAGGTTGGTCAGGTAAGACTTCCTCTAGTTGGGACCCTAAAGAAACCTTCTTTACTACGATTTCAACTTCGAGGTCATGAAACCGGTGGAGTACGCTTCTCAACTGAGTAACCTTTTCTGAGACTACGACCCTCCCTAACCCCCGTCCTCCTCTTCCCCTGCTGGCTTCTACTCTACCGACCTACCGTAGTGCCTGAGTTACCTACACTCAGACTCACTTGAGGCCCTCTACGACTACCTGTCCCTCCGGGCCGTACGACGCTAAGTACCCCAGCGTCTCAACCTGTACTGACTCGCTGACTTGACTTGACTTGTAGGGCTAATAACTTCAAGATAGTGTTGATATGTCTATCACGTACTGTTTTAGGAAATCTCCTGGATGAGGGACTTTCTTTTGTCGTATAGGGAAGAGAAGGGGAGGTGACATACATTGGGTGTTGTTTTTATTATTCACATTCTTTTAGGTCGGTACAACACTAGGAGTACACTGTGAAATTTTAGTTAGTCGTTTATGATAATTACAAATTTAAAAGTGTATTAGGGACTAAATGATAAAGTGAGTCGTGAACGAACAAACTAGTTCTTTAATTGGGTCGTAGTATGTATAACACTCGTCCGACCACCAAGTAGATACAGATAACTCCCTTAGGTGGGTCAAAAGACTCGACCTTACGTGATCGTCGATACTCCAGTTTCAACACAAGTCTAGGATCGTCCTTCCTTCTAGAGGGTCCGGAGTTCTGTACTCAGGAGGACACCCCGACATCCGACCCCGTAAGATTACGATTGAAGAGGGACGTAACTAACGGGACAAGAGAGACCTCCTCTTCGAAGTCTACACAAACTCTCGGGACAATGAAAGGTCCTTATTCAAAGTGAACTTTATGTTCGACTCGACAGAGATTGTCTTATCCCTTTCTTTCCCTCAGTATCTACAGTATCTATACACGAATCCGTCGATAAAAAATTCCTAAAGACTTTTGTACGGAAGTTACATTAAAAATCCTCTCTTGTAGTAAGTTAAAGGTATTTTACTTTACTTGTTCGGAGTAAAGATCAAGCTGTTAAAAGACAGGTGTCTTATAAAGTTGTAATGAACTTAAGAAAGGAAATAACTTTTTTTAAATAGAATTCTTGATCTCGACCTTACTATGTATTTTACTACATCGGAGTTCACGAAAAATTTTCTCATCCACAAGAAGGTCCTGATCTAAGTTAATTGATGTAATCAAATTTCTCTTCAGGTTAAAGGATAGATGGTAGAAACTACAAGTCTTAATATGATTTCAATAGACATACTTTTGACCACTAATCATGTCCTTTAACTGAAATGTTAACAAGTTGTAAAACTTTAAGATTTAACGCTCAAAGGAACCTCTATACACAACTAACGTAGAAACCATAAAACCTTACTATTAATGGAAAAGTAGTTTTGATAGTTTTACCTGTATATGAACTCGGAGATAAGTAAGGTGGATACGGACAAAGAGAGACTGAATGAGTCTAAGGATAACCTCTTCTTTCATATCAGTCGCTATAACCGAAGAAGGGTCCAACTAAATTCCTACATTAAATAGGTGTAGACTGAGAAGGGTCTCAGTCTCTTAAGACTCAGTCAAAAGACGTGAGGGAAAGGGGAGTGAAAAGTCAATGTGAGTTTTGCCACTTTTTATTGAAGAGGAGTATTTTTCTTACACCCGTTGACTATTGTAGTCCTATCCTGACAACCTATCGAAAAACGATTTTAAAGTAAGAGATGCATCTCTTAATCAGTGTACAAATAAATCATGTTAACTCATTACGTTTACCAACTTGTTACCAGTGTCTCTTCTGTCATCTTTACTAAGAGAATAATGTCTCTCCAAAATGAGTATGACTGAATCTTATTTCTACAGTTAAGAAAATATTATAGACTTATTCTATATATTATATTTTATTATAATTTTATCTTCCTTCTGTCAAAAATAAGTACGGGGTGGACGTCTCCCTTTCATTTAGTGTAAGTTAATTAGTCAATTCTTCCGTGAAGACTAAGGAAAGAATAGAGACAAAAACAGAACAGGGTCACCCTCCTCTCTATAGAAAAACATGAACTACTCTGACCTCTTTTTCTGTAAGAAGGTGACACAGAGACAATATAGTCTTATGTTCATTTTGTATGCGAAAGAGACGAGAACAAGGACAAGTACGAGGTCTTACTTTGTTCTAACTCACCAACTCACCCTCCCAGTCCTCAACACTACGACGAGACACGAGGAAACCTCATCCGACACTAAGGGGTCGATATCCATTTCTGTAAGTCAAGTCCTTCTATCTCCAGTTTTTGGTCTATACACAGTTGAATCTCGGAAACGTAAGTAACAGAGGAGATGGACCTTACGATAAGAGAGTTTATACAACCGTAACAAGAACAGAAACGAATTTACGAGGAAAAAATCACGCCAGAAAGGTCTAGAGGGATGAATTTTATCATTAGGAATGGTGAGGAATTATGGACAAGGAACTATACCGTGGACACACGAATCAGCGAGTCAACACAGGTTGAGAACACTGGGGTATCTGACATCGGGCGGTCCGAAGAGACAGGTACCCTAAGAGGTCCGTTCTTATGACCTCACCCAACGGTAAAGGAAGAGGTCCCCTATAAGGACTGGGTCCTCAGGTCCAGAGGACGTGACGTCTACCTGAGAAATGGCTGACTCGATGCTCCCTTCAGGACTATACCGCATAGGGAACAATAAGGTGGCAACGTAAAGGTATCTTACATTCGAGGTATTCTTACGTTTGAGGTATCTTACATTCGAGGTATTCTTACGTTTGAGGTATCTTACATTTGAGGCATCTTACATTCGAGGTATTCTTACATTCGAGGTATCTTACATTCGAGGTATCTTACATTTGAGGTATCTTACATTTGAGGTATCTTACATTCGAGGTATTCTTACATTCGAGGTATCTTACATTCGAGGTATCTTACATTTGAGGTATCTTACATTTGAGGTATCTTACATTCGAGGTATCTTACATTCGAGGTATCTTACATTTGAGGTATCTTACATTCGAGGTATTCTTACATTTGAGGTATCTTACATTCGAGGTATTCTTACATTCGAGGTATCTTACATTTGAGGTATCTTACGTTTGAGGTATCTTACATTCGAGGTATTCTTACGTTCAATTGACGAGCCAAGGGTCACGAATCGAAAGAATCAAGGACCGTACGGAGAAAAATTTCTTTTAAATAAAATAACTGCATATGAACTTACAACACAACGAAATTAAAGGTGAAATGTCGTTTCACTAAGTCAAAATATATATATATATATAGGTAAGAAAAAGTACAAGAAAAGTAACACCAAATAGTGTCCTATAACTTATATAAAAGGACACGATATGTCATCCGGGAACAAGAAACACACAAGAGATATATTATCACACTTAAACAATTA
Organism: Capra ibex; assembly: GCA_006410555.1. NCBI lineage: Eukaryota > Metazoa > Chordata > Mammalia > Artiodactyla > Bovidae > Capra > Capra ibex. The sequence goes on along the minus strand of SJYO01041852.1, from coordinate 10,173,814 downwards.
GGATTTGAGGGTTAGGTGAGGAGGGACAGGGAATTTACGAAAAACTTATTTATTTAGTTTCACAAGATAAAACCGGAAAGTCAGTTCTACACAAGAATTTCAATCAAAATGGTGTTTTTGAACTTGAAACCTTTTATTTCAATCATGATGTAAGATCAAAGATACATACAAAGAGTTTAAGCAATCGGGGAAACCACTTTTCCTAACACTAACTACTTATAGGGATCTGGGGTTCTTATTATACACTTGTAACATCTGACATAGTCGGTTTCAACCGTTCAAAATAACCCTTCTCTAACCCATCTTCTGACATATATCCCTAAACCATCTAAGTGAAAGTATAAAACCTAAACTATTAATATATATATATATTAATACATGTACCGTATTAATATATATACCGTCGATAGAGTCTCAATTTCCTAATACTCAAAGGTAACAGTGACATAAGAACTCATCAAATGAAGTTTAAGAGATTTACTTATATGTCCCAGATACCTAAAGTGTCCTTTACCATTCGAGATCAGTTCTTATTAAGATTTTGTTTCCCCTCCTCGGAGGAAACCATTATTACATAAGTGAACCGTACAACTTTTCTTGAAAGACAGAAGACAAACGAACTATCGTCGGGAAGGACGACCTTGCGACTATGTACGTCTTGTCGACTTGAAGATCTGAACTTTGATCCGGGTTGGCAAGGGTACAAGTGTGTCATGCAAAAGAGTCTTATTACGAAGGAAGTATCGCAATTAAATGATAAAAGGTCACATCCCATCGGAAGATTACCCTCATCAAACAGTAGATTAATTCCACTGACCGTCCAACGTCTGTGTATCAGGTAAAATTTTTCCTAAACTAAACTTAAATTTGAGATTGGTATGAGACGTTTTCTAAAGTCATCGAGTTATAATACGTCACGGCTCTACAAACATGAACGAGCGTTCTTTTATCTAAATAATTAAGTAATTTTTACATGAATAATGGACGATACAAAGTCTGTGATCGAATTCGTGGTCGTTGTACCACAACTGAAGTTTGTCTGTACCAGGGACTGTCTAAAATGACAAGAGTTCCCTCGGACGAATCAAGAGTCCATCGGGAGAGAAGGTGAGTATATCAAAGTTATCGTAAAGAAATCAGAGTCTTCGGGGAAATCTTAAGGTCATTGAAAAGTATAAAGAGTACATAAAAAAAAAACAAGATGTTTAAAACAAAGTCTCGGTCTATACCGTTACAATCGACTAGAGATACTAAAAAAATTTGTCACAAGAAATATTACACTTCTTATGTGTACAAGGAACTTAATACATTCTTTTTCGGTCAATGAGAAGACGACAATAAAATACGACCTCGGCACACGGTCGCATCAATTTTGTGTCCGTGTGTATGTATATAGTGAAAGTCTGACTCCAGAATATAATTTGTAAATGAGTACATAGATACGAAATGAGAGATAGACTTTAAAAGAGGAGGAGTAAGGTAAACGAAAAGGAGTTAGAAGAGAGTCCATACGGGACAAGTCAGGTAAAGTTCGTCCAAACAGAGGGAAGACTCCGGGATTTCGTGAATACAACACGTGGTATACCAGTAAACCTTGAGCGTCACCCTTCTTTGGTAACAGATAGTGACAATAAGTGTCAACGGAAGACAAACCACACGTCGATACGTTCGATAAAAATTATACAAGTCGTTCTTTTCATAGACCACAAAAATTTTCATCTTTGGTTGAATGTACTTAGATATGCTAAACCATGTCTTCAATTTATACAAATTAAAATTTAGGAACTTTACACTTGTCAGACAACGACTAATCTTTTTCTATCAGTACCTCTTTATACGGTTCGTATCGGTAGTAAAAAACGACAAGGAAAAACAGGGGTTAATATTCTCACCCACCAACGTTTACCACAAAGAAGGAAAACGTCTTGATATCGATTTCGTAAACATTTTCGTTTTGAACCATATTTACGAGTTTAGTCTCGACATTCTTTGGACAAAGTCCCCTTATCCGAATCCACCGGGACAGTCAACTCCGACAAGGTTTCCTTCGAAATCCGTGGTCTATTCAAAAGACACAAAAGAGAGTTATACCAATTTTATTGGATAACTCTTACCAAATTCACAACTACTACCATTTAAATTACACTACTACGGAGTGGTATGTACCATATTATTTCTCACTGAGGCGAAAAAACTACACACTGCCAACTGTCAAAGATTCGGGTGGAAAGAGAAAGAGAAACGAGTCGAGACCTGTTCGACTGTTCTTTCGGGTTCACGACGGAGGAAACCAGGACAACTAAGTTTGGTACCTTTGAGGACGGATACGTATCCTTGGAAGAGAGTCGGGATGGGCGATTGATGTAATTTTTGGGGTCAGGAGAAGGAAAGGAACTACAGACTTTGGTAAAGTCTGAAAGAACCCTCCGGAGGGACGAGACGAATCTTTTCGAAGTTAATACATTCATCATTTGGTAAAAGTGGGAGGACCACACACATTACAGTAACTGGAACTGTACTTGGTTTACCTCCCCACTACTGTAGACGAAAATGGTTCCATGGGTGTACCGATCACAAACTTGATATTTTAAAACGGTATCTAACGTAAACAAATTTTGTTAACTGAAATTACACAAAGAAAAAAAATATCATTTTTGTATCTAATAATCAAATGTTACCGAGAATACATAGATTTGTATGCTCCTCTTACTCTACGTACCCAGTATTTTGTGTCATATTTCGGTATTCTCACGAGTGGACCATTGACTAAGAGTTTAATGTTAAGACTCAGAATTTCTTTTGTCTAGATAAGTAGGTACAGTAGAATCTGTGAATTTGGTTTTATCCCGAATTACGCGATAAGAATCTTTGGACATTTATAATACTGCCCTTACATCTCCTGGACGGTATCCCGAACAATTACCGAAACAATTCAAATGTCTATCGGATTAGTTGGTTCACTGAGAACTTCAGTCCCTTAGGACTGTTATATTAAAGGTTTGTTGGATCATTATCATTAAGACGAGGAGATGATCTATTGTAATAAATAAATGGTGATGCAAGATTCGTACAACTACTTGAGAAGTAGATAGTCGAACACATCAAGAGATCCTTAGAAATATTCCGTCCAAAGTCTCTGTAGTGAATACCCAGTCTATAAGAGGTCAGGTCTCGACGTGTCCATACAGTCCGGACGGACGGAGGTCTTCGACGAAAGACAATCGGAGGGACACGAAGTCTGGTCAGCGAACACACATGAGATGAGAACCATGTCGACCTTGAATGACCTATTAATACTAATGAAAACATACCTAGTACGAGTGTCTCTTAGTTTCACCGTAACATTCTCATTACTTATCCATAAACGTGGGTATCGAAACTCAAAGGTGGTACGAGATATGTTAACCAACAGACCTTTTACATGGGAGGATCACTGAAATAAGTAAATAAATATTTTAATGTCTCAAGCTAATCCAGTTACCAAAGAAAAGGACCCTAAGTCTCTTGGGACTTCATTATCCTTTTACAATAAAAGTATACACGTATACGCAAAAAGATCTCTGTCATAAGTATTGTATAGAGAAAGAGTTTCCCGAAGCATTTTTTAATATTCTTACGAGTTGACTTAGTAATTTAAGAGAACGTCAATATTTTTATAATACTGAGGAATGTCGAACTCCTCCTATCTCTCTTATCTTTCCTAGTCCTTTACTATTTCTTTCTTAATCTAAGGTGTAAAAAAATTTGTTATTATAAACCGATTGTAAAAAAGATTCGGACCTTAAATTTTATTTAATTTTTTTTGACATCCTGAAAGAAAAGTTGTATCGGGTTTAGATGTAGAAATATATATTTTCACCCTTTTTATTATTTAGACCAAACTGGTTCTAGATTTGTTTCTCTTGAATTACCAACACAATATTTCATATTAGGTAAAGTCACCTTTTTATAATTTAAGGTATTGGTAAGGGACGAACTTATTTAGTCATCACAGAAATCAAACGTTTTATTTTCACCTCTTAATAGATAATGTAACGTAATCGACTTGAACTTAGAACACAGGTGAACTGAAATCTCAAATATATAGGTTAATAATTCTTCAGCAAAGGAAAATAGAAAGTTTATTTATTGACTTTTACGACTTGAGAGACTAGTACACCTCGACACCTGAAAGTCCCCTTTATTTCTCGAATAATAGCAAGTTAAGGAGTATAAATTTTTATTACTGTAGGACCCCCACCCATTATTGTCTCATGTACATAGGACTAGTATATTGTTTTACTGGTGGCCTCACTCATGTTGTCCCTTCTCCGATAAATTATAGGAACTAACGAAAGGTGTCCATGTCTTTCAAAGTCACTCTTTCGTAATCGAAGAACGATCTTTAAAAAGCTGTCAGTCTTCAAATACCCTTTTTTTAGAATTCCTAGTATCTATCGTGTATTACAGTAACAGACCTAAATAATTAACACGTAGTACAGTAGACGGGTACTTTATGTGATAACGGTAATCTGACATCAGTATAAACATTCTTTTCTTTCGAAAAGTTTTCCTAATACTAGTAATAAGGTTAACTAAATTTATTTAAATTGGTTTAAAAGAAGAGAACACAACAACCTTCTCCCACAAACGATACTGGTCACACAAGAGAACCGTTTTGAGATAATCGGAAACGGGACGAAGTAAGACATGAGGTTCCGGTTTAAACGGACAATGAGGTCCACAAAGAACTGAAGGATGAAAACGTAAGGTCAGGTAATATTACTTTTCCTGTAGAAAAAACTCACAATCAAGATCTTGTAGAACATCCAGAAGTATCTTGACAAGTTGAAGTAGAAGAAATCGTAATGACTAACCCCGCATCTGAATCTAATGGCACTATGATTTACTAAACGGAACCTTTGTTTGTCTCTAGTAAAACAACAAAAACTCTAACGTAGGTTCATGATGTAAAGTCTGAGAAAACAACTGATATTACCGATGAGGTAAAGAAGATTCCCTAAGAACGGGTGTCATCATCTATATTACCAGTAGACTCAATTTAAGTGGGTAAGGTCAGGTAGGATTTCCTTTCGTCAGGGAACTTATCAGTAACCTTCCTGACTACAACTTCGACTTTGGGGTCATAAACCGGTGGACTATACTTCTCGACTAAGTAAACTTTTCTAGGACTACGACCCTTTCTATCTTCCGTCCTCTTCCCCTACTGTTTCCTACTCTACCAACCTACCGTAGTGACTGAGTAACCTGTACTCGAAATCGTTCGAGACCCTCAACCACTACCTGTCCCTTCGGACCTCACGACATCAGGTACCCCAGGGTTTCTCAACTTGTACCGACTCGCTGATTTGAGTTGACTTGACTTGGTTTAAAAGTTTTTTCATTACTCACAAGTAAAGACACCAACAGTGGGTAAGTGAAATTTTAAACAACATTAAACCGAGAATGTAGAGTTCGTGGGTCAGAAATAAGGGAGGAAGTAAAGAAAGGTTGAACAAAAAGGATGAACATGTAGTTGTTTAGAACAGTAGTTAAAATTATCAATAAAAACTCGCAAACTGGAGACATACATAAGTCTTCTGTGATGACTAGAGAGTCAAGTCAAGTCAGTGAGTCAGCACAGGTTGAGAAACACTGGGGTACGGTCCGGAGGGACAGGTAGTGGTTGAAGGCCTCAAGTGAGTCTGAGTACAGGTAGCTCAGTCACTACGGTAGGTCGGTAGAATAGGAGACAGCAGGGGAAGAGGAGGACGGGGGTTAGGGAGGGTCGTAGTTTCAGAAAAGGTTACTCAGTTGAGAAACGTACTTCACCGGTTTCATGACCTCAAAGTCGAAATCGTAGTCCAAGGAAGGTTTCTTTAGGGTCCCAACTAGAGGAAGTCTTATCTGACCAACCTAGAGGAACGTCAAGTTCCCTGAGAGTTCTCAGAAGAGGTTGTGGTGTCAAGTTTNCCTGAGAGTTCTCAGAAGAGGTTGTGGTGTCAAGTTTTCGTAGTTAAGAAGACACGAGTCGGAAGAAGTGTCAGGTTGAGAGTGTAGGTATGTGCTGATGACCTTTTTGGTATCGGAACTGATCTACCTGGAATCAGTCGTTTCATTACAGAGACGAAAACTTATACGATAGATCCAACCAGTATTGAAAAGAAGGTTCCTCATTCACCGAAAATTAAAGTACCGACGTCAGTGGTAGACGTCACTAAAACCTCGGGTTTTTATTTCAAACTGTGGCAAAGGGGTAGATAAAGGGTACTTCACTACCCTGGTCTACGGTACTAGAAGCAAAAGACTTACAACTCGAAATTCGTTTTAAAAGGTGAGAGGAGAAAGTGAAAGTAGTTCTCCGCAAAATCAAGGAGAAGTGAAAGACGGTATTCCCACCACAGTAGACGTATAGACTCCAATAACTATAAAGAGGGTCGTTAGAACTAAGGTCGAACACAAAGAAGGTCAGGTCGTAAAGAGTACTCCATATGACGTATATTCAATTTATTTGTCCCACTGTTATATGTCAGAACTGTATGAGGAAAAGGATAAACCTTGGTCAGACAACAAGGTACAGGTCAAGATTGACAACGAAGGACTGGACGTATGTCTAAAGAGTTCTCCGTCCAGTCCACCAGACCATAAGGGTAGAGAAAGTCTTAAAAGGTGTCAACTAACACTAGGTGTGTTTCCGAAACCGTATCAGTTATTTCGTCTTTATCTACAAAAAGACCTTGAGAGAACGAAAAAGTTACTAGGTCGTCTATAACCGTCAAACTGAAGACCAAGGAGACGGAAAAGATTTTGGTCGAACTTGTAGTCCTTCAAGTACCAAGTGCATAACGACTTCGGACCGAACCTCTTAAAACTCGTAATGAAATGATCGCACACTCTACTCACGTTAATACGTCATCAAACTCGTAAGAAACCGTAACGGAAAGAAACCCTAACCTTACTTTTGACTGGAAAAGGTTAAGACACCGGTGACGACACAAAAGGTTTAAACGACTGTATAACTCACGTCGTGAAACTGTCATAGTAGAAAGTCCTAAAGGTTATCGAGTTGACCTTAAGGTAGTGGAGGTGATCGAAACAAGTATCACTACGAAAGATTCCGGGTGAACTGAAGTGTAAGGTCCTACAGACCGAGATCTACTCACTAGTGTGGTAGCACTAATAGAACCAGTACTTCTAGAAAAAACATGTTAAGAAGACACATAAGAACGGTGGAGAAGAATTATAGAAGACGAAGACAATGACTAGAGATCGAGAAAAATTTATTGACAGAAGATAATGAAAGACACTAATAAAAATGAGGAGACCAAGAAGAGATGGGAGGAGTAAATAAAAAGAAGGTGATAGATTTTTATCTAAAAAGTGATTCTATAAAAGTCAGGAAAGTAAGAGAGGTTTGAAGAAAGAACTCACTAGAATAAAATTCCCGTTTAAGGTTCACTTTGTGTTAGTTACTCGAGGATATATAAATGATTTTAGTATTTTATAATATTACATTCACTTGATACAACCAATAACTTATTCATCTGAATTCCAACTTCATTGAAAAGGTTTTACGTGATCACTTTTCCTCTATACTCTGAGTCTACAAGACGAAGATTTACACTATCGACAAAGTAAGTGGTCCTGGGTCTCCAGTGTCGAGTCTCTCCATCTCTACCTTGGTTTGTGTCAGTATCCATTCCGACGAGTGATATGAAATTAACAAAATCCAATCTATGTTTTCTCTAATGAAGTCCACTGTCAAACAACTCTACTACTAAATAAAAGACATTAATTACGAGGTACAGAGACCAACCAACAAAAGGGAAGATATAACCGTAAACGATACCGGGGAAAAGAGAACCAAAGAACTTTATGAGATGTCCAGAAGGTTTTGTAAAGGAAAGAAAAAAAAAAAAAATTAATTTGAACAAATTTTAAGATTTAATGAACATCGTTTCCTTTGAATATGTTCTATAGGGACTCATAAAGTTTAAATTATCTTATATATCGGAGAGGAGTGATCACATTGAAAATGATTTGGTCCAAGTAAAACGGGTTGTATGTCTTTCGGTTTTGAGACTCTGTGACTTTAAATGTCGTTTCTCTCCTGAATAAGTGTTCCGTCGGTTTACTCCTCTACCATTTAAAGTCTAGACAGAGGGACTTCCGTTCCCCGACCTCCATAAATACCCCATTTCTTATTTCTTCGTCCCACTAGACTCCTCGCCCCTCGTACCCCTTTCTACTAACCTGTTCACAAGACACGTCCCCATTGATTTAATACCTGGAGACGTTAAAATTTCTACCTTCGTGAATCGTATTAGACTCCCACCTCAAAAGTCGACAGACGACTGGTTCACCTGTAGGTGTGCACGGACCAACCTCCGAGCCACCAGGATAGATTAGAATTGACCGAGTAGACCTTAACCTATGTCGAGTGAGATTCAAGAGTCTTTTGTTGAATCTGTTTATAGAAAAATTAATTCGATACACGGTGAGTTTCCTGTAAGTTTGGAAAACGTCGTCGTTAATTTTGTCGAAACTAATCACTTCCGTCCAATGTTCACTTTACCGAAAATGATTACTAATACGATCCAAAGTATCGAATTTAAGGAAACTTACCCTGATGATTTTATTCATAATATGTTAGGTAATGGATAGATGAACCCACGAAGTGTCCAAAGGTAAACATCAACAACAATGGATTCTAAAAGAAAGGTATTATAAGTGTAAGAGTGAAAGAAATAATTTCTCAGTGAAAGAGCCACTTCGACTATGGTAGAAAAGATTTTAAAGTTGGGGGTGGGAAGTATAGGAAAAGAGACACAAAAGAAAGAAACGTCTTACGTATGACGACAGATTGTATGTAGTCGAGAGGCGAAATCTGACATTCGAGGGACCCCCTTCCCAGTGACCGTCAAACCGAGTGAGAAGATAACCGTGACCCTCTTCACGACCCAGGACCGTCCACGAACAGTGTCCGTAGCGACACAAGGTGTGTCTTTGGAACAAGCGAAGTCATTCTAGTTTACTTCGTCGACACGAAGATCTTGTCCTACTTTCTTTGAGTTAAAGAATTAGTTTTTGCATTTATTCTACAGTTACAACCTTCTCTCCTGTAGATGTATCATACTTTATGACTTCAGGATAGAAGGTGTAGTCTTAAGTCAGAGAAAATGACTGTCAGAAACGAGAACTCTAGGATTAATCGTTAAGATAGGAATGAAAGCCAACAGTAAAGTTTTGTGACTTATGGACTCTAACACATACAAAAAACAATCCTTTGTTTACGAGGACAGTCACGACGGTTTAAGGTCCTATTTTAGTTCCTTTGTCACAAAAAGATAAGGAAAGGTACGAAAGAAAAGAATTTTTTTTTCATGCTCATTGTTTCCTTCACACCTAACAATAGTCTTAAACAATAGGTCCGTATCTCTTTAAGTCTACAGTCCTTCGGCCGTACTTAGGAGAGGTAAGAACGAGAACTTGGCTCAACCTCCTGTTCCAGTCGACCGTTGAAATGAAGGAAAAAGAGTGTTTAAAAGACTACGGAGAAGTCTCTTTTAAAAAATTTTACTGAGAGAAGTGACGTCACATAACGTCACATATTTCATTTTCAAAAGTTTTCTTTTTTTCTGGTAATTCTACCTGAGTTAAGTGGATTATAATGTGGTCTTAAGTATTTTCATCCAAAACTAGAGTCTTTTTCGTCTTTCAGAGTACCACAAATATTCTAAGACTTGGTGTATGGAAGAAGAGAAACGAATCACATCGTTTTTTCTCGTATTTGAAACTTCCATCTGTCTGACTCTAAAGTCAGAGTTGGAGTCTCACTTTATCGAGACAATGGTCCCTGTTTAATAAAATGAACAAATTCAGAATCAAAGGATGGACCCTTAAAACGAATCGTCTAGATAATCCTGACAACACTGATAATTTACTCTAGTGAATATACCATATATACTATATTTCATCCGTTTATATATGTATTTTAATAAAAGAAGAAGATTGTGTGTATCCCTGTGTGTAATTACATAACCCTACCGGTTTTTTAAACAAATCCAAAGAGTAGAATACCTTTCTGTGTTTGTCTAAAAAAACCGGTTGGGATACAAAGTAAGGTAATGATTAAATTTCTTTTACCACAGTCTCTTAAATTAAAAACTGATATAAGATCAGGACAGGATGAATAAACCGATTCATAAAACTGTTGAACGACTGTTATCGTTTTTTGTTGAGTCTGTAAAAATTTTCCCCATTGATTTCAACATCCTTGACACTAGTCTTTTGACCCAGTCTTAAGGATCTAAATAAAAGTCACCGACAACTCCAAAACACCACTTAAAGATATTGTAACCACGAAAGGGTTCTGTAATGACAGAGTCGTTCAGTCTAAATTATACGAACTTTTATAATAGGAATTCTAATTATGATATGAAAAAATCTCATTTAATGAATCAATGGTAAAAAGTAAAACCCACTTTTACACAAAGTAAATAATATCAAAAGGAGTCGTTTTCCTAAATTTGAAGGACTTTTAGACAAGAACGAGAGACAAGAGAATCACGAGTTGTTCACCCTTTTATTAAGACATTCGGATTTAGCAGACTTGTATTCGGAATGTATCGGGAAATACTCTAAAGATTAATTTTGTCTACTGTCTCCGATTTAATCTTTATCTGGAAAACGAATTACGTAAGTAATAAAATGTATAATTATATTAATAAATTTATTTATAAACTGTTTATATTTTTATATTATAGAGAAGAAACCAGTACAATGTACTGAGGTTTAAACTAATGTTTACGCGATGTAATTCTGACTTGTTCATGGCACCACTTCTTACAAAATAAATAATTACAAGACTTCCCGGAGGAACTGACAAGATCTTTCTTGACTCAGTATCCACAATTAATCATAGGAACAGTTTGATAGTTCGTCAATGGTTTTATTCTTATTTTCCTAATGACTCCGTCTCTCTTTCATCTTAGAAATTTACATATAATCAATCTTTTACTTGTGAGTTTTCCCGAACAAAGTTTGTCGTTAAACATCGAAATAAAAGAAATTGGATTTTTTCTAGAATTTTTAGAAGATCAAGTTGTGGTTGTGCAGGGAGTGAGGGGGAGACGTCCTCACGTCACAGAGTGTCACCAGGGGGATCCTAAGGGATAAGATCGAGGGGGACGAGTAAGGGGTCGATGACCGACGAAAGGACGTTAGAAACCTCCTAACGTTACCTTGAACCCTCTTCCGTTTCCGTGGGGCGAGGTCATGAGAACGGACCTTTTAGGGCACCTGTCTCCTCGGACCACCCGACGTCAGGTACCCTAGACCTTCTCAGCCTGTGCTGACTCGTTGAAGTGAAAGTGAAAAGTGAAAGTACGTGACCTCTTCCTTTACCGTTGGGTGAGGTCACAAGAACGGACCTCTTAGGGTCCCTACCCCCTCGGACCGACCGACGGCGGATACCCTAGCGTGTCTCAGCCTGTACTGACTTCGCTGAATCGTCGTCGTCGTCGTTACCTTGAAAAGTGTCCATCTCCAACGACCTTTATGTCTCTCCAGAATCTTATAAGAGATGTGGGGGTCGGGTGTACCAGATACTAACCATCTCCTCATGTTTTCGGGTCGAAGAAACGTCTTCACACACTAGTGGAACTCTATTGAGAGGTCTCTCCAAGTACCAAAGTCCGACAGATCCTTAAAGAGACATCTGACACACGCCAAACAGACAGAAGGGACCAAGGTGACAGGAGCGTCAGAAAGACTAATAAGGACGTTCGCGCACAATGTAAGAAAGTGACCTTAGGAACAGAATCCAATCGAATGTCTTCTTGAGTGGGATACAGTACAAGATATTGTAAAATACTTCTTGATATAATCTACACCCTCTTCCGTTACCGTGGGGTGAGGTCATGAGAACGGACCTTTTAGGGTACCTACCTCCTCGGACAATCCGACTTCAGGTACGACACAGCCTGTACTGACTCGTTCAAGGGAAAGTGAAAAGTGAAACTACGTAACCTCTTCCTTTACCGTTAGGTGAGGTCACCAGAACGGACCTCTTAGGGTCCCTCCCCCCTCGGACCACCCGACGGTAGATACCTCAGCGTGTCTCAGCCTGTGCTGACTTCACTGAGTCGTCGTCGTATAATCTACATTCGTCCAATTCACGGATCTATGTTAGTACTTTAAGCGTTTTACTCTCACCCGTCTTCCACGCATATGAGGCGCAAATTTTCCGTCGTTTTAGGAATCTCGTCACTAAAATCAACACCTACGGGTAATCTTAGTGTATCTCTCAAAATTTTTTGTTTTTTGATTACGTTTTTGGTATAAGATATGTATGATTTATTCTTGGAGATCTTCACTTCCATACCGTCACCGTAAAATGCACGGGACCCACTAAGATCACACATCGTTTATGACTTTTGGTGACGGTCTCAATTTTATGTACCATTGTGTAAATTGCCTACATCACTTTAATCGTCATCCCAACCCATTCTACTTTTCGTTCCCCTTGAACTTGAACCGTCACAATCTATAAGACACATAAGAAAGACTAAACTATCCCTTGGTCCTTGTCTATGTAAAAAATTTCGTTTCAAATGTCAAAACGGACCGTACCTATTTACTTATCTCGTCTGTTCTGATGAGAATGTTTTGGAAAGAACACACTATGACTTGGACATCTTTGTCAGATACGAAGGTGGTATACGGGAAGGGGAGGGAGTGGGTGACATAAAACTTCATGTACCGGGAGAGACGACTGGAAAACAAAAGAATAAAAACCGTCTTATACCTACGACCTTCACAAAGAAAAACAAATAAGAGATGAGATTTTCGCAATCCGGTGACTGGGAACAGGAGGTCGGTCGTCTTTGGTATCCTTCTACCCCTACGGGATTTTTAGCACCCCTGTACCACATCGTAGTGAGGTCCCGTAGTAACAGAAACGCCTCGAGTCTCGGTCACTGAAACTGACAAAATTCTCTGGTTCATAGATCTAAAATACTTTTAGGTGTATATAAATTTATAAATGTCTACACACTAAAATAAATATATATACATATATATATATATTTTAAATTCTTTGACACTACTGACTGTACCAATAGTCTTGGAGACTCTATTTAAACACACTACTGAAAAAGGACGTCCAATGGTCAAAAGGTGGAGACTCAATTCCATATAGACACACACATACGTACGAGTCAACGAAGTCAGGACACGTTGAGAAACAATGAGGAACCTGACATCGAACGGTCCAAGGAGCAGGTACCCTAAGAGGTCAGTTGTCATAACCTCACCCACCGGTAAGGGAGGAGGTCCCCTAGAAGGGTTGAGTCACTAACTCGGACGCAGAGGACGTATCGTCCGTCTAAGAAATGAGTGACTCGGTGGACCCTTCGGGATTCCATATAACTATTTATATATTTTAAACACCTTTGTCAATTAAATAAAGTTTTAAAATAAAAGTGTAATGAAATAGTGGAAAGTCATTTAAAAAGATCGTAGTATACTCAGTCAGAGCGAGGAGACATGTGATATGTAAATAAATACATACGAATACCTGTGTTGTATATTATATACGTGTATCTTCATTCGTACGTGTATATAGTAATGAAATGTATGTAAGTTTCTAATTTTAAAGGTGATAGCGGAAGACCTATCTCTATAAGATTATTACGAATTCATCCGAGATGCATCCCGGGTTGATATTCTAGAAAGTCACTGTAAAAATATAACGTCGGTGTAAAGAATACATGAAAAAGGAAGGATAAAGTGTTTCGAAGACCGATTAGTCATTAGACATCGACAAGTTATATATATATAAAAGTCTTCACGACACAAATACACTCAACCTCCATTCTTGTAGTTTCTCTTTCCTTTTATTCGTAGATTTTTACATCTGTTGACATCAGGGATATTTAGTTTTACATTTGGTCTCTCTCTCCAAACGTAGAGACTTTGTTGAATAATTTCCTGTTTTAAATACTTTTTTTACGTTTTTTTTTTTACGAAAGAACTAAAATTTACATTAGTCCAGGGTCTCCTTTCCATGTATCCTTCTTAGAACCATCGATATCTTCTTTTTACTCTGTTACCGAAGAGTGTAGACGAATAAATAGTAACGTTAATTTATAGTGTCATAACCTTTTAACTCTAGGCACATCTTCGTTCTATGTCCACTGTATTTAAGAAAATTCAGACAGTGTACTTATTTACCGAATAAAAAGTTCCTTTTCGAATTACAAACATTTCTTTTTCTTATTCTTTCCCTTCCCTTCCCTCCCTTCCGACCGATTTCTCGTCGAAAACGAATCAATCGTCAGCCCCTACCTTGTTGTTTATCCTCTCGGACTTGTCAGAAAGCACAGGTAATTATTCACAGACTCACCCTATCCTGACGTCTCCCTTAAAGTCGTCCTTCACATGTAACAATGTAATCCACACAAACGTCTCCATTTCTTTCCGGGATCCACCTCTACGAACATTTTATGCACACTATCGTTAAACTTAAGTGTGGTTATAATTTATTATTAGATCAGATACTCTCCTGTATGTCGACATTTTATATAATGGTTATCTAATTTAAATACAAATCTCACAATGTGTATAAACATATTCTGTCAAACGAAAGAAAAGAAAAATTACTCCTTCTCATTACGAACTAGTGATAAAAAACAAAAAAACCAAAACTAAGTATACTTTTGTATAATTGACGTTTTCTAGAAGGTAACGACAACGGTAGAAGAAAAGGTACAAAAAGAAAATGAACAAGAGTAGGAGTAGGAGAAAGAGGATAAAAAGAAAGAAGTAGTAAAGTAAAAGTATCATTCACTCTATCACACACCAGATGAAGGTTGTTATTTGTGTCACACGTAAACAGACCTTATAGTAGACATTTTTCTGTTATAAAATGTATTTTATAACACACGTAATTTTTACACATTATCCATACGTTACCTTATAAGTAGTATTTTTTACTCCTTTAAAGCGGTAAACACTGTTGCACCTACTTTGAAATAATACGATTCACTTTATTCAGTCCGTTTCTGTTTATAACGTACTACAATGAATGCACATCTGCGAGTTTTTGTACATTTATCTCTCATCTAATCACCAAAGGTCCCTGACTCCTACTGCTTTCACACAACGACTAGTTCCAATATTCTACTTATTCAATATTCTACTTACTCAAGACTCCTAGGTAATATATCGTACCACTGATATTAATTGTAATCTAACGTATGGTCTTTCAACGACGATTCTCTTATCTAGAATTTATATGGGGGGGGTTGGATTTCCATTAATACACGTCACAACCTCCACAATCGATTGGAATAATAACACCATTATTAAAGTGTTATATAAACACATGGTTTAATAGTGTAATATGTGGAATTTAAATGTGTTACAATATACAGTCAATATAGTTCATATAGTCATTTCGACCTTCTTTTTGATTTTTTAACACAGAGAATTATTATCAGTATTAAACGTCCTCTTTTATTCTCATTCTATATCGTCTGATTAAGTTTGTCCATTCGCCTTTATTCCCTCTTTACCATCGTTGTCCGAAGGATGACACTTATTTTTCTTTTGGTACGTATAATTTTTTGTACGTACACTAATTATCTAGTCAAGTCAAGTCAACTAGTCAGCACAGGCTGAGACACTGGGGTACTTAGCGTCGTGCGGTTCGGAGGTACAGGTAGTGGTTGAGGACCTCAGATGGGTTTGGGTACTGGTAGGTCGGTAGAGTAGGAGACAGCAGGGGAAGAGGAGGACGGGGGTTAGGAAGGGTCGTAATCCCAAAAAGGTTACTCAGTTCAGGAGCGTACTCCACCGGTTTCATAACCTCAAAGTCGAAGTTGTAGTCAGAGAGGTTCCTTGTGGGTCCTGACTAGAGGAAATCTTACCTGACCAACCTAGAGGGACGTCAGGTTCCCTGAGAGTTCTCAGAAGAGGTTGTGGTGTCAAGTTTTCGTAGTTAAGAAGTCGAAAGTCGAAAGAAGTAGTAGGTTGAGAGTGTAGGTAGTTCATTTCTTAATTAATCTCACTGTTTTTGGATAATTGTGGGTATTTTTGTTTTACTAAAATCTTCTATTTATTTTACTACAATTTATAGTATAATAATTCTAAGTCCTAAACCGAATAAACTATTTTAATTAAATGACTTATACAACTATTTATACGTATATATATAAAGTACATAGTAAATCCATTTATAAGTACCTATTTATTAGGGATACGTAATTATTTTATTTTTGTGTGAAACAACAACAAGTCAGTGATGATGATTTGTATTTCTAATGTAAAATTTTAATACTTATGGTATAGGTGGTGGAAATTGGTTATCCTTCTTATTAACACCAGTACATAGAATCTGTGGAGAAGTACCCAAAGAAATAAGACGTAGTATTACCGACGTAAAGGTACCACAACCATGATCCCACCATGTAGGAGAGACAAATAGGTCGGAGTGGACACCCCTCATTCCTCATTACCTCTTACAGACGGGACGCACCTCAAGGGAGTCAGTCAGTCAAGTCAGTCAAGTCAGCGAGTCAGTACAGGCTGAGAAACGCTGGGGTTACTTAACGCCATGCGGTCCGGAGGGACAGGTAGTGGTTGTGGACCTCAAGTGAGTTTGAGTACAGGTGGCTCAGCCATTACAGAAGGTCGGTAGAGTAGGAGACAGTAGGGGAAGAGGAGGACGGGGGTTAGGGAGGACACCAATTTGTAACACCTTTACGTCGACCAAAGGGGGAACTCAAAGGAACTCTTTTCATCTTGTAAAAGAAGGAAAACCTCTTATTCATGTCATTATGATGCAGCGAAAGTTTAAAATCATTAGTAAACCTTGTAACGAATTATACCTTTCTCTTCTTATTATGAGTCATTAGAGTACGTACATGGAGTCCGAATGTTAAAATAGATAAGAAAATTATTTAATTAAATGAGTAAATAATGAATACAATATAGACGACGACGATTCAACGAAGTCGGTACAGGCTGAGGCACACTGGGGTATCTGCCGTCGGGTGGTCCGAGAGGGTGGGTAAGAGGTCCGTTCTTGTGACCTCACTCAACGGTAAAGGAAGAGGTTACGTACTTTCACTTTTCACTTTCACTTCAGGGAGTCAACACAAGCTGAGAATCGCTGGGGTACCTAACGTCGGGTGGCCCGGGAGGTAGGTGCCCTAAAAGGTCCGTTCTCGTGACCTCACCCCACGGTAACGAAAGAGGCTACAATATAGATGAGACCTTATTTATTCTTTACAAGATAGTCAATCTTGTATTTAATTAATTTTTAAGTTTAATAAAATTACCTTAGTAATAACCATCTTACGTCTGTCTTCATCCTCTAAAGTTATAAAATAAAAGTTAATTCCTATCTAGTTGGCCTGTCTTTTAGTTGTCCCTTTGTTGAACCCCTGACCTTGTTGTAGTGTTTGGTGTTTTAAGGATTGTCTTTATGTGTCTTGTGAGATGTGTTTTTGTCGTCTTGATTGTAAGAAGAGTTTGAAATATACCTCGTAAGAAGTCCTATCTAATATACAATCCAGTGTTTTAAATAGAATTGTGTAAATATTTATGATGGTACAACAGAAAAGACTTTGGTCACCGTATTTTGATTTTTAATTATTGTTTTATCTTGACCTTTTACCTATTTATATACTGTTAATTTGTATGTGAAAACTTTTTAGTCACACATTTTCTTTAGAGTTCCCTGTAAATTCTTATAACTTTTACTTACTTTTACTTTTGTGTCGTTTAGTTTCGTACCCTATGTTGTCTTC
Source organism: Capra ibex (assembly GCA_006410555.1). Classification (NCBI taxonomy): domain Eukaryota; kingdom Metazoa; phylum Chordata; class Mammalia; order Artiodactyla; family Bovidae; genus Capra; species Capra ibex. The sequence goes on along the minus strand of SJYO01041852.1, from coordinate 10,156,019 downwards.
TTCATGATTCTTCAAATATCACCATTCATGTAGTTTTTTCTTCTCGCTAGAATTTATTTATTGACTTAAGATGTGGAATCCGTCGATCTTTTACTTCTCGTTTGATTCCGGTTTCAATCGTCTTTTTACTTTATTATTTCTAATCTCATCTATTTCATTATTCTTTTGTTTGTTTTGTTTTGTTATATTTTTACTTGTTTCGACTCAAAAAGACTTTTTTCAGTTTTGACCGTTTAGTAATTTGATTCTTTTGGTCATATGATGACCGTACTCTACAATCTGTCGTAGTGGCTGAGTTACCTATACTTAAACTCGTTTGAGACCCTCTATCACTTCCTGTCCCCTCGGACCGTACGACGTCGGGTACCCCAGAGGTTCTTAGTCTATGCTGAATCCTTGACTTGTTGTTGACCGTATTCCGTTTATATATCTGTCTACTTGTTACACCTCTTGGATCTTTATTTAAGAGTATAAATACCAACTTACTACAAACCGTTTTAACGACTACGATGTGTCACCTCTTTTTTCATCAAAGAAGTTGTTTTTATCATCACTCTTTTGACCTATAGATATACATTTGTTATTTTACTTGGGAACGGAATATGGTGTATATTTTTAATTGAATGTCAACTAATTTCTGAATTCATTCTGGACTTGAGGATGTTCTTTTATCCCTTTTTCGAAGTACTGTGATTTTAACCGTTACTAAAGAACCTATACTGTGGTTTTTGTGTCTGACGTTTTCGTTTTTGTCTGTTTACCCTGATGTAGTTTGAATTTTTGTCCCGTTTTTGCGTTGGAAACCTTACCCTCTTTCAAAAATGTTTGGTATATAGACTACTCCTCAGTATACATATTTCTTGACATATTTACTCCTCTGATATATTTCTTGAGGAGGTTGAGTTTTGGTTTTTTTTTTTTTTAAGGAAATTTTTACCCGTTTCCTGAACTTCTTCTTCTTTGTGTTTACAGGTTGTCCGTCTATATTTATACAAGTTGTAGTGACTAGTAATTCCTTTAATTTCATTTTGGACATCAATCTAAAGTGGAGTGTGGTTAATCCTACTGACAATCATTTTATGTCTGTCGTTGCACACAAACACTCCTACACCTCTTTAATATTGTTAATATGTTACAAACACCCTTACACTTTATCACGTCAGTAATACCTTTCGTCATACCTCAAAGGAGTTTTTAATGTTTATTTTGATGGTATACTAGGTCTTTAGGGTGAAGACCCATTAATAGTTCTTTTAGTTCTAGAACTTCTCTATAATCATAGGGAATGTCGTAATAAGTGTCATCGGTTCTACACCTTTGTTTATAAGTATCTATCTACTTACCTACTCCTTTTCTATAATATATGTTACCCTACCTTATAAACCAGAATTCTTATATCCTTTAAGACGGTGTATACTGTTGTCCTTATTTGAAACTTCTATAATACGATTAACTTTATTTGGTCAGTGTTTTTTCCGTTTATGATCTACTTATAAATATGAAGGAGAATATACTCCATAGAACTTATGTGTTTGAGAACCTTTATCTTTCATTTTACCACGAACGGTCCCCCTTCCTTTTTTCATTCTGATAACAAGTTACCTATATCACAAAATAAAAATATCCTACTTTTTAAACAATAGACATGTTGTTACATGTATATCAAATGTAAAACCTTACCAATTTTCCACTATACAAAATACAATACACCAAAGATTAGTGTTATTTTTACAATTCACAATAGTTTACTTCTCGTGTGTGTGTGTGTGGGGGGAGTTTCTTTTACTTTTAGTTTATTCTTTTATTACTTTACTTATCTCGTAAATTGTGTTTTATATAATATACTTCATTCTATTTTAATTCAATTATCATAAATAATTTAAAGTATTACCGTATTTGTATGAGAAATTTTCTTATTAAGGGACCCAGTTTTGGTTATAGGTTAATGGTCTTTTTTCTTCATGTAGATGTTTACGATTTCGGTAATTTTTACTTTTCTTGAGTCCTACTAATATTAGTGGTAGATTTTACCGTTGGGTGAGGTCACAAGAACGGACCTCTTAGGGTCCCTACTCCCTCGGACCACCCGACGACAGATACCCCAGTGTGTCTCAGCCTGTGCTGACTTCGCTGAATCGTCGTCGTCGTCGTATAAGTTGTAGAAGTCCTACAAGGTCGTTTAAATTATCCAGTTCATTTTTAGTATAAATATGTATAACCGATTCTCATCTATTTTAATTAAGATAACTGTTGGACATTTCAAAAATTCGACGAACACGACACAACACGACATGAATCAGCGAGTCGGTACACGTGGAAATGGTAGGATACTTGACATCGGACGGTCCGATGAGACAGGGACCCCTAAGAGATCCGTTCTTATGACCTTACCCAACGGTACGGGAGGAAGTTCCCCAGAAAGGTTGGGTCCCTAGTTTGGGTCCAGAGGGCGTAACGTCCGCCTAAAAAATGGTAGACTCGGTGGTCCCTTCAGGACAATCGACGGATAGGTTTCCGTTAAAGATGGTAAGTAAAAATGATGTTTTGACGTTAGAATAAACCATCCGAGGGTAAAGGAACAATGAATGCTAATACCTAACAGAATTATTTCAAAAACTTATGTAATTACTAAGTACTGTATTATATATAGAGTCTCCCATCCAAAATCTTCGGAGGTATCGGTTTACGTCCAGTCCTTCGTTGTCAATCTTGACCTGTACCTTGTTGCCTGACCAAGGTTTAACCCTTTCCTCATGTAGTTCCGACATATAACAGTGGGACGAATAAACTGAATATACGTCTCATGTAGTACTCTTTACGACCCGACCTACTTCGTGTTAGACCTTGGTTCTAACGGTCCTCTTTATAGTTATTGGAGTCTATACGTATACTGTGGTGGGAATACCGTCTTTCACTCCTTCTTGATTTCTCGGAGAACTAGTTTCACTTTCTCTTCTCACTTTTTCAACCGAACTTTGAGTTGTAAGTCTTTTGATTCTAGTACCGTAGACCAGGGTAGTTAAGTACCTATTATCTACCCCTTTGTCACCTTTGGTACTGTCTGAAATAAAAACCCCAGAGGTTTTAGTGACGTCTACCACTGACGTCGGTACTTTAATTTTCTACGAACGAGGAACCTTCGTTTCAATACTCGTTGGATCTGTCGTATAATTTTTCGTCTCTATAATGAAACAGTTGTTTACAGACAGATCAGTTCCGATATCAAAAAGGTCATCAGTAAATACCTACACTCTCAACCTGATATTTCTTTCGACTCGTGGTTTTTTAACTACGAAAACTTGACACTACAAACTCTTCTGAGAACTCTCAGGGAACCTGACCTTCCTCTAGGTTGGTCAGGTAGGATTTCCTCTAGTCAGGACCCACAAGTAACCTTCCTGACTACGACCTCAAAGTCGAAGTCACTTTCTACACTTCTTGACTACACTTCTTGACTGAGTAACCTTTTCTGGGACTACGACCCTTTCTATCTCCTACCCTCCTCTTCCCCTGTTTTCTCCTACTCTAACAACCTACCGTAGTGACTGAGCTACCTGTACTCAAACTCATTTGAGGCCCTCAACCACTACTTGTCCCTCCGGACCGCACGACGTCAGGTACCCAACGTTTCTCAGTCTGTGCTGACTTACTGACTTAACTTGACTTGACTTGACTTGATTATCGGTTTATTTCGGTATAGTGAGGTTCAAGGAAATTCTACCTTAAAGGGTTTGACACGAAGTAACTCTCGATTATAAAACAAACTATAAAACACACGAGTCAGTAAGTCAGTACAGACTGAGAAACGCTGGGGTACGTACCTGACATCGCACGGACCGAGAAGTAGGTACCGTAAAAGGTCTGTTCTTATGGTCTCACCCGATGGTAAAGGACGAGGCCCCCTAGAAGGGTTGGGTTCCTAGCTTGGGTTCAGACGGTGGAACTTCCACTTAAGAAATAGTCTAGAAGAGTTAGGTCCTCAGTTTGGTCCCAGAGAACGTAACGTCGACCTAAGAAATGGTCGACTCCATGGTCTCTTCAGAAACAATCTATAATTACACAATGTTTTATAAAAAGAAACTAAAGATCTTTACGACCCAACTTACTCTAATAAAAAATGACGTCCTGAGATCTAAGAAATTGTCGAATGATATATTACACTTAGAAGACCTCCTCTAGTATGATAAATTGTATCGGAGACCTAGTGTTTCGAGAGAAATACCTTTTGGGGAATGGTAGGACTCACTGTGGACACAAGGTTTACGTATGAAACCGTTTGTTCGAATCCCGCAAACCGATATGGAAGTCCTTCCGTTAATTTTCTTTACGGTTAATTATCAATAGTCTTAGTAATTAGAAATAGTTCAATATAATTTTAAAGGAAAAGGAAGAGACTCTAGGAAATAAGTGTTCTATCGAAACAAAAGAGGAAAACAACCGAAGATTTAACCTTTCATTTAATGTGTCAGACATCTTATAGAAGTGTAACAAAAATAAAATTTTGTTTCTAGTTCCATTATCTTCGTCCTACAGCAGTAAAGAAGGATTCATGTAAGTAAACCGTTTATGATTAACTCTTAACAAACGCATTTTAGAACCGTGACACCCTCTATAATTAATCATAAGACGTACCGGAAATACGTGTTCTTTAGACATTATATTTTCGTCCGTATTTGTACATACGTTATTAACGTCGTGTTGTCCTTTATTCATGGTATAGTTACCTTGTTTTACGGTATCCTTAATTAACCTTTTCGTCTAGTGAAAAAGGAAACTAGGTATTCGTATCTTATGAATTATTTCTCTATTTTATATTATTCACTTCTCTCTTGAAGTCGAACTGTCAGAATCAATAATTACAGTATTTATTTGTTCTCCCGTTCTGATGGACTTCTGGATCTCACACACCCTTTCAGTCCGTTCTCTTAAATTCTTCTATTCTCTTCTAAACCTTAAACTCAACATTCCCTATCTGATTAAGCAGTAGATCTCTACTCATTATTCTAACAGTTCATTGAAACTCTCGGGTTAACTTGTATCAGTCGGACTTAAATACCATCCAGTCAGTCGTACCAAGATACTAATCGTTTCAGCTTACTCTCCTTACGAAGAGAATTGACAGAGACCGTCTGTCACACCCGTTTAAATTGAGAAATAAACTCGTGTTTCAGATAAAACTTGATATTATCCGGTAAATAGAAGTAACAATTAAGGAGTCCAGTGACCTGAAAATGTCTCTCGGACCGCAGTTATAGTTTCTTGGTACGCGAAGTCACATACAAAGTCTCACGGAAGTCCCACGACTTTATATTTAATTATTCTCCTGAATCTGAAATAGAGTACGAGGTCCACGAAAACCAAAAGACATTTATAAAATGTCACTCTCCCATTACAGGACATCTCAACATAAAGTGAGTCTTATACCACACAATACCAGGTTCACCAAGGTGTATTAAATGTTGACAACCATTCTACAGACAGTCCGTTTACCACAATACCGAATAAAAGTGAATAGTGTAAGTTATTTAGTGAATTTGTCCCTTGTTGTATTTACTGCGTGATGTTTTGTCGTGAATTTTTAAGTAAACGGGAGTACAGCATAGTACGTCTCGAAGTTAAACAATCCTTTTGATTTACCTAAAAAGGGAGATTTATAGTCCATATGTAGGAGTTATAAAGAACCGGATAAAGGTAATTTCCCGGGTCTCTCGACCCTAATATAACGTAATAAAATATGAAAACATGAAAGATAAGAACAACCTACAAAGGTTGAGACATTGGTCTATTTGAGACTTACGTGTGCCATTGAGGTTTTACCGGAGTTTTTACTTTTAGAAGTTATTCTTTAAAGTGTAAAAGAATCATAACGTCAAACGGTAAAGAGAAGGTAAATGGTAGACACGTATTCATTCTCCTTTCTCTTCCTTCTTTTAGAATTCTCCCTTTCTTTCTTACACAAACAAGGACGTAGAACTGGACTTTTTCCTCGGTACGGGATACACTTTCACTAGTAAAAAGATTCTCCTCATTTTGGTAAAAGAGAACAACCCCTAACGATCATGTCTTCGGTTCTTTGTCAGGAATGAAACTAGATCGTCGGAGGTCCTTGTACCTGACGAGCTACCTGGTGACTGGGACACATCACGTACCTATCGTGACGTATCGCACTACGTGTGTCTGGACCCCCCGACGGGACGTTTGTGTGGTTCGGGCTCTGTGTTAAGGGTCCCCACACCGTCGACGACAACACAGTAGAATAAGACGAACGTCGGACTATGGGTTACGACGAAGAGAAGGGGAGATACCTGTCTTCTGAACCACTGAATGTGTCGGTTCGAGACCAGAATCTCTACCAAGTCTGGTTCTCTACTAGTTGCATAGTCTATCCTTATTTACGGAAGTTTTGGATATTATAGGTCTGAAAAAAAGAAAGGATCAAGATTGAAGCACTGTTAACGGAGATGTACAAGAGATCTAAGGTAGAGACGAGTAGAGGAGTTTGTAGAACAGATGTAACTCACAGGGGAGAGTCAAGACTTAATAGTCATAATGGAGAGACAACTTAATAAGAGAAGTCGTATGGTTGTACCAGATCAAAGAGAGTATAAATCTTATCTTTTTTTTTTTTAGGACCGTAGAATAGAAAAACTCGATCGTTATGAAAAATGAAGGAACACTATATCTGTTTGAAAACAGATATCAGACGACAAAGTTCTAGTGTTTCCTGTTCGTATAAGGAACGAAAAACCGAACGGAACGACGAAACAGAAAAGGGTAAGATCCACCGAACCGTCCCTCAACAGAGGTGTCGTGACCCGATCGAGTAGTTTTCTTGTGTTTTATAGAGATCAAGTATTACTAGTGTAATCATTCACTGGCGAGGATTTAATGAATGAATGTTCCGGTATAGGGTTCGATTCCTTGAAAGTAATAATGTACCAACTGGTCTCAGGGAACTCAAGAGAGCTAGTAGGTCATTTACAAACAGGGTGGTGTTCCTCTCTCTGGAAGAGTACGTTGAGAAAGGTTCGAAACAGGGTGTCCGAGTACCATACTACTTATCTTTCCCTTGAACACGTCGACGACTGAGGTAACGGAGACGTGAAAGGGATTACGTACGCCAGTATAGACACGTAGACACCGGAAACCCACTACTAGAGGTCACTGAAGGTGCGAGTCGAGGTTACCTGTGTGACAGAAGTACAATGAGTTCGAGAGTCATCGTAAGTTGTAGACTTGATAAGGAGAAAGAAAAAAAGGAGAAAATCAAAAACAGTGAGGTCTCGTTTACCCAGAGTTTGAACTCTCGCGGAGTCTTAGTGGTCTGTAACCGACCGAGGATGAGGGCTCAAGACAAAGTCACCCAGACTCCAGTCAGTCAGTCAAGTCAGCGAGTCAGCACAGACTGAGAAACGCTGGCGTACTTGGTGTTGTACGGTCCGGAGGGACAGGTAGTGGTCGAGGGCCTCAAATGGGTTTGAGTACAAGTAACTCAGTCACACCCCGGACACTTGAACGTAAAACACGTACAAGAATTCACCAGGACTACGGCAACGAGACCCTTGGTGTGACACTTTTGGTAAGATGCAAGGGTACCTTTGAAGAAATCAGAAATGTTCCAAGGGTAATTTAATGGGGTGATAATATAAACGTAGTAGAAGATACAGTCTAATCGGAGGAGGTCCACTGGAGATTAAAGAGGAGTATCAAGTCAGCGAAGGAAGTCAGAAGGACAGAATATATCAAAATCGGAAAAAAAAAAAAAGATTTAGAGACTGGATATGTAAAACTTATTTCAACAAGTCTGAAATTCGGAGTCAGTAGTACACCACAACACCACTCCTAATCCAACATTTGAAGTTACTTAAACCGGTTCTGTTTTTTTCCACGGTACTATTATTTCATCCTTGTGTTGATACCATTAGTCGGTATCTGATAATAAATGTTCATCTAGAAATTTTCCATTTATGTCTTGGATTTCATAAGAATCTTTATAGTCAAAGATATATTCGTTAAAGACATTCAATATAAAGGTATCATAATTAATAAAATTGTAAGGACAAATTATAGATATCGTAGTAAGTACCGAATTTCAAAATTATATTAATTAGACTGATCTGATAAAATTCAAGACAAAAGTCAGTAACGGTCTTGTCTAAATATATTCCGTCCGTAAGATAGTTCAAAATATTAATAAATAATGTATTGAAATAGGTTACGATCTTTAAAATAATCATTATACAGACTTCTCTTCGTCAATGAATCGTTTCACTTCTACATTAATAAGTTTGTTTACCGAAAAACTGTCGTATTAAGAAAGTACAACCTGTCTTTGTGAGTAGTGTAAAAACACACTCCTTTCACTATAAATAAAGATCTTTGAGGAATATTAACGCAATAAAAAACTTCAATATATTAGTATAAAAAGTGTAACTTTTTTTAGACCGTACCGGTAGGTCGAGTGCAATAACGTATGTCCGTACTTCCGCATATTTAATAGTTCTTAAGGAGTAAGGAATGGAACAGATGGAAAGAAAAAGAAAAATTATCAATTAATTAATTAAACTATAGCCAGAAAGAAGTACAAGAAGTCTAAAAGTACTGTTAAAACCAATTGTTTTACGATGACAAATATTACATGACCTCATTAAAATACGTCGTCCGTCCAAGGAGTTTCAATGAACATTTTACTAAGTAAACCTTTTACACTTCACTCTAAATAAAAAGTTATTTTAATGGAAAGACTTTCTAATAAAAATTTTGGTATACAGACTTTTAATTCGTACATATCACATATCACATATAACACACATATATCACATATAAAACACATTGGATTGTCTCCAATTGAGGTTAATCAAAGGATTAACTGGACACTACTTGCGATCCATATTCATTTTTTATTTATAAAGACAAAATTCGGTGACTATAAAACTTTTAACAATCAGTGGTACCATATTAAATAAGACAGGGTCGATACAGTTGTCCGACAAACTCCCCAAACTAACACCTGGGAAGACAAATTTAAAAAGTAAAGGGACGTAATTTTTGTGATGTTGTACGATGAATGGTTGTTTTATATAGTTTCCACTGTCCTCTATGAACTAACAGAAGGTATTATAACTTTATAAATAGAACGATTCTCTGAAAGAAGAAATGACCGAAACTTTTTTTTTTTAGTGACACAACATTCTACGGTATACTTGTCCTGGTCTGCCGTTCCTCGATTCCTGTCGGAATCCGACTGTCAGTCGTTTTTGAACTCTGGAAGGAAGACCATCGGACGTTCGTTGATCTTCAACGGTCATTGACACTTCAATGTCCATCTAAGAAATGGTCCACCGAGGTCTACTCTTGGATCAAGACAGACTCTGAAACACCGGAAGGTCCCCTGGGTCGATTTGGTACGGACCTAGGAACTGGGTACCACCACCACCAAATCAACGATTCAGTACAGGTCGAGAACACTGAGGTATTTGATCGAACGGTCTGAGGAGACAGGTACCCTAAAGATCCGTTCTCATTACCTCACCCAACAGTAAACGAAGAAGTCCCCCAGAATGACTGTGTCCCTAGCTTGGGTGCAGAGGACGTGGAGGACGTAACGTCCACCCAAGAAATGTCGACTCGATGGCCCCTTCGGATACATACATATCAAAAGTGGACGATTCGAGTACCATGGTAACAATATATCTTTATATATTGATTCGGTTAACTCCTAGATCAAGACACTATAAAAAGATTAAGTTGTTTTCCTCTCTAAAGTGACGAAAACAACTTTACTGAAGGTTCTTATTATTTAAATTACCTCCGTTAATCTTCTATTTAATAAGACTTCCAAGTTAAATTTATCCAAACACTCAGAATACATCGTAAATGATAGTATTTACTAAATCTTCTAAGCTACAAACTAGAAAACTTCTCAATTACAAGTGACTTCTTATAAAACTTGACAAAGTGATAAATACAGGGACAAGCAACAGACCGATACTCATGAAATACTTTATTTGCGAAAAGACATACACATAACAAGAAGTCACTTTACACCTTTTCATATCAGTATCACCCAACTTCATGTCTATCAGATCTAAACAAAAAAATGACTCTAGATCTCTCTTACAGTTTATCTTGATGATTCGGTTAAAATTATAGTGTTAATTATTTAAATGAGATCCTAAAGATTTCCGACCGTAGAAACTTTTTATTTCGTTACAGTCTTTCGTTATTCAATTTTACTTTCGAAGCTGTCTATTTAACTAGTTACCTACCTACCTACTATCTATTAAACAAGATCTTCTCATACAAAAAGAGAAAACTGTCATTTTCGATGTCTACAAACCAAAATGTCCAGAAGATTAACTAACATAGAAGTTCAAGTATGGATAACGAGATCAGATCAGAGAATTAAAGAATCCAACAGTAAAATTAGATTCCATGAATTTTTCTATAAAAATGACAATAAAAGGTGTGGGACACGAAATCTCATTACCGAACGACCAATTAAGACAATATATATCAGAGGAAAGTAAGTGGATCGAAAGCTTTATCCCTTACGACGATTTCTTAGTGACTTAGTGAAAAATAACGTCTTTTACCGAATACTAAAGTACAAATCATTTTCAGAACAACGAGACGAATCACAATACATACCACGTTATATAGAAGGGTGTCGAGTGTTGACTTCTTATTGACGTATTACTAATAACGCCCTACGACCCCTTTACGTGTGTTTAGATGTAGATATTTAGTAACAAGTTTTCAGAAATAGAGACCTAGATACTCCGTATAATAGTTAGAGTCGACTTGGTATTTTACCACTAACATAGTAACAGGAACCACTTTCATTAACTACTGTGACAACCGTCCAAACACCGTCTCCTTTTACATGCATTAAGAGTTCGGAAACTTAAGTACTTAAACACCTCTTGTCACCTTACCTGATTAGAGGGTTCTAACCACCCAAAGTATAGTACGTCGTCCAATGAACCCTAGGAAAGTCATTCGAGAGACATATAAAAACGAGGGCCCGAAAATAAGTGCCTTTTCAAGATTGAAAGGAAAAGGGGTTGGTACGTAAATAGAGATCTTACACACACACACGATTCAGCGAAGTCAGCACAGGCTGAGAACCGCTGGGGTACCTGACATCAGGAGGTCCGCGGACACAGGTACCCCTAAAAGGTCCGTTCTTATGAGCTCATCCAACCGTACGGGAAGGAGTCCCCTAGAAGGGTTAGGTCCTTAGTTTCGGTACAGAGGACGTAATAATCGTCCACCCAAGAAATGGTGATCGTGGTGGAGAGATCTTATGTATCTCACTAATAATTTAGTGACGTTTTGGGTATGTCATAACATTTCGTTTTATTTCATTTTTAATTTTTTTATTTTTGTTAGTTTTTTTTAGTTTAGTCTTATTTTCCTTTTCGTTTTGTTTGTTTGTTTTTTTAGTGACGAATGGACAGGAAATCCTATGTTAAATACAAAGTTGAAGAAGTACGTGAAAGAACTTGAAGAAACAGAGGGGAAATAATTCAAAAATTTGATGAGTAGAGTTTGCACACTGAACCTTAAATAATTAAGGACGTGTATATGACCGGAGTAAGAAAAAGTCACTAAATTAGAGTTCTATTGAATCTCAAAAATTTACCCTACTTGAAACATATATGAATTAGTAAACACAAGTACGATTCAGCGAAGTCAGTACAGACTGAGAAACACTGGTGTACTTGACATCGGGTGGTCGAGGAGACAGACATCCTAAGAGGTCCGTTCTTACGACCTCACCCAACGGCACGGGAAGAGGTCCCCTAGAAGGGTTGGGTTCCTAGTTCGGGTGTAGAGTATACAGAGGACGTAGTCGTCTGTCCGAAAAATGGTGATCATGGTATAGAACTCACGAAATCATTCACGGTCCGGTCTAACAGCTAAAGAGGGGGGAAAAGAAATTACGAATGATTTACATACTCCGTGTTTCTCCTCACATATTTCATCAATAGTACCTGACGGATGGATTCCTTAAGGACATATTCTTTATGTACACACGATTCAGCGAAGTCAGCTCAAACTGATACGTGCTGGGATACCTGACATAGTTCCTCTGATGTAGTTTAAAGTAAAAGTGTTCGTAGGGAGCCGAGAGACCCTCTTTAGTAGTTCCCCTAACATTCTAACTTTAGTCGGAAAGTTGGGACATAGTATATAGGACGTCAAAAAAAACCGCCCCCCCACGACACCGTGTTTCCACTGGACGAGAGACACAAAAGATCCCTCTACCTCTCGAGACCTGTGTAAGTCACAGATTGAACAACACTGGGGCACCTGACATTGGGTGGTCCGAGGAGACAGGTACCTTAAAAGGTCCGTTCTTATGACCTCACCCATCGGTAAGGAACGAGGTCCTCTAGAAGGATTGGGTCCCGAACCTGAACTCACAGAGAGTAACGTCCGACTAAGCAATGGGAGAATCGATGGTTCCCTCGGGGGACCTTTGAATGGATCGATGGTTCCCTCGGGGGACCTTTGAATCCCTTCAAAATTTAACCCCCCCCCCCTTAGGTTTGTGTGTACGAGTCATTATCTCACCTATCTTGTCAAAACATAGTGAATATACTTTAGTGAATATACCGTAGTGCCTGAGCTACCTGCACTCAGACTCACTTGAGGCCCTCTATCACTACCTGTTCCTCCGGACCGCACGACGCTAAGTACCCCAGTGTTTCTCAGACTGTGCTGACTCGCTGACTTGACTTGACTTATACTTAAGATCGAGTCTTAAAATTTTTTTTTACATTTACCCTTTCTGGAATTTTGACTGTGTCATTATGTTAGACAACTCGCTCATTCCATAGGTGTAAGACAGGATTTCTCAGTGAATAGGAATGTATTTCTAGATTTCTGAAAACTTCCTTTCAACGAAGAGGGTTTAGGGCTCCTCCGTCAGAGGCGCCGTCTCCCCCGGGTCTCTCTTGACTCCCAGTTCTTATGAGCCTTCTTAGATTCTTGGTCACTCTCGTAGTCACTTCTTCCGTACCAGAATCCCAGTCATGGTGACTTTGGCGAGGGTCTGATTTTATTTCCTTTACCTTCATCGATTGTGAAAGTCTATGAATGAAAGACTCATCGTAGACAATTATCGAGAAACGTATAAAATATCATGAATAAAAGAATGTTTCGTAGACTAGGTCCGTGATAGAGGTGAAATGTCTAAGTCTTTGTCTCCGGTGTTTGGTAATGGTTTCGGGTATGTCTGAAACCCTTTTTAGGCCTTAAGACTTCGATCAGATCATGTGTCTCCCGAGGTCGTAGACCAAGGACGGGTGGAGAGGTGTGAAGAAAATGAAAGTGGAGTTACCATTCGAAGGACGGAGGGACGGAGGGATGAAAATGATTACAACAAAGGGTAAGTAATGTCCTCGTGGATGGGACGAAGTACAGGAGGAAGAGGAACGAACTTTGAGTGTCATCAATGGAGAAGGTATTTATAAATGATCGTCTGTCCCAATCGACGAAGAATCTAGTACACTGTAGGTACTTATAGAGTTTGTGTCGGAAACAGAAGTGACTTGATCTTATGGTTTGACTCGACTTTCGTTTTTGAGACAAAATTAGAAAACACATTGTACACGAACTGTACTTGGCCCCCCCAATGTTAGCCCTAAATTTAGTTACCGAGACACTAAGGTCACAAATAAGGTTTCTTTTATATGAACAAGTATTATTAATACCGTGTTGCGTCACTTTAATAACGTGTTTCAATCACTTTTCGAGGTAGTTATTTCAAATCTATTTTACGACACCCTTAAGGATTCACTCCTTAAGAGATCTGATCTTCCTTAAACTGGACAGAAGGATCTTAGGAAGAAAAAGATGTCGATTTATAAAGAATAGGGTTTAACATCTTAAAGGAGGATACTTTCTTAAGTATCCTCGATCGGTTGTGGACGAAAAACTAACTTCACGTAAAGAATTAAATCACCACCTCAGTTTTATTAAGTATAAAAGAATGTGTTGAAAAAAGGAAACAATGAAACAATGATCTCCGTGTTTTTATCTAAACTTTAACCTCCTATTAAGACATGTCACCATACAACTAAAGACGAGATGTTGTTGCGTTCATTCAGTATCAATATATACATATATATAATATATATTGTGTATATATTATATATAATATTGTATATATATTGTATATATTATATATTGTATATATATATTGTAATATATATTATATATTATTGTGTGTGTCTATATATATATATATATATATATATATATATATATATTATATAAATATAAGGGAGGGAGAACTCGGAAAACGACTGGAGGGGAGGGTGAGGAGATCCAGTAGTGTCCGTGGTCCGACCAAGGAACACAATATGTCCTTGAAGGGTGATCAAGAGATAAAATGTGTGTTATCACATATACACGGTTCCGATAAAGAGTTAAGTAGCATGCCAGAGGAAGGGGATGACACCGCCGCTCAGGTAAGAGATACACATCAAGACGTAAGAAATTAACTTCAAAATACAGTGGTAAAACTGGTTCAAGGTGAAAATACTTCTAAGACAAGTAATTATTAAGTAGTACTATGAAAACTGTTTACATAAAACCATAACAATTTACTGTAAATTATTATCGGTAAAGGTTACCTACAATAAAACTAAAATGACTTTGACGAACCCAAATTTTTCTGAAAAAAAATCTTTCTTCTCGATCCTTCTTACTAAGTTAAGGTACTTGTGAAATTCCTTATCCAGGTGATGAAAAGTTTTCTCCTTCACCTTTTTCGAAATTTAATCTAGTCCTTTAGAAACCCAATTTTTTTTTTAGGACTGTCATTTCATACAATACGTACTCTTTTTTTTACTATCTGACCTTGAAAGCTCGGAGTAACAGTTATTTACTCGTATGTCTAAGGACAGACGAATCCTATCGATTTAAATCTATTACAGACGGTTCTTCATCTACTCCACTCTGTTTTTCCTACCGTAATCGACTACTGAAGATCTTCTTGGAAAGTTTTAACAACCTTCCCAAAAACTTACGAAATTTACTTATGTCATTTCATTATTCGATGTTTACAGTTTGTTAAGAAAAAAACAAATAGGAGACTCTTTAAAGTCCCTGACTTTGTTTCCAATGTCTTTAAATTGAGGAATGATCTATCTTTTTTTGGTTATTGATCATAAAATATCCTTTTCTTCAGTTTTCTTTCTCAAATCATAATACATGGATAGTGACTAATCCCAATAAAATTCATCATTAAGTATTTGTCTCGGAAATACATTGATTTATAAAATTTCTCTAAAAACATTCTTGTTTATTACTGGGAGTTACTTCATAGATAGTCATTCCTTAGACGGACGTTACGTCTTCTGGGTCCAAGGTAGGGAACCAGCCCTTCTAGGGGACCTCTTCATTTACCGTTGAGTGAGGTCATAAGAACGGACCTCTTACGGTACCTGTCTCCTTAGACCACCCTATGTCAGGTACCCCAACGTTTCTCAGTCTGTGATGACTCGATGATTGTGAATTGTGAATTACTACGGATATAGGATCAGTGGTCTTGGAAACTCCTATCTTTTTCCTATGACCTCACCCATCGGATAGGGAAGAGGTCTCCTAGAAGGACTGGGTCCTTAGCTTGTCCCCAGAGGACGTAACGTCTGCCTAAGAAACGGTTGACTCGATAGTTCCTTCGGGATTGAATTGTGAATTACTACAGATATGGGATCAGGGGTCTTGGAAACTCCTATCATGGAATGTATTGCTTACCCTAAAACGTCTCTCTTGATTCCAATGATTAATTGACTGGAATGTTTACTCCCCGATAGACCTAACGGACCAACCAAGGTTACATTAGTATCCCAGTGTTTCTCGACCTGTACTGACTTCACTGAATCGTGCGTGTACTTTCTCCCTCTCTCTTTTGAGTCATGCTTTATATCGGTCCTTTCCTCTTCGTCCTTTTATTAGTCACACTCTTCTGAAACCGAGTGTCAAAGACCGAAACTTCTACCTTCTTCCTCCGGTACGCAGTTTTTTAAGTTCACCGAAATTTGTCGGTGGTTACTTTACCCCTACGACAACAACAAGTCAACGAGTCGGAACAGATTGAGAAACGCTGGGGTACCTGACGTTGTGTGGTCCGAAGGGACAGGAAGTGGTAGAGGACCTCGAACGAGTTTAAATAAAGGTAACTCAACCACTACGGTAACTTGTCAGTGTAGGAGACAACCGGGGAAGAGGACGAAAGTTAGAAAGGGTTGTAGTCCAAAGAAGAGGTCACTCAGTCGAGAAGTGTAGTCCATCGGTTTCATAACTTCAAAGTCGAAGTCGCAGCCAGGAAGGTTTCTTATAAGTCCTGACTGAAGGAAATCCTAACTGACCAAACTAGAACGACACGTTCCTTACGAGTCTCAGAAGAGGTCATGGTGTCAAGTTTTCGTAGTCAAGAAGGCACGATCGGAAGAAATACCAGGTTGAGAGTGTAACTTTATACTGATGACCTTTTTGGTATCCAAATTGATATACCTGGAAACAATCGTTTCATTAGAGAGAAGAAGAATTATACGACAGATCCAAAGAGTATCTAAATCTAAACAGTATCTACAAGAAGTTTCCTCGTTTGTAGAAAATTAAAGTACCGACATCATTGACAGACGTCACTAAAACTTCGGGTCCTTATATTTTAGAAAGCGACAAAGACAACAAAGAGGTAGATAAACCGTACGTCACTATGGTACTACAATCTAAAACTTACAACTCAAAATTCGGTCTAAAAAGTAAGAGGAGAAAGTACAAGTAGTTCTCTGAAATCAACGAGAAGTAAAAGACCTATTCACACCACAGTAGACGTAATGACTCCGATAACTATAAAGAGACTTGTTAGAACTAATGTCTAGTATGAAATAGGTCGGACCGTAAAACGTACTACATGAGACGTATACTCAATTTATTCGTACCACTGTTATATGTCGAAACTACATGAGGAAAGGGTTAAACTCTGGTCAGACAAAAAGGTACAGACCAAGATTGACAGTGAAGAACTGGACGCATATCTAAAGAGTCCTCCGACCATTCTACCAGACGATAAGGGTAGAGGACTTCTTAAAAGGTGTCAAACAACACTAGGTGTGTAATTTTCATCGAGAGTATCAGTTGTTTTTTTAGACTTTACGTCATGAACTTACGATAGAGTTTTTTCTGTCTTACTACGGACTGGTAAAGGTTCCGTTTGTTAAGTTATAGTGTCATTAAGTTCAGATACGGGGTTGATGATTACGGTTTCTTTCACTTCAACTTACCAAGACACTACTGTTCTGTATGTTCTGGAAGATCTTGATCGTAATATTTCCACAGGAAAAGTGGCATCTCCTGATATTATGTTTCATCTACAGATACAGTCAGATACAGACTGCGTCCTATGTCGTATGAACCCCGACCACGTACCCCTACTGGGTGTCTCTACAATACCCCTCCCTCCACCCTCCCCCCAAGTACAAACCCTTACGTACATTCTTAATTTCTAAAATTTTAAAAATTTTTTTTTGATTTTTTTTTTTATTTTAGTTGTATAATTTTTTTTTTTCTTCATCTTTTAGTTCTATATGGACCACATTGTCCGTTCAAACCGGAACCTCGTGTTTTACTTCTTACCGTTTCCGATTGTCTCAAAACGGTTCTCCTACCAGTATTGTTTGTGGGTAAAGGTTGTTGTACTCTCTGTTGAGATGTGTACCTGTAGTGATCTACCAGTGATGACTTTATTCTATCTAATAAAAGTGACTTCGACTTCTACCTCTTAAACATGTGTCAGTCGTTTTTGTACTGACCCTCGTCTGACACCGAGTCTAGGACTTGAGACATAACGTTTTATGTTTGAATTTTACTTCTTTCATCCCTTTTGGGTGGTCATCTGGTAAGTCCATACTGGATCTATCTTAGGGAATGTTAATATGTCACCTTCAGTGTCTATCTAAGTTCCCTAACCTATACTATCCGTCTCACGGACTTCTTAATACCTACCACTAAGTATTGTAACATGTACAACACCACTACTTTTTGTAGGGGTTCTTCTTCTTTACGTTTTTCCGTTTTACCGACAGACTTCTCCGGAATGTTTATCGACTCTTTTCTTCTGTTCGATTTCCGTTTCCTCTTTTCCTTTCTATACAGGTAGACTTACGTCTCAAGGTTTCTTTTTGTTCCTCTCTTTTCTTTCGGAAGGATACACAAGTTACGTTTCTTTATCTTCCTTTGTTATCTTACCCTTTCTGATCCCAAGAGAAGTTCTTCTAATCTCTATGGCTCCCTTGAAAAGTAAGTTTCTACCCGAGTCATTTCCTGTCTTTACCATACCTGGATTGTCTTCGTCTTCTATAATTCCTCTCCACCGTTTTTTTGTGTCTTGATGCGTTTTTTTAAAATTTCTGGTTCTATTGGTACTACCACACTAGGGAGTGGATCTCGGTCTGTAGGACCTTACACTTCAGTTCACCCGGAATCCTTCGTAGTGATGTTTGTCTCGATCACCTCCACTACCTTAAGGTCAACTTAGTTTAGGATTTTATACTACGACACTTTCATGACGTAAGTTATACGGTCGTTTAAACCTTTTGAGTCGTCACCGGTGTCCTGACCTTTACCAGTCAAAAGTAAGGTTAGGGTTTCTTTCCGTTACGGTTTCTTACGAGTTTGATGACGTGTTAACGTGAGTAGAGGGTACCATCATTTTATTACGAGTTTTAAGAGGTTCACTCCCAAGTTGTTATGCACTTGACTCTTGAAGGTCTACAACTTACACCTAAATCTTTTCCGTCGTCTTGGTCTCTAGTTTAACGTTTGTAGGTAACCAGGTGTCTTTTTCTTTTTTTAAGGTCTTTGGGTAGATGAAGACTATATAACTGATAGGATTTCTGAAACTGACACACCTAATATTTTTTGACACCTTTTAAGACTCTCTCTACCCTTATGGTCTGGTGGGATGGACGGAGGACTCTTTAGACATACGTCCAGTTCTTCGTTGTCAATCTTGATCTGTACCTTCTTGTCTGACCAAGGTTTAACCCTTTCCTCATGTAGTTCCGACATATAACAGGGGGACGAATAAATTGAATATACGTCACATATAGTACGTTTTATGACCTGACCTACTTCGTGTTCGACTTTACTTCTAACGTCCCTCTTTATAGTTATTGGAGTCTATACGTTTACTGTGGTGGCAATACCGTCTTTTACTTCTCCTTGATTTCTCGGAGAACTATTTTCACTTTCTCCTCTCAATTTTTCGACCGGATCTTGAGTTGTAAGTGTATTGATTCTTACACCGTAGACCAGGGTAGTGAAGTACCGTTTATCCACCTCTTTGTTACCTTCGTCACTCTCTGAAATAAAAGAACCCGAGCCTTCAGTGACGTCTACCACTGACGTCGGTACTTTAAATTTCTACGAACGAAGAACCTTCCTTTAGTTCCGTTTGGATCTACCGTATAATTTTCCGTCTCTGTAATGGAATGACTCTTTTCAGATATATCAGCTTCGATACAACAAAGGTCATCAGTACTACCTACACTCTCAGACTGATATTTCTTTCGACTCACGGTTTCTTAACTACGAAAACTTGACACAACAACCTCTTCTGAGAACTCTCAGGGAACCTGACGTTCCTCTCGTTTGGTCAGTTAGGATTTCCTCTAGTTAGGACTTATAAGTAACCTTCCTGGTTACGACTTCGACTTTGAGGTTATGAAACCGGTGGACTACGTTTCTTGACTGAGTAAACTTTTCTGGGACTAACATCCTTTCTAACTTCCGTCCTCCTCTTCTCCTGCTGCATCCTACTCTAGTAACCTACCATAGTGGTTGAGTTACTTGTACTCAGACTTGTACGAGGTTCCCGACCATTACCTGTCCCTTCGGACCGTACGACGTCAGGTACTCCAGCGTTTGTCAGTCTGTACTGTCTCGTTGACTTGACTTGTGTCTATTCCGAAAACGTATCAATGATTCGTCTTCATCTACAAAAGGACCTTAAGAGAACGAGAGAGATACCAGGTTGCCTACAACCGTTAAACCAGAGACCAAGGAGACGGAAAAGATTTAGGTCAAACAAGTAGACCTTCAAGAGTCAAGTGCATGATAACTTCGGATCGGAACCTCCTAAACTTCGTACTGGAACGATCGTACACTTTACTCAAGTTGACACGGTATCAAACTGTTAAGAAATCGTGACGGGAAGAAACCCTAACTTTACTTTTGACTGGACAATGTCAAGACACCGGTAACGACCGCATAACTCATGTTATGAAATTGAAGTAGTAGAAAATTCTAAACTTTATCGAGTTGACTTAAGGTAGTGGAGGTGAGTAAAACAAGTATCACTACGAAGGATTCCGGTTGACCTGAAGTGTGAGGTTCCATAGATCGAGATCCACTCACTATTGTGATAACACTAATATACCCAACACTTCTAGAAAAAAACATATCAAGAAGACACATAAGAACAGTAAAAAATAATTATAGAAGACGAAGACAATCCAGGGATGGTAAAGACAGGAAATAACACGGGTAGAAACGTACTTTACAAGGGAACCATAGAGATTAAAAGAACTTCTCGAAACATAAAATAAGATAACAAAAGTTTTGTAAGATAACAAAAGGAGATAAAAAACGTAACAAGTGAATCCTTCGGAAAAATTTTTTAGAGAGGAAACCTTGAGACGTAAGTCCACCCATATAGAAAGGAAAAGACGAAAGGGAAAACGAAGACAAGAAAAGAGAGAGAAATATTACGGAGAAGTCTCTTAGTAAAAAGAAAAAACGTAAAGAAAAAGGACTCTTACCAAAACTAGTGACGGCGGACATGTCACAATACTTGGAGGTAGATATCAAAAAGTACGTGAGACGGATAGTCTAGATTAGGAAACTTAGATAAACAGAAAAGGTGACATATAGTATTCCATATATTAAATCCAGTATGGACAGACCGGATCACCAAAAGGGATGAAAGAAGTTACATTTAGACTTAAACCGTTATTTCTAAAATATAGACTCGGTGTCAGTCGAGGACCAGAACAACAACAACTGAGATATCTCGAAGAGGTAGAAGTCGACGTCTCTTATATTGGTTAGACTCAAATCACAACTAGTAGACCACTACGGGTAGTCATCTCAGCAGAAACACAACAACCTTCTCCCACAAACAATACTCGTCAAAAAGAGAAACTTTTTGAGTCAGGACTCAACTTTATCTTACTTTATCTTTACTTTATCTTAAGACGGTTGTTGGACTTACTCGTTCCTTTACCTAAGAGAGATCTCTAAGTTCTATCTTTACACTAAGACGGCATGGAACTCCTCTAGGGAACTCGGAAGACTGGATGTCTGCTATTCCAGTAATGGTACCCCTAAAAAAATCCACGATTTAAACACGTTAAAACAACCCGTCGTAACTTTCGATTATGTCGCAAGTTGGACAATATGTTGTTGTACATTCATAAACATTAAGTACTGTGTTACTTATAAGAGTACTCTCATGGTACGACAATCAAAATACTAAATATTTTCTACCGAGTTTTGTAATTCACTTTTATATTTAAAAGAGGAAGACGGGTTCTCTTACTTCGGAGACTTCTTAGCGTCTCGGCACCTTTACCGCATTCACGACGGTTAACAAGGTTTCAGTCCTCTGTCAACAGACTTAAGTCCTAGGGTATACCACTGTTTCTCAGTAGACCCGACTACTTACAGTCCTAAGATCCACAATCGTCTTATCTGACCTCTCCTCCCTCTTACTACTTCGGGAGGACCCTACCACGTCGTATTAAACTTTATCTCTAAACTATACACGTGGTGAATAGTTCCGTTTCTCTCGAACATGTTTATAGGTGGAACGTCCGTACAAAGACCAGAGGTTCTCGACGACTCTCATAAACCAGTCTTTACTATAGTCCCGTCGAAAAGAGTGTATGAAAGGTGAATCTGAACCCGACGGAAATTGGGACCAGACCGACGGGAACGGAAGTAGTAAAACTCTACAATGAATAAGAGGACAGTACGGTGAAGGTAGGACTGAGTAAGTGACCCTTCTTATTTCTGTCGCGATCTGTCACACCGTATATCCTCTACGGTCTACGTGTGCATTTGGCCAAAATCGACCTTCTACACGCAATGAGAAACCCAAGTCCAGACGATAGACACGTGAATAGTCCTACCGTTTACGGTCTCTACGAAAGACACGAAAGCACAGTTATATTTACGACGTAAATGGTAGACCGACATATGAAAGGTATGAAGTAGTGATTCTGTAAAGAGGTTTCCCTTCGTCGTCGACTTTTTGTGTTCTGTGGTTGAGAACTTGTTATTCGAAATGTTTTTGTCGCTTCAACGTCTTAATTATTGGATTCAATAAACGACATCTTTAAAGTAGACTTGTATTTTTTGTTCTTTCTCAAAGAATACCAACGACTATAATGATGAAAGGAAAGATTAGTGGAGTCCTTAGGTACAAAGGTTTTTCTACGTCGTGTCTCTTCGTGAGGTGAACTCTGTTTGGAGTGTAGTAATAAAGATTCGTGTTTTTCCACGTATAACTAGTCCTTTCTTTCACTTATTTAACAAGAAGTGACATCGTATTAAACGTACACCACTTTGACCAAAGTAAATGGCACGACGACGACGACGATTCAGCGAAGTCAGTACAGGTTGAGACACGATGGGGTCTCTACCGTCGGGTGGTTCGAGGAGGCAGGGGCCCTAAGAGGTCCGTTCTTGTGACCTCACCCAACGGTAAAGGAAGAGGTTACGTACTTTCACTTTTCACTTTCATTTCAGTGAGTCAGCACGGGCTGAGAATCGTTGGAGTACCTGACGTCGGGTGGTCCGAGGAGGCGGGTACCCTAAAAGGTCCGTTCTCATGACCTCACCCCACAGTAGTGGAAGAGGCAATAAATGACATGAAGACGAGTTTTATAGTAAGACGACTTTGTACTTTCGATCGCATACATCCCATAAAAGACTATCGAATCTAAGATAATGTTTAGATAAAATTATGAGAAAATGAAGTTAGGGAAATTTGAGTCATGAAATTTCCCTAAAAGAAATAACGTTATACTACTATTCGTGTACTTTATAATGCAATTTTACTGTCTCCAATTGTTACCAATTTTACTGTCTCCAATTGTTACCAATTTTACATCTACACTTACAATATGCATCCGATTCAACGAAGTCAGTGCAGGTTGAGAAAACACTGAGATACCTGGCATCGGACGATCCGAGGAGACGGGTACTCTAAGAGGTCCGTTCTTATGACCTCACCTAACGGTAAAGGAGGGGGTCCCCTCGAAGGGTTGGGTCCCTAGTTTGGACGCAGAGAATGTAGAGGACGTAACCGTCCGGCCAAGAAATGGTGATCACGGTGTATTTACAATATATGGGTAAATTTTCTCTCCCATCTTCAGTCCCAGATAACTTGAGTAAAACCGGTAGTATAACTCTGTTAATTCTTATTTTATTTTTTCTACTCCTAACCTGTCTTCCTTTTCATTCGTAAAAACCTGTTACTACTTTTTAGGGACCTAGGTTAGCAAGAACCTGTGTCCGGAAGAACTGAATTTTATCAACCTTGGGGGTGATGTTTTTAGTGTCGTGACTCACGAATGCTCAAACGTCGTTCTACAAGTAATCGGGGTCTCAAATCCCTACTCTTGTACCTACACATTTTGTGCTGGTAAAGTACACAGTCCTACGGAGTAGTGTGTGTCTGAATACATTTGTGTCGCACAATTTTACTAAAGTCCTCTTCCCTCATGTAGACATCAACCTCTACACTTATTTTACACCTACTAGTCGCAACGTACAAGGGACGCCACCAACCATACTACGTTCACTTATCTCCCTTTTCTAAAAAATTTAAATATGAAGACAACCTAGAATTCATCCTACCGTAGTATAGAATATTGTCAAAAAAAAAATGATTTTAGTAATGGGTTTTGTGTAGATTACTTTAAAAGAGAAAAGTTTTGTAATAATAAAAGTTTTTTTCAATGAGTATGTACACTAATTACCAAAAATCTTTCTAATTCTGAAGGGTGTAAAAAGAACACGACAATTTAGAGTACGGGAGTAAGAAGGTAAATATTTCGACAGACGAGACGTTCTGAAAAGAGACGTATAAGTCGAAGAGTGTTTTCCAGGTTTCGTCCTGGGTTCGGGTCACTAGAGAGGGAACAAGAGGGAAGTTCCTCCCTTAAGTAGAGCCAGAAGGTCACTTGGGAACGAGATTTCCTCGACTTGAGTCGTAAGTCAATACAACTTTCTGGAAAATACTGTAACGATAATCAAATCCCGGACACGGAGAGAGAACGGTACTTCACATGTTCGTACAATTCGAAGAGATGAGTGACATCGAGAACCCATGTACGTTCCGTGTGAGGACGTGGGACTTTATGGACTGGATCAGAACAGACCACTTCCATGTCTGTTATACGTTCCTTTCTTGCGTAGTAACTCTTACCATAGTGACTCTACAAACCCTTGTACATTTGGGTCGGACTAATTCTTTCTTTTTCTTCTTGATCTTTCGACATAAGTACCTCAAAATCGTCCTAGGTCTCCTAAGGTTTTTATTTTAAGCATATTTAGGAACTAACAGGAACCCTATTTTTCTATGTATGTAACACGATTTTTACAATATCATACACGGATACGAGTACTTAAGGGTTTATTTTATATTCTTCGTTTTTATCCACTATGACTGAACGGGATTAATTGATTAGACCATTCAAATTAACTAAACTATAAGATGATTAGTAATTAAAATGGACACTAAAATTTAGTCTTTTATTTTGTCGTCAAAAATAATAACACGAAGATAATTAACCTTTTATTAACCGTAATATTCATCGCGATATATGTAAATTTAATTTTTATGGTCAAAGATTTGTTTAAGTAATTAATATTTAAATTTAAATTATTCTAACTCTTTAATTCACGAGACTTCTTTTAATACGGAGTCTCCAAGATGCTTGGAAATAGTGAAGTTTATTCCTGAGAAAATATATTCATGGATCTAACAATAAAGACTAAAAAACCGGGTTAAAGTATAATCATGTATTAAAGCTATTCACTTTCTGACGTATAATGTAGGTACATTCACTGAAGAGGTGCCGGAGAAGGAGGATATAGGGGAGTAGGATTCACCTTCTACTGGTCAAAGAACTACAAACACAGACAGCGTAAGAAAGACGAACAATTCGAGTAAAGTAGTACGTAGAGAATTGTTATGTAACAAATCAAAACGAACACAAACTCGAAACACTTTTATGATAGTATATTATATACATTAAAATTACTGACAGATAAGTTTTTACCCAAAGACCCTAGGTAAAGTTACGTATACCGAGAAAAAGTAACGACACATTGTAAGTTGACACACTTGTGCCGAACCGTTTTTTCAAGCAAGCTCAAAAAGACAGGATAGAATGATTTTTCCTTTTTTTTCTTACGTAAAAAACCGGTTGGGTCATAGTGTTAACTAGTCAATCAGAGGATAAAATCTGCGGTTACGACGAACGTTATAAAAAGACATTGCTGATCAATACTTACTCACTATGATTCAGCATGATTCTAAAAATACGCACGAAAACAGAAAACTATGTGTGAAGGTCCTTGAAGAGATCACACATAACTCCTCGACTTAACTACCCAATGTCCACACACTTATAAGTAATCTTTTATCACACTTTAACAGAAGGTTTTCAAAGACGTAGTAAAATATAAGGTGGAGTCACGTAATCTCAAGAACAAGTAGATGTTTGAGAGGGTTGAAGTCACAACAGTTTCATAAAAAAAAGGGGTACCAGATCGTATGTATTTAGTAAAACCAAGGACCACCGAGTCTACCATTTTTTAGACGGACGTTACGTCCTCTGAGTACAATCTAGGGAGATAACTCTTCTAGGGGACCTCCTTCCGTACCCTTGGGTGAGGTCATAAGAACTGACCTCTTAGGGGACCTGTCTCCTCGGACCACCCGATGTCAGGTACCCCAGTGTTTCTCAGCCTGTACGTACTGACTCAAGTGAATACAAAGATACTAATGACTCTAACTTGTATAAAAATATAGAGATAATAAATAAATATAAAAGAAGACACCTTATCGGTAAGAGAATGAGGAAGAAAATAATCTATAAACATAAATAAATTTTGAATCAACTTGTAAAAGAAATACACAAGACCAAATACTTAGTAACCGGTCTATATATATAATTTATGGACTGAGGTCAATGATCAAATATTAAAGAAAAACCCCCCCGATCCCCCTCTCTCTATAGAAAATAACTTCTCTTAAAATTAAAATTATATTCGTGTAAATAATTTTACAATTATCTGTCATAAAAAAACACAAGGGAACCTTTTTCCAAAAGTACACCTCTTTTGCTGTTTCCTTAAAAAAAGAATATAAAAGAAGATCTTTCAAATTTCAAAACGGAAAATATAAATTCGGAAATTAGATAGACTTTGACTAAAAATATAACAACTACAAATTGAAGAAGAAGGAAGAACGTTTGATGAGGAGAGGCGTATTAAATAACTGATAAGAGAGGAAAGGGACTTCACATAGAAAACAGTATACGATATAGGTATATAGAAGACCTTAAAAAGGACTCGAGAAAAGAACCAGATCTTTCTTAAAACTAGACAATTTCCGATGCGTCGGTATGAACCGAAGTGAAATAACATGACGTCTATATAACCCAAAGGACGTTTGACTTCCAGACACCGTTGGGATATAGTTCGTTCAGACAACTGTGATAAAAAAGTCATTACAAACAAGTAAAGGATACAGACACAGTGTACAATCATTAGTACCAGTATAATTTGGGAACTGGTCGTTTTTCTAATGTTGAGAAAGTTATGAGTCTACTATTGATCACAAAAATTAATTTTACACATGTAACAAAAAAGTCTGTATTACGACAACGTGTATATGACACCATGTCATATCACATTTGTATTGACTCTGTGGTTTTTCAAAACACATGGAACGAAACATCCTAGAGGTTCCATACAGACATGAAGTAAGGACCAGAAGTAGACTCGTATACATACAGAGAGAAAATTGAGACGTAAGAACTGATAGATCAGGTCCTAAATTGAACATTCTTATAATCACAAAAGTTGTAAAAGAATTAATTCTCCTCTTTTGAGTGCACCTGATAATAAGAGGACGATATGATAAAAACAAAGATACAGGAAAACGTATGAGAAGTTGCTTACAACTTTTGAGTCCTCGTTTAAGAAGGATACTTTTGTACAAGGTGATTGTGGACGTTTTTGATTTCGGTTTTGTTTTTATATATGTAAGGCGTCAATCGTGACAACTATTTACGGAGTAGGAAGTATTCGTCCTCCTTAAAATCTGGAAAGAAAGTCAAGTCAAGTCAAGTCAACGAGTCAGTACAGGTTGAGAACCCTTGAAGTACTTGATGTCGTGTGGTCCGAGGGACAGTTAGTGGTTGAGGGTCTCGAACGTGTCTGAGTACAGGTAACTCAGTGACTATGGTAGGTTGATAGAGTAAGAGATAACTTTGGAAGAAGAGTGTGGAAAACAGAAAGGGTCGTAGTCGTATAAAAGGTTATTCAGTCGAGAAGGTGTAGTCCACCGGTTTCATAATTCAAAGTCGAAGTCGTAGTCAGGAAGGTTACTTATAATTCCTAACTAAAGGAAGTCCTAACTGACCAACCTAGAGGAACGACAGGTTCCCTGAGAGTTCTCAGAAGAGGTTGTAGTGTCAAGTTTTCGTAGTCAAGAAGTTCCCAGTGGAAAGAAATACCGGGTTGAGAGTGTAGGTATTTACTGATAACCTTCTTGGTATCGAAACTGATCTGCCTGGAAACAACCAGTTCATTGCAGAGACGAAAAGTTATACGACAGATCCAAAAAACATCGGAAAGAAGGTTCCTCGTTCACAGAAAAATAAAGTACCGACGTCAGTGGTAGACGTCACTAAAACCTCGGGTTATTATTTCAGTGAGTGACAAAGGTGACAAAGGGGTAGATAAACGGTACTTCACTACCCTGACCTACGGTACGAGAATCAAAAATCTTACAACTCAAAATTCGGTCGAAAAAAATGAAAGGAGTGAAGGCTCTCTGAGAAATCAAAGAGAAGTGAAAGACGATATCCCACCACAGTAGTCGTATAGACTCCAATAACTATAAAGAGGGACGTTAGAACTAAGGTCGAACGTGAAGTAGGTCAGGTCGTAAAGAGTACTACATGAGACGTATACGGTCTTCTGTGAAGTCACAGAGAACTTGACGTTCCTTTAGGTTGGTCAGTTGAGATTTCCTTTAGTCAGGACTTATAAGTAACCTTCCTGACTACGACTTCGATTTTGAGGTTATTATACCGGTGAAATACGTTTCTTGACTGAGTAACCTTTTATAGGACTACGACCTTTTCTAACTTCCACCCTTCTCTTCCTCCACTGTCTCCTACTCTACCGACCTACCGTAGTGATTGAACTACCTGTACTCAAACTCATTCGAGGTCCTCGACCACTACCTGTCCCTTCGGACCGTACGACGTCAGGTACCCCAGTGTTCCTTAGCCTGTGTTGACTCACTAACTTGACTCGCACCTTATATTCAATTTATCGTTCCACTGAGATATGTCGGAAAACATGAGGAAAGGGTTAAACCTGGTCAGACAACAAGTTACAGACCAAGATTGACAACGAAGGACTGGACGTATGTCTAAAGAGTCCTCCATTCATTCCACCAGACCATAAGGGTAGAGAACTTCGTAAAAGGTCAAACAACACAACGTACGTTGGTTTCCATAAGTGTATCAGTTACTTCGTCTTCATCTATAAAAAGACCTTAATAGAACGAGAAAGATATTAGGTTACCTAGAACCGAGGAATTCTTCGAGTAAAATAATAGCAAAAGATAGAAGATTGTATTTATATAGGAACCCACACCGTCACCCTGGGTTTTCATCCAACACTTCTAAATTAACCAAAAGTTTTTGTAACCACGTCGAATTGATAACTGACTATTCCAGGAGGGTCGAATTTATATGTAATTAAACTTGGAGACACGACACGAATCAGTGAGTGACCCCAGGTTGAGAAACACTGGGGTACCTGACATCGGACGGTCCGAGGAGACAGGTACCTTAAGAGGTCCGTTCTTGTGACCTCACCCAACGGTAAGGGAAGAGGTCCCCTACAAGAACTGGGTCTCTAGTTTGTGTCTAGAGGACGAAACGTCCGTCTAAGAAATGGAAGATTCGGTGGAGATCAGACCGTGTTAAAATTCCAATATCAAATGATTCCTTGTATCAAACCGTGTCTAAAAAGTAAATTTTCGACACACAACAAACGGAAGAATTGGAGAAACTTTTGACATCCTTTTTTTGTGAATCATAGATTATATTTATTCAATATTTGTTTGTAACCTTGATTTACGATCTAAGTTCACACTCGACCATCTTCTTACACAACACCCAAGAGACTCCAAACCATGGAATTCCTAACGATTAGTTATAAAAGGGATAGAGATTTAATCTATCCTTTTAAAAGAACCCGTTTTGATTCGTACTAAGTTTTATACCCAGGTATTTCTTTCAAACTGAGATTACCGGGTGTTTGACCTGAAACAGATTTGTTCAGATATATAGTTTTGATGACATAGAAAAGACCGAAAGACGGTAAGGGGAGTAAAGTGACATCAAGTTCCACTCAGAACTCTCAAAAGACTTAATTGAGTGAGGGAAGTGATGGTGGAGAGTCACAAATGAACCAACACGTCAACTTTAACGAAAACCTTTCACAAGTTACTAATGTTACAATAAACTGATATATTAATAGTGAAAATGAATTTTACCGATTACAGTCTTTACAGAACTTAACACGATGTGTATTAGCGTTTAACGTGTGCACAATGGACACTTAGAAGATCAGTAAAGTACGACTTATAGTACTAGGTATATGTTCCAAAATAGGAGTGATGTTGTTGTAGAGTCACGTGGTTCACGTAATTTTTATTTTGAAGTAAAGACGATTTTACTAAAAAATTAGACTATTCACCTATCTAATAAAATGTTTTTTTAAGTTTTAATTTTAATACATTTCATCTTAAAATGAATCCATTGGTCCTCCGATTTATAGAATTTTTCAGTTTTCAGTCTTTTAGTTAATTTTATTTCCTGATCGAACAGTTTCTACTTTTCAAACGGTCGGAAAATAAGAGTGAATAATAACTAACTAATTATGATTAGAACTGAGTGGGTGAGTAATACTTACAAATGTCCCTAATTTAATACTGTAACGGAGATTTTAAATACAAATTCTTTTTTACACGTTTAGTTCATCGTATTCATATTATATTTTTAATACTATATGTCGACATAATACATATATCTGACTAAATTTAATATAACTGTTTTTTTATGGGACGCATATCTGTTTATTGACCTTCTTTTATTAGTCTTCATTACTCACTAAGAAATACTAACCACACAGATATAAATAATAATAAGTAAAATGAAAGGAAATATAAAATTTAAAAATTTTATATATTATATCCAATAGTTAGTATATCGTACGACTTTATGTATTTATAAGGTCGTAAATACTATATACGTCAGTGTTTACACATGTTTAATACATAACTATAAATATAGAAATATATCAGTTTATCTTCATTAAAGAGTCACATTGTTTCTAAAGATTTTATAAAGATTTTATAAGACTTAATAGTTTACGTTGAAAAGACAGTAAGTTTCACCATAATGTCAATAAGTAATTTACATTTACCTTTAACAATAACATGTTTTCAGTGAATCTAAAGGGTATCGACGTGTATTCCTTATTAATCTGCTCAGACCATACTTCATTATTAAAATAATTATGAATACTTATTTATTATAATTAAAATTAAAACTAATGTTTAAATACTTTTACAAAGTTACATAGGTCTTTTACAAAACGTACTCATTATAATTATATGTACGTATTAACAATTTTTTGTGTAATTTGACTTATTATATACACAATTACATCTTAGTCCGACTCAATGAAATGCGTTTAACTCAATCTTTGAAACTTTCTACGTCTTCGTACACTTCATTTTTATGTATCCGTTTTTAAGAGTTTCCCTTTGTAAAGACTGTATCTTTTACAATATATAAAATGGTTTTTCTTTAAAAGTTTATGAAAGAATCCACTTAATTTGTAATCTACTCAACGTAAATTAATTTTTTGAAATGTCTTTGGATCTGATCGGTTTCGATAGAACTCTTTCTTCTTACCTTGACCTCCTTAGTTGGACGGAATGAAGTCCGAGATCATGTTTCGGTGTCAGTAGTTCTGTCATACCATGACCGTGTTTCTGTCTTTATATCTAGTTACCTTGTTTTATCTCGGACTCTATTTAGGTACGTGGATACCTGAGGAATAGAAACTGTTTCCTCCGTTCCTATATGTTACCTCTTTTCTGTTAGTTAGAGAAATTGTTCACCACGACCTTTTTCACCAGTCGGTGAACATTTTCTTACTTTGATCTTGTGAAAAATTGTGGTGTGTGTTTTTATTTGAGTTTTACCTAATTTCTAGATTTACATTCTGGTCTTTGATATTTTGAGGATCTCCTCTTGTATCCGTTTTGTNCTATATGTTACCTCTTTTCTGTTAGTTAGAGAAATTGTTCACCACGACCTTTTTCACCAGTTGGTGAACATTTTCTTACTTTGATCTTGTGAAAAATTGTGGTGTGTGTTTTTATTTGAGTTTTACCTAATTTCTAGATTTACATTCTGGTCTTTGATATTTTGAGGATCTCCTCTTGTATCCGTTTTGTGAGAGGCTGTATTTAGTGTCGTCCTAGGAGATACTGGGTGGAGGGTCTTATGACCTTTATTTTCGTTTTTATTTGTTTACCCTAGATTAGTTTTAATTTAAGAAGACGTGTTGTTTCCTTTGATATTCGTTCCACTTTTCTGTCGGATGTCTTACTCTCTTTTATTATCGTTTGCTTCGTTGTCTGTTTCTTAATTAGAGTTTTTATATGTTCGTTGAGAACGTCGAGTTAAGGTCTTTTTATTTACTGGGTTATTTTTTCACCTGGTTTCTTGATTTGTCTGTAAAGAGGTTTCTTCCGAATGTCTCCCGATTGTGTACTTTTCTACGAGTGTAGTGAGTAATTGTCTCTTTACGTTTAGTTTTGGTGTTACTCTATGATAAAGTGCGGTCAGTCTTATCGACGATAGGTTTTCAGATGTTCGTTATTTACGACCTCTCCCACACCTCTTTTCCCTTGGGAGATTGTGGCAACCACCCTTACGTTTGATCATGTCGGTGATACCTCTTGTCACACCTCTAAGGAATTTTTTGACCTTTATCTCGACGGTATGCTGGGTCGTTAGGGTGAAGACCCGTATGTGTGGCTCCTTTGGTCTTAACTTTCTCTGTGCACATGGGGTCACAAGTAGCGTCGTGACAAATATTATCGGTCCTGTACCTTCGTTGGATCTACAGGTAGTCGTCTACTTACCTATTCTTTCGGCACCATGTATATGTGTTACCTCATAATGAGTCGGTAATTTTTCTTATGTAAACTCAGTCAAGATTACTCCACCTACTTTGACCTCGGATAATATGCCTCACTTCATTCGGTCTTTCTTTTTGTGGTTATGTCATATGATTGCGTATATATACCTTAAATCTTTCTTCCACTGCTATTGGGACATACACTCTGTCGTTTTCTCTGTGTCTACATATGNTGAGTCGGTAATTTTTCTTATGCAAACTCAGTCAAGATTACTCCACCTACTTTGACCTCGGATAATATGCCTCACTTCATTCGGTCTTTCTTTTTGTGGTTATGTCATATGATTGCGTATATATACCTTAAATCTTTCTTCCACTGCTATTGGGACATACACTCTGTCGTTTTCTCTGTGTCTACATATGTTATCAGAAGACCTGAGACAACCTCTCCCTCTCCCACCCTACCAAACCCTCTTACCGTAACTTATAGTATTATAGTATATACTTTGTTTATTATAGTATATACTTTGCTTAGCGGTCAGGTCCAAGTTACGTACTATGTCCTACGAGCCCCCACCACGTGACCCTACTGGGTCTCCCTACCCTACTCCTCCTTCCACCCTCCCCCCAAGTCCTACCCCTTGTGCACATGTACATGTTACCGTCTAAGTACAGTTACATACCGTTTTGGTTATGTTATAACATTTTATTTCTTTAATTAAAAATTTTTTGGAAATTCACATAAGGATCTCGGACTAAACTTGTTCTAGAATTTCTGAACTATCCCGAAATCCATCTAATCTCCCTTCTTAAGTCATCTTCTCTTCGTAACATACATAGTCCATCAACCCCGTAACGATTGTTCGACATAATAGATCATTCAATTACTCTTCTTTATGTACACCTTGGGTTTGTCACTCCTCGACCTTTATAGTGACATGTTTGGAGGTTTTAACTAAAAGACGATACCTCTCATTACACAAGTTATAAGTAGGTAAATACGGTATACCTAGAATGTTGGGTAACCCTTTTTGTGTGTAACTAATAACTCTTTAATGATGGATAACCCGAACAGAAATATGGGAGTTGTCACTCGTTTTGTCTTTTTTTTTTTCACGGACGAAGTATCTAGAATATCAGATGCAATTTGTATTGTAAAGTTAATCCTGTTTTCAAAACCCCCTTCCCATCACTACCCTTTCTTCCTAAATTAAATATTCTATCTGGTCCTTCACCACATTTCTGTTTCCGAAAATAATAAAATACTAGTAGACTTCTTGACTCTGGTCTACCTATTTGTCCATTGGAACACACTATGGACCTGTAATAATATATAGAGACTTGTTACATGCCAGGGTAGTGAAGTACCCTTTATCTACCTCTTTGTCACCTTTGTCACAGTCTGAAAGAAAAACCCCCGAGGTTTTAGTGACGTCTACCATTAACGTCGGGACTTTAATTTTCTGCAAATGAGAAACCTTCCTTCAATACTGGTTGGATCTATCGTATAAGTTTTCGTCTCTATAATGAAACGGTCACTTCCAGGTAGATCAGTTCCGATACCAAAAAGGTTATCAGTACATACCTACACTGTCGACCTGATATTTCTTTCGACTCGTGGTTTCTTAACTACGAAAACTTGACACCTCCACCTCATCTGAGAACTCTCAGGGAACCTGACGTTCCTCTAGGTCGGTCAGGTAGGATTTCCTTTAGTCAGGACTTATAAGTGACCTTCCTGACTACGATTTCGACTTTGAGGTTATGAAACCAGTGGACTGCGACCCTTTCTGAGAATGATTGAGATGACCTACCGTAGAAGAGGATTTAGAAAAGTAGAATGTAGACCACCATTATGAAAAGTTGTATGTGTGTAAACCCTCGTTCTTGTTGAAGCATAGAAAGTCAAGTTTACTCTTAACTGTTTTGCAATGGTACTAGGAGATCGGTTTGGAGACAGAAGAAATAATAAAAAGAAAAATACGGTTTGACCCCCCCTTTTTTTTTCTCGCACCGTAGGAGTCACAGAACAGAGGGGATGGTAAGAATGGTAGATGACAGTTTCCGCAGTAACACTACGACTGACACTGTCCAGTCCAGTAAAGAAGTAGGATTTCGTAATGTCTGAAGGGTAACGAGTGTCCTGTGACGAATCGGAGTAGCAAATTTTTAAGTTTTAGGATTTACTAGACTGGGTTCAAACTGAAGGGTTGAGATGTAAGGTGGTGAGAAATTAAAAACGTGAGAACCGTTCAAACTTAAGGAATTATAAAAGTATGTACAATAAAAATGTAGGTAAGGAGGTACGGAATAATTTATATCTTCAGAGAAATACCATGATAAAATCGTACAAACTTAAGATCACTTAAAAGTCTCAATTTTATTTTTAAAAGAGGTTTAACGGTTGTGTGTGTGTGTGTGTGTGTGTGTGTGTGTGTGTGTGTGTGTGTCTCCCTTTGAAAAATAGGTTTGACAGTTTTAGGAAAGGAATATGAAGAGATTCCATCAATAAGGTAAAGAGTATAATGTGGATAAATTCTGGTTCAGTTGAGAAAAAAAAAAAAAAGGTGGACGTTCTAAATGAAAATAACCCAAACCTTGAAAACTAAGGTATCAGAGAGTACAAAGTAGACGAGAGACATAACAAGATACGTTCTCAGACCCTTGACTACTGTTTAAACGGACCAATACAGAAGAAGAAGAAGAAAATAATTGGACTGTGGAGTAAAAAATAAAATTTTTCCTATTAACTGTGTATTTACGATTATCTTAATGAGAAAAACTGGGGTACCTGACGTCGTACGGTCCGGAGGAACAGGTAGTGGTTGAGGACCTCAGATGAGTTTGAGTACAGGTAACTCAACCACTACGGGAGGTTGGTAGAGTAGGAGACAACAGGGGAAGAGGAGGATGGAAGTAAGAAAGGGCCGTAGTCCCAGAAAAGGTTGCTCAGTCAAGAAACGTAGTTCACCGGTTCATAACCTCAAAGTCGAAGTTGTAGTCAGGAAGGTTACTTAAAAGTCCTGACTAAAGGAAACCCTACCTGACCAACCTAGAGGAACGTCAGGTTCCCTGAGCGTTTTCAGCAGAAGTTACGGTGTCAAGTTTTCGTAGTCAAGAAGACATGAGTCGAAAGAAATACCAGGTCGAGAGTGTAGGTATGTACTGGTGACCTTTTTGGTATCGGAACTGATCTACCTGTAAACAACCGCTTCATCATTCTGGTTCTGTTGAGAACATGATCTGATGTAAATTCAAACAATTTAAGTTTGTTAAAAAGTAATTACGTAGGGATCTTTTTACTCATTATGACACATTTTACATTTTATCAGTTATGTGCAAATATTTTTTACTAATCATAATATAAACTTAATAAAAGAATCATAATAAAAGAATAACGTAGTGTCTCTCTAAAACCATTCCAAAATAAAACGGATTTAGTCAATAGTGTATAGTAAGACACACACACACGTGTCTGTATGGTAACATTTTGTAAACTTACTAAAACCGAGATTTATTATTGTTCGATCCTTCAGTACAAGATCAAAAACCTTTGAAATCTGTCATTATCCTTTTTATTTCAGATGAAAAATAAAATCATCAATTAAATGACACCGAAAATCTTCGTTTTTGTTTCAAGTGGAAAAATAGAGGTAGTTAGAAAAAACTGGTCGGAGTGGTATACGACGTAAGTAAATTAAAATAATGGATCGTTCTCACAAGTCGTAACAGTTAGTCGGGTAGTCATACTATACTTTATTCGTACGTACAGTAGAAATCCTGTAGAGGAAAGATGATACCAAAGTCAAATAATTTCGGTAAATAAGTGAGTACTTTAACATTACTTGGTCTAAAAGTGTGAGAAATGATCTTAACCGGGTACCTCGAATTTTTTAAGTCAACTCGTTCCACTTTTATTTTAAATCATAATACATATATAATTCAGGAATTCAAGACAAGTCAACGGGTCAGCACAGGTTGAGAAACGCTGGGGTACATAACGTCGTACGGTCCGGAGGGAAAGGTAGTGGTTGAGGGCCTCAAGTGGGTTTGAGTACAGGTATCTCAGCTACTACGGTAGGTCGGTAGAGTAGGAGACAGTAGGGGAGAAGGAGGACGGGGGTTAGGGAGGGTCGTAGTCTCAGAAAAGGTTACTCAGTTGAGAAGCGTACTCCACCGGTTTCATGACCTCGAAGTCGAAATCGTAGTCCAAGGAAGGTTTCTTTAGGGTCCCAACTAGAAGTCTTACCTGACCAACCTAGAGGAACGTCAGGTTCCTGAGAGTTCTCAGAAGAGGTTGTGGTGTGAAGTTTTCGTAGTTAAAAAGTCGTGAGTCGAAAGAAGTAAGTGTCAGGTTGAGAGTGTCGGTATGTACTGGTCACCTTTTTGGTATCGGAACTGATCTGTCTGGAACAATCGTTTCATTACAGAGACGAAAAATTATACGATAGATCCAACCAGTATTGAAAGGAAGGTTCTTCATTCGCAGAAAATTAAAGTACCGACGTCAGTGGCAGATGTTACTAAAACCTCGGGGGTTTTTATTTCAGTCGGTGACAAAGGTGACAAAGGGGTAGATAAAGGGTACTTCACTACCCTGGTCTACGGTTTGACTTACACATTATACTTGAGGTACTTTAATTTCCCACTAAACGTCTTAATGTCTTCACTCCCCTTTTCCAGGACCATACATTTTCCTTATTTCAGATGTATCTTCCCTAACTCATCTAATTTGACACTTCTCTCCCTTTCATTATCTTAACCAAACCACAATCACTTTATTGAATTTTCCATTGTTATTAGTTCTGAGGATCCTCTGTCACTTTCTTTCGTTTGTTTAGTTACTTGTTACTTGTCTTTCTGGAGAGTACCCTTTTTCTTTCTTTTTACGTTATAAAATGTCGCAAGTATGTCTAGTCTTTTTTATGACTTCCAAATCTTGAGACTCCAAATTAAAGGATTGAAAACAAAAACAAAAAAAAAAAAAGTCATCCATAATCTTAACGACAAATGGACTCAGTAGATCTTTATATTAAAATAGTGGTTTCTTCCCCTATATTACTTGGAATCACAAAAAGAATTTCTAGAAAAATGGTCTAGATTCGAGAGCTTTTAGACATAGTACTTTGTTACTATTCTTTTCGTCTTCGACTTCCTCGGTAGGTTGAATACGAAGAGAAACTTCCGAAATTTTTATTGTCAAAACAAAATTAAAATATTGACAACAAACGGAGTGTCATGAGATAGACATAAATCTAAGTTTTATGTCTTTGTAAAAAATTCCTGACAATTACTTCAAATTACCATTAGATGAAGGAAATAATAAATAGAAACACTCTGGACGGCTTAAAAAGAGATGTAAAAAAAAAAAGTACCTTTCCTACTGTTCCTTCCAGTGAAATGGTATAACTTGTCTACCTACGTTTATTAACTCGTTATAACTTACGAAATCGATGACCGATTGGATCGTTTTATCTAAATTATAAAGAGATCCCGAATTTCCCGTAGTACAACAAAGTAATGAAAAAAAAATACGTTTAATTTGAAAAGTTTAAAAATTTCCTTCTTTAGTCTCATTTGTAACTCCTTTTTTACATAACTTTTTTCTATTTCGTACAAGTGACGAGATGACACTCCGGGAGTCACTTCTAGAGAACTAAGAACCCAAACTAATATCGGTTAAAATAAATTACGATAGTTTAATACAAAGTCATTAAACCATAACCGGAAGGGGTCACTGAGTCACCCCTTCTTAGACGGATGTTAAGTTCTCTGGGTCAAAATTAGCACCCAGCCCTTCTAGGGGACTTCCTCCTTTCCCGTTGGGTGAGGTGACAAGAATGACCATTTCGGGGTTCCTGTCTCTGCGGACTTCCCGATCTAAGATATCCCAGTGTTTCTCAATTTGTACTGATTCGTTAACTCGCTGTTGTTCCTTAAGTGTATTGAGGAGATGTAGTATTAAAGGATCCTGTTAATATTTTTGTATCATAAAAATTTCATGAGTATGGAAAAGAAATCAGTCTTCAGAAAAGACTTTTAATCTGAATAGAACGTTTCAATGTGGGTTTCGTCTGACTGACTCTTCCGTCGTACTAAATGTCATGGTAATGAGACTTATTTATCAAGACAGAATAGACATTATGATTCCAGTGTTAAAAATTCGTGAATGCCGAAAGGAACTTTAGTCTAACTTATATAAGAAACGTCGGTTTCTACCTATTCGAGATAAGTCAGTCGTTTTTGTTCTGGACCTCGACTGACACCGAGGTTAGTACTTGAGGAATAACGTTTTAAGTCTGAATTCAACTTCCTTCATCCTTTTTTGGCGATCTGGTAAGTCCTTGTTGGATGCAGTTTAGGGAATGTTAATATGTCACCTTCACTGACATCTTATCTAAGTTCCTTAATCTACACTAACTGTCTCACGGCCTTCTTGATACCTACCTTCTAGCACTGTAACACGTCCTCCGTCACTAGTTCTGATATGGGATCTTTTTCTTTATGTTGTTCCGTTTTACCGACAGACCCCTCCGGAATGTTTATCGACTCTTTTCTTCTCTTCGATTTCCGTTTCCTCTTTTCCTTTCAATATGGGTAAACTTACGTCTCAAGGTTTCTTATTGTTCCTCTCTATTCTTTCGGAAGGAGTCGTTAGTTACGTTTCTTCATCTCCTTTTGTTATCTTACCCTTTCTGACCTCCAGAGAAGTTCTTTTAATCTCTATGGTTCCCTTGTAAAGTACGTTTCTACTCGTGTTATTTCCTGTCTGTACAAAACCTGAATTGTCTTTGTCTTCTCTAATTCTTCTCCACCGTTCTAATGTGTCTTCTTGATATGTTTTTTCTAGAATTACTGGGTCTATTGGTGCTACCACACTAGTGAGTGGATCTCGGTCTGTAGGACCTTTCGCTTCAGTTCACCCGGAATCTTTGGTAGTGATGTTTCGATCACCTCCACTACCTTAAGGTCAACTCGATAAAGTTTAGGATTTTCTACTACGACACTTTCACGACGTGAGTTATACGGTCGTTTAAACCTTTTGAGTCGTCACCGGTGTCCTGACCTTCGTCAGTCAAAAGTAAGGTTAGGGTTTCTTTCCGTTACGGTTTCTTACAAGTTTGATGGCGTGTTCGTTTCGTTACGAGTTTTAAAAGGTTCGTTCCCAAGTTGTTATGTACTTGACTCTTGAAGATCTACAAGTTCGACCAAAATCTTTTGTGTCTCCTTGGTCTCTAGTTTAACGGTTGTAGGCAACCTAGTAGTTTTTTCATTCTCACGAGGTCTTTTTGTAGATGAAGACAAATAACTGATGTAGTTTCGGAAATTGAGACTCCTAGTGTCGTTTGACCTTTTAAGAAGTTCTTTACCCCTATGGTCTGGTGTAATGGACGGAGGACTCTTTAGAAATACGTTCAGTTCTTCGTTGTCAATCTTGGCCTGTACCTTGTTACCTGACCATGGTTTAGCCCTTTCCTCATACAATTCCGACATATAACAGTAGCACGAATATATTGAATGTACGTCTCATATACTACGTTTTACGGTCCGGTACTTTGTGTTCGACTTCTAACGACCCTCTTTATTGCTATTAGAGTCTATACGTCTATGGTGGTGGGAAAACCATCTTTCACTTTTCTAGATTTGTCGGAGCACTACTTTCACTTTCTCCTCTCACTTTTTCAACCGAATGTTGAGTTGTAAGTTTTTTGATTCTAGTACTGTAGAACAGGGTAGCGAAGTACCCTTTATCTACCCCTTTGTTACCTTTGGTACTGTCTGAAATAAAAAAGTCCGAGGTTTTAGTGAGGTCTACCACTGACGTCGGTACTTTAATTTTCTACGAACGAGGAACCTTCTTTTCTATACTGGTTTTATCAGTCGTATAATTTTTCGACTCTGTAATGAAACGTCTGTTTCCAGGTAGATCAGTTTCGATATCAAAAATCATCAGTACATACTTACACACTCAACCCGGCATTTCTTCCAACTCACGACTTGTTAACTACGAAAACTTGACACCACAACCTCTTCTGAGAACTCTCAGGGAACCTGTCGTTTTTTTAGTTTGGTCAGTTAGGATTTCCTTTGGTTAACTTACAAGTAACCTTCCTGACTACGACTTCGACTTTGAGGTTATAAGACCGGTGTACTACACTTTTCGACTGAGTAAACTTTTCTGGGAGTCCGACCCTTTCCAACTTCCGTCCTCCTCTTCCCACGTTGTCTCTTACCCTAACTACCTACCGCAGTGGATGAGTTACCTGTACTCAAACCCGTTCGAGACTCACAACCACTGACTGTCCTTCGGACCACACAACGTCAAGTACTTCAACGTCTCTCAACCTGTGTTGACTCACTGACTTGACTTGACTTGACTTACACAAACCACTTTGTATGAATTACTTCTTAAGTTTAACTACAATACGGTTTTCCTCAATATTTTATAAAATATTTGTAGAACGTATAGCTATAATTACAAAAACGTGAAGCTTAAAACTTCTTTGAACTTTTAAAAGAGTTAAAATTGTCCATTAAGATTTCGAGTCATCATATTTGTTAACAAGATCTGAACACGTTAGAACCAAATTAGCAAAGGAGATGTCCAGTAAAATGACACAACATTTTACTCTTTTAACTTCATCAACTATGCATTCTAAAGAATGTCTAGACATGCGAAATTTAAGAACAACAAAATAGATTTTAAAATTCTTAACATTACTTGAAAATAAAGTCTCATATAAATATCAATTTCTTATCACATTGCATGTAATCATACCATATAAACAGTGTTAATTACTTGGTTAACTATGTATTAATAATTGATTTCAAGATTGACATCACAGAGTAGATCCTATGGTCATAGAGTATATCCTATGGTATAATGTAAATCTGTAGTTTAGAGGAATCCGAAAAGATCCGACACTGTCTAAGGGTCTGAAGGGAATAAAAACTACTGTAACTACCAAAGTACCTCCTAACCAATGTAGATAAAAGGAGACAACCCTAAACAGACTACAAAGAGAATACTAAGTCCATGTAAGATCCAAAACCATCCTTCTGGTTCTCCATTTCCGGGTAAAAGTAGTGTAGCATAGTTCCCATGTATAATAGTTGTTCTATGAAGTGACAACTACAACTGAAACTACTGGACTCTTTCACAAGGTAGAAGAACTACCATCTAAAAGATGTTATTAACAAACGTTACTATAACACACCCTCTAAGTTAATACATAAAGTAGTTAATAAATATAGTTATACCTGAGTCCTTGTAAATAAAATATTAAATACAAAACTATATTATAATAAATAACAAGTTTAACAAGACCGAAACCAGTAATCTTTAAGAAAGTCAACCGACGATATAGAAAAACTATATGGGGGTAGTAACACACACACACAAATTCATGAAAGACCGTCATGTTCTATAAACTTCAAGTAGAATGTATAAAGGACGGGGTCCAAATGTGTTTTTTGGTAAATAGGTTCTTTGACCAAGGAAAACAATCTTTTACTATGGTCTTTGGTTTTAGACCCCGATCATACTAAACAACGATGACCAACAATAACGAAGATGTATGGAAGACGGATATATATATGTGCACATATATATATATATATATATACTTTCACTTTCACTTCAGTGAGTCAGCACAGACTGAGAAACGCTGGGGTACCTGATTGGGTGGTCCGAGGAGACAGGTACCCTAAAAGGTCCGTTCTCATGACCTCACCCCACGGTAAAGGAAGAGGTCCCCTAGAAGGACTGGGTCCCTAGTTTGGGTCCAGAGGGTATAACGTCCGTCTGCGAAATGGTAGACTCGGTGGTCCCTTCGGTACATATATATATATATACTATGTAGACATAGACGTAATTCGATTTGGTACTCAAGCATATCAGAAACTGATATTGGTTAATGGTGTACATAATGAGTTCGGAAGAGGGGAACAAAGAGATGTGAGAGGTTAAACTCATCACTCTTTCGACCGAGGATGGTAGACGGTAGGTAGATGAATGAGTCAACGTCATGTGTATAAGTCACCACAGTCTAAACAATTGGATGTGGGGACATCCCTTATTGAAATAGTTGATCTTAAAATATAAATGCAGCAAAGAAAAGGAAAATCAGAATATCTAAGGTCAGTAAAAGTCTCTATGAAACCAGTTGTTGAAAAAATAGACGAGGAAGTCACTCCGACAAAGTATGTAAACATTATGTCAATCTATTAAAAAAACCAGTGTAATACACTACGACCTTAGGAGACTGTATATGTATTTAAAAAATTTCTAGACGTATGTAACAAAATGTATAAGACGACATTTTGTGATTCTCAAAATTTTTATGTCACACCGAGTATGTCGGACGGGAATTTTTGGGGTACAAGATGGATAAGTCGTGGAATTGGGGTCCGTTAGTGACTAGACAAACGACCAAACTATACATCAAGACAGAAAATGTCTTTCAGTATATTTACATTAATATTTCAACCATCGTTATCGCGAATTGTTATACGTAAACTTCAAGTACGCACAGAAAAACACTGAACTGTTGTGTAAGGACACACCTATATAGGTGACACACCTATCTAGTCAAACAAATGGGTAATTGGATAACGTCCTGTAGAACAAACGAATGTCAAAGCCCGTCAATCCTTAATCTAACAACCTTTGTAAACACATGTTGAAAATACATCTATATTCAAAATTTTAGTCAACCTAGGAATCCTCATACTAAAGACTAGTACACCATTATCACATAAGTCGAAACATTTGATTGACAGACATTTCACCGACATGATAAACATACCGAACATAACATAAAGGTGGTTGTCACCTACTCTCAAGGATAACGAGACACTGGATCAGTCGTCAACCATAGTTAAAAAATCGAGAAATTTATCCAAACATTACCATATACTATATAGAGTAATAACGACATTACACATAAAGGGATAACTATTTAATAAATCGTGAAAGGGTGTACGAATAAAGACAGAGATATAACTACACCAGAGACAAGTCTAGAAAACGGATAAAAAATTAAATAAAAAATTTAACTTCATATCAACTAAATGGTACAATATACCAAAGTCCACCTCTTCCCGTACCGATGGGTGAGGGCATAAGAACGGACCTCTTAGGGTACCTACCTCCTCGGACCGTCCGATGTCAGGTACCCCACCATCTCAACCTGTGCTGACTCACTGATTCGTGTATGTTGTCAGTCATAAAAATATCTAATATAAGGTAAATTTCAATGATATTTCGTAACTGATATAATGGATACGATATACAATGTAGGACATAGAATCAATAAAATATGGATCATCAAGTATGAAGAATTAGGGGAAGAGAGTTGAAAGTGGAGAGGGTGGGGTGAGAGGTCACCATTTGTGATCAAACAAAAGACATAGACATTATAAGGTAACATATATACACGACGTTGAAGTAATAGGTAGACAACTACCTGTAGATCCAACGAAGGTGTAAAACTGATAACATTTCTTACGACGATACTTATAACTCAAACATATAGAAAAATTTAATCACAAAAATAAAAGAAGTCCATATATGGGTACTCATCTCAATGACCTAGTATAGCGATTCTCAGCCTGTGCTGACTCGCTGAAGTGAAAGTGAAAAGTGAAAGTACGTAACTTCTTCCTTTGCCGTTGGGTGAGGATACAAGAACGGACCTCTTAGGGTCCCTGGCCCCTCGGAGTACCCGACGGCAGATACGTCAGCGTGTCTCAGCCTGTGCTCACTTCACTGAATCGTCGTCGTCCTTCGGATAGATAAGGGTTATTTTATTCTCGGGGTCTATAAAAAAATTTTAGGTTTAATTATGGAGTTCCCTAGATTACTACATGTACCTCAGTATTTTGTTAATATTGTTTTGTTCGTTTAAAAACGTAGAGGTTACGTATTTTCACTTTTCACTTTCACTTCAGCGAGTCAGCACAGGCTGAGAATCGCTGGGGCACCTAATGTCGGGTGGTCCAAGGAAGTAGGTACCCTAAAAGGTCCGTTCTCATGACCTCACCCCACGGTAACGGAATTGG
Source organism: Capra ibex (assembly GCA_006410555.1). Classification (NCBI taxonomy): domain Eukaryota; kingdom Metazoa; phylum Chordata; class Mammalia; order Artiodactyla; family Bovidae; genus Capra; species Capra ibex. The sequence continues at coordinate 10,111,394 of SJYO01041852.1, read as the reverse complement.
TAATTAGTTAAAACTTATGTGATTCGGATAGATAGCCTCTTCCGTTACCGTGGGGTGATGTCACAAGAACGGACCTCTTAGGGTCCCTGCCCGCTCGGACCGCCCGACGGCAGATACCCCAGCGTGTCTCAGCCTGTGCTGACTTCACTGAATCGTCGTCGTCGTTCGGATAGATAAGGGTTATTTTATTCTCGGGGTCTATAAAAAAATTTTAGGTTTAATTATGGAGTTCCCTAGATTACTACATGTACCTCAGTATTTTGTTAATATTGTTTTGTTCGTTTAAAAAATAATCACGTCGTTTAATAAGGTATATGGAACTTATTTTACTTACGTACCAAGTTGGAAAGTTGTTAGACATACTAAAATAGAGATATATTAATACTAAAAGTATAATATATGAGCCACTTAGAAGTTTTAGTACCAATTAACAATATTACAAATACGGATACACGGACACAATATTATAAATACTACGACACGACATAAAAGTCCTCAGACTTTACTAAAGTTCGAACACTTTCGTCGTATTGTAAAGAGACTCAACCCGAAAGAACTATCGAGTCAACCATTTCTTAGACGGACGTTACGTCCTCTGGGGTCAAGCCCTTCTAGTGACCTCCTCCCTATGCGATGGGTGATGTCACAAGACTCCGAAGAGAACACCGAGTCGACCATATCTTAGACGGACGTTACGCCCTCTGGACCCAACCTAGGGACCCAACCCTTCTAGGGGACCTCTTCCCTTTCCGATAGGCGAGATCATAAGACCGGACCTCTTAAGGTATCTGATACATCAGGTACCTCAGCGTTTCTCAGTCTGTGCTAACTTACTAAAAGTGAAATACGATTGTAAAGAGTCTAAGAATAAAGTACAATGTCATTAACGTCTAAGATAAACGTATGTCAAAGTCGGTCGGACGAAAAAAATGAAATAGAATTGTCTCAACTTTCTTCTAAAACTGACAACGAAATTACAGAGTGATTTTTGTCAATCACAATCACTTTACACAGATTCATCTCTTGAGTATATTAGATTCAGGTCTTTTTTCTATAACGTATCAAAGTTTTCATCTTGTCCTCGACCAAAATTTCTATAAAAGAAAATTCTATCTTCGGTGACATGTTGGACATGACTGTTGTAGTCGTACGGGAACCCTTGGTTAATATCTTTACGTTTAAGTCTCCGGAGTGAGGTTTACGACATCCACTCCGGATCATTATGCATGAAATTGTTTAGGAGGTCCCTAAGACGAAGAGATTTTAAACTCTTGAGAGACTTTGACAACAACGACAAAAGTCAGTGATTCAGTACAACTGAGAAACACTGGGTACCTGTCTTCGGGCGATCCGAAAAGACAGGTACCTTAAAAGGTCCGTTCTTATGACTTTGTCAAACGGTAAAGGAAGAGGTCCCCTAGTAGATCTAGGTCCCTAAATTGGACACAGAGGACGTAACTGTCCATTGAAGAAATGGTGACTCGGTGAACCCTTCAGGGAGAGAATTTTTTATCCCTGGGATTTTTCTTATCAGTCGTTCATGAGTTTTCTTGATTCTGTATAATCACATTACAGTTTGACACAGAATTGGAGGACTTAGAACAAAGAAAGAAGGGAAAATATAGAAGTGATAAGAGATAAAGTTATTATATACAAAGAATAAGGTAATATGTACCGGTGACGATTTTCAACTCATGTTGATTAAATTCGTGAGTCGAACTTAAGAATGGAATTTTCTAACACAAATTAACGTCTCGTCTAGGCATTAATCGTAAGTTAAAGAAAATTTTTTTAGAGTGAAGTCGGGACTAACTTACTGAGGTTCATCTTAAAATGTCAACCGTCTCCTTTTTCTTCCCCTTTGCTAAATACATAAAAACAAATCAAATTCCGGATAATTTAAATTGAAAATACGTCTCTTGTAGTACTCTTTACTACCTGACCTTCTTCGTGTTCGACCTTAGTTCTAACGGCCCTCTTTATAGTTATTGGAGTCTATACGTCTACTGTGGTGGGAATGCCGTCTTTCACTTCTCCTTGATTTTTCGGAGAACTACTTTCACTTTCTCCTCTCATTTTTTCAACCGAATTTCGAGTTGTAAGTCTTTTGCTTCTAGTACCGTAGGTCAGAGTAGTGAAGTACCCTTTATCTACCCCTTTGTCACCTTTGTCACAGTTTGAAATAAAAACCCCCGAGGTTTTAGTGACGTCTACCACTGACGTCGGTACTTTAATTTTCTGCGAATGAGGAACCTTCTTTTCAATACTGGTTGGATCTCTCGTATAAGTTTTCGTCTCTGTAATGAAACGGCTGATTCCAGGCAGATCAGTTCCGATACCAAAAAGGACGCCAGTACATACCTACACTCGCAACCTGACACTTCTTCCGACTCACGGCTTCTTAACTACGAAAACTTGATACCATAACCTCTTCTGAGAACTCTCAGGGAACCTGACGTTCCTCTAGGTTGGTCAGGTAAGACTTCCTCTAGTTGGGACCCTAAAGAAACCTTCCTTACTACGATTTCGACTTTGAGGTCATGAAACCGGTGGAGTACACTTCTCAACTGAGTAACCTTTTCTGAGACTACGACCCTCCCTAACCCCCGTCCTCCTCTTCCCCTGCTGTCTCCTACTCTACCGACCTACCGTAGTGACTGAGTTACCTGCACTCAGACTCACTTGAGGCCCTCTACGACTACTTGTTCCTCCCGACCACACGACGCTAAGTACCCCAGCGTTTCTCAACCTGTGCTGACTCACTGACTTGACTTGACTTTTACATTTTGAAATATGTACGACAAATTTATACCGTAGTTTACACATAAACAAAATCGAAAATGACGATGTTATAACAATTTTTCTCTTTTTTTAATCAACAAAGATCCAAAGAGAGTACTCTTCTTTCTTTACCTTTAAAAACTTTTTATACTTCCTCAGATTTCCCTCCTTTTCCCTTGATTTCTTTTATCCTTCCTTTTATAATACTTTTTTACCATTTTATCTAGTGTACCTTACAACTTTGTTAGATAGTTTATGATGATGATGATGACGATTCAGCGACGTCAACACAGGCTGAGACACGTTGGGGTATCTGCCGTCGGGTGGTCCGAGGGGGCAGGGACCCTAAGAGGTCCGTTCTTGTGACCTCACCCAACGGTAAAGGAATTAGATAGTTTATCTCATTACTCTTTTCTGCTACCATAAACACTTTCATTCAGTGCAGAGTTTAATTCCTGAACCCGAGTCGTCTGGACTAGATTAGGAAAAATGGTAACTAATTTTCTCGAACAAATTTAGACACAAAGGTGAACAGAGGAACTTCTTCTCCCTAGAATCGTAGTATACGGACGTGGATTACGGATACTTTCATTTTACCATTTATTGATGATTACCTCTTTTCTGTTAGAGAAATTGTTCACCACGACCCTTTTGACCAGTTGGTGAACATTTTCTTACTTTGATCTTGTGAAAGATTGTGGTATGTGTTTTCATTTGAGTTTTACCTAATTTCTAGATTGACGATGACGATTCAGTGAAGTCAGCACAGACTGAGACACACTGGGGTATCTGCTGTCGGGTGGCCCGAGGAGGTAGAGACCCTAAGAGGTCCGTTCTTATGACCTCACCCAACGGCAAAGGAAGAGGTCACGTACTTTTACTTTTCAGTTTCACTTCAGTAAGTCAACACAGACTGAGAATCACTGGGGTACCTGACGTCGGATGGTCCGAGGAGGTAGGTACTCTAAAAGGTCCGTTCTCATGACCTCACCCCACGGTGACGGAAGAGACTTTCTAGATTTGTATTCTGGTCTTTGATATTTTGAGGACCTCCTCTTGTATCCGTTTTGTGAGAGGCTGTATTTAGTGTCGTCCTAGAAGAAACTGGGTGGAGGGTCTTATAATATTTATTTTCGTTTTTATTTGTTTACCCTGGATTAGTTTTAATTTTGAAAGACGTGTTGTTTCCTTTGATATTCGTTCCACTTTTCTGTCGGAAGTCTTACCGTCTTTTATTATCGTTTACTTCGTTGACTGTTTGTTGATTAGAGTTTTTATATGTTCGTTGAGGACGTTGAGTTAAGGTCTTTTTGTTTGCTGGGTCATTTTTTCACCCGGTTTCTTGATTTGTCTGTAAAGAGGTTTCTTCTGTATGTCTACCGATTTGTACTTTTCTACGAGTTGTAGTGAGTAATAGTCTCTTTACGTTTAGTTGTGGTGTTACTCCATAGTAAAGTGCGGTCAGTCTTACCGACGATAGGTTTTCAGATGTTCGTTAACGACCCCAGGTCGGGGCCACCTAGGTCCCACCAAGCTTCCACCCCTGTCTCAGCCTCAGGAACCTTTATTGAATAAATTAATGTCTATCTCTCCCTAATCTTTTAATCGTCTCTTTTTCTCCGACTTATTGAACCAAATGTACCTTATGGTTAGTGGTGGATGTATCCGGTGTCCGTAGAAGGACAACAGGGCTTCCTCTCCTCCGTGACTCCGGGGGGGGTTCAGGCTAGAATCCGTTTTAATCGTCCGAACCACTCATGGGTACGTGGTCTACCCTTAAACCGGTCTTTTATCATCCTCTCTTTTTCTCCGACTTATTGAACCAAATACACCCTATGGTTATTTTAAGGTTCTGTTCCTTAAACGTGGTAGATGCAACCCGGTGGCCACGGTGAACTTATAATCTTCCACGGGGAGGAACTCGAGGAAGAGTGCACCACGTACCCATGAGTGGTTCGGACGACTAAAACGGACCCGAAGATTCTAGCCTGGCCCCCCCCCCCCCCCNGTCACGGAGGAGAGGAAACCTCTTGTCCTTCTACGGACGCCGGATGCATCCATCACTAACCATAAGGTACATTTGGTTCAATAAGTCGGAGAAAAAGAGACGATTAAAAGATTAGGGAAAGATAGACATTAATTTATTCAATGGAGGTTCCTGCGGCTGAGGTAGGGGTGGAAGCTTAGTGGGACCTAGGTGGCCCCGACCTGGGGTCGTTCACCGTGGGTCTTATCCGATAAACTTCCATTCAAGAAACTTCGTTTTCGAGGGGGGTCTCGTGAGAGACAACGAGGGGGGTCTCACTAAATTAGTAAGGGGGGTCTCATTAAAGCCAATGAGGGGGTCACAACTCAAAAGTCCTACCTATCCTGGGGTGAATCCCACGGCACCTGGGGGACATCCTATCTGTCCCACTCATCCTCACCCTTCACAACTTCCCAAATTCTCTTTGGACCAAAACATCTCCAACTTTCTTTGGACGAAAGAATCCCAACTTTTCTTTTGGGGGGAACGGTTTCCATTTTGGAAACTACTCCGTCTGAAAAGATATTTTGAATTTGAAAGACTGTACCTATTGTTACTCAGTTTGATTTCTGTCGAGAAGTATTCTCATTAAAACTCTGTTTAAATTCAATTCTTTAGGTTATAAGTCAGTAAAAAAGTAAACATGTTCTTGTCACAGGAACCAAAGACCTTCTTCCTGTGACACTTGAATCTATGAACCCACTTCGATTCCTTTGTCGATTTTTGAATAATATGAAATGTACCCGGACATTTACGAAAACGAGACACCTTATACTAATCTTTACAAGACCTAGGGGTAGTACTCCAACAATCTATCTGATACCCTCTCCGATATCGCCACCTACCATCACCCAGAGGTGGAAGACGCGTCTAGTATAAAAGGCGGTAACCGCTTGTTTTCCTCCCTGTGACACGAGATGGAGGGCTCCTTCCTCTCCTGAATGTCCTGTGATGCCGGCCCGCGGGACCGCTCGGGGGAGGGGGAGATGCGTTTGGAAATTTTTACATAGGTTGTAAAAGACTAAATTCCGCTGTTGGGGTGGAGACGAACGTGGTGGGTCTTGTAACGGATTCCAACTTTTTCTATCCCTGTTAAAAAATTTTGTTTCCTCGAAGATTTCGTCTCGGACGAGGAACGTCTTTTAGGGGAGTCCCCCGGAGTGGGTTCGTTTTTTTTTTTTTTCTCTCTCTCTCTCTTTTTCTCTTTTTTTTTGTGTTTTTATTAGCATTGTTTTTCCTAAGATATTTATTTTTTACAAAGGGAATACCAGTTTATATTGTAAAAACGACCGTTACAGGACGATTTGTCTCTGTTGGCCACGGTTAATTGGGGTCCATCGAGTCCTGATCTGGAGTCAAGGTGGTGTGGTTGTTATAATTGGGGACTGTACGGTCAATGAGGCTAAGGTTGCCCGCACCGATCGGGGGACGGACTCCTGTAAGACCTGAACACGATCCCGCATCGAGCTAAAGAAAAGTTTCTTAAAGTCGGACCACATTATCTAAGAGTAATATGACCCTTTTGATTTCAAAACTAGAGTAGTGGATGATTTTGACACGTTTAATTATTTTTAGTTTCTTATCGTGTCGAAACGAAAATGGAATAATCTGTCCTTTTGGAACTGAAGAGTTCGATTCTCGGGGTCTTTTAAACCTAGATCACTAGATCGAAAAACCCACGTCCTTTAATGGCGAAGATCCGGAAATTGTCTAGAAATGACCGGGTCGAGGACCGGGTGGGTATGATGATTTTTACTCAACCACCCTATTTTTTTTCACCATACGTCCATTTCCACTCCCTCTCAAATTTTGGAACCTCTCATCACTCAAGGGGTAACGCCCTCTATAAGTTAGTTTCTAATCTACCAACGAACAGTAGATTTTTCGATATCTGGTCTAAATCCAATGTTTTGCTATTGACCTCTTCGAATATTTCTATAACACGTTGTGGAGAAACAGTCCGTCCGGTCTGCCGAGTCACTCCATGTATCGTGGTCCCTGGACTCAGTACAAAGGACAATCGACCCTTCTTTTTTGTCGTAAGGATCTGGTTTAATCCTTCTGAAGGGCATGTGTGGTTGGTCTTTCTCTGTCCTGTACGCGAGTAGGACAGATCGGTTAGTACATTGCGGTCGATGAGGACATTGACTCTGTTTCTTGACTGACATACATTTGGCGGTATAGGGAAACAAGCCCCAGGGACACCCTAAGGCGACACAGCCTACTCTGAGCCTGGGATCGCGCGATCTTTATTTGAGGGAAGGACGGAAAAACGTAATGACACCTCCTGAACGAAAGAGAGCCAGCCAAGCCTCTATGCCCGAGCCACGTATTGTGAGAAATGAACGAAGAGTATAAATCCAGACGGTTTTTAAAATTTTTGACTATTACGGGGTAACTTCGACACCTCTCCAACAAATGATTGAAGTTTACTAAAGGTCTTCAATAATCCTCTATAATTAACCTATGTGGGTGTAAATTTTGACTGATGACGTCTAAATTTCGGAAAACAAACTAACGAATTTTTCACTAGGATTAGGGTCAAGATTCTCTTTCAACTGATCACTCTGTCTAAGTCGAGAACAATTTCACCTACTCCGAAATTTACTATTCAATTAATCCTAATTATAATGGTTTTCTACTCTAATTTAATAAGAACGGTGTTTCATATGAGGATGTCCTACGAACACTGTCCTTCCGGGTAACCAAGGTAGATGGTCACTGAGGTTCTTTTTATCAAAATAGGATAGGGTCAAATCACCTTGTTAATTAATAAAAATTTTTTTTTCTACACCTTGAAAAATCTTTTCTTCATTGTTTATATCATTAAGGTGAGTTATTTCTAGTTGATGTTCAGAAAATGTTTTATCACTACTAACCGTTCAAAGGGACTATCTAAAGTCCCCAGTTTAAAACAAAGTAAACGGGAGTCGGGGGATAACGTAAAAAAACTTTTTTAAAGGATAAGTCTGAAACTTTCCCCGATGCTGAGTCGGAGGCCAATTCACTTTTTATAGAGGAATGTTCTCTCACCTTTCCCGGTCAATATGACGATTGAACACCCTCTCCTACACAAACATAAAAAGGTGTCCTGCGTCTAAGAGGTTAAACCTAGGACCTGTCTGACTAGGGGGTAACGAAGCTTCCCGTGAGGAGACGGGGACGGCGGCGACGGGGACGTGCCTTGTCGGTACACGGTCCTTGACACCCGCCCCGGTCGGACCGACTGGTCTGGGTCGCGCGGCGTGGAAGGTCGTCCTCTCCGTTTTATTTGTATCTCTAGGACCACCCTGACTGTCTCGACGACGTCGCGTTTGAGACTGGTCTTTTACTAAGATAAATGAGATAAAATCGAACAGATGGGAGAGGAATACAAAAAGAGAAACAATTACTAAGACCCTTTGAATTACAAGTATACTTAATGTGTCCACCTGAATTACATCACAGAACATTTGTTACATACGAGAGTAGAACAATTCTAAATTACGCTAGTTCTGCCAAACACCCGAATGATTAAAATCCCTTAAGTCGAAATTATTGAGTCGTTATAGTAACTGAGTTGTTCAGGTTTACAGGTTATACAACTTTTTAGTATAAAATCCACAAACCTTATCGAGTCTATAATCAAATCTGAATCCCTTTGAAGTATTAGTCTATGTCTGGAACCTTGTGAGAGCAAACCTAAAATGACGGCGACCTCGGCGATTACTGAAAAAGGTGTGGAAGAGATTGAAATAAAGACCTTTTTTGTAAGACAGATTATAGAAGTCAATACGACGACAACCACGAAATTAAAATGAAGAATATTAGTAAGAAGGAACATAACAGTCTTAAGAAGTCGTCTCGTAAGTCTTCGAGAGTTGACTCGACGTGGACTAATAAAATTTTTTGTTTTTTCCCCCTCTACGACCCTCGGTCGCACTCCTTGAGCCGGGTACCGTTTCCAGTACTCCTTCCTCCGAACCGTATACGTTTCCGCACTAGTTCGGAGTCCTTTGGGGGACAAGGGTTCGTAGATGGGGGTTTTGGTCTCAGAAAGATGAAATGACAAAATACGAGAGTGGATGTGGAGACTGAAATGCCTCCCAAGAGGGGGTAGTGGTAACGAGAGCCTCTTCCTCAATTGAACGTCGAGGTTCAGTTATTTTTAAGGACCCTCACTGTTCTCACAAAGTTGAATGCTTGAGGAGACTTCCAATAGATCGGGTGGACATATCAAAGTAGGCCGGTGTACACTAACAAATCTCGGAGGGTTGGACTCTCCGTACTGTACAAAATCTGAATGATTTCCGTTTAAGAAAACCCTTCAATCTTTAATATTCATATCACCCAACCAATCCTTAATATAATCACTTCCTAAAAAGTAAACAACATGGTTATTAACAACGATTAAGGGAGGGGACCCACACTGTTCCCACAGAGTCCAGTTTGGAGAGACGACTGTCTGATCGAACACACTGTCCAATAGGTATGAGGACGGTGATTCGTGTACTAACAAATGATGGAGAGTTGGTATTTGTTGTGTCTCTCAAACCTCATAAAACTTTCAGAATTAATCGTATCCCGAAAAGAGTAACAACTCAGTTACTAACGGCGGTCCGGAGGTATAGGAATCCGTGGACCCTTATATAATTAGTTACATAAACCTTATATCTTTTCCTTTACCTCATCAAAAATTCCAATCGTTATGATCTGAAAAACTCAATTACTTAAAAGAGAAAACATTATCTAGTGACATGAAACAATATTTAGTGACACATTTTACATTGAAATAGTGATAGAATTCTGATTTATCTAGAATTCCCCTTGTAACCACTTCCCAAAAGTAAACAACCCGACTACAAACGACGATTAGAGGTACAAGAGACGGGAATATTATTTATATTGATCGTATATCCTCTTTATTCATAATTGGAAATTCTAATTAGTACAATTTTAACCCAATTTATTTAAGGAAAGAACTAACATTGAGTGATGTGGGAGTGCGATATCCTTACGTTGAAATAAACCTCCCACCACGGACCAAATTCTTTTTTGTGGGAACCTTTTTTATTCAAAAAACCAATAGTCTTTCTTTCCCAGCATTTTACAGTCGTCCGGAGTATCGGTCTTCTACTACATTTTGGGGATTCTAGAAAAAAATACATTTCGTGGACTAAAACTATTTCCAGTCCTGACGACTGGGGGCGCACTGAGATATAAGTAGGGATACACATTGTTTTCCATATATTCGTTTGGGGTTTTATTCCTTTAGTCTAGTCAAAGACCTTTCTGACTAAGGGGGTACAGCAAGAAAGAACGAGGGACAAAAAGACCGACTTAAGGGTAGACCTCTCACCCACGACCGGTACAGATGAATGAACAGGGACGAAAGTTCGGGTGAACTCTTCCTCGGGTTCTCGTTATTTACGACCTCTCCCACGTCTGTTTTCCCTTGGGAGAATGGGACAACCACCCTTACACTTGCTCATGTCGGCGATACCTCTTGTCACACCTCTAAGGAATTTTTTGACCTTGATCTTGACGGTATGTTGGGTCGTTAGGGTGACGACCCGTATGTGTGGCTCCTTTGGTCATAACTTCCTCTGTGCACATGGGGTTACAAGTAGCGTCGTGACACATATTATCGGTCCTGTACCTTCGTTGGATCTACAGGTAGTCGTCTACTTACCTGTTCTTTCGACACCATGTATATGTGTCACCTCATAAGTCAAGTCAAGTCAACGAGTCAGTACAGGCTGAGAAACGCTGGGGTACTTAGCGTCATGCGGTCCGGAGGGATAAGTAGTGGTAGAGGGCCTCAAGTGAGTGTAAGCGCAAGTAGCTCAGTCACTACGGTAGGTCGGTAGAGTAGGAGACAGCAGGGGAAGAAGAGGACGAAGGTTAGGGAGGGTCGTAGTTTCAGAAAAGGTTACTCAGTTGAGAAGTGTACTCCACCGGTTTCATGACCTCAAAGTCGAAATCGTAGTAAGGAAGGTTTCTTTAGGGTCCCGACTAGAGGAAATCTTACCTGACCAACCTAGAGGAACGTCAGGTTCCCTGAGAGTTCTCAGAAGAGGTTGTGGTGTCAAGTTTTCGTAGTTTAGAACTCGTGAGTCGGAAGAAGTGTCAGGTTGAGAGTGTAGGTATGTGCTGATGACCTTTTTGGTATCGGAATTGATCTACCTGGAATCAGACGTTTCATTACAGAGACGAAAACTTATACGACAGATCCAACCAGTATTGAAAAGAAGGTTCCTCATTCGCAGAAAATTAAAGTACCGACGTTAGTGGTAGACGTCACTAAAACCTCGGGTTTTTCTTATTTCAGACTGTGACAAAGGTGACAAAGAGGTAGATAAAGGGTACCTCACTACCCTGGCCTACGTACTAGAAGTAAAAGACTTACAACTCGAAATTCGGTTGAATGAGTCGGTAATTTTTCCTTATGTAAACTTAGTTAAGATTACTCCACCTACTTTGACCTCGGACAATATGTCTCACTTCATTCAGTCTTTCTTTTTGTGGTTATGTCATATGATTACATATATATACCTTAAATCTTTCTTCCATTGCTATTGGGACATACACTCTGTCGTTTTCTTTGTGTCTACATATCTTGTCAGAAAACCTGAGACACCCTCTCCCTCTCCCTCTCCCAACCTACTAAACCCTCTTACCGTAACTTCGTACATTTTATAGTATATACTTTGCTTAGCGGTCAGGTCCAAACTACGTACTATGTCCTATGACCCCTGACCACGAGACCCTATTGGGTCTCCCTACCAAACCCCTCCTTCCACCCTCCCCACAAGTCTTACCCCTTGTTAACATGTGGGTACCACCTAAGTACAGTTACATACCGTTTGGGTTATGTTATAATATTTCAATTTTTTTTTCTGTAATCTTTTCTTGAAATCTGTATCTTCTCTGTGATCGGTAATGGGTCTCGTTAAAAGGGTAGAATTTTTAAGTCACACTAAAATTCGGATTTCTTCAATCGAATTACAGTTTATAATTAATCATTTTTTATGATCCGACTTTAGGACCACTAAATTATGATAGACACAAACCCCCTTGTTAAAACTCTAAACTTTTCTTTCACTGTAACAACAACAAGTCAGCGAGTCAGTACAAGGTGAGAAACACTAGGGTACCTGAAGTCACGAGGTCCAAACGGACAGGAAGTGGTAGAGGGTCTCGAACGAATTTGACTACAGATAACTCAGTCACTACGGTAGGTTGGTTGAACAGGAGACAGCAGAGGAATAGGAGGACAGAAGTTAGAAAGGGTCGTAGTACCAGAAAAGGTTACTCAGTCGAGAAGTGTAGTCCACCGGTTTCATAACCTCGAAGTCGAAGTCGTAGTCAGAAAGACTACTTATAAGTCCTAACTAAAGGAAATCCTAACTGACCAAACTAGAGGAACGTCAGGTTCCTTGAGAGTTCTCAGAAAAGATTGTGGTGTCAAGTTTTCGTAGTTAAGAAACCACGAGTCGGAAGAAATACCAGGTTGAAAGTGTAGGTATGTACTGATAACCTTTTTGGTATCGAAACTGATATGTCTGTAAACAACCGTGTCATTATATATACGAATCCATACTTATAAAAAGAATAAATTCTATTACTTATTGTAACACCATTGTTTTATACCTTTCGTTACTTTTATAGAGACTTTTACGTAAAACTAAACGGATCTTAAATAATTTTTTAGTTAAATTTTGAGAATATGAGTTGATAAGATGGGATGAATCCGTTATGTTCCGTAGTAGGTTCGTCTTATAACAGGGGTATTATAGACATTTTATTTCGAAACTCTCACTTTAAATCAAGTTGAGTTGACCTTTTTTCTTTCACAGAACTTACGGATGAGAGAAAAAGGTTCTCATTGAGATATAAGAACCATTTATTTCCAACTATGTGGTATTCTTCGGGTCACAATATACGTTTTATAAGAATATATGTTGATTAATATTATGTTCAGTTTCATACTAACTACGATCATAACTTTAAGTGTTAATATACATACCTGCAATAGATAAGTAAATACTAAGTATACATTCAAATTGTATAAAGGTTCGGGTTTTGATAAAGACATTCTTCTTCATTCCCTTTAAGGTCCAGATCTCAATCGTTGTCACGTTCAGTGTATAGTAATTACCATCTTACATTAACTCATTACTTTAAGACCTAGTAAGATTAAAAACAATAAAACTACTTACAAAGGAGTTTTGACTCGTACCGGATATATTATCCAGGATCTGAATAAGGTGACCAAATAACGGGTCTTACAAGTTTCCACTGTCCATTCTATCTTTTAGACTTACTACTGGGTCATCTGTATACCTTATCCCTTTAAAACGTGTCCAAACTCTTTGTATCTTCCTTATAATATTTCACTTCATCTGAGATCGTAGGACAGGTAAAAAATGTCTTTCACAGTTCAAAACGGATCAAGTCGTTCAGTTGTTACTGGAGTATCTATTTTCGTGTCTACTCTTGTCGTCGACATGGACCTAGACCACGTCAAGGGAATAAATTAACAAAAAGACACCAGTGCTGACTTTATATAAGTGTGTAAGAGGGTCGTACTGAAGATTACCTTCACCTAAAAATTTTGATACAATACTTTCTATTAAGATTTACAGATAAGAGATAAGTGGTGTACAACGATAACACAGATCGTTGGTGTTGTTTAAGTATACAAACATTCTTTGAGACCTAAGGAAGGTATATACCATCATTGTTTTTTCTGTAAGGTAAGAGTAACGAAACATGTACCTTTTACGGTAAAAATCTTAAAAAAGATTCATACGGTTCTTTGACATGACAAACCGGACTCTTTCGAGTTACCGTACATAGACGGTCGAGGTCACTGATAACACTCCAGTAACGATTCATAAAATATTTCACGAATAAGATTCTCGAAAAAGTACGAAACATTAGTATGACTACTAATTATCCGAAAAGGACTCTTCATTCAAATTATGTCGTGAAAAGATAAACTAAGGTTTGTTTACTATAGATCTTTGTATTCAGCCATTGGTTCATATATTTAACAAAATCCGTAACGTGTTTCTATCCTAAGTTTGTCTAGACTTATATAGATCATATAGTAGGATGGTAGTAAGTTATCCATTGTTGGTCGTACTGGTGACCTAGTATATAATCAAAAAGTCAACTATCTTTCCCTTCCACGTCCCGAGACCACATCTTCGGTTCATTGGTTCCATTGTCACCTCGTAAGTCCTTAATCCCTCGGTGAAAACTAGTAGGACTTTTAACTACATCCAGTCATATGGGAACTACCGAGTTTGTCATTACTTAGGTAGACGTTACACCCTCTGGACCTGAGTTAGGGGCCCAGTACTTCTACGGGACTTCTTCTCTTACTGATGGATAAGGTTAAAAGAACGGACCTCTTAAGGTACCTGTCTCCTAGTACCGCCTGATTCGTTAGATTCGTACCTTTCTGAGGGACAAAGGACACTTGAAAAAAAAAAAGAATCAGGGCGTCAGCAAAGGTTGAAAAACACTGGGTTACCTGGTGTCGGACGGTACTCTAAAAGGTCCGTTCTTATAACCTCACCCATCGGTAAAGGAAGAGGTTCCCTGGAAGGACTAGGTCCCTAGTTTGGACCCAGAGAACGTAACTTCTACCTGAGAAATGGAGACTAGGTGACCCCTTGGGGGACTATGTGTAGACATTAAGTAGTACCCTGGTAAGGGTGAGTCAAGTTTGTGCCAGAGTCTTACATAGAGTTTGCAGGAAGTCCCGGAGTAATAGTCAGTTCGGTTCAACTGACAAAATTCTTCTCTCTCTCTTTTTTTTTTTTTGTTTTTTGTTGACGACAAAACCTTTTTTTTTTGTTTGATAAGACTAGACTTACTTAACATTTCTTTATTCTTAAGTTTTCAAACACAATTACAGTCCTTAAAAAGTACTAGGTACAATAGTTCCTTTAGAAAGAGTGTAGAAAGAACATTGTGAGAATAAAGGATTAGTTTCTCTTCGAAGTAGGTCTAAATTCCCGAGTGAAACTACAAGTTTGTTTAGAAAAAAAAAAAAAAAACTTTAAAATTTACAAAAAAAGTCTTAGTTTGGTCAATCGTAACATATGTGTTATTAAACATAATAGAAAATTAACGAAGTACAAACCTTCCGAACGAGGAAAATCGTTCTATTTGATACCTAATTGCCAATATAAAATATAAACGATACCTAAACAGTGACGTAACACGTTCTATATGTCAGTTATAACAATGATAAAGATAACGAAGATAAATGGTATATATATTATAACACGAAGGCTCCACCGTGATCATCATTTCTTGGGTGGATGGATACGTCCTCTGTATTCTCTACACCCAAGTTAGGGACCCAGTCTTTCTATGGAACCTCCTCCTTTACCGTTGTGTGAAGTTGTGAGAACGGACCTCTTAGCGTACCTGTCTCCTCAGTCCGTCCGATGTCAGGTATCTCAGTGTTTCTCAGCCTGTTCTGACTTCGTTGAATCGTACGTGCGTACGTACATGGCACATATATTATATGTAATACATAACGAATATAAATGAGAATAAATACACGGATAACGAAAAAGTTGTTTAATAGTGACTGTTATCGAATTTCGTTGTGTTTACATAATAAATGTCAATACATCAAATTTCATGTTGTACATAGAATCATCCGATTTAATTTCCACAGTTGTTCCGATTAAAGAAAGACTTTTGATATCCCCTCCAGTCAAAGAAACTGAAAAGATCGAGGATCCCGGTGGACGTAAGAGAACGAGGACCGGAGGAGGACGGTAGAAGTTTCAGTCGTCATCACCTAGTTCGGGAAGACTACACACAAAAGAGAGACTCAATCATCTTAAGTACAATAATCTAACTCAATTCGGTCAATTAGGTTTTATTAGAGGGTGCGAACGAACCTTCTCAACGATACTGTTTGGATCTGTGATAAATTTTCGTCTCTGTAGTGAAATGACTGTTTCCAGGTATATCACTTTCGATACCAAAAAGGTAATCAGTACATACTCACACTCTCGACCTGGTATTTCTTCGGACTCGTGGTTTCTTAACTACGAAAGTTTGACACCTCGACCTCTTCTGAAAACTCTCAGGGACCTGTCGTTCTCTAGTCTGATCAGTTAGGATTTCCTTTAGTCAGGACTTATAAGTAACCTTCCTGACTACGACTTCGAGGTTATAAAACCGATGGACTACGTTTGTCGACTGAGTAACTTTTTCTGGAACCACGACCCTTCCTGACTCCCGTTCTCCTCTTCTCCCACTGTCTCCTACTCTACCAACCTACCGTAGTAACTGAGTTACGGGTACTTAAACTCGTTTGAGTTCCTCTATCACTTCCTGTCCCTTCGGACCACACGACGTCAAGTACCCCAGTGTTTCTAAGTCTGTGCTGAATCACTGACTTGTTGTTTTTGTTGATAGAGGGTGGAGTTTCATAAATGGAAATTAGGTTTCAGAGGAAACGGTATATACCATTGTATAAGTGTTCAAAACTTGTAGAGACGACACACATACGAGTCAGTACTACTGAGAAACACTGGGGTATATGATATCGGGTGGTCCAAGAGGACAGGTACCCTAAAGGGTCCGTCCCTACTACCTTACCCAACGGTAAAGGAAGAGGTCCCCTAGAAGGACTGGGTCCCTAGTTTGGGTTCAGAGAACATGGAGGACGTAACTGTCTGTCTAAGAAATGGTGACTCGGTAGACCCTTCAGGACTTGTAGAAACCCCTCTGTAATAAGGTGAAGTTTTTGAATAAATAAGTAGGACCAAGTAAAACAACATACGAGTCGTTTTTACTTATCTACCGGTTATAGTCTACATTGACTTTTGAGAACTTACTAAAATGTCTACTCCCATTTTCGCCAGTGAGAAAGATCAGTCATTCTCATAAATAAAAGAAGTAAATTTATATAAGGTCCAGTTAAATTTCAGTTTCAATTCCTAGGTCAACTTACAACTTTAGGGAACAACAATTTTCGTTGGGTAAAGAAAAGGGGTGAACAGGACAGGGAGTGTCCTGTTAAGGTATCATGTTTAGACATTAGTGAAACCAACCGTCAACAAAAGGTACGGAACGGTCACGACCCTTTCAACAGTTCCAATAGATTCCGAGAAGAGGTCAGATGACTAGTGCGGTCATACACGATACACTGACCGACAGAAACACATGTTTCTGTCATACCTTCTCCTGTGTCCCATAATCATACACTTCTCGGGTCCTCTCAAACTAGTCTGACTCGAAACCTCTTAATATAAGACAAAGTTAAAACTGTAAGGTCATATATTTAAAACTAGGGACGAAGTAACAGATAATAGAAAAGTGAATCGGAAAGAAACTAAATCAAAAGAGTAGATATTTTATTAATTTACTCTATTACGTTATTAATCGTAAGTCCTTTACAAAGAAAAAAGGAAAGAGAGTGAAATTTTATAAAAATCACCTTTACTGATTGAAACCGTACCACCACCACCAAATCAGTCATGTAGGAAAAACTGACAACACTGAAGTACCTGACATCGGACGGTTCGAGGAGACAGGTACCCTAAAGGGTCCGTTCTCATGACCTCATCCAACGGTAAAGGAAGAGGTCCCCCATACAGACTGGGTCTCTAAGTTGAGTGCAGAGGAGTAAAGTCCGTCTAAGAAATGGAGATGCAGTGGTTCCTTCAGGTTTAAACCGTATAGAATATTTAATCATATAAAGAATGGTAAGTGAATGGTGTAAAATGTTTTTGTGAACTTTAAAATACTTGGGTTGGAAAGAAGGACAGAGGAGTATTAATAAACACAGTTACTTATCTGTGTCTTTGTTTGACAAATCTTTACAAACATATACAATAGAAATATAAAAAAGGATAAAATAATTTGTCTCTGGTACAGATTCAACAGTACAAAAAGAGTCTATGTAGATCATTAAAGACACGTATGTCATCTATAAACAGTCTACTTGTGTGTCCCGAAGTTCAGTGTCGTATATAAACTAAAGGTGTATAAAGCACTTAAATTCAACATCATCTAAATAAATACGTACTACTTAGATGGAGTACATCATATTGAATTATATTTTTAAGAGGGGGTTGTAGATGTTTATAGGTCCTTAAGTCGCAGTTATAAATCGGTTAGAGATCAAACTTTATAAATAAAATGCCAGAATTAAATTTAACGAAAACAACGAAAATTTTCTTCTTATGTTCACTTTCATGTTTAATAAGAACGTGAAAAGGAACCATATAAATCTTACTACACTAAACAAAGGAACCTTTGTCTAACCATTCCACGACTGTTTTCTCATCTATTCCAGGTCCGAATTTCCTAGCCTGGGTACACTTGTCGGGTACTTCTTCCTCTACCAAAGGAGACCCGAGTACTTAGTATGTAAGAGTAAGGAAGTGAGTGAGGTGAAACATTGACGAGAACTGTAAATAAAAGATAAAGAAGTAGTAAAGAAAATACATTCGTATGTGTTAGCATCCTCTTCATTGTCATCTTTATCTTTTAGACACTCTACTAAACGGAACCAGTAGTTATCAATAAAGTTACTGTAACTAAAGATTTAATGAACTAGAAGGTCGATATTTAATAAGACAAATTAAGTGTCGTATTTAGATGAACGAGAATAATTTCATATCAGTCGTTCATTTGGTGAGACGGTAAAATTTTTTCCAAAGTAAAGCTAAAGTTTCCGTAATCCGAACACACTCTGACCCTCCCGAACGAGACTTGTACGACCGAGGTATTACGAAATCGACTACTATCTTTCATCGTTTTCTCCATTTGTTTTGGTTCGGGTATTCCTCGACCGTGACCGTTTGAACACATTTTAGAGACTCGTAAAGTATACTTTCGATGTAATTTTCTATTAAGAAATTTATATGAAAACTTTAAAATGATTTATATCTTTAGTAAATATTTTATTGTATGTTATTGTACGTATACGTCCGTTTTTCCTTGTATATTGGTTTTCTAGTCTGAAACCTCAGAAACATAAAGAGTAAGAAATAGTCGGACCTGAACCGCCATTGTAGTGTACCAAGAACGTAACACTAAAAATACATCATTTAACGTACTCTCATGATAGTCAGACTCATCATATAAAGATGGTGAAACGTGGATCTTCACTAGTCAATCTTTTATGATAGTCAATTGGTACTGTTTTACAAAATCCTTAACAATTGTTATTAACATTAAAGGAATTTATAAACAATTGATATTTATCTACACTAAGTCAGTGGAATTAAGTTGACACTAACACACGTGTCCTCCGAAAATAACCCTCAAAACTTACAGGACTTGTCAAGTACATTGTTTTGACACCAGAAACATACTGCTAATCCTTAGTAACCGGTAACCGATAATGACCGGTTAACCTGACTAAGTAGGAGTCACTCTATCTCATAGTAGATGTCGGTACTTAGTTCATGGCACTTATACTGACCGACTTAAAGACGACCCATTATTCATTCTGGTCGTACTGTGACAGAATGATACTACGAGTGACTCTGGGTTGATTAATTACAAGAGAAAGAAGAAGAAGGAAAAGACTTAAGGCAAGTAAAATTCCAACTTTTTTTACTTAAAAATACTGATTCATTTATACGTAATCGTTCGTATTATCTGAATCGTAATATGTGCACCAACTACCATAAAACCAAAAGGATACCGTAGTCTTTGGTTTGGAGATCTTGAATCTGAAATATAACTAGCAAGACCCATAAGATTTGATTCGCGATTGAATACTCGCGGATAAAAAGAGGACGTGTAACAACTCCTAAATTATTATTTAAATAATTAAATTAGTTAAGGTCTTAAACACGGGAAGTAAGAATCAGGTAAGACAGAGGAGTAACGTAATATGACGTATAAAGTAAAAAAATTTTTAATGCTTCATTGACTCCAAAAGACATATAACGAACGTTTTATCGGTTACCGGTGCAAAGGGGAGAAGGAATAAGAGAACTTACATAAGAGTGTGGTACAAAGTGTAACCTATTCCTAACACATAAAAGAGAGATACTTCCGTCCTTTATATCCTCAAAATGACGTACGACCAGAAGACTAGTAGTGGATATGCTCGTTTTAGTGCACCACGGTACGACAAGTACGTTCCCGATCCGTACACGCTCTTTCACACTAAAACCTTTGTAGACATAATACTAAAGGTATCGTTTTATCGGTTTCAAGAAGGATCGATTTTGGGTGTGTAGTCCTTTCAAAACCACACAAGGTCCGGAAGAACCCTAACTCCGTGTAGCTTGTTTCTGACAAGTTCTCGGAATGAGTTTTCGTGGCAGTGGGACGTAAACAAGGCATGGTAATACGGTCGTGGAACTTTAGTGTCGAAGAGGATTTTGACAAACAAATTCTAAGGTCATACAATAAGAGTGAGTGTTTACGACAACAAGGACTTATAATTTTTAAAGGTCTAAAGGAATAGTGTTCGGACAAACGGCAAGAACGAAAGAAAGACGAAGGATTATAACATCGTTATCATTGTTAACGAAAAATAAGTCGTTAGGGGTTCGTAATTTGAGGTTCAATTCGTGAAATATACGTGCTACTATGATTTCGTCACAGAATTGGAATTTTATATCCAGGTCACTAGTTTAGAGACAAAATTTATTTCTTTGTCACCGGTTTGGTGAAGGAGGTCCAGAGTCTGTCATTCACTGTCTCGTTCGTGAGACATAGTATTCCTTATTAATACAGTGAGTTTTACCTTAAAAAACTACCAGTCAGACCACATCTGTACCCTATTGTAGTACCTCTCCGTATAGTTCCACTTTCACTAAATACTACGGGTACTCAGGGTCCTGTCTTTCTGTGTGACAAAATACGGTACGACACGTTTCGTGTCTCCCGGTGTGACCTCCTCCCGGTACCCTCACTCGAGTCGTTTCGTCCATCCCTCCTCTCTCTCTCTCCTAGACACCCGTTCACGGAAATAACCCTCAGTCCGGTTCTTCTGTCGGTTTCTCCACTCCCTGAAAGTAACAACACAAAATTACAGTGATCCAGTCAGTCTCCTCCCGTTACTCCCCTTGAACACCTTCTCTGGTCGAAATGACATGACCACGTGGACCAGTGGACCCTCCCCCTGGGTCTCGGACAAATACTCCTACAACTCCGTAGTCCTTTTAGACTCCAAAATTTTTAAATCTCGCATCTGAGAATGGGTTTACACAGGTTAAGGGTTCACAGAGGAGTCTTCATGATTTGAAAGACGATAACTATTTTAGGGAAACCAGTGTATAGAAATGTATATTATTTTACATAAATACATATGTATATAGAAATGAAGGTACGAAACATAAGTCAATGAAGTCTAATTTATTAATGTTTTAAAATATCGGAAAAATTTTTTAGCCTTCATATCTCTTAAATGTTATAATATAATTAAAGTCACGTTTTGTGACACTAGGTCATAATAACATCGAATACAAGGTGAATTGCAATACTATTTTATAACTGACATAAGGTACACGACATGTTATATAAAAACATTGAACATATAAAATACAATATCTATCACCGAATATTGAGAAATAGGGGATGGGGTCAGAAAGGGGAGTGGATAAGGGAATGAGGAACCTTCCTTTCAATACTGGTTGGATCTATCGTATAAGTTTTCGTCTCTGTAATGAAACAGTTGTTTCCAGTCAGATCAGTTCCGACACCAAAAAGGTCACCAGCACATACCTACACTCTCAACCTGATATTTCTTTCGACTCACGGCTTCTTAACTACGAAAACTTGACACCACAAACTCTTCTGAGAAGTCTCAGGGAACCTGACGTTCCTCTAGGTTGGTCAGGTAGGATTTCCTCTAGTCAGGACCCACAAGAAACCTCCCTGACTACGACTTCGACTCCGAGGTCATGAAACCGGTGGCGTACGCTTCTCAACTGAGTAACCTTTTCTGAAACTACGACCCTCCCTAGCACCCGTCCTCCTCTTCCCCTGTTGTCTCCTACTCTACCGACCTACCGTAGTGGATGAGTTACCTGTACCCAAACCCATTTGAGGACCTCAACCACTACACGTCCCTCCGGACCGTACGACTCCAAGTACCCCAGCGTTTCTCAACCTGTACTGACTCGTTAACTTGACTTGACTTGACTAAGGGAGACCATTGGCACTCAAACATGAGATATAGATACTCAAAACAAAAAAAAAAAACATAAGTAATCAACAACCAAAAACAAAAAAAACAAAAACAAAAAAAAAAAAATCTAAGTTGTATATTCCCTATTTTATATCAGAAACCATAAAGTCATTCGTATTATGGAAGGTCCACGTATAACAATAGTTATCGTCTTAAAGTAATATAAAATATCGACTCCCTATAAGGTAAGATATATTTATGGTGTGGGTAATTTGACAATTATCAAACACAGAAAGTATAGAAAGGATAGAACTGATGATATTTATTATGACGTTATTTATAACACCACGTGTATAGAAAAGTTTAATCACAAAAACAAAAGAGGTCTATATATGGGTCGTCACCATAACGATCTAGTGTACCGTCAGGACAGAGATCAAAAAGGGTATCATAAAAGGTATTACCGACGTAGTTAAACTGTCCACACTCCATTACCTGTCCCTCCGGACCGTACGACACCAGGTACCCCAGTGCTTCTCAGCCTGTGCTAACTCGATGACTTGACTTGACTTGACTTGACTTGACTCCATTACGGAGTAACACCAAAACTAAACGTAAAGAGACTACTAATGACCATAGCTCGTAAAAAAGTCAACGGACGACCGACAGACATACAGAAGAAACCTTTTTACAGACAAGTCCAAAAAACGGATAACAAATTGACTAAACGCAAAAATTTATAACTCAACATACTCGACAAATATATAAAACCCACAAATGATGTATGACCAGTATAGTAAACTTTTATAAAAGAGGGTAAGTATCTGACAGAAAAGTAAAACAACTAATGGAAACGACAGGTGTTCAAAAATCAAATTAATCAAGGGTAAACAAATAAAAACCAAGACAAAGGGAAAGGTATCCTCTGTCTAGGTTTTTCTATTTTTATTACGATGTCACATCCAGTTTCCGACAAACTCGGACAAAAGAAGATCCTTAAAATACAAAAGACTAGAGTGTAAATTCATAAGTTAAGTAAAACTTAAACAAAAACATATACTACACTCTTTTACAAGATTAAAGTAAGAAAATGTACATCGACAGGTTAAAAGGGTCGGGATGAATGACTTCTGTGTTAGAAGTAAGATATAAGAACGATAGACATAACATTTAATTAACTGGTATTCACGTACCTAAATAAAGACGTAAGAGATAAAAAGAGAAGGTAATTAAATACACAGACAAAAACAAGGTCATTTTATGACAAAACTAATGTCTTTGAAACATCTTATCAGATTTCAGTCCCTCGACACTATAGAGGTCGACACAGGAAAAAGGGTTCTGACGAGACCGATATACCTCAGAAAACACTAAGGTTTATTTAAAATCTTAACAAAGAAGGTCAAAACACCTTTTACAGTACCCATAAAACTATTCCTGATGTAATTTAGACATCTAACGAGACCCATCATACCTGTGACATTACAAGAAGGTTAGGTACTTGAGTCTTATGGAAACACAGGAGGTCCGTGTGGTCTCAAGGTCTGGTGACGGTTAGACGACGAAGGTTCTCATGGTCGTCATCGATGGTTCTGGGTAAGTCTACATCACGACGTGCACCCGACTAATACAAGGGGTGTTGACGTGTGAGAGGAGTAGTCACCGTCGAAAGTAGGTTCAGACACCAGCACGACATCTAGTTAACAATGGTCTCGTACACCGGACCCAACCCCGTCTTCATCCCCGTCAACCTCCTTTGGTAGACCTTAGAGTCCGTCAGAGTTAGAAGAAGGAGAGGAAACAAAACTCTTGTTCGTTCCGACACACACGGTAAAAGTACTCACTTCAAGTGTAAAGAGTATCGGGGGGACGGTCAGTGTGACTAGAAGTTTGGTCGGTTCCCCTGAATAGGAAGGTCACAGGTTTGACTCCCGACTCCACGGGTTATACACCGAACTCGGTGAGTGAGAGGTCCCTCCTAAGATTCAGACACAATGTCCAGGACTTGGCTAACAAAGAGAAAGGAAGGACCGGTCGACTTACACATAGAAAGAATGTCAGAAGCAACATATTATCAGAAGGAAGGTCAGAGGTCAAACAAAAGTTTCTCTTGACGAGGTGAAACATATACGTAAAAACTACACAAGGACCCCCCTCCACTCGTCTGGAGGGAGGATGAGTTGGTAAAACTAGAGGGATCAATAGAGGAATTTATTACTGACAACAGAATGTTATACTGTAAACTCGTCTAATCAGTAACAGTGTTTTTCAAAAGGTCTGTGTTTTTTTCGGTCTTACTTACATGTTTAAAATCAGTCGAACTTTCTCAAACATTAGTCCTCTCTTTCTTGTCTTGTCTTTCTTGTCTTATTTATACTGAAATAAGTACCCTCTTTATTTGTCGAAAAGTTTACATTTACTGTTCTAAATAATTTTATCGAGGAAGTCTAAAATGTATGTCAAATGTTGACCTTGAATTTCGTTTGTAAAATTAATAGGTCACATTGATAAAGAAACTTTATATACAAGAACACGTAATAACCTAAGTTTCTCCAAGTAAAAATCGGTGTATATTAAAACAATAGTCACGTTTCTTTACCTCCTTTTGTTATCTTACCCTTTCTGATCTCTAAAGAAGTTCTTTTGATCTCTATCATTCTCTTATAAAGTACGTTTCTACCCGAGTTATTTCCTGTTTTTACTATACCTAGACTGTCTTCGTCTTCTATTATTCTTCTCCACCGTTCTTATGTACTTTCTTGACATGTTTTTTCTAGAAGTGTTGACATATTGGTGCTAACACACTAGTGAGTGGATCCCGGTCTAGGACCTTACACTTCAGTTCACCCGGAATACTTCGTAGTGATACTTGTTTCAATCACCTCCACTGTCTTAAGGTCAACTCGATAAAGTGTAGGATTATCTACTACGACACTTTCCCGACGTGAGTTATACGGTCTTTTGACCCCTTTTGAGTCGTCACCGGTGTCCTGACCTTTTCAGTCAAAAGTAAGGTTAGTGTTTCTTTCCGTTACGGTTTCTTACGAGTTTGATGGTGTGTTAACGTGAGTAGAGTGTACGATCATTTCATTACGAGTTTTAAGAGGTTCGGTCCGAAGTTGTTATACACTTGGCACTTGAAGGTCTACAAGTTCGACCAAAATCTTTTCTGTCTTCTTGGTCTGTAGTTTAACGGCTGTTGACGACCTAGTACCTTTTTCGTTCTCTCAAGGTCTTTTTGTAGATAAAGACGAAATAACTGATACAGTTTCGGAAACTGACACACCTAGTGTCATTTGACACCTTTTAAGACTTTCTCTACCCTTATGGTCTGGTGGACTGGACGGAGAACTCTTTGGATATACGTCCAGTCCTTCGTTGTCAATCTTGACCTGTACCTTGTTGTCTAACCAAGGTTTATCCTTTTCCTCATGCAGTTCCGACATATGACAGTGGGACGAAAAAATTGAATATACGTCTCATGTAGTATTCTTTACGACCCGATTTTCTTCATTTCGACCTGAGTTCTAACGGTCCTCTTTATAGTTATTGGAGTCTATACGTCTACTGTGGTGGAAATACCGTCTTTCACTTCTTCTTGATTTCTCGGAGAACTACTTTCACTTTCTCTTCTCATTTTTTCAACCGAATTTCGAGTTGTAAGTCTTTTGCTTCTAGTACCGTAGACCAGGGTAGTGAAGTACCCCTTATCCACCCCTTTATCACCTTTGTCACTCTCTGAAATAAAACCCCCCGAGATTTTAGTGAGGTCTACCACTGACGTCGGTTCTTTAACTTTATGTGAATGAGGAACCTTCTTTTCAATACTCGTTGGATCTGTCGTAAAATTTTTCATCTCTGTGTAATTAAACGGTTGTTTACAGGCAGATCAGTTCCGATACAAAAAAGATCATCAGTACATACCTACACTCTCAACCTGATATTTCTTCCCACTCACGGCTTCTTAACCATAAAAACTTGACACCACAACCTCGTCTGAAACTTTCAGGGAACCTGACGTTGTTCTAGGTTGGTCAGGTAGGATTTCCTATAGTCAGGACTCACAAGTAACCTTCTTGACTACAACTTCGACTTTGAGGTTATGAAACCAGTGGACTACGCTTCTGGACTGAGTAAACTTTTCTGGAATTATGACCCTTTCTAACTCCCGTCCTTCTCTTCCCCTGTTGTCTCCTACTCTACCAACCTACCGTAGTGACTGAGTTACGTGTACTCAAAACCAATTGACACCATCAACCACTACCTGTCCCTCCGGACCACACGACGACAGGTACCCTAACGTTTCTCAGCCTGTACTGACTCACTGACTTGACTTAACTTGACTTCAAACAATGATAGTGACGTAAAATGAGGGTCACCGGGGGGTCTAATCCAGGTGATAACCAAAACTAATTTCTAAGTCAAGTCAAGTCAAGTAAAGTCAGCGAGTCAACACAGGCTGAGACGTTGGGGTACTTAGCGTCGAACGGCCCGGAGGGACAGATAGTGGTTGAGAGTCTCAAGTGAGTCTGAACACAAGTAGCTCAGTCACTACGGTAGGTCGGTAGAGTAGGAGACAACAGGGGAAGAGGACGGTGGTTAGGGAGGGTCGTAGTCTCAGAAAAGGTTACTCAGTTGAGAAGCGTACTCCACCGGTTTCATGACCGAAAGTCGAAATCGTAGTAAGGAAGGTTTCTTGTGGGTCCCGACTAGAGGAAGTCTTACCTGACCAACTTAGAGGAACGTCAGGTTCCCTGAGAGTTCTCAGAATAGGTTTTGGTGTCAAGTTTTCGTAGTTAAGAAGTCGTGAGTCGAAAGAAGTGTCAGGTTGGGAGTGTAGGTATGTACTGATGACCTTTTTGGTATCGGAACTAATCTGCCTGGAATCAGCCGTTTCATTACAGAGACGAAAACTTATACGATAGATCCAACCAGTATTGATAAGAAGGTTCTTCATTCGCAGAAAATTAAAGTACCGAAGTTAGTGGTCGACGTCACTAAAACTTCGGGGGGTTTTATTTCAGACTGTGACAAAGGTGACAAAGGAGTAGATAAAGGGTACTTCACTACCCGGGTCTACGGTACTAGAAGTAAAAGACATACAACTTGAAATTCGGTTGAAAAAGTGAGAGGAGAAAGTGAAAGTAGTTCTCCGAAAAATCAAGGAGAAGTGAAAGACGGTATTCCGACCACAGTAGACGTATAGACTCCAATAACTATAAAGAAGACCGTTAGAACTAAAGTCGAACAAGAAGAAGGTCAGGTCGTAAAGAGTACTACATGAGACGTATCTTCAATTTATTCGTCCCACTGTTATGTGTCGGAACTGTATGAGGAAAAGGATAAACCTTGGTTAGACAACAAGGTACAGGTCAAGATTGACAACGAAGGACTGGACGTATATCCAAAGAGTTCTCCGTCCAGTCCACTAGACCATAAGGGTAGAGAAAGTCTTAAAAGGTGTCACACAAAACTAGGTGTGTCAGTTTCCCAAACCGTATCAGTTGTTTCGTCTGTATCTACAAAAAGACCTTGAGAGAACGAAAAAGGTATTAGGTCGTCTACAACCGTTAAACTAGAGACCAAGGAGACGGAAAGATTTTGGTAGAACTTGTAGACCTTCAAGTACCAAGTGTATAACGACTTCGGACCGAACCCTTTAAAACTCGTATGAAATGATCGTGCACTCTAATCACGTTAACACGCCATCAAATTCGAAAGAAACCGTAACGGAAAGAAACCCTAACCTTACTTTTGACTAGAAAAGGTCAGGACACCGGTGACGACTCAAAAGGTTTAGACGACCGTATAACTCACGTCGTGAAAGTGTCATAGTAGAAAGTCCTACACTTTATCGAGTTGACCTTACGGTAGTGGAGGTGATCGAAACAAGCATCACTACGAAAGATTACGGGTGAACTGAAACGTAAGGTCCTACAGACCGAGATCTACTCACTAGTGTGGTACCACTAATAGAACCAGTACTTCTAGAAAATTACGTCTTATAATTTATGGTTCTTTTGTAGTTCCAGTACTTCATTTAGGGGGAGAAACTCTTCAATTCTTTGATTCAGGATTAAGGTACTACTATTTCTCAAATGTACAAGTATACAGACGGGTCTTATTAAAGACTCAGAGAAACTTCGATTCGAGGTACGTAGATTCAATACACTTACCTTACTTTTGTCTTGATATAAAACCATCGGAGATCTTTAGGAGGGTTTGCCTGTCGACCTTACAAAGAAAATGGAAACGGGAGAAGAATTAAAAAAGGAAAAAACGTCATCCTTGAACTTCCAGTGGATAAATCCGTTTTTCTTACTTCCAACATCGGGTCTTTCTCTTTTGTTTCCCTTTATTTAAAACGAATTTGACCACGATAAAAAGAAAGTGAGTGTCGATTTGGATTAAGTTGATCGTGTGTTCTTGTAACAGTCCTTTATTTGTATTTAGAGAAGAGGAACATGGGATGGTGTTAGATGTAAAAATGTCAGCTCTTGTGTCTGTATTTTATCTCTTTAAAAGACGTTTCTGTTTGACACCCTTCGAGTCGACCGAGTCACCATTTCTTAGGTGGACGTTACGTCCTCTATGTCCAAGTTAGGCACCCAGTCCTTCTAGGGGACCTCTTCCTTTACCGTTGGGTGAGGTCGTAAGAACGGACCCTTTAGGGTACCTGTCTCCTCGGACCGCCGAAGGTGCCCCGAGGTTTCCTCAGGTACCCCAGTGTTTTATCAGTCTGTACTGACTCACTGATTTGTTGTTGTTGTTTATGGTCAGTCATTTTACACACGGGACACTTATCAAATCACTCAACACTCTCATTTTCATTTATTCTCATAGATATCGAAACATGGACTTCTAAAAAAAGTAAAATTAAAAATGGTTGAAGTAACTCTAAGTTAAGTACATTTCAGTTAACTTCTAAAAATTTCATATGTCAAATTATACCAAACTATATACACATGTGGTCCCACCTTTGGTCTCACTCGACTCACACCGTGAGTAGAGTCCACGTAATAAATTCCCTCTTGTTTTTGGTGTCAATAATTCTATTTATAAAAAATTTTCAATTTTTAGCTATACGATATGCACACACGTTAGGTAAGGAAAACATTTATTTCAAAATAACCCTGGTCTCGAACCTCATCTCACACCACTCACTCTATCCCAGGATATTTACACCAGTCTACAAAAGAAGTAAATTTTAAAACTACAAAACTAGTAACACAAAATTTTTTATTAAACGTACAAATTTTTATAACGTGACTTATAAAAAAATAGAACTAATGACTCACAAATGGAAGAGGGATGTGGGGGAAGACTACAAAATGGTTCATAACTCACGTTAGATTCCTCTTAAATGTGACGGAATTTTCTTCCGAACATGACCCTTAGTAGTATCGGTCGAAACAAAGACTGATTGGAATCCCCTTCATCAAAGGTATTGTAACACGTTTTTCAAAAGGACCCTAATGTACGATAAATAGTGATCTTCTTTAACAAAACATCATTCTACACAGTCTTTTACTAAAGTGACAATTTAACTATAAATAATCTTCTTGAATCCGTCCTTTATCTGACCTTAAACATGGTTTGGTGTACGTCGGTTTCGTAATTAATCTTAACGTAAAACCTCAAAATCTTTCATAATTAAAATTTTACACGAACGTATTGGTCGTATTTTGGTTCGATACATTCCGTTCTTGTTACATTAGTCCTTTATAGACTGAATTCGATATATACATTTATCAATACATATATATAATTTCAACGTGTCTAAATCTCCATGAGGGACTGAGTCTTAGTACTTCTTAGTACAAAGGTTTTAAGAACCCGACAATGAGTAAAAGTTTTTCCACATACGTTTTTTATTCTTTACAATTCAAACTTAATATGAAAATATTATTTATGATATAAATGAAATTTGTAGTAGTAGAACTCACAATTTATAACCAAGTTTCTTCGAATCGTGATACCCCTAAAGATAAAGACCTTATTTATTCTTACACAACTCTTCTGATATTTCTACTTTTATATAAGGAAATTACAGAATAAAGGAACTTATGTTGTGTAGCAAAATTGAAACATAGACATTGGACACATAACTTGAGAAATAAGTAAACAAGTACATAAATTAAATAAGTGATCACAATAAATTCCTACTTTAACTCATTATCACCCCGTCTATCCCTACAGTCAAGGTCCTAAAACGGTGACTAAACCAGAACAAAGTGAGAAAGGAAGAGAAAAAGGGATGGAGAGGGGGAAAGGCAAACATAATAAACTATCTCCTTTCGTAAGTTTTGACTCTTGTCTTTCATCCTGTCTCCTTGATACAACAGAACTACAACCGACAGTAGAGTAAATGAAAAGGTTCTCAATCAGAGGACGGTCATCAGTAGTGACTTGGACATAGTCATCATTCATACAGTGTACACTAAACGACAATAAGATGGACGATTGGTTACTTTTCACCTTTGTTTCTGACAGGATGGTCGGTCTTACTTAGTAGTGAGTGACCGTCCACCTCAGCTAACGAACGGGTCAAGATACGTACGAGACTTCTATTGATGGGGGTTCCCTAGTATAAGAGAGTCGACGTCAAATCACTGGGTTATCAGTCTCCCACCTCTCCATGGACCTTGTTGTGTTAACAGAACGTGACTTTATTCGGAAGAGGTAACTTGAATCTACAAATTTTTTTCTCTTTTCTTTTCTATAAGAAAGGAACTGGTGGGGGTGGGAATGGGAGGTGTGTGTGTGATTTGACTTGACTTCACACCAACGACACTTCGTAACAGGACCTTCGTAAAGAATAGAAAACCGATGGTCAAAAACTAAGTAAATAATGGACTAGTACAACGTATATAATTATAAATGGACGTAGAAGGAATCTCAATAAACGTAAAGATCTGTTTCCGAGATAGGTTCCACAGGAGTAAGAGACTTCTGACCTTACTCATGTGTACTCAAGAGTAATCTTAAAACCACTCATGATCTCTTGAGGACCTAGAAATCTTTCCATTACTGGGACTGTTCCATTCTGTTATACTGATGAAGGTCTTTACAGGGAGTAACATCGGTCTCTTATAAACTGTAAAACCTTCTCTCTCCGTATTATTGACAGCTATTACCTTTAGTTCAATTGTATCTTTTAGTCATTAGATACTAATGTGTTTGTTATCACTCTACTATATTACCTTTTCTTTTGGTGTGAAAGTTACCGACACGTACGTGCGCACGATTCAGCGAAGTCAGTACAGGTTGAGAAACGCTGGGATACCTGCCATCGCGGTCCGAGGAGACAGGTACCCTAAGAGGTCCAGTCTTATGACCTCACCCTACAGAAAAGGAAGAGATTCTCTAGGAGGGCTTGATCCCTAATTTGGACGTAGAGAATATAGAGGACGTAACCGTCCGTCCCAGAAATGGTGATCACGGTGGTATTATACTTTATTTAATGAAAACTTATTTGAATTCTTTATACGTTTTGGGTGTTCTCCTTTTGAAATTTTGTGAGTACTTTTGGTGTTTTCATTCCAAGTAGTTCACTTCTGTAGACAAAATTGTAATATTTCAACAGTACGTTTTAAAATGGAAAAATCTATTATATACTTAAATTACATTAACATAAATTTTATGGTGATTCAATAAAAAAAGACCGAATCTGTTGAACTGAGATTTCAAACATAACTTATTATTTCTATGTTATAAACGAAAATTTTTAAAACTTCGTCTTCTAATTAACGTTCACCGACCGAATTATCAATAATTTTATAAGAGGTTTCGAAGACATGAATGTCACACAGTCTTTATCGGGGTGTAGGTGTACCTTTAAATCATGTACTATTTACGTCTTACAAATCCGTTAGTGTTTTTCCATCTTAAAATAAAAAGACCGACGGGACGTTCCGTACACCCTAGAATCAAGGGGTTTGGGGACGAGGACATCACCTTCGTGTCTGAGACTGGTGACCTAGTGGTCCCTTCAGGGTCTTTTTACATTTTAAAATTATTTTCTACAACCTTGTTTGTTATCACCCTTTTTTTAATTTGAACTTTAGTATCAAGTTTTTTTAATTTGTAATTCTATTTGACGTTTTCTTGATCTTTTGTTGTACGTTTAATGAAATATAAGACCTCTATCCCCTACAGAAAGATTGATAATAGGTTGGAGTCTTAGTCTTTTTTCTTTCACCCCATTTAAGTTAATGGAAATTTTATGTGAAGACGTCCGGAGAGGTTTGAGGTTTGCTTTCGATGTGGTTTATTTAAGACTTCTGTTTTCTATTTGACCCTCCTTTATTCACGTTATATATACTATCTTTTTCTTGATTATTACAATCGTTTATTCCGAAAATTTTTACCTACGATTTTTCCGATTTATCTTTGTAACCTTTTCCCTCGTATTTTGAGTCTCTATCAGATGTCTTTAAGACATGTTTTCTTATACATATTTATTTATAGGTCTTCATTTCTCTACCCTGGATTTTATATAAATTTCTTTTAAAAAAGACCTAAATTATCTTTAATAGTTCGGTGTCTACGTTCTTTGTGTTATATCGAGTTCGTCCTATTTGTGGTTCTTTTGGTGTGATTTCAGGTAGTACGTTTTAAGACTTTTGATCACTGTTCATCTGTTATATTTTCGGTAGTCTCACACCTCGCCCCGTTCCTCGTATAATGTGTAACGATACCGGACTCATACAGGAGAAGTTTAAGTATAATATCAAGATTGGAGGTCACGGAATTTTACACTAACATATTCTTCAATCCCGTAAATTCCCTCATTAATTTCAATTTACTCCAGTTTGACTATCCGGGATTACGTTAAACCAACCACAGAAATGTTTCTCCTTTGAACCTGTGTGTTTGTCTGTAGTCCTTACCCTTATGTGTCTCCTTTCTGGTCCGTTCCTGTGCCACCAATAGACGTTTGGTTCTTTCTCAGGACTCTTCCTTAGTTGGACGGATGTGTAACTAACACCTACAGATTAACGGTCTTGACACTTTTTATTTAATGGACATAAATTCACTAGGTCAGACACCATAAAACAATACCGGTGAGATCGTTTTATTATATCCGTACTTGTCTCTTTATTTCTTACTGGGGTCTAGTCGAGATTTATAGATAATTGTGTCTTTCCGTGTAGAGGATACGACGATGATTACATCTCGTAAGATTCTCGTACCTCTCTCTACCTCTATACAGTAACCACGTAGAGCCCATGACATAATTTCTAGAATATTAGAACATTGAGAATAAGTCGTGGACGGTTTCATACTAGGATTTTTGACTTAAGATATCTTACACTGTTTGAAAAGAGAACTTTTATCCTCGAAACCTTTTATGACACTAATGATATTTGGTGTCACCTAACAATGAAGATAACAAAAATAAATAAAAATAACTTTATACCAACTACATGGTATAATACAATCATAGTCCACATGATATATTACTAAACTGTAAACGTATGTAATACTCTACTAGTGGTACTATTCAGATCATTGGTAGACAGGGGTATGTTTCAATAATATAATAACTTGTATAAAAGAATCCGATATATCATGTAGGAGTAACAAATAAATAAAATATGGACCTCCAAATACGGGTAATTAGGGGAAGTGGATAAAGGGGGTGGGGATGACGGGAGGAGGGTGGACACTGTTGATGAGTAAACAAGAGACATGGATACTCAGACAAAAACAAAACCCATTTGGTTTATGAAAAGAACAAAGTCCTTTTTACATAGATGGTTTGTGGTATTCATTACACGTTACTTAAAAGTGGTTTAATGGATTTTAGTTTGTTAACTTAATTAGGCAAACCTGGACTGTACAAGTGACTATTATAGACTTTTTACGTCCTTCCAACTGGTTTTTCAATCAAGTCCGGTTTTCAATCAAGTTTGAAAAACCGATTGTGTTATAAAAGGAGGTTTTGTACAAACTTAATGTGACTAGACTAGTTTCCTATCTCAATTTGTAAAGTACAAATTCGTTTAATTAGTAAACTTTATAGTCATTAAAAATTTCAATAAAAAATAACTTCGTATTAACGAAATGTCTTAAAACAACAAAAGACAGTTTGGAGTTGTACTTAGTCGGTACCCCTATGTATTTAGGGGAGGGGAAACTTGGACGGAGGGTAGAGGGAGGGGTAGGGTAGGGAGGTCCAACTATGTCTCGGAGACAAACTCAAAGGCCTCGGTATGTCATTTAAGGGCAACCGATAGATAAAATGTATACCATTACCTTCAAAGATACAATGAGAGAGGTGTATAGAGTGGGAGTGAAGGGGAGAGGGGTACAGGTATTTAGATAAGAGATACAGACAAAGAGGTAACAACCGGAAATTCATTTAAGAAGTCATAGTAAAAAGATCTAAGGTATATATACACAATCTTATACTATAACTAGAAAGTAAAAGACTTATTATCCAAGATCCAAGTAGGTGGAGTAATATTGACTGAATTTACGTAAGTAAAAATGCCGACTCATTATAAGGTAACACATATACATGGTGTTTAAGAAATAGGTAAGTCGACAACTACCTGTAGATCAAACGAAGGTATAAGATCGATAACATTTATCATGACTTTACTTTTTCACCCTATGTACACAGAAAAAATTAAAACCAAAAGAGTCCCATATACGGATCTTCACCCTAACGACCCAGTATACCACCAAATTACGGATCAAAAATTTCCTTAGAGGTATGGTAGAAGGTATGACCGACATAGTTAAATGTAAGGGTTCATCGTCACGTTCTCGTGAGAGAAAAGAGGTGTGGGAGAGATCGTAAATAAGAAACATCTCAAACACTACTATGGGTAAGACTGACCACACTTCACTATAGAGCAACATCAAAACTAAACATAAAGAGTTGATTACTCACTACAACTCTTAGAAAAGTACTCAAACAATCGGTAGACACATAGAAGAAACCTCTTTACAGACAAATCCAGAAAAAGGGTGAAAAACTAACCCCACTAACAAAAAGACTATAACTCAACATACTCGACGAACATATAAACCCTTTAATTAGGAAACAGTCAACAAAGTAAACGATAATAAAAGACGGTAAGACCACCAACAGAAAAGTAGTACAAATCAATACGTTTTGTTTTCGAAAATTCAAATTAGTCCAGAGTGAACGAATGAAAAATAAAGGTAATGAGATCCTCCACCGAGTATCTCCTAGAACAAAACTAAATACAGTAGTTCACAAGACGGACTCAAAAGGAGATTCTCAAAATATCAAAGACCAGAATGTCAATCCAGAAATTAGGTAAATCTCAAATAGAAACACCCACCACAATACTTCACAAGATTAAAGTAATAAAATGTACATCGACATGTCAAAAGGGTCGTGGTAATTGACCTCTCCGATAGAAATGGGGTAACATATAAGAACGGAGGAATCACTTTTTATTCCATGGATATCCACGTACCCAAATAAAGAACCGAAAGATAGAACAAGGTAACAAGATATAAAGACAAAAACACGGTCCTGACATGACAGAACTACTGACATCAAAACATCATATTAGACTTCAGTCCTTTCAACTAAGGAGGGCGAGGTAAGAAGAAGGAGTTCTGACGAAACCGATAAGCCCCAGAAAACACAAAGGTATACTTAACACTTTAAAAAACAAGATCAAGACACTTTTTAATATAAGTATTAAACTATCCCTAGCGTAACTTAGACATCTAACGTAAACTACCATATCAGTAAAAGTGTTATAACTAAGAAAGATGGGTCCTCATACCTTATCGAGAGGTAGTTAATACACTAGAAACTAAAGAAAGTAGTACCAGAATAATTAAAGACACATGTCAAGAAAACAGAGGAATCCATTCAAATAAGGATCTACAAATTAAGAAAAACAACGTTACCACGTACACTAACTAAGGAATCAAAGAGAGAGAATAAAAAGTAACAATCATCTATCTTTACTTTCACTAAAGACACATAACTAAAACATAGGACGTTGAAACGATTTAAGTAATTAATCGAGATCATTACAAGACTAAACCCGAAGGGACCACCAAGTCTCCCATTTCGCAGACGGACGTTACGTCCTCTTGACCCAAGCTAGGGACCCAGTCCTTCTAGGGAACCTCTTCCTAGAAATCTCAAAAGATATATGTCATAGTACAGTAGACGTTTGTAACTCTCGAAATTAAGAAGGAAAGACTAGACCTAAGGAAAATAAAGAAAAAGAAGAGACTAACGACATCGATTCTGAGGGTCTTGATACAACTTATTGTCACCCCTTTCACCTGTGGGAACAGAACAAGGACTAGAATTCTCCTTACCAAAGTCAACAAGTGGTAACTCTTATTACAAACGACATCCGAATAGTATATACCGGAAATGATACAACTCCATCCAAGGAAGATTCGGGTAAAAAAAACTTCACAAAAGTAGTATTTACCCTCGACTTAAAAACAGTTTCCGAAAAAGACGTAGATAACTCTAACAGTATACCAAAAATTGGAAAGTTAATCAATTATACCACATAGTGTAACTAACTGAACACACATAACTTCTTAGGAACGTAGGGACCTTATCTGGGTTGAACTAGTACCACATACTCGAAAAACTATACAACGACTTAAGACAAACGATTTTTAAAACAACTCCTAAAAACGTAGATACAAGTAGTCACTATAACCGGAAATTAAACACACACACACACACACACGCACACACAACAGAAACTGACCAAAACCATAGTCTCACTACTACCACCGGAATATCTTACTCAAACCTTCATAAGGAAGGAGACGTTAAAAAAACTTTCTCAAAATCTTCCTATCCGTAATCGAGAAGAGATTTACAAACTATCTTAAGAGGACACTTCGGTAGACCACGACCCGAAAACAAAACCCCCTCTAAAAACTAGTGTCGAAGTTAAAGTCACGAACATTAACCCTACAAGTATTAAAGATAAAGAAGGACCAAGTCAGAACCTTCTCACTTCAAAGATTCTCAGACAGGTAAAGAAGGTCCAATAGGGAAAATAACGATATATCAACAAGTATTATCAGAGAGTATTAGAAAACATAAAGACGTAACTCACACAAAACAGAGACGTAACAGAGGCAAAAGTAAAGATTAAAACAACTAAACAAAGAAGAGAGAAAAAAAGAACTAGTCAGACGGATTTGTAAACAATTAAAACAAATAGAAGAACTTCTTGGTCGAAAATCAAAATAATTAGGAATGATAGCAAAGAAAGTAAAGAAAATGTAAATAAAGACGGCTCTAGCAATACTAAAGAAAGGAAGATGATTAAAACCCCAAAAAAACATGAAGAAAAAGGTCAACAAATTCACATTTCAATCCAACAGATAAACTACAAAAAGAACAAAGAACTCCATCCTAACATAACGATATTTGAAGGGAGAATCTTGACGAAAACGACGTAGGGTGTCCAAAAGTCAATAGGACAAAAGTGACAATAAACAAAGATCCTTAAAAATTTAAAGGAAAAACTAAAGAAGGTATTGTATAACAAATTAGAGGTACACAAACACAAAGAATGTCAAAATAAGAACATCAACTATAGAGTAAAACATCGTAACACCAACCTCTTCTATGTTAACTAACTATACTAAAGTTAAAAGGATTTAAATGACTCCAAACTAAACACTGTATTATACACCAGATAGGACCTCTGACAAAGTACACGTGAAGTCTTCTTCCACATAAGACGTAAACCTACCTTACAGGACTTCTATAGTTATTCTAGGTAGAGTAGAGTACGTAGTATATTCTGAACACAAAGGAATAATTAAAAGACAAAACTACTAGACACATAACGACACTAACCCCACGATTTCAAAGGATGATAAAACACAATGACAGTTATATGGAAAATACAGACAATCACAAACAGAATACATAACTCCACGAGGAAACAAACCACGTATCTATAAATGTTAACAATACAGAAGGAGAACCTAAGTAGGGAACTAGTAATACATCACAGGAAGGAATAAAGAACATTGGAAGGAATAAAATTCCAGATAAAACAGACTATATTCCTAACGGTGAGGTCGAAATAAAACGAAGGGTGAACGTACGTTATATAAAAAGGTAGGAGAGTGAAAGTCAGATATACATAGAAATCCAGACTTCACCCAAAGAACTTCTGTCACATATAAACCCAGAACAAAAACATAGGAAAGTCGGTCAGACGTAAAAAACCAACCTCGTAAATTAGGTAAATGTAAATTCCATTAATACTATATATACAAGGAGAAAGGTAAAAGAATTAACAAACCCTAACTAAAAAAATCCGGAAAAAAGAAGAAAACATAAAGAACTGATATGTTCAGGGAAATTGTAAAAAACATTTAGACGAAACCACCATGACTTAAGAGAATGGAGAACGAACGGCACTTTTAGAAAAGTAAAGAGATGGTTAAAACTTACTCTAGGAACGACCCATAACATTAGAACCAATATCTAAAAAGGGAAAGTCATGAAATTTATATAGAACGGTAAAGAAGACCGGACGTCTCAAAGACGACTTTCTAGTCGACAATTCACATACCCCAAAGGGAAGATACAATGAACAACGAAGAGGGACCGACAAAATTATGAGAAAGAAACACAAATCAGAAAATATCACTAATCGTACACGGAACCACACAGAGGAATCCAGAACCACAGAGGAATCCAAGTAGGACATACCCTGAGAAACACGGAGAACCTGAACTAACTGATAAAGGAAAAGGTACATCCCCTTTAAAAGTTGATATTAAAGAAGTTTTAAAAAGAGTATGGGAAAGAACAATAGAATATAAAGAAGACCCAGGGGATATTAAGTTTACAACCACGTAAAATAAAACAGGGTCTCCAGAGACTCTCAGAGGAGTGAAGAAATGTAAGAAAAATGAAATAACACGAGAAGTTTTCAATAAAGGTAGTAAAATAGAAGATCGAGTGACTAAGGAAATAGACGAAGTCTACAAGACGATGACTAAGGAAGATCTCATAAAAAATAAAGTCATTAATACAACAAACAGAGACATACAAATAAGAAATTAAGAAAATCCAGAAACGATTAACTAAGGACGTAAAAGAGGTAAAACAAAAGTTCCAAAAACTAGTAGAGATGATAGTAATAAGACTTAAGAAAAGGTCCTTCAGACGGATAAAGGAGAAGTAAATAAACCTGAAGATACAAAGATCAAACAGGGAGTAAACACACCATAAAGAGACAGAAAAGTAATTAAAAATTGAATAATACAGGAAAAGGGTCCGAAGTTCCTTTAAACTTAAGAAAGGAACTTCTTTCAACTAAAAAAAGAAGAAAAACCAAAGACGGGAGGATTTCAACCAGGTCACTAAATACATTCGTAGAATAGTCCACTCTAAATATGACTCAAAAACAAACAAACAAAAAGGAGACTACCCGTTCCGACTCACTTCACCATTAGGACAGACGACTACTAACTCAAACATAAAAACAAAACAAACAACAAATCTACTCCGAAGGACTTGTCCCATGATGACCACCAACCCACTACGACCCAGAATACAAGTTCACCAAAGGAAACACACTCAAGAGTGATAAACTATGAGGGGCCCTAATAAAGAGACCATCAAATCCCAGGACCTCAGTCACGAGGGTGAGGTTTCCGAACTAGAGACCAGTCCTTACTTCTAAGGTGTTCACCAAACCATACCGTAATTCACTCTAATTTTGTTTGTAGGTTTTTACTCTTTGGTTTCTACTTGGGGTCTGTTTACCGTCAATGTTTTAGTCCGTTTATTATTAATTTTATTACCTTATATGTGTATATGTAGATATGGGTACTCGTTTCAGTTTTACCCAGTTGTTTTTACTTCATGTCGTCTGACTGGGTCACTTGTTGCCTTTAGTTTTTAATAAAAATGGTCAATTCTTGTTTCGATTGATTTCGTGTTTGACCTTCCGTTTTGATTTCGTTCTACGGTTCACCCTTCATTTCAGTACTTTTGTTTCGATCGTTTATACAACTCTCCTTTCTTTTCTTTTTCTATCCATACGTTTAAAATTATCTCCATTTACTTCTTCTAAATATATCTAATTTCTAATTGACGTTCCCCTCTTATCGTCATTCTTTCCGTTTGTTTCATTGTTTACATGTTTTTTTATTATCGAAATTTTTAAATTTTTAATATTTTTTATAAATTTTTTTACCTCCTTCTTTCTTTTTTCCTTTAGAGGCGTCTTGACGTTTTCGGGTTGTGTCTCTATCTCCGAATATTGTTGTTATTTTTCACACTGACTTACATGTGTATCTGTATATGAGGGTATTCGTTTTAATTTTGTCAGGTCGTTTTTTATTTCATGTTAACAAACTGAGTCGTTTGTTTCCTTTGGTTTTTAATATAGATGGTCTCGTTTTGATTGATTTCGTATTTGACCTTTTGTTTAGATTTCGTTTCATGGTGAACCCCTTATTTCGTTACTTTTATTTTGATTGTCTACACAACTCTACCTTCCTCTCTTTCTTTTCTTTCTTTATGTATACATTTCAATCTATCTTTATCTATTTTTTCTAAACATATACATTTTCTAATTGACGTTCCCCTTTTCTTGTCATCCTTTTCGTTCGGTTCCTTATTTACATCTTTTTTATTATTATCCAAGTTTTTCAATTTTTTTTTTTTCTCTCTCGCTCTTTTCTTTATTCGTTTTTTTCCTTTTGAGGTGTCTTGAAGTTTTCGGGTTACATCTCCGTTTCCCAATATTGTTGTTATTTTTTACACTGACTCTTTTTTTTTTTTTTCGAGTTTTCGAATTAACCTAAAGTCACACGGTTATTTTAACTGTTCATGTTGACCCCTTCCAACCCCCCCTCCTTACTTTTTCTTTTTTTAGGTCTTCTTAGATGCGACGACGACGACGACGACGACGACGCAGCACCGTCAGCACAGGCTGAGACGATATCTTGTTCAGTTTTGTATTCTTATTATTTGTAAAAAGAACTAGTGATTACAGTCTAAGGAAAGGGAGTGACCCTTAGTGTAAGGTGGAATGGAGGGATCCTCCGGGAGGCTGGGACACGACTAGAGACCTGGACGACACCCCCGTCGAGTCTAAGATTAGACCAGGCTGTGGAGACACGAGAACTGAGGTTATACGTGTCGATAGTCTTGATCACACAAAAGAAAACACCCTCGCGAGTTACTGGAAAATATATAAGGTGTCTGTGTCTCAGACGGATCAACTAGCACACCTAAGTTATACGTCGAAATACCACCTACCATTCCAAAACCAAGAAGAAGGAATCGGTGTGACGGGGACCCAAAGTTAACACCAGAATAAAGGTGGAGACGTACACCCAGCAAGTGACCCCAAACGAGGACTCCGACAACACCTCCCGAACCCTAAAGGACACACTCCCGGTCCACACCTCCACCACGTCTAAACCCAACTTCCCCAAGATCGTGGTGGTCCATGAGTCCCCTCAACCGCCGATTCCGTCGTTCTTTATATCACGAGATGTTTCCATACCGTCGGTCATAACCGGTCACGTGAGGTCATAAGAAAGAACCTCTTACAGGGAGGGACTGTCTCTTCGGACCGTCCGTTGTCAGAAGATAAGTCAAGTCAGCGAGTCAGCACAGGCTGAGAAACACTGAGGTACTTAATGTCGTGCGGTCCGGAGACAGGTAGTGGTTGAGGTCCTCAAGTGAGTCTAAGTGTAACTAGCTCAGTCACTACGGTAGGTCGGTAGAGTAGGAGACAGTAGGGGAAGAGGAGGACGTAGCAGGGGGTCAGGGAGGGTCGTAGTCTCAGGTAAGGTTACTCAGTTGAGAAACGTATTCCACCAGTTTCATGACCTCAAAGTCGAAATCGTAGTAAGGAAGGTTTCTTTAGGGTCCCGACTAGAGGAAGTCTTACCTGACCAACGTAGAGGAACGTCAGGTTCCCTGAGAGTTCTCAGAAGAGGTTGTGGTGTCAAATTTTCGTAGTTAAGAAGTCGTGAGTCGGAAGAAGTGTCAGGTTGAGAGTGTAGGTATGTACTGGTGTCCTTTTTGGTATCGGAACTAATCTGCCTGGAATCAGCCGTTTCATTACAGAGACGAAAACTTATACGATAGATCCAACCAGGTTCCTCATTCCCAGAAAATTAAAGTACCGACGTCAGTGGTAGACGTCACTAAAACCTCGGGGGGTTTTATTTCAGACTGTGACAAAGGTGACAAAGAGGTAGATAAAGGGTACTTCACTACCCTAGTCTACGGTACTAGAAGCAAAAGACTTACAACTCGAAATTCGGTTGAAAAAGTGAGAGGTGAAAGTGAAAGTAGTTCTCCGAAAAATCAAGGAGAAGTGAAAGACGGTATTCCCGTCACAGTAGACGTATAGACTCCAATAACTATAAAGAGGGCCGTTAGAACTAAGGTCGAACACAAAGAAGGTCAGGTCGCAAAGAGCACTACATGAGACGTATATTCAATTTATTCGTCCCACTGTTATATGTCGGAACTGCATGAGGAAAAGGATAAATCTTGGTCAGACAACAAGGTAAAGGTCAAGATTCACAACGAAGGACCGGACGTATGTCTAAAGAGTTCTCCGTCCAGTCCACCAGACTGGGTAGAGAAAGTCTTAAAAGGTGTCAACTAACACTAAGTGTGTCAGTTTCCGTAACCGTATCAGTTATTTCGTCTTTATCTACATAAAGACCCTGAGAGAACGGAAAAGGTACTAGGTCGCCTACAACCGTTAAACTAGAGACCAAGGAGACGGAAAAGATTTTGGTCGAACTTGTAGTCCTTCAAGTGTCAAGTACATAACGACTTCGGACCGAACCTCTTAAAACTCGTAATGAAATGATCGTACACTCTACTGACGTTAACACACCATCAAACTCGTAAGAAACCGTAACGGAAAGAAACCCTAACCTTACTTTTGACTGGAAAAGGTCAGGACACCGGTGACGACTCAAAAGGTTTAAACGACCGTATAACTCACGTCGTGAAAGTGTCGTAGTAGAAAGTCCTAAACTTTGTCGAGTTGACCTTACGGTAGTGGAGGTGATCGAAACAAGTATCA
The DNA here is from genome assembly GCA_006410555.1 of Capra ibex. Classification (NCBI taxonomy): domain Eukaryota; kingdom Metazoa; phylum Chordata; class Mammalia; order Artiodactyla; family Bovidae; genus Capra; species Capra ibex. The sequence continues at coordinate 10,068,388 of SJYO01041852.1, read as the reverse complement.
CTACGAAAGATTCTGGGTGAACTGAAGTGTAAGGTCCTACAGACCGAGATCTACTCACTAGTGTAGTAGCACTAATAGACCCAGTACTTCTAGAAAAAACATGTCAAAAAAACACATAAGAACGGTGGAGAAAATTATAGAAGACGAAGACAATCTAGGTCTGGTAAAGACAGGAAATAACTCGGGTAGAAACGTACTTTACAAGGTAACCATAGAGATTAAAAGAACCTCTCTAGAGATCAGAAAGGGTAAGACAACAAAGGGAGATAAAGAAACGTAACTAACGACTTCTTCCGAAAGAATAGAGAAGAACGATAAGAAACCTTGAGAAGTAAGTCTACGAATATAGAAAGGAAAGGAGGAAAAAAAAAGTGGAGAGAAGAAAAGTGTCGATAAACATTCAGGAGGAGTCTGTCGGTAAAACGAAAAAACGTAAAGAAAAGGTATCCCTACCAGAACTAGGGACAGAAGACATGTTACAGTGCTTGGAGTAAGGTATCAAGTAGTTCGTGAGATAGATAGTTTAGATCCGGGAATTTAGATAAAGAGTGAAGGTGACATATTAGTATTCCCTAAACTAAATCCAGTATGGACTTACCAGATCACCAAAAGGAATGAAAGAAGTTGAATTCAGACTTAAACCATTATTCCTCAAGTACTAGACTCGGTGTCAGTAGAGGACCAGAACAAAAACAACTGACATATCTCGAAGAGGTGGAAACCGACGTTTCTTATATTAGTCAGACTAAAGCCACAACTGGTAGACCACTACAGGTACACATCTCAGAAGAGAATACAACAACTTTCTCCCACAAACAATACTGGTCACGTAAAAGAACCGTTTTAAGATAATCATAAACGGGACGAAGTAAGGCGTAAGGTTCCTGTTTAAACGGACAATGAAGTCCACAAAGAACTGAAGGATGAAAACGTAAGGTCAGGGGATATTCCTTTTCCTGTAGAAAAAACCACAATCAAGATTTTCCAGAACATCCAGAAGTATCTTGGCAAGTTGAAGTCGAAGAAGTCGTAATGACCAACCCCGTATCTGAACCTAATGACACTATAACTTACCAAACGGAACCTTTCTTTGTCTCTAGTAAGACAGCAAAAACTCTAACGTAGGTTCATGACGTAAAAGCTGAGAAAACAACTGGTACTACCGATGAGGTAAAGAAGACTCCCTAAGGACGGGTGTCATCATGTATATTGCCAGTAGACTCAATTTAAGTGGGTAAGGTCAGGTAAAATCAAGCGGCTAAGGATCTTACACCTGCAAGTGAGAACGGTAGAGAATAAACTGGTGAAGGTTAAACGGAACTAAGTACCTGGACTGTAAGGTCCAAGGGTACGTTATAACGAGAAATGTCGTAACCTGGAACGAAGATAGTGGTCAGTGTAGGTGTCGACCCATAACAAAAACGAGACCGAGGTAGGGAAGTAAGAAAGACCTCAATAAAGAGGTGACTAGAGTTCATCACACAACCCGTGGATGACTGGACCCCTCAAGGAGAAAGTCATAGGATAGTAAAACGGAAAAGTATGACAGTACCTCAAGAGTTCCGTTCTTATGACTTCACCAAACGGTAAGAGAAGAGGTCACCTGGTGTAAGACAGTCTAGAGAGGGGGTACTGGGTGGGCAGAACCCAACGGGGTGCCCGTACCGAATCAAAGTAACTCCATCTGTTCCGACACCAGGATCATACTAATCTAACTCATCAAAAGACACTCATACCAAAGTCACACAGACGGGAGACTACGGGAGAACGTTGTAGATGGTAGAATGAACCCAAAGAGAATGGAACCCGCACCCCATAGAGAAGTGCCGACGAGGTCGTTTCACGTCGGCGACGAGGAATGGAACCTGCTTCCCATAGAGGAGTGACGGTGGAAGGACTGGAAGTTGCACCCTATCGAGGAGATCCGGGAGAACGCGGGTGCGTCGGTGGTGAGGAACCTACACCCCAACGAGGAGGGTCGGCGGCGGGGTCCGGAACGAGGAGGCCCGACGGCGGACACTGGAGCCTACGTACCACCGATGAGGGTCGGTGGGGACTGGAGCCTACGTCCTCAGTTTGTACTGGTTCGTTGGGACGTACGTATCCGTGTTTGAAAAAAACGGACACCGTCTAGACGGGGTTACTCTCAACTCGCACTTCCACCACGTCGACGAACCGAACACCCCTGGGACCAACGTGGTTCACACGTCCCTGTACCTGACGGAGACGGTATCCTTAATACTGGTATAGTCAGAAAAAAAACTCGGAGAACATCGACCACTAGTCTTCAGGAGAAACCGGTCAGAAAGAGACAACGAGACGGCCAAGTCCGTGAATCTCACGAGGGAACGGACCCCAGGAAGAGACAACAAATCGTGAGTTCGTGTATCTCACCGGTGGGACCGACCCCAGGATGAGACATCGAGTCGCACAGTCCGTGAATTTCCCCGTAGGACCCACCTCAGGATGAGACATCAATTCCCGCAGTCCGCAAACTACCCCGTCGGAGAAAAAACAAGTCGACACCTACGACCGAACACCCCTCTCTCTCCGATACCACTACCGGAAACGTACTAAGTCGTCATAGTGGAACGAAGGTACCGACGGAGCGAAAGGAAGGGACCGTAAAGGATGTAGCGGATCTAGGTAAAGAGGTGTCAGTTGTCACCGGGAGCGGGACCCTAACGGGGTGTCAGGGATTTGAGGTCGAGGGTCGGCGACGTGGAAGGTCCCCTGGACGCAGGGACAGACCCCATACATACCGACGTAATTCCTGACAGACTAAGAGCAAGGTAAATCCGACAGTATCTAGTCGACAAAGTGAGAGTCGGAATTTACGAAGGGGAGACTGAGTCTGTTAACGGGACGACACCCCTAGCCGGGGACGAAGTCGAGGACGTGGGGACTCCCGTCCAGGTCAGGATGGTTGTGCGGACGAAAAGGGGGATCACGGAAGTAGGATGGGTCAAAAAGAACCAAGATATATAAGAAAAGACGACCGGTCCATGAGGACAGACGACAGTCGACCACAAGACGTACGTGAAGACCCAGACTTCTACACAAGGACTACATAGGTACCTCTCTCTACGTGAGGTGTAGGTGAATGAAGAAACGGTAGAAACTATTGGGTTTTATAGAATCATTAAAAACTGACTAACATCCAAAAACGAATTAACAATGATTCTCATATTTTATAGTCCCTATGTTATCATCGTAAAGAAGAAATCAATCTAGACGATTGAGTCAGTGAAGTCAGAATAGTTTAATTTAATTAATCGGTGTAAAATCCTGTTCCCTTTGGGTTGAGATCCTCCTAGAAGATGAAGGTCAGACTTGAAGATGTTGTTTAATTCCAAAATGACAATCCATAAAACATCTATCAGAGGTGTTTTCGGACAGTACTGATTTCAGTGTTACTACCACCAAAATACCATTTGCCTCTACGGTATATATATATGTATATATATTTAAATAAAGTGTTAGTTTTGGTTGTTGGACACTCTGTCATAAGATCATATGGAAGTAATACTGATCCTTGTCGTTCGACGTAAGGGTAAAAGAATCTAGTAATAAATTACTCGATAAATACTTCTAGACACTATTAAGTTTAGGACACCTAAAACGAGAACATAAACAAAGGAGTTGGAAAATTTAAATTTGACGGAATTTAAATGACGACAACATTTCTGAGTCTTATGAAGGTGGACGGTCTCTCATAGTAAACAAACAAGTTTCACTGGAACTAAAAGAACCCTTTCTTATGATATGACTACTTTACAAAAAAGATCCAAAGGTGTCGACGAATACTCTCGGACACCATTTTCTTTTTTTAAATCTAACTACATAAATGAAAAATTCCATCTCTCTTACATTTATCACAACGTACTCAAAATCAAAGTATTGTGAACGTGAGAGGTTGAGTTAATAAATTTATGTTTATTTTCACTTAAGGAAGTTATAACCATGTTTCGATTTACGAACTAACTTATTTGTCTGTACTTGTCTGAAGAATCCTTTTATTTACTCTACTTTACCGTAACTCCGTTTGGTTGTTTAGGGGTGTTTTAATATCTGACAAGCTCGAACATGAAGGGAAATTTTTGATCGAAAGTCTATTTATTTGACTATTGATCTATCATATTCACTAAACGGGTTTTAATATGTTCATCTTCTAAGATTCCCTAACAAAACTCCGAAGTTGTTAAACACACGGTTATTTGTTGATGTATTGACTTCACATAAAGTTGTAAATCTTCCGACTCACCATTTGAAACAATAATTGGGAAGATATCCAACAATGAGGTCTGATTCACATCCTTTAGAGAAGACACGGTTATGAACTGAATTCTTCTGGTGAATAAATGTTTACCGGTGGATCGGTTCCTAAATGATAAAGACACGTCGGTGACTGAAGTCTTACCAGAAGAGAGACGGGGGAACTGTGATAAGAAGTAAGAAGTAAGGGAAAAGGTCCAAGGTGTTAAATAATAAACGATTAAGTAGAGATACCCGGAGTCAAAGGAGTAAACATCTTGCACTCTACTTATGCTCTTTTGAGGGTTTCCCAACAAGAATTTTACTTGGTACTCGTGCCTACATTTCATAAACCGTAGAACAGACCTCGTTGTACCTCGTTTTAAGATCCTCACTAGAATAAATTTTCCGTTGGATTGAGACAATTCTTAAAGAGTAAATATAAAAAGGTACAAATGAAAAAGGGATACTCCCCCTTTTCTTTATCAACAGTTATTTCGTACGTCTTAGAACAATAAAAGGAAATAATACTGTCACAAAAGGAAGAAGTGGATAAGTTAATCAATTTACTTGTACTTAGTTTCCTCTCTTTCCTCTCTTTTTATAAAACACACACTGATAACACAACCTAAAAAGGAAAATCACCGAAACTTGTGTTGTTCACCTCAATGGAGAGAATAAGTTTTGTACTAAGAAAGGGTGTCAAGTCAAGTCAGCGAGTCAGCACAGGTTGAGAAACGCTAGGGTACTTAGCGTCGTACGGTCCGGAGGGACAGGTAGTGGTTGAGGGCCTCAAGTGAGTCTGAGTGTAGGTAGCTCAGTCACTACGGTAGGTCGGTAGAGTAGGAGACAGCAGGGGAAGAGGAGGACGGGGGTTAGGCAGGGTCGTAGTCTCAGAAAAGGTTACTCAGTTGAGAAGCGTACTCCACTGGTTTTATGACCGAAAGTCGAAATCGTAGTAAGGAAGGTTTCTTTAGGGTCCCGACTAGAGGAAGTCTTACCTGACCAACGTAGAGGAACGTCAGGTTCCCTGAGAGTTCTCAGAAAAGGTTGTGGTGTCAAGTTTGTGTAGTTAAGNTAGTCTCAGAAAAGGTTACTCAGTTGAGAAACGTACTCCACTGGTTTCATGACCGAAAGTCGAAATCGTAGTAAGGAAGGTTTCTTTAGGGTCCCGACTAGAGGAAGTCTTACCTGACCAACGTAGAAGAACGTCAGGTTCCCTGAGAGTTCTCAGAAAAGGTTGTGGTGTCAAGTTTGTGTAGTTAAGAAACCGCGACACGGAAGAAATGTCAGGTTGAGAGTGTAGGTATGTACTGGTGTCCTTTTTGGCATCGGAACTGATCTGCCTGGAATCAGCCGTTTCATTACAGATCACTCACACATTTTGACACCATGGTACTACAGACAAAAAAGAGAAAGTTCATTGGAGTAAAGAAATATTTAAATAGTATAAATAGTGTAAAATATTGTTAAAACATTTAAATTTAATGACAATAACTGTTTTATCAATAAGTTTTATTACTCTATTCTTAAATATATTGAGGTTCAATCTTGAATAATCTTGAAAATTTAACCTACTGAATAGGATAGTCACTGAGGGTAGGAGAACTAAAGTCGGAGAGACGAACCCAAACCTTGATCCCTTCCTTTTTTAACACTGGTTAAGTTTCAATGCAAATAATTAGAACTTGTATCGGCTCAGACTTTGAGTCGATCTAGTTTTGATTTTATTGGAAATGTCGGATAAGTAACGATACTGATTAATTTTTTTTTTAACAGTTGGTGAAATCCTCTGATAAGGGATGTAGAAGCGGAAACAACCCTTGAGGGATACGGTTGTAACAGACTACATGTCACCTCGGGTCAGTCGAAACACTCTTTGTGCACTGGTCCTTCCTACTCTTAGGTTCTTGTTGTACCGTTACTTCCTGGTCACTAGTCAGTCTTAAAAGGTATGGTTAAACTTTGTTCCGGTTGTCTCGATGTACTAAATCTCGATACTACCGACAACATTCGGTACACTTTAAAACACTCTTTACGATCTGGTCACACTTGATTCTTCATCCTCTGTATGGTTCTTTCCTCGTCACTCTTTATTACACTGAGGTCTCTCTACCTTTCTCACCGAGGAAGTCCAGAACTGTCGAAGTGTTACGTACTGAGTAAAGGTGTTTCGAGGAACACGAAAAGGGGGTACAGAGAAGTCATTTAAAGGAGAAACGATATCAGACTTACAAACACGGAGGAGTCAAGTCAAGTCAAGTCAGCGAGTCAGCACAGGTTGAGAAACGCTGGGGTACTTAGTGTCGTACGGTCCGGAGAGATAGGTAGTGGTAAGGATCAGGGAGGTTTTAATTATACAACTTTAGGATGGGGGTGGGGGTGGTGCCACTATCATAATCCTTTGTCTCGAAAACTCCCACTAATCCAGTACTCCCGTCTCGGGAGAACTTACTTTAACCACGGGAATATATTGACCAAGGTCTTTCTAGGGACGAGGGGAAAACGGTAGATTCCTATGTTGTTGTTCTTCTTCGGAATCTGAGTCTACTCCAGGGAGTGAGACGATCGTGGGACCAGAACCTAAAGGTAGGAGGTCCTATAACTCTTTATTGAAAGACAACAAATGATCGGTGATCCGACACCGTAAAAAAATTATCTTCGGGTTCACCTAGTCCTGTGACAAGTACAGATACTTAAAGAGAAAGAATGGAAGTTTCTTCGAAGACGATGACGAGAACCACTATGTGAAACGTTTCACTACATCATATATCGGACACTTACGTCCCAGTAAAGTTTTTCTGTGAGACCCAGACACAACAACCGTGTCACTAAATTTACAGGATGAGTCACCAAAATTAGTGTGTCAAATTAACGAACTTATAGTCGTATCAGACTACTATGAAAAGTCCCTAACTGAGAATCTCAATTCATTATCAGAGTCCCAAAAAAAAAAACGTTTATAATGGTTATACCATAACTCTCTGAACGTAGTATATTGTCTCACCGGGTTTTACTCTCATTAAAGGATAGAGGTGAACCGAAACCATAATTTATGTTTTTCGATTGAGACTTTCTTACATGAAGATAATGAGTCTGTAAGAAAATTTGACTAATGTTACGGTTTAGTCTCTGTATTTACAAATTATTTAAATTTTATATAAAGAAGAATCACGACTTAAACTATGTTCATAGTGTAGAAAGTGAAGACCTGAGAGGGGTAACGGATATCCCATTTTAGATCTATCGTACCGTGTCCATGGTATTTATGTAGGAATTGTATGTAAAAGTCTGAGTCGTGAGAGTGGGACCAGTGACAGATTCGATGTTAGTGTTTCTTCTTGAACGATGAACGTGTTTTGGGGTACGAACACTAAACTTACAAGATTATGATAGTTTGATTTGTAGATCCGTTTAGTATAAAGGATGGAAGAGTCAGAGTTCACACCTCTATGTGTCTCCGGTCGTAAACCCTCATTTTATTTTATGTTCCTCTAGTTTCTAAAATCTCTTTATATTGTGGACCACAAACACCAAACGCTCTTCTCACTAAATGGACCCGACGTGTCGTCCCAATAAACTCTGGAATTTCCCTCTTTTCCCTACTGTCCAACTTGTCTGTGTTTATAAAAGAACGAGAAGAAATTCCTGAGAGTCAAGTCAAGTCAAGTCAGCGAGTCAGTACAGGTTTAGAGACGCTGCGGTACCTGACGTCGTGCACTCCGGAGGGACAGGTAGTGGAGGGTCTCAGATGAGTTTGAGTACAGGTAACTCAGTCACTACGGTAGGTTGGTAGAGTAGGGAACAATAGGGGAAGAGGAGGGTTGAAGTTAGGGAGGGTCGTAGTCCCAGAAAAGTTTACTCAGTCGAGAAACGTAGTCTATCGGTTTGATAACTTCAAAGTCGAAGTCGTAGTCAGTAAGATTACTTATAAGTCCTGACTAAAGGAAATCCTACCTGACCAACCTAGAAGAACTTCAGGTTCCCTGAGAGTTCTTAGAATAGGTTGTGGTGTCAAGTTTTTGTAGTTAAGAAAACGTGAGTCAAAACAAATATCAGGATGAGAGTGTAGGTATGTACTAATGACCTTTTGGGTATCAGAACTAATCTACCTGGAAACAACCGTTTCATTACAGAGACGAAAAGTTATACGACAGATCCAACCAGTATAGAAAAGAAGGGTCCTCGTTCACAGAAAATTAAAGTACCGACGTCAGTGGTGGAGGTCACTAAAGCCTCGGGGGGGTTTTATTTCAGACAGTGACAAAGGTAACAAAGGGGTAGATAAACGGTACTTCACTGCCCTGACCTGCGGTACTAGAATCAAAAGACTTACAACTCAAAATTCGGTCGAAAAGTGAGAGGAGAAAGTGAAAGTAGTTCTCCGAGAAATCAAGAAGGAATGAAAGACAGTATTCCCACCACAGTAGACGTATAGACTCCAATAACTATAAAGAGGGTCGTCAAAACTAAGGTCGAACACGAAGTACGTAAGGTTACAAAGAGTACTACATGAGACGTATATTCAATTTATTCGTCCCACTGTTATATGTCAGAACTGTATGAGAAAAAGGATAAACCTTGGTCAGATAATAAGGTACAGGTCAAGATTGACAATCTCTGTGCTTTTCTTTTCCAAGAAAGATTACTGACTGATTTGAGTGGATTTTGTGAAATTTTTTTAGAGTAAAGAAAACAGACTATGTCTCTTTAGAGATTGTTTTAAACTCCTATTTAAAAAAAAATACCATAGTCATAACAGTTAAGGACCTTAACTATACACCGTACTCTAACCTTCAGAGTCTCAGACATCGAAAAAGAAAAGCTACTAATGTACACCCAAAGAAAAAGTAAAAGAAAATAAAAAATAAAAAATTAAAATTAAAAATGAAATAAAATGAAATGTTATGACATAACCAAAACGGTATGTAGCTGTACTTAGGTGGTACCCACATGTACTCAAGGGTTTGTACTTGGGGGGAAGGTGGAGGGTGGGGTGTGGCAGGGAGACCTAGTAGGGGCACGTGGTCGGGGTTCGTAGGACATAGGACGTAGTTTGTATCTGACCGCTAAGCAAAGTAAAAGAATNCGGAGGGTGGGGTGTGGTAGGGAGACCTAGTAGGGGTACGTGGTCGGGGTTCGTAGGACATAGGACGTAGTTTGTATCTGACCGCTAAACAAAGTAAAAGAATAGAAAAGAGGAGGGAAAGACAAGACCCCCGATTCTCGTACTAAAGTAAGAAACGACTTTTTAGTCCAGAGTGATATCGGTCTTTATGTCTTCCTTTTTCGTAAAATACTAAGAAGGTCCTATTCAAATACTTTTCTCCTCTCCGTTGCAAACTCCTGATTGTATCCTATCTCCAGTGTTGAAGTCTAAAGCGAAGATTGTACCTTTTGTCTTTACGGTTCTCGATTCGTTTCCCGAAACCGATGGTACTCTAAACTCTTGTTTCGGGTACCGTCTCCGGCATAATTAAAAGTAACCGGTGACCTCCATCTCTCATACTTCCAAGTTGTCGTTTTCGTGTCTCAAAACCTAATGCGTACCACTTTTGTATATCGTCATTTAAGTGAAAATTTATCTTAAAAGGGAAATATACATAAAAGATAATTAAAAACTGTTGATTATAAGTGTTTAACTCTGGGACCTATTACAATTTGACTCTTCTAGAAAAAATAGAAAAGAGATAGGGGATAGAACCATCTTTTGTAGTGTAAAGACCAGAAACTACTCGTATACTACATAGTCACGTTGTTCCGATTTAGAATTTTAAAAATAAAAACATTCTAGACTTCTTGTTTAGAGAAGGACGACCTTTATGATGGGAACTTCTTAAAACATTTGAACTTCTAAGACTCCCGGTACAACTACCACTGGTAGTTGTGTACCCGACGAACACTTAACACCGAATTTTGATTATCTGACTGTCTATAAAGTGGTCGTTTCTGTCTAAGTATACCCTAGTAATCTCTTAACGTTAAGTCCCGCACATTGACACCCATCGGAACACGTTCAGGAGACCGTTCCCTTCCTCTTACGAAAGTATCTCCCTCTTTTTCTTCAAACCTCTTGATACCAATTGTTTCACAGGTACGAAAGGTAACTAACACTCGGGAATTCTTCTCTGTAAAAAAAGAAGTACGACCTGAGGTGTTGGGAGGAACCTATACTCTCGAAGGGAATGACTGAGGGTCAAGAGTGACTCCAAAGACTAATAGCTAAAGAATGTATTACTTAGGACGAACCTTCTTGTCTCTCGGGTCCTCTACTTTTTTCCCTCTCACTCCGAACTACTGTTCCGAATCTAGGTCTTCGTAATATCAGAAAGACGATACTCCCTATCGTGTAAAACATAAAACTATATTCGGTTATCTCAAATTAAGGACCGACTACGGTAGTAAAACAAACTTTATTAACTCTTGAACGTTAAAAAATAGTACTTACAAAAACCATCTCCTGATCAAAAGACTATCAGAAAATCAAAGACAATTTATAAGTCTATTAGTTTTTACCTTATTACACTTCAAACCCCAACTTAAGTAGGTTGGAACCTTTATAACGTCTACGACCAACTACTGAAACCTCAACAACTTTTTGTTTAATTGTAAGATGATTCAAGGATTTCATCTTGGAAAAACGACTCGAAAGGACCACCGAGTCTATTATTTCTTAGACGGACGTTACATTCTCTGGACCTAAGCTAGGGACCCAACGTCTTCCCTGGGTAAGATCATAAGAACGGACCTCTTAAGGTACCGGTCTCCTTGGACCATCCGGTGTCAGGTACCTCAGTTTCTCAGTCTGTGTTGACTCACTGATTGGGAAGGTGAAACGACTCTTACTCTTTTTAACTTCCCTTCTATTAAAATCTTAAATCTACCATTATAGAAAAATAATTAAATTTTCTACTTAATCGAAATTTAAATAAAAAAAAAGACACTTTAGAATTATTTTTCCTGAGATCGAACACCGTGAAAATAAACAGACCGTAATGTAAATTTGATTCGGTGGTAAACCATGTGTAACTTTTTGGAAGGGATCTCTTACCCCAACTTGTTACACTGATCCTTGTAAAACTTTAAATATTGTGTAATCCCTTACTAAAAAGTCAGATCATATACGACTTTGGAATCTCTATTGGATTAATTACAGACATGTCTGTGTAAAGACTCCGTTTTTGTCTTGAAAGGTAGAGAGAAAAGGACCGTTATAGATGTTTTCTCCGACAACATCTAAAATCCCCTCACCTAAATTCTCCTGATCCTGTCTTAGTGGAACGATATGAACCATAGAATTGGGTCACTCGCTTAGTATCCGACCTACGATTTTGGACCACTCACATCCTCTCTACCCTCAACAGTCGGAAAGAAGAGTATGGACCGAGTGTAGGATCTAAAGACAATGATTATTATCTTCATTTTAGATTATGCACCCGGTATGATATATAGTCCGTAGTAATATTCATATGAAATATGTACGAGTAACTAAATTAGGAGTGTTTTCGGACCACTCCACCTATTAAAAAGAATAGGTTTTGGTACGTACTCCTTTCTCAAATCTTTCCGATTCGTTGAATAGGTTTCTGGGTGTCGAGTATTTTCCATCTCAACCCTTGACTTATGTCCACTAGACCAGAAATTTCAAGAACATACAGATTCCCATTTTCCTCCACGATTGGTTTGACCCGATGACACGGAGAACTCGAAAAAGACCGTGTCACATCAAAATAGGTCTTTATCCGTGTTCCAGAAAGTGTATAGGAACCCTAGAGAGAGAAAGATTGATGATAGAACAGAGCGAGAGAGAGAGGGAGGGACGGGGGTGGAGAGAAGAGGGGTTGGAGTAAGGAAAAAAAAAGTTAAAAAAAGATGGTGACTCTGTGACCAGGGTAACAATTATAAATTATCATTACGTCTTTAGGGGAGTCCGAAATTCGAATCTGAGAGACACATATAAGATACACAGGTAATTAGGAAATGGTCTTTACATGTAACTATAGAAAAGTCTATACTCAATTTTCCGGTAAACTAGAGATAAGACGAACACAAGAAACATTGATAAACTTCTAGTCCACTGTAACTTAATACTCACTAACCGTCCCGTCCTAAATCCGAGAAATACAACAAGTCTCAATTGTGGTAGTTCACCATATTTTTGTAATGAACTAAAGACACAATAATTGAGTGGATTGTAATTAGTTCTGACAATTCCCAAATGTTGTACACTTTTCAATGTAAGTAACTCGTAGTCTGACACCCGGGATCAACTCATACATTTTATAGGATTTCATAAAGAACGTGACTCATATACTTATAAAAATTTACCGTGTCACTCCCCAAGGAACTAATAAAAGTAAATAAAACGTCGATACGGAATAAACAATTAATTACTTTAAGGTTTACGTAGAAAAATTCTTAAAAAAAAAAGGAAATTAAAGTAACAGATTACGAATCTTTCCTCTGACAGGTAATCACCGAGTCTCTCTTGTTGAATGTACATTGTCCGGTCTCTATATCTTTACGATCGACCTTTTCGTTTGGTCTACTAATGTCGGAGACTCCAAACCTGAAGAACTTAGACTTTCATCATGGACCCAAAGTTTGGTAAATCTAACATATATCAATCAGTTTCTATTACTACAGGACTTTTTACTTTATATGAATGATACAATGATTCTGATTGACCTATTATAGTCACGGGTAATCAGTCTCTGGGCCTCTTCCGTTACCGTTGGGTGAGGTCATGAGAACGGACCTTCTAGGGTACCCACCTCCTCGGACCGTCCGACGTCAGGTACCCCAGCGACTCAGTCTGTACTGACTCGCTGAAGTGAAAGTTAAAAGTGAAAGTACGTAACCTCTTCCTTTACCGTTGGGTGAGGTCACAAGAACGGACCTCTTAGGGTCCCTGCTCCCTTGAACCACCCGACGACAGATACCTCAGAGTGTCTCAGCCTGTACTGACTTCACTGAATCGTCGTCTTCGTCAGTCTCTGGTGGTTCTCGTGTAGACATCAATTTATTTGAACCAAATAACTATAAACAACGTCGTCTCTTCTGGAATATGGTTCCTTTGGTACCCCAAGAAGTCATTCTTCACCATCTTCCTTGAATAACATCCTAAACCCATCCACTAAACCCCCGTCCAAGTTCCTTTTACAGTCTTTCTTTCTCAATAAGACACTCACCTATAGAATAGAGTTTTCGGTCTACCGATCCGATTTCGACATTGATCAAATTGTAAAATTTTGAGTGTCAGTGAGAACAGTTGACCCTCTCTCTTTTTTAACTAGTAAAACATTAAAAAAATCTCTTCACACATAGACACGAGTTTATACTAATAGTTGACCAAAACCAAAATAGAATGAAGTGGTAACAACGTTAAGAGATTACAACCAACTACAAATATAAATTGTCTTCTGGTACCCGAGTTACACTCATTGTCCGGTTGAGACTCCTGGGACACAAAATCAGTCGAGACCAAGAATATTGTTTTAGGGTATTCGACCACTGAATATTTGTTCTTTTCTCCGAGGTAGAGATATCGGATTGATGGAGAGTGAAAGTTTGTGATGATATACCCCATATCCCAAAGTTACACATTTAAAACCTCCGTGCGTAAGTCAAACAACATAGTAGGAAGTTTCCTACTTCATATTGTTTTTGTCTTTGTCACTATTAACTATCAAGGAAAATTCTTTTTTATAACCTCAAACGACAAAGAAGTCGATTTACATACCCCTTCATTTACAAAACGAAGTTACACCCCTTTCTCGATGGTATGTCTTCAATCAATGAAGTTCAATTGGTTCATCGGGAAAGGAAATCTTTCGTCTTAAAGAGGTCAAGACTTGTTTATAAGAATGTAAGTAGGAAAAGACAAGAAATTTGATCCGTTACAAGTGTTCGTCATTCCGGTGACAAATTCGTTTTATTACCTATTATCTTGAGAAGTCGTTTAACATTTTATAAGACAGAGTAATTCCTTTAGACTTGAGTCGTTACATTATATGACTATAAGATTTTTGAACCACTCGAATTAACAAACGTCAAATAAAGAATTTAGAGATTGAAAAGGTAAATACATTCCTTTTTAACTTTTTGACGTTATAACTTTAGGCAAAGTAGTGTATACTATGCTAAATGTTACGACAAATATGATCAACTTCTGTACTCAATGGCATCTGGTTCCAAAAGTGAATCAAATTTCTAGTTCAAAAACGACAATTTTAAGGTACATAGTCTGTTCATAAACCTTGCAGAAGATTTTTGTAAATAAAGTCATAAATCCTAGAAATGGACCCTTAAGTTTTTATTATGTCTTATCTTATCCTGAAAGGAAATTAAACAACTCGACTTATTACTTGACGAAAAACGATGTATTCTGATTCAAATTCTAAAGAAGGTGGTGTCGAGAAAATAAAATTATCGAAAATCGGTTCCAGTATAAGTCCAGTATAAGTTTATGTAATATCTTGTTGTCTTATATAACAAGATGACTTTTAGACAAATGTGTAGATAGACCCTAAAATCAGGAAGTTATATTTTTCCTGAAAGAAATGATAATATATGTTTTCGTTATATTTCTGCACGAATTTGTTAACAGATAAGTCATTTTACTAGATCTTTTGATGGATGATAGTACATTAGTAAAGTGACACACCTTTAAAAAGAAAACTAATATCAATTCGAGTAACGTAACCATCCTACATCTTACCATGGACTGAGTACCATCGAACGACTTGAGTGTCACAGGTCTAAGACGTTCACGTCTTTTTATATAGTAGGATTATTCTTTTTACTCGGGGAGTCAAAGGACCTCTCAGATACGAAATAGATTTTACGAAGTAAAGAAAATGCTAACAACATTAAAAAGTAAACTAATATAACACCCAAAAAGGGTCATCCTCGTGATATAGAAATTATTTCGATAACACAATATTCGACGGACTTCCCTCTCTAACGTAGATTATAGACGGTCAAATGATCCCCAGGTTCTTGTTTTGATCAATGTCCATCTAGGAGTTTTCTATAACGAAGTGAATGACTTTCCATCGGACCCGATAACAAACTTAAGATAAAGATAAAGATATGAACGTAAGTCGTTTAAGTCTACTGACACATTTTAGGACGAAATGACTCGAAGTCTATCAGGACCAACCTCTCACTAAAATAGAGAAGTAAGAGAAGTACTAATTAACATTTTATCAAATTTAAACCTAGAAAAGGTCAGGAAGGAATCCTGGTGTCATTCCCGATAATAGAACTAATGAACGTCAACGTTAATATTTCTGTACGATTCGATGATCTTAGTGTCTATTGTGTTTGTTTTATTTAAATTCTTGGGATTTTAAATAATATTAAATGTCTATTTTGTTATCTGGGTTCCTCTTCTATTTGGTAAAGACGATCCAAAATCTTATCCGAAATTTTACACTAGATTAAGAGAGTCTACTTAATGCGACAAATCTATGTTTATAAAGTGATGACAACTGGGTAAGAGGAACTTATACGTGATAGGAATCCCTAATGGACTTTATCCGCTCTAAAAAAGTGATAATTACTTTCTATGATCATATTATAATTGTACTGTAAAAATTACTATGTTTCGTACATAGTTTTCCTGTACCAAAGAGTGTTGATCATAGTACAACACAAGACACACACGAGAGACGAGTCGACGAGTCACAACGTGTTGAGAAACACTGGTATATCTGACGTTGGATGGTCCGAGGAGACAGGTGCCCTAAAACGTCCTTTCTTATGACCTCACCCAACGGTAAAGAAGGAAGTCACTTAGAAAGACTGGGTCCCAATCTCGGACATAGAGGATATAGAGGACGTAACCGTCCTCCTAAGAAATGGTGACTCGATGGTCCTTCCGGATATCCATCATAATGATCTCCGGTTCCACTATGTCCTTCGTCTCTATACGCATGGTCATATATCCTACTGTAAATATATAATTTTTTATCTGATATGATTACTTTTTTAGTTTACATATGATTACTCTTTTAGTTTACATAGCCTTTTACATATGTCTTATAGTCTCTCGATCTCATTTTATCAGTGCTAATGGTTATATCCTTTCTTAGATATTTCCTATTTGTATTCTCTGATTCTCCCTCCGGACCGTCTCTAGACGTCAAATCGAGAAGTGATCGTACCCTCGTACGTACGAACGTGTCACGTCCCGTTTGTAATATTTCCTACAAGATAGGAATAGTCGATGAACTTCATCTGAAGATAATCGACGTCCGGTCGGTCAAGGACTGAATACACAGACCATATTACCCTTCGACCAAAGGACGAATGTTTGAAGGGATATGGGCCTCAATGAATTGGAAGTGGATATCCGAGTCGAGATCGGGTTAGATAACCTACTGAAACCGGGTTCCCGTTTTTCATCATTTTTCCAGGTGTCTAAGTATCGAACCGTCAAGACGTAGCTTAACCGATATAATGTCACGAAGTAACGATCTTGGGACGAGTACAATGTAAGATAATATTAAGACAGGTCATATAGAGAAACGGAATAAGAAACACCGAGACGAGTCAGACCATTGGACACAGGTACCTAACCAAAAACAGAATAAGAGTACTTTAATTAAAAGTCAATTTTCATTGACTTTTGACTTGTATGTGTAAACAAGGGTAATGACCTTCTAAGTCCTATTAAACTCAAAATCCCTAACAATCGAAATTGCCGAGTTTCTATAATAGTTCCTGGATTAACGAAAAGGTAACGGAGAGACAGTCGAACGTAGTCGAATTCAGATTCCGTTTATTAAATCAAGTCACAACGTTATTCATTCAAGACTCAAGAATCAGTGAAATGTCTCATTTCTAAGTTAAGGACGAATGCAGTAGTAGATTACACTTACAAAGACTAACTTGTAGGAAGATACAACAGTAACTCCCTGGTTCCCAGAAGGGTTTCACACCAAGGTGAGAGAAGACTCAGGAGTCTCAAAAGACGACGACGACGACGACGATTCAACGAAGTCAGTACAGGCTGAGACACGCTGGGGCATCCACCGTCGGGTGGTCCGAGGGGACAGGGACCCTAAGAGGTCCGTTCTTGTGACCCCACCCAACGGTAAAGGAAGAGGTTACGTACTTTCACTTTTCACTTTCACTTCAACGAGTCAGCACAGACTGAGGATCGTTGGGGTACCTGACGTCGGATGGTCCGAGGAGGCAGGTACCCTAAAAGGTCCGTTCTCATGACCTCACCCCACGGTAACGGAAGAGGTGTCAATCCGTTTCCTCTCGTGCCACTTCCTATGGATGAATTATAGTAAAAGGAGTCTTCACTGTGTTTGTGGAGTCAAATGCAACCTCAGTGACATCAAATCAGTGTACCTATATACTATAGGGATTCCTGTCTCCCACATATCAGGGGATTCTCCTTGTCCTTTGACTAAAACCACTAGTAAGAGACGATATCAACTGAAGAGTTATCTTTTCATTTTACCGACATCGTGGAGAGTCTAAGTGCAGGGTGTTTTGGAGTAGGAGATGACATCTCACCTGACCAAAGACCGTGGTTTAGTTTTTTTCTTACTCTTTCGGAGAAGGGGGGTTTGGGTGTCGTCCCATAGTGAACGGAGAATAATCGTGTCTCTTTCAGAATCCAGCTATGACTCGGTCTGGGAATACGATCCGGTCCTTTTATGGTACGTAACAAAGTATAAGTGTGATCTTTGTATTTTTCTTTACCCTAATGAAAATGGGGTCAGTTGGGAAGGGGACCTTGATCCTCATTCAGTCGAAGTGGACTTTCTGTGACTGAAGTAAACTTTTCTAAACAGGAATATAATACAGTAACCATTCTTTCGTCTTCCTTCTTAGATATAACAACACAAGGGAATGTTACGTATATGGAGTCAGAGAGATCCTACCCAAACAGGGTTAGGACGTGGGAACACGTATAGGTTAGTAGCACCCTGAAATTTAGTTAGGAGTTCTAAGGTCAACTCTTTACCCCATAAAGGTCATGTGTTCCTACAGTATCAGTAGTCGCTAACGTAGGGAGGTCATATTCGAGGACTCGGGATTTCCGTGAGTCCTTCCTCTTCTCATGGAGACTAGTCCGTCGGGGGTCTGACGTCGGTGAGGGATGGCACTCGGAGTTCCCTCGAGCCCTCGCTCGGTGTGTCTTATGACCGGGGTCTATCGACTCTATGTATACTTTCCTTACTAAAGTCATTCGGGTCTAAGAACGTAGAAGGGTGTGTATCTTTTCGCGATTTAAGGAATTGAACTCTATAGATCAAAGGAAATTAAGTGTTACTAGAAAACTACAAGTTTGATGGACGGAAAACAACGTTTTGAAGATATACCGGACCAAAGAGGGGAGTGGAGTAGTCTCGTCAAGAGGGTCCCAAGGAAGTCTATGACAGAGGGTCCGAAGTTCAGGATCTTTCAGGGTGGTTTATTTCGCATTGAGAGTTGAAAATCTGACACTGATAAATTCAGCTGTGCCGCATTTACTTGTGACACAGATTTGAAGTCACATGGAACATAAAATATAAGAAAGTTACGGTACGAGATGAAGGACCCTTTTGTAGACGAACAAAAGATAGTTTTCGTAGAAGTGGGGTTCACGAGTGGGAAGATTGAGACATTTCTGTCAAACGACTGACGGAACCATCTAGAAAAGACCGAGATTAGGAACGATAGGGCAGACCAGACAGTCAAGTGTTAGATCTACGGTCATGACTGTAAGGTTCCTTCGACCCTACTTCTAGCTATAGGGACAGAGTACTAACTTGATTGACGTTACACTATTAGAGGTTAAAACTACCCCTCCTTCATCTTTTGTTCTTCTTTCTTCCAGCCTTCTCCTGAACTCCTTAACGATACATAAATAAATTATTACCATGAACGTCAATAAAAACACGAGAGTGTCTACTACCCGGTCTATTGATGTATTTTCATAAAATAATTAAAAAGTATCGTCGGGATACACTATCTATGAGATATAAAAAAATAAAGTATCTACTCCTTTACCTTCGAACCGTAACGATTTATAGAAGGAGTTACAAGTTGTATACATCCGGTACTCCCTACTTCGGTCGTATATTTGGGTCTACGACATTGATCTGTTTTCTGTTTTTATTCCATTTCACTTTGAGATTTTGAGTTCACATGGTTGAAGAGGCAAAACAGACTTTGACTTGGAAAATTCTAAATAATTCCATTTTAAGAAAAATAAGTAAATGATAAAACTGTATCAATTATAAACTTCAATTATAATTGTGTATCAATTTGACATAATTCTATATATTCATCAACTTTTCTACTTAATATGTATCCACAGGAATTCTTTGAAGAATAGACTATATTCTTTTCTTATATACTTTACACTACAATTTTATAAATTTTGTGTCATTTAATTTATTTTATATGATCACTCAACGTTTCTCATTTATTCTCCATACCTTTCTCGTGACCTGTTTTCGACGAAAAGATTCTGAGAAACTCTTCTCTTGTCGGAACCCCATCGTGTCCCAGTTTCTTAACAACAATGGAAAAATTAAAATCCTAAATTCTTTCAACTTATTTATATTAAAGTTCATTTTCTCGTTTGTTTCCCTCTCGGACTCCTAATTTGTCTTTTCTGTCCCCTTTTAAGTCAGTGAAAAACAAGGTACCGAAATATATCTTACAATTAATAGATATCTCTAACCAAGGAAGTACACAAAAAGAAACCGACAACTAAAATTAGAGGAAACCTAGAGTCCGAGTCTTTCAGTCCACTTAATTTGAGGAGTTAAGTACGATGTCGTCGCAGTGGGGACCCAGACGTGTTACAGGACGAGAAGGAAGTCAATGTAAAAATTAAGGAGAATAGAGGGGAGGTTCAGGGAGGAGAGGTCATGACGTTTCGGTTGGTAAATGTAGTTAAATTGTATGAAGTAACACAACTACGTTCTAAATAGATATACAACTTTAATACTTTTACTACAACAAAATGTATAAAGTGAAAGAGAAAACAACAGAAATAGTAAACAAAAGGGGAGTCGCGATGTAGACATGTCAGTCAGAACGTACCACGATACACAAGAGGTAACGAATATAGAGGACGTACTCTGAGGAACCACACATAAGGAGGTTAAAATGGAAGTTGAAAGGATCACCACCCTGGTCTCGCTGAGGTCCGGAAGTCGAGGTGTTTACAATGACGTTTCTTGTAGGACATTACATAGTAGATATTGAGTTACACTCTTAAAAGAATCCTTTTATTTAGGTCTCTTTTCAATAACTTAAGGAGTTTTTTTTTTTTTTTATGATCCTAAATCTGAATCTTTTGTAACTGATATATGTAATTAAATACCTATTAACTATAAAAATATTATAATAGAGTAGGTTCTCGTATTTTAGAGGTTTAATTAAAAAAAAGATATTTACAAATGTATACAAACTAAGTCTAGCACAAATCCTAGAATCAAAAAGATAAAAACATGTATCATGGAATCAAAAATAATAACAAATCACCAATAAGACAACAGTTTTTCAAGTCACACTGACTAAATATAGGTCTTTTAAATAACTCGAGAGTGAAGAAGTTTAATTGATAAGATAACTAAAAAAAGGACCATCTATTAGTATATTAGATATTTATTCTTTATAAGAGAAGGAAAAAATATGAATTTACAGAAAAGAAAGTAATACCGAACCTGGACCTTAAGGTCACAATGTCATTTAGTCACTATTATTTGTAAAAGAGATCAGGAACTTAAATTTTTCTCACTCATGTAGTAATAAAGGAGGTAATATAAGTTATAAACAGTATCTAAAAAAATTATATTTTTTAAATTGTTCAATTTTTCCAGAGGAAAAGAAGGACCTAACGGTTTTTAAAAGTAGAATTTATAGTTTGAAAATTATAAGTATTAAAATAATAAATAATAAAGGAATAATTATATTATATTTATATAAATATTATAGTATATGGTAATTATATAAATAATAATAATAATAATAAATAAAATAATAAATCTGGTCCCAAACCGTTTGAAAAAGTCGTTTCCTGGACTGTCATTTATAAAATCCGACGTCTGATGTATGTCAAAGACAGTGTATAATTAACAAAAAACGAACAAAGTGATAAATCTTGGGAATTTTTTACAACTTCCTGGTATATTTTTTCGATGTCCGACCCAAATCGGATACCTGACATCAAATAGTTAAGGATGAAATCTAAAAATTACACTATTTAATATTCTTGTTTGACTACGGTTTTTAGGAACTTATGACTTTAATTGTGATGAACTAATACAGTATGATAAAAATTTACTGTAAAACTTAAATTACTGGATAATAATATAAAACAAAGATCCAAGTATTTACATTATCTGGATTTTAATATAAAAGAGTATATTATAAATACTGAAACTTAGTCATAAGTATTCAGATTATACTTTAGAGTGTCCTGGTATACTTTAGAGATGTTTATTCTACTTGATATATCGAAAGTATGAAAAAATATTTTGTCATAATTGATCAATAAATGTAGAACCGATATAATTTGATATTTGGTTTACCCGTGTTTCAAATTATTTTCCCCTTATAAGAGTAATTGTAACGTTAGTAAATTATGAAAAACTAGATAAACTCAAGGTATAAAAAGAATTTGGTTAAAAACCATAAAAATTAAAAAGATTTTGAAATAAGTACACTAGGTCAAAAGTCTAACCAACCACTTAAACTTACCAAAGAACGAAAAGAAAATTAGAAAGACAAAGTCACCACTAAAGGATAAAGGTGGGACATCAAACAAATAAACGTAGAAAAGGGAAAAACGGGGGGGAAAGAGAGAGAATTAGTGTAAGTGGTCGGTAGAATAATTAGAAAAACTACTTATACTAAAACTTAAACAATTATAAGAGATAAGTAAGAAACAAAATAAACAAGGATAAGAACGGAAATAAAGGGTGGAAGAAGAAACTCAAGTCAAAGAATAAGATAAAGATCGAAGACCTAAACTTATAAATCGAATGTTTAACATGAATTGTGGACCATTTTTATAAATTTTTATAGTTATAAGAGATTCATACCGAAATTATCAAACGTCTATATATATATATTACGACTATATATTTGATATATTACGTGTTATACTTATATATATTGATAATACATAGATATGGTTAAACGTTAATGGATAATGAAAAGTAGTGATTTAACATTGATAGAAATATAAAGTAAATATAAAAAGATCGAAACGGTTTCTAATGAATCCTTATACAATAAATCAAATTTTTGTATACTCAAAAAGAATCGACGGAAAAATAAATAGAGATTAAAGTGAAGTAAAACTGTCTTCATTTATCCTGACTAGGAGACCTTACATCAGAGAACACCGGATTGTGTATAAGATAAAAAAAATTACAATCTACACAATACCTTTTCTCAGACATAAATCACAAGTAACTCATTTCGTCTTATTTACCTCTCTCTCTATCTATATGTATGATCAAATTCGAATAATTGATCAATAAGTGGAAAGTGATATAAGAAATTCAGAAGTTGTAATTGCAAATAAAAACCAGATGAACAAGATAGTGAAAGATTTTTCCGTTTTACCGACATACTCCTCCGGAATGTTTATCGACACTTTTCTTCTCTTCGTTTTTCGTTTCCTCTTTTCCTTTCTATATGGGTAAACTTACGTTCAAGGTTTCTTGTCGTTCCTCTCTATTCTTTCGGAAGGAGTCGCTAGTTACGTTTCTTTATCTTCTTTTGTTGTCTTACCCTTTCTGATCTCTAGAGAAGTTCTAATAATCTCTATGGTTCCCTTGTAAAGTACGTTTCTACCCGAGTTATTTCCTGTCTTTACCATACCTTGGTCGTCTCTGTCTTCTGTAATTCTTCTCCACCGTTCTTACGTATCTTCTTGACATGTTTCGATATGTTTTTCTAGAAGTACTGGGTCTATTAGTGCTACCACTCGGTCTGTAGGACCTTACACTTCAGTTTACCCAGAATCCTTCGTAGTGATACTTGTTTCGATCACCTCCACTACCTTAAGGTCAACTCGATAAACTTTAGGATTTTCTACTACGACTCTTTCACGACGTGAGTTATACGATCGTTTAAACCTTTTGAGTCGTCACCGATGTCCTGACCTTTTCTAGTCAAAAGTAAGGTTAGGGTTTCTTTCCGTTACGGTTTCTTACGAGGTTGATGGTGTGTTAACGTGAGTAGAGTGTGTGATCATTTCATTACGAGTTTTAAGAGGTTCGGTCCGAAGTCGTTATACACTTGGTACTTGTAGATAAAGACGAAATAACTGATACGGTTTCGGAAACTAACACACCTAGTGTTATTTGACATCTTTTAAGACTTCCTCTACCCTTATGGTCTGGTGGACTGGACGGAGAACTCTTTAGATATACGTCCAGTCCTTCGTTGTCAATCTTGACCTGTACCTTGTTGTCTGACCAAGGTTTATCCTTTTCCTCATGTAGTTCCGACATATATACAGTGGGACGAATAAATTGAATATACGTCTCATGTAGTACTCTTTGCAACCTGACCTTCTTTGTGTTCGACCTTAGTTCTAGCGACCCTCTTTATAGTTATTGGAGTCTATACGTCTACTGTGGTCGGAATACCGTCTTTCACTTCTCCTTGATTTTTCGGAGAACTACTTTCACTTTCTCCTCTCACTTTTTCAACCGAATTTCGAGTTGTAAGTCTTTTGCTTCTAGTACCGTAGACCAGGGTAGTGAAGTACCCTTTATCTACCCCTTTGTCACCTTTGTCACCGACTGTAATAAAAACCACCGAGGTTTTAGTGACGTCTACCACTGACGTCGGCACTTTAATTTTCTGCGAATGAGGCACCTCCTTTCAATACTGGTTGGATCTGTCGTATAAGTTTTCGTCTCTGTAATGAAACAGTTGTTTCCACGTAGATCACTTTCGATACCAAAAAGGTCATCAGTACATACCTACACTCTCAACCTGATACTTCTTCCGACTCACGGTTTCATAACTACGAAAACTTGACACCGTAAATTCTTCTGAGAACTCTCAGGGAACCTGACGATCCTCTGGGTTGGTCAGGTAGTATTTCCATTTAGTCAGGACTTACCAGTAACCTTTCTGACTACAACTTCGACTTTGAGGTTATGAAACCGGTGGACTACGTTTCTCGACTGAGTAAACTTTTCTAGGACTACGACCCTTTCTAACTCCCTTCCTCCTTTACCCCTGTCGTCTCCCACTCTAACAACCTACCGTAGTGACTGAGTTGCCTGTACTCAAACTCATTTGAGGTCTTCAACCATTACTTGTCCCTTCAGACCACATGACATCAAGTGTCCCAGCGTCTCAGTCTGTGCTGACTCGTTGACTTGACTTGACTTCTTTCAATAAAGTCTTTGGTTTTCGATTTTAACGAGTAAATATAAACAGAAAGACGTAAATCGACATCGAAAATACATAAATCTCAGTTATCCTAATCTATCTGTATACAAATACTATCCATATAGTAGAACGGGATAACATAAAAATATCTTTATTAGGGGAATCGTATAGAAAAATGTAATTTGAGATAAACTAATCCAAAGAGGTCAAAAGAAAGTCAAAATAAATGGTTCAGATCAGTTCCGATACCAAAAAGGTCACCAGTACATACCTACACTCTCAACCTGGTATTTCTTTCGACTCGTGACTTCAAACTACGAAAACTTGACACTACAACCTCTTCTGAGAACTCTCAGGGAACCTGACGTTCCTCTAGGTTGGTCAGGTAGGATTTCCTCTAGTCAGGATCCAGAAGTAACCTTCCTGATTACAACTTCGACTTTGAGGAAGAAGGTGGATTACGTTTCTCGACTCAGTAACCCTTTCTAGGGCTACGACCCTTTCTAACTCCCGTCCTCCTCTTCCCCTATTGTCTCCTACTCTACCAACCTACCGTAGTGACTGAGTTACCTGTACCCAAACCCACCTGAGGTCCTCAACCACTACCTGAGCCTCCGGACCGTACGACGTCAAGTACCCCAGCGTTACTCAACTTGTACTGACTCACTGACTTGACTTGTTAAAGGTCATTATTTCTCGTTCGTTGTTAATAGGTTTCCGTTGTCCCCCTCTTAGTTTTCGTTTTAAAATATTTATAAAAGGAATTGGTGGTGTCAGTGACTAGAGTCGGTAAAGGTCGTTTAAAAGTCGGTAAGTGGTAGGTTTGTGTATGGTTATACTCTTAATAAGAAACTGACCACCTGGATTTTCTTTAACGGATTCGGGGTAATCGTTTACNTATTTCTCGTTCGTTGTCAATAGGTTTCCGTTGTCCCCCTCTTAGTTTTCGTTTTAAAATTTTTATAAAAGGAATTGGTGGTGTCAGTCACTAGAGTCGGTAAAGGTCGTTTAAAAGTCGGTAAGTGGTAGGTTTGTTCATAAATAGAGATGTAGGAAAATTAGAGTGGGACAAACTACAAAAATTCGACTAGAGAATATTTATTATGTAATCACTTAAGACAAAGACTTACAGTGTTAACGATATATAATAAAAAGTGTAATAGTCCGTTCAAAAGACTGGTCAAAGTAGACATTTAGGAATCCCTGTTCACTTAAGTCGAGATCTACACCTTTCCCTTCATCATTTCCTTGTTATTACATCTGTTAGGTGTAGAAAGGTAGTGGAATCGTCCCCAAAACAGGAGAGATCGATAATTAGGCAGTCTTAGTTGCAGTCGTCAGTCCCTACAACGACGGTTAAAGGTCATTATTTCTCGTTCGTTGTTAATAGGTTTCCGTTGTCCCTCTTAGTTTTCGTTTTAAAATATTTATAAAAGGAATTGGTGGTGTCAGTGACTAGAGTCGGTAAAGGTCGTTTAAAAGTCGGTAAGTGGTAGGTTTGTGTATGGTTATACTCTTAATAAGAAACTGACCACCTGGATTTTCTTTAACGGATTCGGGGTAATCGTTTACCCGAAGGATCCACCGTGATCACCATTTCTTGGTGGACGGTCACGTCCTCTGTATCTCTGGGTCCTAGCTAGGGACCCAACCCTCCTAGAACCGTATCACACCGTACCGTTTGGGGAGGTCATGAGAACAGACCTTTTGGGGCACCTGTATCTGAAGTACAGGGACCACCCGAAGTCACGTAACCCATCGTTTCTCAACCTGTACTGACTCACCGATTGTGTGTATGTGTGTGTGTGTGTGTGTGTGTGTGTGTGTGTATGTATATAAGAACAACAACGGATAACGTGACTTATCCTAGAGGTCATGTTACAACTTATCTTTATTACTCACCTGTAAAAACGGAAGAAGGACTACAACCCCATCTCGTAAGTCGGAAAGGAGTAATTTCGGTTTCTTCAAAGGACAAAAAATAAACCACTATATGAACAGTTTACGAAAAAAGATGTAGATTATTCTACTAGTATGTATATATTTATAGACACCTGTACATTTAATGTCAGTAAGTAAGAATTTATACTTTATTTTAGACATAAAGATATTGTGGGTAGACTGGTAGTACAAATAAAAAGTATATTTGGTAACCTTATCTAACGATTTTTGAATACTCTAAAACGTAGATAAAAACCGTCCATACACCCAAATACCAAAGGATAAGAACGTAAAAGAACCTATAGTCTTTTTATGACTCAAGTACCCTACTTAACACGTCATAAGAGAGACGGATTCAAAAGACCTTCTTCAGTACATTTTAACAATAATAAAGAAGGAATTTATAAACCAGTTTAAGTAGTCACTTTGACAAGTCCGGGGTCTAAAGGAGACACCCTTTCTAAATATGATGTTTAGGTTGTAAATTATTTACATCTCGACAAGACAAATTGGTAAAGAAGGACACACTCCTCTCTATTTAATCATCAAAGTAACACCGGTTTTAGAACCAAAAGAGACGGGTGGTTTCACCTTATTTTTTATACCTCAGTCTCAAACCTCCTTTATCTTTCCACCGAAATTAGAAGTCGACCGTCTCCCCTCTTGTGTCATCCGAGGACGGAGTTCTTGATACAGGGAAAGGTACTCTTTAGACCCTCTAATATATCAACTCCCGAGCGGCATTGCCCATCCACTACTCCTTGTTTCCACACTTCTAGAACGTACGAAGAAGGAGAACGTAACAAAGTTTTGGTCAGTATCCGACCACAGTCCACCGGGTCATTGACCCAGACCGTCAGGACATCGGACCGCCCAACGACAAGTCAGTGAATCAGAACAGGCTGATAAACGGTGGATTGCCTGACTTGACTATACTTGATCTGACGTCGTGCGGTTTGAAGGGACAGGAAGTCGTAGAGGACCTCGAACGAGTTTGAGTACAGGTGACTCAGTCACTACGGTAGGTCGGTAGAGTAGGAGACAACAGGGGAAGAGGAGGACGGAAGTTAGAAAAGGTCGTAGTCCCAGAAAAGATTACTCAATCCAAAAACGTAGTCCACTGGTTTAATAACCTCGAAGTCGAAGTAGTAGTCAGGAAGGTTACTTATAAGTCCTAACTAAAGGAAATCCTAACTAACCAAACTTGAGGAACGACAGGTTCCCTGAGACTTCTCAGAAGAGGTTGTGGTGTCAAGGTTTTGTAGTTCATTGGACCATTGACCCAGGTAACAGAAAACACATAACATGACACCGAAAGAAAGATATTACGTTTGTCTCTTTTTCATCCTCCTCACCAGACGTTTCTCTCACGATTCTTTCACTCGTGGTTTATCTCCTTCATTAATCGTCTCTCATGGATTCGTATTACCCACGTTTTACATCGTGAACGTCTCAATCCCCCGTCTTTTCGTTTAAATCAATGTCTAATCCTTGTCGACTTCAGTTTTGATCCGCACTCGTCCGGATAAGCGACACAAGAAATAGAAGACATAAGAGTCCTTTCTTTTCTTTTTGAGTAAGGAGAAAAAAAAAAGGAAAAGTGTCGTTGTCAAACCCTACTTGTTCATGTGTGATGATATATATTTCCTCTTTTAGTTGTTCTTGGATTACATATCGTATCCCCTGAGATGAGTTATAAAAAATTATAGGATAACCTTTTCTTAGACGTTTTCTTATCTATAATTATATACATATACATATTGACTTATGAACTTCAATTGTGTTTATATTTAGTCGATATGAGGTTATAAGTTGTATTTGTAAACGAAAATAAAATAAAAAATTATATTTAAATAAATAAAATAACCTCCAATTAATGAATTGTTATAACATAACCAAAATGGTATGTAGTTGTACATAGGTGGTGTCCATATGTGTACAAGGGGTAGGACTTGGGAGCAGGGAGGAGGGAGGTGCATGGTAGGGAGACCCAGTAGGGTCACGTGGTCGGGGTCCGTAGGTCATAGTACGTGACTTGGACCCGACCGCTGAGCAAAGTATATACTATAATATGTACAAAGTTACGGTAAGAGGGTTTAGTAGGGTGGGAGAGGGAGAGGGAGTGTCAGGTTTTCTGACAAGATATGTAGACACAGAGAAAACGGCAGAGCGTATGTCCCAATAGTAATGGTAGAAAGATTTAAGGTATATATACACAATTATATGACATAACCACAAAAAGAAAGACCGAATGAAGTGAGACATATTAGTCGAGGTCAAAGTAGATGGAGTTGTAAACGAAAATTCAATTTTTTTTTTTTTCTTTGGTAAAGAAGGACTACTCGGTACTAACAAGTAAGTACAGTTACTTAAAGTAGATCTATCGGTTTAAATAATAGTAATTCAACTAGTATTACAAAGAGAAAATAATAAACTTGTAGACATTCCAGAAATCAATGTAGGAGACTATAAGGACTATAACCCTTAAACACAGAAGAAAGGAAAAAAACAACTAGTCAAACCGATCTGTAAATAGTTAAAACAACTTGAAGAGTTTCTTGATCGAAAAAGAAAGTAACTAAAAAAAAAGAAAAACATACACGAAATAAAATAACTAAATACAAGAATTGTAAAATAAATGAGAGGACGAATAAAACTTAAATTACACGAGAAGAAAAAGATTATAAAATTCTGTCTTCGACTTCAACAACTAAAGTTTATAAGGAAGAGAAGATTATATCCGTGAATCGTGATACTTAAGGAGAGATTCGTCACGAAATAGTCATAGAGTCTTTAAACCGTCAAAACCGTTTCTTCACAAGAGTAAAAGTAAATCTATTTTTATAATAGATCAAGGACAAAGTTAAAGAAGATACTGAGTGAGTAACTAACAAATTTTCAGAAAATTAAAAGTTTACAAACCTTTAAAAAGATCTATAGAAAAATTAACTGAAGATCAAATTGAAGATCAACAACGAAATTCGGTGACTCAAACCCCACTACACAATATGTCTTTCATCCATTTACTATTTCTTGAGTACTGTGGTCCGTTTACTCTATGAAACAGTCAGCCCCAAGACATGTCTTTTGTCTTTCTATAAATTATGTTATTTAATACATGTACGTTTTCGGAATCTTTTCGTTTCCAGTATTTTCCGTGGTGACTGAAAGTCCTTTGGACTTCAGTATCTGTTCCCGTTTCTCCCACTAGTCTGGACAGTCGACGGACAACGAGCGACACGTCAGTGGTTCAGGACATCCGAGAACCGCTGGGTCCCTGACGTCGTGCGGTCCGAAGGGACAGGAAGTGGTAGAGGACCTCGGACATCGTCTACGTAATGGTATCTCTAATACTCGCATCTACATCTCTACTAATCATATCGACTGATGAGGAAATTTCACTTAAATCGTTCTGAAATATAGACTATTTCCCGAAGGGACTATCGAGTCAACCATTTCTTAGGCAGACGGTGTGTCCTCTGGGACCAAGTTAAGAACCCAACCCTTTTAGGGGACCTCTTCCCTTTCCGATGGGTGAGGTCATAAGACCGGACCTCTCAAGGTACTTGATATATCAGGTATCCCAGGGTTTCTCAGTCTGTACTGACTCACTGAAAGTGAATATAGACTATTTCACTGTAGTTGTTGTTTGTTTGTTTGTTCCCTTTATTGTATTTAAATTCTCCAAATTTCGTCAAGACGACAAAACCCCTTGATTTAAGTAAATTCTTCAATAATAGAAATTTTTCAGAAATTTATGGGATTTAATGATTCTTTTCTTATCCTGATATTTTAACTCAATCCGTCCTTTACGGAAAACTCCCAAGAAAAAAATTTTTAGTTTATCATACGTAGATGACATAATATCTACTTTTACTTTAAACTAAGTACTTTATTTGTTTTACTGTAGACATTTACTCAGATCCAAAGTCATTATTTTCCGTATTCGTTTTACTGTTAAAGGTATTATTAATCTAAAAAATATATTTGTGTGTGAAAAATTTACCTTCATATTAACTAGATAATGTTATAACACGATCAAAGGTCACTAATTAAGATATATATACATAAAAGAGTCTAATAAAAGGGAATAGTCATAGATATTTTATAATTCACGTCAATTATAATTCACATCAAGGGACACGATGTGAATTATATGTGAATTATTAGACACGATATGTCGTCTAAGAAAAATCAATGTATGGTCTACCAGTTGTGGCTTTAGTCTACCTGATATAAGAAACGTCGGTTTCTACCTCTTCGAGATATGTCAGTTGTTTTTGTTCTGACCCTCGACTGACACCGAGTCTAGTACTTGAGGAATAACGGTTTAAGTCTGAATTTAACTTCTTTCATCCCTTTTGGAGATCTGGTAAGTCGATACTGGAGTTAGTTTAGGGAATACTAATATGTCCCCTTCACTCTTTATCTCAATTCCCGGATCTAGACTATCTATCTCACGGACTACTTGATACCTTACTCCAAGTACTGTAACATATCCTCTGTCCCTAGTTCTGGTAGGGGTACCTTTTCTTTACGCTTTTTCGTTTTACCGATAGACCCTCCGGAATGTTTATCGACACTTGTCTTCTCTCCGTTTTTCGTTTCCTCTTTTCCTTTCTATATTCGTAGACTTACGTCTCAAGATTTCTTATCGTTCTTCTCTATTCTTTCGGAAGAAGCCACTAGTTACGTTTCTTTATCTCCTTTTGTTGTCTTACCCTTTCTGATCTCTAGAGAAGTTCTTTTAATCTCTATGGTTCCCTTTTAAAGTACGTTTCTACCCGAACTATTTCCTGTCTTTACCAGACCTGGATTGTCTTCGTCTTCTATAGTTCTTCTCCACCGTTCTTATGTGTCTTCTTGACATGTTTTTTCTAAAAGTACTGGACCTATTAGTGCTACCACACTAGTGAGTAGATCTCGGTCTGTAGGACCTTACACTTCAGTTCACCCGGAATCTTTCGTAGTGATGCTTGTTTCGATCACCTCCACTACCGTAAGGTCAACTCGACAAAGTTTAGGACTTTCTACTACGACACTTTCACGACGTGAGTTATACGGTCGTGTAAACCTTTTGAGTCGTCACCGGTGTCCTGACCTTTTCCAGTCNTAGGGAATACTAATATGTCACCTTCACTCTTTATCTAAATTCCCGGATCTAGACTATCTATCTCACGGACTACTTGATACCTTACTCCAAGCACTGTAACATGTCCTCTGTCCCTAGTTCTGGTAGGGGTACCTTTTCTTTACGCTTTTTCGTTTTACCGATAGACCCTCCAGAATGTTTATCGACACTTTTCTTCTCTTCGTTTTTCGTTTCCTCTTTTCCTTTCTATATTCGTAGACTTACGTCTCAAGGTTTCTTATCGTTCTTCTCTATTCTTTCGGAAGAAACCACTAGTTACGTTTCTTGATCTCCTTTTGTTGTCTTACCCTTTCTGATCTCTAGAGAAGTTCTTTTAATCTCTATGGTTCCCTTTTAAAGTACGTTTCTACCCGAACTATTTCCTGTCTTTACCAGACCTGGATTGTCTTCGTCTTCTATAGTTCTTCTCCACCGTTCTTATGTGTCTTCTTGACATGTTTTTTCTAAAAGTACTGGACCTATTAGTGCTACCACACTAGTGAGTAGATCTCGGTCTGTAGGACCTTACACTTCAGTTCACCCGGAATCTTTCGTAGTGATGCTTGTTTCGATCACCTCCACTACCGTAAGGTCAACTCGACAAAGTTTAGGACTTTCTACGACACTTTCACGACGTGAGTTATACGGTCGTTTAAACCTTTTGAGTCGTCACCGGTGTCCTGACCTTTTCCAGTCAAAAGTAAGATTAGTGTTTCTTTCCGTTACGGTTTCTTACGAGTTTGATGGTGTGTTAACGTGAGTAGAGTGTACGAACTTTTCATTACGAGTTTTAAGAGGTTCGGTCCGAAGTTGTTATACACTTGGTACTTGAAGGACTACAAGTTCGACCAAAATCCTTTCCGTCTCCTTGGTCTCGAGTTTAACGGCTGTAGGGGACCTAGTACCTCTTTCGTTCTCTCAAGGTCTTTTTGTAGATAAAGACGAAGTAACTGATACGGTTTCGGAAATTGACACACCTAGTGTTATTTGACACCTTTTAAGACTCTCTCTACCCTTATGGTCTGGTGGACTGGACGGAGAACTCTTTAGATATACGTCCAGTCCTTCGTTGTCAATCTTGACCTGTACCTTGTTGTCTGACCTAGGTTTATCCTTTTCCTCATGCAGTTCCGACATACAACAGTGAGACGAATAAATTGAAGATACGTCTCATGTAGTACTCTTTGCGACCTGACCTTCTTTGTGTTCGACCTTAGTTCTAACGGTCCTCTTTATAGTTATTGGAGTCTATACGTCTACTGTGGTGGGAATACCGTCTTTCACTTCTGTTTGATTTTCCGGAGAACTACTTTCACTTTCACCTCTCGCTTTTTCAACCGAATTTCGAGTTGTAAGTCTTTTGCTTCTAGTACCGTAGACCAGGGTAGTGAAGTACCCTTTATCTACTCCTTTGTCACCTTTGTCGCAGTCTGAAATAAAAACCACCGAGGTTTTAGTGACGTCTACCACTGACGTCGGTACTTTAATTTTCTGGGAATGAGGAACCTTCTTTTCAATACTGTTTGGATCTATCGTATAAGTTTTCGTCTCTGTAATGAAACGGTTGTTTCCAGGTAGATCAGTTCCGATACCAAAAAGGACACCAGTACATACCTACACTTTCAACCTGACACTTCTTCGGACTCACGACTTCTTAACTACGAAAACTTGACACCACAGTCTCTTCTGACAACTCTCAGGGAACCTGACGTTCCTCTAGGTTGGTCAGGTAAGACTTCCTCTAGTCGGGACCCTAAAGAAACCTTCCTTACTACGATTTCGACTTTGAGGTTATGATACCGGTGGAGTATTCTTCTCAACTGA
This sequence comes from Capra ibex, assembly GCA_006410555.1. Taxonomy (NCBI): domain Eukaryota; kingdom Metazoa; phylum Chordata; class Mammalia; order Artiodactyla; family Bovidae; genus Capra; species Capra ibex. The sequence goes on along the minus strand of SJYO01041852.1, from coordinate 10,034,853 downwards.
GTAACCTTGTCTGAGACTACGACCCTCCCTAACCCCCGTCCTCCTCTTCCCCTGCTATCTCCTACTCTACCGACCAACCGTAGTGACTGAGCTACCTGCACTCAGACTCACTTGAGGCCCTCAACCACTACCTGTCTCTCCGGACCACACGACGCTAAGTACCCCAGTGTCTCAGCCTGTGCTGACTCGCCTGACTTGACCTGACTTGACTTGACTCACACACATACAATTGATGTCGGAGGATTAAATGGGGACAGAGGTAAGGAGAAATCATTGGTGTCCAAACAAAAGATACCGACACTCAGACAAATAGAAAACATCCATTCAAGATAAACATAGAATACACATGATATATACAGGTATCATGTGCGTACATACATACGAATATTCTCTTGTAATGAATCGGTGTTTTTTCTTACTTTATCACGGTAAACGTTGTTGTACTACTTGGATCTCTTTTAGTATGGTTCAATTCATTCGGTCTGTCTTTTTCACTTTAGATATGAATGTGTAAAATTTCGAAAACGATAAGTTTTGAAAAAATTCTAAATTCCATCAAAATATTCTGTTTTGTCAAAAAAGTTTTCTAAGGAGGATATTTTATATTTTTACTCTTATTACCGTTTGTTAACAACTTCCGAAGAATAGGAAAAGGACGTCAATCCAAACACCACGTTTGATGAAAACCGTTTCAAAGACCGGGACTTGGAACCTAGACACGGGAGATTTTATATTACTGTCTATTACTAGTTTAATCACAAGTATTTATATCCAAAATCTCTACTATGGTTAAGGACAGTAATATAATAAGTTTAAGACTATCAAAATCAATGTAAATGAAGTTTGACGGTACTCCAGTAGTATCGGGGTCAGGACGACTGACAAATTAGTGTTTCCAGACGTAAATTAAGTGTTGGTTTTTTCTTTTCAAGAGATAAAAAGTTTTAACAAGAGAGTTTCAGTCACGATGGGTTATAGATTTGTCCCTACTCTTTTCCCTCTAAAATATCCTCTTAAAGAGTATCTTATACGTGGACTACGATACCTCTTTCTCCTAATAATACTTTAAAAACGATCAAAGTAAAACTAAAATTGAAAGACTACTTTGGTACAACTTATGGTTCCTATAAAATGTATACGTAAGTGTATTTTTATAACACGTATTAAAGTCCCCAAGTAATCGAACCAAACTTTGGATTCAAACCAAGTCCCTAAAATCCATTCCTAAGAAGGATAAAGTCCGTGAAAATTTATGTGAATAGTCTCGACGTGTACTTGTAAAAACCGAAGGGTATTAAAGGTAAACCATATTTCAGTAATTGGATATAACTCTCTAAGACAAATAAGGACATTCTTACGTAGGTCCGTGTATCATTAGAAAACAAGTCGTAGGAAAAGTATTTACGGGAACTCCCTCCATAAAAGACTAGATTCCTTGTTAGGTCATAACACGAGGGGGATTTATTAACTACAAATAGAAGTCTAAGACTTAAAACTGAAAGAGACCCTCAAAAGAGTCGTTGCGTGGTAATACTTCATCTGTCTGTAAAAGTATCGTAAATAGAATACATAAACTGAATAACAACTGAGGTAAAAGGTAATAATAAATAGGAAAAAGTCTAAAAGGAGTGCCGAAGAGTAAACACAATGTTATCTGTGCAAACATTCTATAGGATTTAGGAATCTTTAATTTTTTATAAGTGAAATTTGATATTCAACGAAAACATATAAATTCTTTTTACTGAACTGTCTAATTATAAAGAATGATATTATTCGTGGTTTATATCATGTGCACCGTACATCATCACCTCTGATGTATTTGGAGTCGTAGGGACCATCCAGTCTACCACTCTCTGAGGTGGACGTTACGTCCTCTGGACCCAAGTTAGGGACCCAACCCTTCTAGGGGACCTCCTCTCGTACCGTTGGGTGAGGTCACAAGAACGGACCTCTTAGGGGTACCTGTCTCCTCGGACCACCCGATGTCAGGTTCCTCACGTTTCTCAGTCTATACTGACTCATTGATTCGTGTCGTCGTAGTCTACCTAGACTCAAGTTTATGACAGAGACGATGAAAATTATTAGAACTGTTTCGTTACATTGAAGTTCCCTCGTAACCAAAGGATTGGGGATTTACCTCTTTTATTGAAATAACTTACAGAGAATAAACGGTGTGTGGTAGGATTCAACAAATATATTCTGTACGTAACAGATTAATAGGATACTCCTTTAATAATAAGTAGAATGTTGACACCATTAATTTCGAGTTCTACTAATTATTACAACGGATTCTACTTATGTCGATTATCCACCATCTGTAACTTTAAGTTAATGTTAAATTGATGTTTTAGTATGTGTGTGTGTGTGTGTGTGTGTATGTGTATTCATATATATATAAGAAAATTTTGTACGACTTAACACTTATGATTTGAACACTTTTTAGACAGATCCCACTATCTTATACGTAGTCTCAATTACTCATCCTGGATGTTGAGTCTTTAAATACGAGATTTAAGTCTCTTAGAAGTTGTCAATTCCGGTCGGGGAAAGTCTATGACAGTGGTGAAATTGAGGGATAACTATATTCTACTTCTGATTTGTGTCTTTTAACACCTTTTAAAATACTTTTCTTCCGCAAGGTTGATGGGTAGAGGGTAAACTCACCCACCGTACGAAAAGGAAAACTTTTGGCTACCTCCTCTGTGTTTCTCAGAGAATATTTAACCCCTACGGACATTTTACCCCGAACATGTAAAACAAAAGACCACACCATAGACAAATCGATGGTCTGAAGGACAAGAAACGCGATAGTCTGGTACCCAATTTTTTTTTCTCTCTCTCTACTTCTGAACGACCGTTTAGACTCTCTTCGACCTCTCTTTTGTCACAGTAGAGTTACAGACTAGAGTGTTCACAGAGACCAGACTCTTGAGTGGTCCTCTGTGCCCCAGTACCAACTTATCCTCTGGTATCCTCACACACAGTCTTCGTATATGAAAGGTTTCTTACTTTATACTCCGAAGGTCCTCCTACTTTTATATACCAAATTACAATCTTCGCTGACGACCACGGGTTCGTTCGACGTACGTGCATATCCCGGGACGTACGGTTGTAGTGCGGGTGGACGTCACTCCTTCAACTCCTCAAACGTCAGTAATTTTTTCTTCTGGTATCAAAACAGCACCCACCAATTGGTTCCTTTGACCCATTGTAGGCGAGGGAAGGTGAATTGATTGAAAAGGTCTTTCCCTGTGTAAAACCCCTCACGTCCCATGTCTAAACCCTTGGTCTTATAGGAGGGGTATGTATGTGTGTGAAGATTTGGAGGTTTGGTGATTTCAGATTCGGGGGTCCGTACCCCGTTCATCCTTTTGTTATCACTAATAAATTATTGTCTTTGACTATCTTTTACTTCACATGTTCACCTAACTCTATTTCAGTACTCTCTCTTGAGGTTCCACTTATACAAGGGACCTCCACAAGTCACTAGTTGGACAGTTGAGACCTACCTGGAGAGGTACGACGTGTGAGTCACGTTCGACAACTTTTGGTTTTTTCGGTAACATATAAATACATAGTCAGAACTACACTGAACTTATAAATCAACCGACGGACACCGTATTTTGTTTTTTATTTGTTATAAAAAAGAAAGAGTTTGAACGAGGTAAAAAGATCTTCTAAAATGTTTCGTTTCAAAGTCCACGTTAAACGCTTAAGTTATACGAGTAATTTTTTATCTATAGTTTAAAAAACTTCTTCGGGGTACGAAAAAGGTGTCACTGACATGGTTAAATATAGATGCGTTATCACGTATTCCCAAGGGAAGAGAGGTATCGGAGTGGTTCTACATAATACCTTAGAATGAGTCAGTATTCTTACTTTGAAACGACAAGTATTGTTGTACTTGCCTAGACCTCCCGTATTAGGATTCACTTTACAGTCTGTCTCATCCTGTTTATGACATATAAAAGTGGATATACACCCTAGATTTTTTTATTTTGTTTACCTGTCAATATTGTTTTTATTTTTGTATAAGCATCTATGTCTCTTCTTTGATCACCAATGGTCTTCCTTCCCACTCTCTCTGTTTTATCCACTTCCCTTAATTCCGCATTTTTGGTGATCCATATTTTGTTCAATGTTCCTTCACTACATATCGTGTCCCTTATATCAGTTATAAATATTGTTAAAACATACCTCATATTAGATATTTTTATAGTTTAATGATACAAAATGTGGACTTTGATTATATCATTCAGTTGATATGAATTCAATTTTTTTTATCCATATTTACAGAAGTCATAAAAAATGAATATGCATACCTCAGTTATTTAAGAAAAGTTGTTTATTTATAACCTTCAGTTCATACATGTATACCGAGGTAAACTATTAGAAATCCTGTGATCTAATATTAGTCTTCAGTAGAATTTGAGATCGACAAATCTCAAGTCTTTTAAAATCCTAACGCATTTTTGGTTAAGAACGACAGACGGTGATAATGTCGATTTACACCCGATTTAAGTCATTCAAATCTAAATTCTTAACGGGTATTCACAGTGTTATTATTGGTAATTGTCATCTTCTTATGAGTTAAAAACTGTAGGATGATTTATAGTTGTAGGAATATCTTTAATTAAGATTAAGATATTATTAGATTTTCCAATCAAAAGTCAACCTTTTTACTATTTTCGTTCGTTTTTAGGACTTTGTATCTTAGTATATTTTACAAAAAAAAATTTAGAGACACTAACGGTTCAATAAACTTCACATCGGCAGGATCATCACTATCATTATATCATTACTACTGTACACCGAATAAGTTCGACGATTTACAAGTTCCAATCTGTGAAGGACAGACAGAGATTTCTAGGACCAAGAAGTGTAGTGTGACAAAGAGTGTCTTTAACTTTACAAGTCAACCAAGTGAAAAGAAGCATAATAAGAGTTCGAAGATGTTGATTTAGACTTAAAGTGTCCACCAGTGTTTGTAAGAATAAATTAAGATTTAAAAGTAATCCAGAATTTCGTGGTAAAATTTTTATTTTTTGTTCAATAAAAAGTAGATGTCTTTCACTTTGTATTACCGTAACTGGGTATACGGTTCCAGGATTGAACGACTTTTAAGTAGGGTTCACCGAACGACTACACTTGTTTACAGGATTGCGGGTCCGAATACAAGAGATCGTCACAGACTAATGAAAGTTTCCGTCTCCAAATCACTTTATAAGCAGAGGTCGGATCCGACTAGAGTTTTCTTGAATTTTTTTTGGGTTTTGTCAGTAATTAGGTAACTACTTAACTACGTGTCAACCCGGTCTCCTTATTTCAACAATCATGAACTACTAGACTCCCCTCGGATTCCCACCTTTTGATAAAGATCAGACGTCATAATCTTTCGTGAGTCAGTAAATTTTTCATAATGACAGAGAAGAAGTTAGTTAAAATCTGACATTTTGTGTAGTATTTACGTAAACAAAGAACTAAAACTTGTCTAGTACGTTATGGTCATTTTTGTTTTAAGTCACATTTTATAACGACCTATAACTGTTTAGTGAAACATCTATCTGGTCTTTTTAATAAATATTTGTCTTTGGGTCAATCTCAGAAGACCATTTTTTTTTTTTTAATATGGATTTCTTTCCATAGATGAGAAATTGTACAGTTTAAGGTTAGAATAAAGTATTAGAATAAAGGTAGATATCCATAATCTACATCATTTTTATGTCAGAAGACATAAACCTTTAATTTCGAGACATCATACCAACTTTAAGTATGTCATGTTTTTCATCAATAATATATAAACGAATGGTTAACTTTTTTCAGAATAAAGTCCGTTACCTTATAAAACGAACACTACCGTATAAGAAAGTACACACGTAAAAATGACTTCTTTAAAATATCTCTGGATTTCGACATTTCTGGATTTTTAATAATACCAATTATATTTATGTAAGAAACTATTCTATAATTTTACATTTACGACTTCTCCGTCAAAACTCCGTTCTATGTTTCTCTGTTAATTTATTCGGATAAATCAACGAAATAACATTTATTGTGTATACCGATAACGATCGTCTGAGAGGCCGAGAAATAAAATGGAAACCACAACAATGTCACTCGGGCAGAGAGTTCGTATCGAAAAAATCTAACTCTCCTGTGGTCCTTGAACACCCGTGTCACACTTTATGTGTTTGTGAAAAGAATTAAACCTGTTGGACCCTTTACTTTTGGTCTTTTCTATGACAAGTAAACACTCAGAAGTTCATTCAGAGACTTAAAATATACTAATAGTATTTCAATTTATAAATTCACCAGTTTTGCGACCCCTAATTTTTCCTAATTCATACTCCACTGATCCTTGATCTTATATGAGGGTCGTCTTCGGTTCCCTTTTTATTTTTGTTATTTTGTCACGAAAGTGATTGTTTTTATTTGGTCTCCCGAGAAAGTACCTAAGGAATATAAAACACTGGACTGTGACAGTTGTTCTCCTAACTAGTTTACAAGTTGTATAAAGAATTGAATATTAGGATGGTGAACCTTTAATTATTCTTTACTTGTTTCAATTAAAAACTCTACCTCTTGATTATTCTCATATTCCTTACCGTACGACCCTCCACTATGTCGAGGGGTCTTTATAAAGTCTCAGCCAAGACTTGGTTATTTTCATGTCCTAAACCGTTATTAAGACTAGTAATGGACACAATACATATATAAAAGAAATAGGAGATTAGTAGGATAAGATAGGAAAAGATAAGAGATCTCTGTTTCACGTTCGACGAGTGCATTATTATGACTGTTCGATTCCAACTTTGCGTCCTCCACTTGTTTTTTATAATCAACTTCCATTGCGGACTATCTCTTGTATTTCTGTAAAAAATCACCTTATTACTAGTTGCATTCAAAAAAACAAAATCTTCAATTTCATTCTTGACAAATCGGTTCTCAAATTACTAAGACGTGTAAAGGCTCAAAATATCTTCGCAAGATACTTTTACCCCAATAAGATTTCTGTCTGATCCGAAACCAGTCATGTAAAATATGATAAAGTTGGGTCTTGTACACAACATTACGAGTCCACCCCAATTGACTCTTCTTGTGACACGTCAAGTATCCGTGTGGGAAAGTTACTTATGAGCAACTCTGGACTACGGTCCATGGTCCTGTGTCCCATTTGTTTCGAGGAAAAAGTACCTGAAGTATTCCGTTACGTGCATCTGTTTGAGTTTAAAATTCTTTATGAGTTGTCAAGTCTACCGTTGTTCACGTTGGGTTCTTTTCTTTTTTCTTTCTTTCTTTCTTTCTTTCCTATTCCCGAATCTCTAACCACCACCACCATTCACACAGGACCAAATATGTCCCACCAGTACCATCTGAAGAGGTTATTCTACTGAAACCCCTTCTCTTTTCTTCAATGTTTCATTTCGTCACCGATTAATGCCATCTTGTAATCGCGATCTCCTTTTCTCTTTTATGTCTACGACTCTATTTCGTAAAACCGGACAACCTCTTCGTCGCTCCTCAAGGGTCACCCTCCTCACTTCGATCACCACCCCGCCTATCTTTCACTCAAAAATCACCGTGCCTCCCGACCTTTCTAGATCTTCCTTACACGTCCGGAAACACCCCTGGGGTCCTCAACCACTACCTGTCCCTCCGGACCGCACGAAGTTAAGTACCCCAACGTTTCTCAGTCTGTACTGACTCCCTGACTTGACTTGACTTGACTTGACTTGACCGAAATTAACGTGTACTTTACTATTCGTAACCTACCAAAACGTGTCCTCTAACTGTTATAGATGATGAAGACTTTTCTTAATGATATCAAGACACGACTCTTCTCTTGAAGGGACCATCGAGTTAATCATTTCTTGGACGGAAGTTAATCCCTCTGAACCCAAGCTGGAGACCTAACCCTTGTAGGGGACCTCTTCCCATTCCGATGGGTGAGGTCATAAGACCGGACCTCTTAAGGTACCTGAGGGATCAGGTACCCCAGTGTTTCTCAACCTTTGATATCAACATGTTTCTACCTTCACTTTTCTGTCGCCTCCTCTCTCCGTTCTTAGGTCCATTCCCTTTTGCCAGTAAGTAAGGACCACCCATTTAACGTCGTCACCTCCTCCACTCTCCACCACGTCAAAACTTTCCACTCGACTACCCCATGTGACTCTCTAATTTAGACCCTACACTTTCTGTCTCTTTCAATTCCCACTCTGATTCTAAAAAACGGTTTTTTGACCTTCTTCTTTCATCGGAAAGTGACTTTACATTTTCCTCTTATCCTGAACTCCACATCTTGACCCCTGGTCTCTCAAACCTAAACTCTAATAGTCTAAATTTTACGGATAATTTGTAGGTTCTTCTTTGTAACTGTTCTGTCACTCTATGAGAAACACTGGGGTACCTGATCTCGTTCTTAATTTACGTTATTACATCTTCTGTGACAGTCTATAAACGATGTACAACCCTTCTGTCTTCTTTTTTATGTGTTATTTATCAAGTTTTATAATGTTACATTCATTTTATATATTATTTTAGTTTATTAGTAAGTTAAGGGAGTTAAGTACTATAGTTTTATAAGTTTATTTATGACAATTCAAAAGAAATACTTTACTTAAAGGTACTGGACATTCTCATGAAACATGACAAAGGTTTTACATTTGTAGTTGGAGGGTTTTAAATCCTCCAATTCTTAGAGATGAATTTTTTCATTTTTATTTTTTAAGAACTAGAACTTTACTAGTCCAGTGATTGAAAAGATTGAGGAATCAAATTTTATAATGTATTTACTTATACGACGAAATACTCAACTATCACGTATTTGGTTTAATTTGGAGGTCCAGTCTTTAACAGGAAGGAAAACCCTTGTACATATCCTAAAATGGACTTTAAAAAGTCTTTCAGTCCATCGAGGTGTTTAGTTGACATCCGTTAATTTCCTTTTACAAAGACAATATTAACTTTCTTGGATCATAATCTTGATGGTACTTTCAGAGAGGTTTCAAGATAACTTATTATAAATATCTTTTCCCTATGGTTAAAAAAGGAATTTTCTTTGTACGATTTTATTAATACCCCTATAGGGACTCTAAAGAAACGATGACTTTTCCTTCTCTTTTAAATTCTTTCTTTATAGTTCAACGACCGGGAGACGCGTTTGTTAGTTCATACAGTCTTTCCCGGTTCTTGTACCTTTGTCCTAGTAAATTTTTACTTCCTAAGAAAAACTTCTATCCCAATCTTTTAGCTAAAGTTATCTAATTCCTACTTGCAAAATTTTTGAAATCGTGCATCTTATTTGTTACACTTAAAGGAAAATTTCAATACTCGTTCGGGAATCGTTGGTGACTTTAGTTATGTCTCTCTTTACTCGGTAGAGACAAAGGACTATACTTATAAAAGGGGATTTATTAGGTTACGTTAACGGTTATGAACAAATCGATGTCTGTGATTGTATTCAATTTACTGACAATTACACAGAGAGCAAGTACGAACGTATATATCTATCCAAAAAAGGAATCTTGACAGATATGAAATAGAAGTCCTTTTCCAAATCTTTCGTTGATATGAGATTATTTTCAAGCAAAATTTTTTATATCTCGTTCTTTTATTTCTTTTGTTGAATCGTGATTGATCCTTGTTTAGATATGAATACCTATTTTACACATTGAGTAAGAGATGGGTTTCTTCGTTCGTAGGGATGTACAATATATACCGATTAAAATCCCGAGTGAAAAGTATTTAGAGTGATACACGAGGATATTATATTTATGTCCGAAGATAACTTAGGCTACCTGTGTTTAAAATTGTATTAAAACTCATCGGGTCACTTTAAGGTAACAAAGGATTTCCACTACTTACGTCACGACACGAGTCAGCTAAGTCAGGACAGATAAACACTGGATGCCTGACGTCGGGTGGTTCGAGGAGACAGGTACCCTAGGAGGTCCGTTCTTATGACCTCACTCAACGGTACGGGAGGAGATTTCCTATAAGGGTTGGGTCCTTAGCTTAGGTATGGAGGCCGTAGAGGACGTAACGTCCGTCCAAGAAATGGGTGACTCGGTGGACCCTTCGGGTTGCCGCTACTTATGGGGTAATAAATAGTGTGTCCTTATCTACCACCACCAAATCAACGGTTCAGCACAGACTGGGAAACACTGAAGAACCTGACATCGGACGGTCCGAGGAGACCGGTATCCTAAAAGGTCCATTCTTATGACCTCACCCAACGGTAAAGGAAGAGGTCCCATAGAAGAACTGGGTCGATACCTTGGGTCCAGAGGACTTGACGTCCGTCTAAGAAATGGGTGATCCGATGGTCCCTTAGTGTGTCCTTATCTATGTATAAACACATAGATCACCTACTTGTATGAAGTGTTTAAGAAAACTCTGGGTGTTCTTTCACGAGAACCTTTTTAGAGACTTTCAGTGTTAATACTTTCTTTACGGATATAGGAAAGGTGGAGTAGAAATAGTTCTCATTTAAATTCGTCTCGAGATGTTCTAAAGTCAACCTTTATCCTTACGACATAACAAAAGATATTAATATAGTAATAAACGGATCTATAAAATTTTTTAAAACGATTGAGTCTTGTGAGACTTAAGTGAAAAGACTAGAGGCGAAATTGACTCGTCGTAGTATCTTAGTGAGATCTACCTTTACCATAAAACATCAACGTTCTCCAATCTATCTCATAGAAAAAGTGTACATATTAGTAAATCCTCTTAGGGGTGTGAGAGAACATTAGACTTCTGACCGTATACTATCTTCATACTACATACCTCGTACTGACGATCAATCATTTATCGTTGTCACAACTTAAAAAGTTTTGCTGACCTGAACTTCTCAACCGAAGTTTAACTCCCTTTACGAATAGTAACTTTTGTTAAACTACTTTTTTTTTGACTTTCCTCCCACCCATCTCACGTCTTTTGTCCACAAATGAGGGGGTAAACTACGGGGTTATTTGTAAAACAACATTCATATTACTACTTGAGTCGTTTGAAAGTTATAAGTCAGTGACTAGGTTGGTTAAATTCATTACCAAGACTCAATAAAATTCTATATTCCTTCACAAGTAGACTAATACTCTTTAACAAGAAGAACCTTCTCAACTGAAGTAATTATTAGTAAAACCTTTGTTTGTAGAACCGAAGTTTCCGTAATTTTTTTTTTTAGAAAATTGTGTAAACTTTTCCGAAAAGGAACGTTGGTATCTACCGACCACATTCCTACTCTTTAGTGAGAGTCGAATGGTATAAGACAGTAGACTACGGTTGGTGTGTCGGAGACAAAAGTAAGAAAAAATAACGAATGAAATAGAGACATCAGAAAGTCAAGTCAAGTCAAGTCAACGAGTCAACACAGGTTGAGAAACGTTGGGGTACTTGGCGTCGTACGGTCCCGCGGGACAGGTAGCGGTCGAGGGCCTCAGGTGGGTTTGGGTACAGGCAACTCAGCCACTACGGTAGGTTGGTAGAATAGGAGACAGTAGGGGAAGAGGAGGATCAGAAATTTGGGACGATTAAAACTTTTGGTTACTCGTAGTGCTCCAGTTCCTGAGAGAACGACTAAATTCATTCTCTCTCACACCTCTCCACACTACAATCCACCAAAGTCACTGGTCCCATTTGAACCTTCTCCCACGTCTCTACTCACTTGTAGGCTCTCCCTCTGGACTCACCAGGTCTTCTTATTTTTATGTTCCCATAAGTCTACACTATATTTGGGGATCAGGGTTCTTTTGTTAGTCGCAAAAACTTCAATTTTGGTAGTGAGGACCGTGACAAACTTTTGGACTTGAATGAGAGACGGTCAACAGTAGACGAAATATTTAATGTCCTATACCAACAGGGATATAGAGTAGAGCCAGGAAAAGTAAAGAGAAGAGGAAGTCAAGAGTAAGTATACAACTTGATTTCGTTTTTAGCAAAGGAAAGGAGGGGTAAAAAAGAGACTCTAGAGAATTATCACGTCTAAAATTACACATATAAAATGTATAAAGTCTCTCTAGTTGTTTTCGCTTTCTTCGTTGTAGTTACCGAAGGGGAATACTCGGTAACATTGATCAACATTATTAAAGAAAATTTCTCTACAATTTCGACTAAAAAGGTCCTATGTAAAACGGTACAGTAGACGTACCCACTATATTAACTCTTGACAGAACAGTAAAAAAGTAAAGTGAAAGAAAAGAAACAGAACTTTTATAAAATTTGAAAGGACATCACTTAAAAAAAAGTACCTGAGATGAAAATCCAACATAACCTTTCAGAAAAGGGTGAAACTCTAATATGTTTTGAAGAAGGTGTCACCTAGGATCATGAAGACACTAAAGGAAAAAATAAAAAATTTAATAACTAGGTAGTACTAAAAAATACACGACATTCCTAGGTTGTACTGTTAAAAAGAGGTCCACCGATAAGTCAACAGAATAACTTATTCTGTAAGTGAAGGTGTTAAAAGACTTACTACAAAATGTAACACGAACATACCTCCTAAGATTAAAAGGATAAAATTTATAGTCATTCACTTTGTATACTAGGTTCCAATCGGAAAATACAAGGAGAATGATGTTTGTTTTCACTGTCTAATTTGGGTATAATTATACTTCTAGATACCTCTTGTGAAAAATAACTTGTAAAGGGTATATGGTCTATGACGCGGTACACGAGACGATACAGTATATAAAGACTACCGGTACTTCCTCTAAGTCACGTGTCCAGTCTTCTGACTGTGGATCACTTCATTTCTTAAATAGTTTTCAGTTGGTGACCATTCATTATTTTAATTCTAGACTTATTTTCAGATTCAAATTTTTGAAACGAAATTTGTTGACGTCATTCAATAAAAGTTATTTCTTTACGTCCTCTAAAATTTACAGTTTCTTAGGATGATTTAATGTATTTTATTTTGTAATTCTTCCTTCTTACGATAGACAGACCGAACTTAGAGATCGACAACAAAATTTTTCCTACGAAAAGTAAGTGAAACGATAGAGTGACTCAGATTGATGAGAGGTTGATATTGTTATTTCTAAATGAATATTAGAACATAATTTAAATATAATAGGAACTTAACCCTTTTTAACAGTTGAAATCAGATGGTAAAAAATTTACACTATATATATATTACCTGAAGTTCAACCTTACCTTTATTGTTTGTCAGACAAGAGATACAGACATTCAGACGAAGACAAAATATTTATTCAAGTAAACACGGTATAAAATCTAAGGTGTATGTTCGCTATAGTATACCATAAACAGAGGGAGAAAGACTGAATGAAGTGAATCATCCTATTAGAGATCCAGGTACAATGACGTTTACCGTGATAAAGTAAGTAAAAATACTGACTTATCATAAGGTAACATATATATATATGTGAGACGACGACGACGACGACGACGATTCAGCGAAGTCAGTACAGACTGAGACACGCTGGAGTATGTGCCGTCGGGTGGTCCGACGAGACAAGGACCCTAAGAGGTCCGTTCTTGTGACTTCACTCAACGGTAAAGGAAGAGACTACATACGTTCACTTTTCACTTTCACTTCAGTGAGTCAACACAGGCTGAGAAGTGCTGGGGTACCTGACGTCGGATGGTCCGAGGAGACAGGTACCCTAAAAGGTCCGTTCTCATGACCTCACCCCACGGTAACGGAAGAGGTATATATATGAGTGTATGGTTTATAAGAAATAGGGTTTTATCATACATTTCATTCTTTATTTAGAATAATCTATTTATGTTTTAGTAAAACAATAATTACAAGGTAAATAATAAGTTTGAAACAGTCGGGTAGTTACCTTGTAGTTTTCCAACCGTTATTGTCTAAATCGACAGAAAGTAAAAGAGAATAATTAACAGTTATTATATTTTTGTTACTAGAATAAAAGTAAATTTTCAAAAATTAATACTTTTATATAAATAGATATCCCTTGATAAACTACATTATTAAACAATAAAATTAGATATTTATAAGGATAAACTTATATACCGTATACCTGACCAGAATATGTATACCATATACTACATATTCCTACCCAAAAAAAGAAAAGGGTGATTTATCCAGAGAAAGAGAAAGAGTCTCCGACTCACTGATTGTACGAACGACCGTAATCGTATACACCCCGACAACACCTCCTAGTTCTGTTAGACAAAGAGTGACAGGGAACTAAGGGACTCGATTGAGTGTCCCAGAGACCTCGACGATTTAGTGTCTATGCCATATATGTCTCGTTAGGATGTCGTTGAGGGGTGGTGACAGGACAATGTAGAGTCTTGGAGGGATAAGACTTGATTTCTTATTTATTTTACGAGGACGATGTCTAATCAAAAGGTTAGTTAAAGGGTGGGTACCAAATCTACTATACCCGTACCAAAAGTATGTCTTGTTAGATCAACCTCATTAAAAATGATCGAATAGCATAACCAGTAAAATGGGAAGACTCTTCTATAGGACAATATTTTTTCTTTTCTAAAAACCCGGACCATTTCAAGATGAACCATTGTAAAGTTCACAGTAGTACTTAACTATAACTATGTAATCCATTAGATTCTCTCTCCAGTATACTCCGTCCCTGAGACGGTGTGTAAATGGTCTCCACCGAAGGGGTTTTATCGGAAATTAAAAGTGGATTTATTAGATAGTCGTCCTCGATATTGACACTAAACACACCTACCTACGGAACATACGAGAACTGGTATAAGTTCATTGAGTAAGTTTGTTTAGTATAATTGGCATACAGTTTAGGATTGACACATCACAAGTCCAACCCAGGTTGTACCGTAATAAGTTACTGTCAGGCTACAAGAAATGAACTTTGTAATATCTCAACATACCAACCCTGTTGATCTGAAGACTTTGGTCAATACCATTGTATTGACTAATCCCTCTTTAACGTATACTACCATCTCCTGGTCTATTTCCTAAGTATCTGTGGTCTTTCAAGTCATTGAAGATTCTGTACGACTATTAAGCTCAATTACTGATAGTCTGCTGTTAACAAAAGTTTAGAACTGTTTTTAGGACTAACGACTGACAAGTCTCGTGTTGATTAAGTGTCGATTTGAAGACCACGCAAAGAAAAGAAGTCGTCGAGGGATCTATGAACGATTCAGAACCACTAAAAAACGAATGAGACCCTGAGGTTTTTTAGAGTCGTAGAGACACCGACCACGGGTTTGATCTTGGAGTGACAGATGATAGGTAATGTAATTACACTACGGAGTCTGGTCAATTATCTAAAGACTAGAAGTTTATGTATCTCGTAAAGAAATCACCAATATGATTGTCAAGGGAAAAAATTGATTTAGTACAGAGTCAGGTTTACTTCCGTTAGGATTAGAAGTAATGACAAAGTTTTGGGTTAATGGACCCCTTTCTCTTTCCTTTAATATGGTTGTTTCTTGAATGCAAACAGGACTACCGGAATACCACTCTTCGGTAACTCTTAAATGTCATCTCTAGCCTTAAATGACGTTCCTAGAAATTAAGTACCTCGATAAGTTACCGAGGTATTTGTTCATATACAGAGGTCCGAGAGAACAGTGGACCATCTTTTTTCCTAACACGAAAAGGAATTAACACACAATAAAGGGTTTAACACACAATAGTAAGAGGTTCCGACTTAAGTTCTTTGTCTTATTCGTTGACCTAAAGAAAATAGGTCCCTGTATCAGTATTGGGTGAATTTGTACTTTGACTTACTTAAGACTTTCATAAATTTGGAATAACATAGAAGTCAGGTTCTTTCTTTTCCACCTCCCCATACACAAATATAGTAATCTGCCAGAAGGTAAAAACGATCGGTCTCATAACCCTATTGGGTAAGAGTTTACAACGGTATTACCGAATGTAAAATTACACATGGGTCCATTACATCTTCCTTTGATCCTTTCAGTAGGGTATATGGTCGTGACAAGTTATGTTATCATGACTCTACTACCTGTACAAGATATAGACATAAGTTATACCATCGGTGATCGGTTTACACCGATAACCCGTAAACTTTATATCGATCATATTGACTCCTTGCTTACAAATTAAAATCAATTAACGTTAATCCAAACATAAGTTGACCGGTGTACATCAATCACCAATTGTATAATCGTGTCGATAACTGTGTCTTTGTCGTTATGAGGTAAGACTTCAAACCAAGTCTTTCTATGTATAGTCTCTATGGTTTCTAAACTCAAACTTCATAAAGTTTGAGAATGAGATAGAAGATTAAAGGTCATCTCTTGAGTAGGAGGACAACGTTAAAGTCGTAACGAGAAGTAAGATCAATTACTAAATATCGTGCGTCTGACATGAAGGGGTCACCTCACATTTTAAAGGTCTCTTTTTATTGTACTATAATTCTACATTGAGATTACATGATATTAGGTGGAATCTGTAAATTTATAAATAATATTATTAAACGAACTCTTCTTGTACCACATACGAAAATTGTCTATTCCTATTAAATCTGGTCATTTTACAGATTTCCACGTGTAATACTTTTATCTCTTTACTAAAGATCACGTCTGACGTATGAGAAAATAAAAAAAGACTTCAGACACATACACACACACGCACTAATAATTGACACCTAAGTCCCGTCGTCTGTGCGTGAAAGGTCTCGTAGGGTCTAAAAATAGAAAATGAATCAAAACCGTTTGGATGCACTGATATAAACACGAAATCACTGGTGATTTGTCTAGTCTCGAAATTGTCGTTGAAGTCTGAAGACTTTACTAGAACTTGTTTAGTCCTTTTGTTGTATTCACTTTAATTACTTTATTTACCATCGACATTTTAGATAGTATTAAGTTTATCATTGAACACTGGAGAGGATCAGTAAATGGATACTGTTTGTCATTTTTTTTCCATAGACAGTGTGTAGGAAAAATTTGGTGTACTGTCAACGAAGAGGTGTGACGACACGAGAGGGACGGTGAGGGTCCTGACAGACCTCACGAAGTGACACCCATTGGAGAGTTTTGTGGTCACGGTGACAGGAGGGTAGGTAATAGTAACACTAACAGTATGTCCGTTTCAGGATGAAGAGAAATGACGGGAGACGGTACTAAAGAGCATTGACGTGGTTTTGGTTTTCAATGTCTGAGTCGTTTCCAAAGTACACTTGGTCTCCCTTAAAATTATACTTTATCACTATACCCTCTACTTGTCCTTTGGGTTCCGGTCTATGATTGCAAGTTCTTTTACACAAGGTCGGAAATTTTCTAGGACATACCCGATTGAGAGAACAGTCGGAACAAAAGTAGATTTTATATAAGGAATAGAAAGATCTCTACTACCAAGAAAATTTTTAAGTAGGGATTTGAGTCCCAACCAGAGTGTAAGATTTCAGACAAAAGAAAGAAACTATCCCTTTGGGAGTCCAGAGTTTTTAGATGTTCCAATGTAAATAAAAGAGTACAGGTTCTACGAACCTTATCAGGTCCTCCCGAAAAACAAAAGGTTTAGTCCCAAGGAGACTGAGATGGAACTCGGACTGACTGGAAGGAACAAAATGACCCTGTCTAGAGTAAGAAAATACCCCATAGAAGGGGGTGAGAACAAAGGACTCACTTTTACTTTTCTTGTGTAGAGATATGAACTATCGTTAAAAAAAAAAAAAAAGGGTCATCAAAGTACCAAACCAAAAGACCTTAAAGGACGATTAGGAGTTTAGGTAGGATTAAATGTTGATCTCTTTTCTTTACCTGGTACCCTATGATTTCTTTGTTTGTTTGTTTTTAGACTATCGTTATTGTTCACTGTTTAGAATCTCTTTTTCTCCTCGTTACCCTTTGTGTATCTACAGACGGTCCTAAAAACCGTTTTTGGTTCTATGTCGAATGTGTATAGTTCAACAATCCATCAACAATCTTATCCTTTTTCCTCAGGTTTTAGGTCCACCGATTTTTAGTTTCCCTTTTCGGGTCCTTTTACCTTGTTTTCTTTTAGGCGACTGAGGTCTTTCACGGAGTCCACTTTATTTGTGCGGGGGAAGGACCGATCGGGATTAAACGTACCCCCTCCGAGTTCCCTCTCCTCTACTTTATATATTTTTCACCTTCGGTTCTGTCTAACTCCGGAAAAGAAACCCCAGTCGGGTGGGAGTACGAACTCCCATATGTCATGAAACAAATGACTTATTTTAAGACTCGACATTGACTCGACATTGTGACCAGGAGACAGAGTTTATAAACAACACCACTCTGTCTTGACTCCTTTAATGTGTGAGAGGACTGTTTCAGTTTCCTTCTCCCTCTTTTTTACAAAAGAGTGACATCGTGTCTTAACTATATTTTATTAATGGGACTCAGTAGTTCAGTTACGAATCGATGTAAATTAGTTGACAGATATAATTCCGTCCCTTCTTATATTATTTTAAATATTTTGATATACATAAAATATAAGAATACAGAGTTGATTTAAGACTTATTAAACCAACGAAGACTTAATTAAGTACACTAATATAGTGTTATGATCGACCCATTGAAGACTTAATCAATTTACAACAGTAAAGGATGAGACTGAGCACGACTGTAAGTCAATACCTCATATTGTTTACTAGGAAAATTCTTCATCCCAAGTGAATAAAAAGAACTTTACATAAACAGACGATTTAATGATAAATCGTCTGTTAACGATTTGTGTTAAGTTAAGGTTTTAGACTAATCATTAAACATTTAAGTCTTAACCGTTTAAAAACGATGAAATTATAGAAAGATAGTTCAACCAAAATCAAATTAAGACATCTACTCAGGAGGTCAAGACCTGAAGTCATTATATTGTTTGTAGTATAGTAAATAGTATGACAGTCAGACGAGATATGGCATGTGTATTGACTTCACTTTTCGTCGATAACCGTTATTACCGAAGACCACACAATTTTTTGTCTGACGATCGATATAGAATTAGGACAGTGATTAATAGACTGGACCTTTTATAAATCAATGGGACACAGAGACGAACGAATTGACGAAACGAATTATCGTTTAAATGAGAGTCAGAAATACAACTATAATTTTATATATGATTTCTCGACGTAAATTTTAACTGTCTTTTATCTACTAGTAAAAATAATAAAAAACGCCAGTGTCCTAATATCGACAATAGATTACTCTTTTTTTTCAAGGGGATAGTAAAAGGATGGTGTTAATAAAAGAGTAATATCCTTACAAAATTTTACAAGTCAAGTCAAGTCAGCGAGTCAGCACAGACTGAGAAACGTTGGGGTACTTAGTGTCGTGTGGTCCGGAGGGACAAGTAGTGGTAGAGGGCCTCAAGTGAGTCTGAACGTAGATAGCTCAGTCACTACGGTAGGTCGGTAGAGTAGGAGTCAACAGGGGAAGAAGAGGACGGGGGTTAGGGAGGGTCCTAGTTTCAGAAAAGGTTACTCAGTTAAGAAACGTACTCCACCGGTTTCATGACCTCAAAGTCGAAATCGTAGTAAGGAAGGTTTCTTTAGAGTCCCAACTAGAGGAAATCTTACCTGACCAACCTAGAGGAACGTCAGGTTCCCTGAGAGTTCTCAGAATAGGTTGTGGTGTCACGTTTTCGTAGTTAAGAAGTCACGAGTCGGAAGAAGTGTCAGGTTGAGATTGTAGGTATGTACTGGTGTCCTTTTTGGTATCGGAACTGATCTGCCTGGAATCAACCGTTTCATTGCAGAGACGAAAACTTATACGATAGATCCAAACAGTATTGAAAAGAAGGTTCCTCATTTGCAGAAAATTAAAGTACCGACGTGAGTGGTAGACGTCACTAAAACCTCAGGGGGTTTTATTTCAGACTGTGACAAAGGTGACAAAGAGGTAGATAAAGGGTACTTCACTACCCTGACCTACGGTACTAGAAGCAAAAGACTTACAACTCGAAATTCAGTTGAAAAAGAGAGAGGAGAAAGTGAAAAGTAGTTCTTCGAAAAATCAAGGAGAAGTGAAAGACGGTATTCCCACCACAGTAGACGTATAGACTCCAATAACTATAAAGAGGACCGTTAGAACTAAGGTCGAACACAAAGAAGGTTGGGTCGTAAGGAGTACTACATGAGACGTATATTCAATTTATTCGTCCCACTGTTATATGTCGGAACTACCTGAGGATAAGGATAAACCTTGGTCAGACAACAAAGTACAGGTCAAGATTCACAACGAAGGACTGGACGTATGTCTAAAGAGTTCTCCGTCCAATCCACCAGACCATAAGGGTAGAGAACTTCTTAAAGGGTGTCAAATAACACTAGGTGTGTCAGACCGAAGCCTTTGGACTAACTACTAAGACTTGAATAAGAAAAGCTCTTCATGATGTCATTGATGACTATCGTAATAATTCTAACAGATTATACATACTTTCAGAAGGGACTATCGAGTCAACCATTTCTTAGACGGACGTTTGTCCTCTGGGACCAAACTAAGGACCCAGTCCTTCTAGGCGACCTCTTCCCTATCCGATTGGTGAGGTCGTAAGAACCCGAAGGAAACACCGAGTCGACCATTTCTTCGACGGACGTTACGACCTCTGGACACAAGTTAGGGACCCAACCCTTCTAAGGGACCCCTTCCCTTATGGGTGAGGGTATAAGACCGGACCTTTTAAGGTACCTGACATATCAGGTACCCTAGTGTTTCTCAGTCTTTGTTGACTCACTGAAAGTGAAAGAAGAAAATTAGACATGCTTGATTTTCTTATGGGGTAAATGTGATTTCTCTCTTAAGAGGGACTCAGATAAAGTAAAAAAAATTATACATACTTCTCCCCGTATCATGGTTATGACTTCCTGTCTCTTAATGATAAACCGATATTAAGACGGTAAATACATTATTTTTCACGTTGTAGGAATAAAGAGTAATCGTTTGTAGTTCCCGAGACCTACAACACTTTCGAAGGGAAATTCAATACTGTCTTCGGGTCTTGTTACGACATACCTGAGGAGAGACCAATCGTGTCTTCCACTCAACATAAACTAAACGTCAAAATAATAATAGTTGAGTACGTAAAAAAAGGACACGTAACAAGTAAAAATTAGAGAAGTAATTAAGACCAGTTTCCATAACTCTTTCTGGAACTTAAACTCCCTTATATTATAGACTCAGAATCTCTGATTTAACATAAAATTTTCTTCTCACTTCTCTACCATAGATCAATATATGAAATCTTAATATATTTTGATGTATCTTATGTATAATATATAAGATCAACTATATATTCTCTCGTCTTTATTTATCGTACAAATACTTAGTACTCTCTAAGTCACCCAGACCTTTAAGTAGTCCGAATTATTAAAAAGAGTTTTAACACTCTCTACTATCTAACATTTCCACATGACTCCCTCTTCTATTCTAACACCTTCATAAGACTTACGGGATAAATAAAACCTAAAATGAAATACACATTACCTCTTTATAACCGTGAAAATTTAACACCTTCGTTCTAAACGTACACTGTTCGTCAAACATAAAATTATTAAATTAGGTACGGCCTGACCTACTTCTATACCCTCTCTGTGTTGACTCCTTTGTCTCTGAGTCAACTAACGAGAACCAATTACCTCTTTCTTATCTATTAATTCCCAGAATTTGATCAGTTTGATTAGTGTGATCCTGGTGTCGGAACAGATTGAGTTACTTTGGTTCGGTGCGGACGGCCCGGTGGGTTCTACCCGCCCAGTACCACCTCTCGAGACTGTCTTACACCAGGTGACCTCGTCCCTTACCGTTTGGTGAAGTCATAAGACCAGAACTCTTGGGGTACTTGTCATACTTTTCCGTTTTACTATCCTATGACCTTCCCCTTGAGGGGTCCAGTTATCCACGGGTTATACGATGACCTCTAGTCACCTCTTTTTTGAGGTCTTTCTTACTTTCCTACCTCGGTTTCGTTTTTGTTATGGGTCAACACCTACGCTGACCACTATCTTCGTTCTAGGCTACGACATTTCTCGTTATAACGTATCCTTGGACCTTACAGTCCAGGTACTTAGTTCCGTTTAACCTTCACAAGTTTGTTCTCTACCGTTCCCACTTGCAGTTGTAAGATCCTTAGTCGTTTGATTTTACCTGACCTTACCCACTTAAATTGAGTCTACTGGTAATGCAGGTGATGACGCCTGTTCTTAGGGAGTCTTCTTTACCTCATCGGGAGTACCAGTTGTTTTCTCAGGCTTTATGTCATGAACCTACGTTAGAGTTTTTGCTGTCTTACTAGAGATAAGCAGAGGTTCCGTTTGGTAAGTTATAGTGTCAAGAGGTCCAGACACGAGGTTGGTCATTACGACTTCTTTGACTTCAACTTGACAAAATACTTCTGGATGTTCTGGAAAATCCTGATTACGGGTTTTTTCTACAGGAAAAGTAATATCCCCTGACCTTGCGTTTTCATCCTTCAGTTCTTCGTGGACCTCATTGTCCGTTTAAACCGGAACCTTTCGCCTTACTTCGTCCCGTTTCTGATTATCTCAAAACGGTTCTTTTACGTGACCAGTATCGTTTGTGGGAGAAGGTTGTTGTGTTCTCTTCTGAGATGTGCACCTGTAGTGGTCTACCAGTTGGGCTTTAGTCTAAATGATATAAGAAACGTCGGTTTCCACCTCTTCGAGATATGTCAGTTGTTTTTGTTCTGGTCCTCTATTGACACCGAGTCTAGTACTTGAGGAATAAGGGTTTAAGTCTGAATTTAACTTCTTTCATCCCTTTTGGAGATCTGGTAAGTCCATACTGGATTTAGTTTAGGGAATACTAATATGTCCCCTTCACTCTTTATCTCAATTCCCGTATCTAGACTATCTATCTCACGGACTACTTGATACCTACTTCCAAGCACTGTAACATGTCCTCTGTCCCTAGTTCTGGTAGGGGTACCTTTTCTTTACGTTTTTTCGTTTTACCGACAGACCCCTCCAGAATGTTTATAGACACTTTTCTTCTCTCCACTTTTCGGTTCCTCTTTTCCTTTCTAAATCCGTAGATTTACGTCTCAAGGTTTCTTATCGTTTTTCTCTATTCTTTCGGAAGAAGCCACTAGTTACGTTTCTTTATCTCCTTTTGTTGTCTTACCCTTTCTGATCTCTAGAGAAGTTCTTTTAATCTCTATGGTTCCCTTCTAAAGTACGTTTCTACCCGAGCTATTTCCTGTCTTTACCATACGTGGATTGTCTTCGTCTTCTATAATTCTTCTCCACCGTTCTTATGTGTCTTCTTAACGTGTTTTTTCTAGAAGTGCTGGGTCTATTAGTACTACCACACTAGTGAGTAGATCTCGGTCTATAGGACCTTACACTTCAGTTCACCCGGAATCTTTCGTAGTGATGCTTGTTTCGATCACCTCCACTACCTTAAGGTCAACTCGACAAAGTTTAGGACTTTCTACTACGACACTTTCACGACGTGAGTTATACGGTCGTTTAAACCTTTTGAGTCGTCACCGGTGTCCTGACCGTTTCCAGTCAAAAGTAAGGTTAGGGTTTCTTTCCGTTACGGTTTCTTACGAGTTTGATGGTGTGTTAACATGAGTAGAGTGTACGATCATTTCATTACGAGTTTTAAGAGGTCCGTTCCGAAGTCGTTATGTACTTGACACTTGAGGGACTACAAGTTCGACCAAAATCTTTTCCGTCTCCTTGGTCTCTAGTTTAACGGTTGTAGGCGACCTAGTACCTCTTTCGTTCTCTCAAGGTCTTTTTGTAGATAAAAGACGAAATAACTGATACGGTTTCGGAAACTGACACACCTAGTGTTAGTTGACACCTTTTAAGACTTTCTCTACCCTTATGGTCTGGTGGACTGGACGGAGAACTCTTTAGATATACGTCCAGTCCTTCGTTGTCAATCTTGACCTGTACCTTGTTGTCTGACCTAGGTTTATCCTTTTCCTCATGCAGTTCCGACATACAACAGTGAGACGAATAAATTGAAGATACGTCTCATGTAGTACTCTTTGCGACCTGACCTTCTTTGTGTTCGACCTTAGTTCTAACGGTCCTCTTTATAGTTATTGGAGTCTATACGTTTACTGTGGTGGGAATACCGTCTTTCACTTCTCCTTGATTTTTCGGAGAACTACTTTCACTTTCTCCTCTCTCTTTTTCAACTGAATTTCGAGTTGTAAGTCTTTTGCTTCTAGTACCGTAGACCAGGGTAGTGAAGTACCCTTTATCTACCCCTTTGTCATCTTTGTCACAGTCTGAAATAAAACCCCCGAGGTTTTAGTGACGTTTACCAATAACGGTGGTACTTTAATTTTCTGTAAATGAGGAACCTTCTTTTCAATACTGGTTGGATCTATCGTATAAGTTTTCGTCTCTGTAATGAAACGGCTGATTCCAGGTAGATCAGTTCCGATACCAAAAAGGACACCAGTACAAACCTACAATCTCAACCTGACACTTCTTCCGACTCACGGTTTCTTCACTACGAAAACTTGACACTACAACCTCTTCTAAGAACTCTCAGGAAACCTGATGTTCCTCTAGGTTGGTCAGGTAAGATTTCCTCTAGTCAGGACCCACAAGTAACCTTCCTGACTAGGACTTCGACTTTGAGGTTATGAAACCGGTGGAGTACACTTCTCAACTGAGTAACCTTTTCTGAGACTACGACCCTCCCTAACCGCCGTCCTCCTCTTCCCCTGCTATCTCTTACTCTACCGACCTACCGTAGTGACTGAACTACGTACACTCAGACCCACTTGAGACCCTATACCACTACCTGTCCCTCCGGACCGAACGACGTTAAGTACCCCAGCGTTTCTCAGTCTGTACTGACTCGCTGACTTGACTTGACTTGATTCTCCCTTTACCCCGGAGGGACCACCGAGTCTCCAATTTCACAGACGGAGGTTACACCCTCTTGACCCAAACTAGGGACTCAGCCCTTCTAGGGGACCTGTTCCTTTACCATTGAGTGAGGTCATAAGAACGGATCTCTTAGGGCACCTGTCTCTTCGGACCATCTGATGTCAGGTGCCCCAGCGTCTCAGCCTGTGCTGGATCACTGAAGTGAAAGAAAGAAAGAAATCCCCCTTCACTAGGTATCTTGAACAACCGTACGATTTGTATTCCATTTTCTCTTTTCTCTTATTTTTTACTGAGGCCTTGTATTATCCAGTGTATCGACTCTTTTTACCACTATAGTAAATAACCCTACTTTTTAGGTCTTTGTTCTCATAAAACAGTCACCAAGAACCCAACACAAGTTCACTTAGGTAAATCATACTTCAGACTGAAAAATTTTTTTTCACCTTGACAGGACCTACGACTTTTGTTATTGGTATCACGATAACTTCTACTTTGGTACTTGTCATCTCTGTGACGAAAGTCTCATTTCTTCAAGTCCCACAGTCTTCAGAGTATTTATAATTTAAGTAGTTAAATAAATATCCATTAATCGTACTCTATCCAACCCCTATCTCGTTAGGAAAAAGGGTCCGTTGTCAAAAACTTCAAGGGTGGAAACTCAGTGAAGGAGTTCCGTACCGGTGATCACGTCACCGTTCTCGTTAAACCTTGAACGAGTTCCATGTAGAAATCTAGGGTGGGTAATTGATGATTTAGTCCTTAAGACCGTAAACCCCCGGTCTTAGATACCAAAGTCTTATAGTAGTCCACTAAGACTAAGTGAGGTTTCCCTGAGTTAGAACTAACGTGTAGTCTTAGTGAACCCCTAATAATTTTATATGACAGAGGACCTGGTGTGGGTCACTAAACTGACATCTGTTCACACACTGGACCCGTGGTTCGGGTCCTTTAAACTTTCAAGGGGTCCACTATGATTACACGTCGGTTCCCGACTCTTGACGTCAAGACTTCTCATTACTGTTACTTTAGGATTCTCCTCACATTGAGCTTGAAATTTCACGTTTGGTTGGTGGATCCAATGAGAATTTTCATGTCTAAGACTACGTCCAGACCCACGTCGGACTCTCAGACGTAACGATCAGGCGAGGAGACACTCGCCACACACTGGTGTCTGGTACGAAGTTCTTCGTTTCGAAATCTCGTCTAAACGGACTGTATATGCTATGCAAAAGGTGTCAAACTTCTTTGTTGCCTAATCGCCCCCCACTGATCAGACCGTATTCTTAACCAACGAGTCCTTTTCTATTGGTCTTCACCCTCATCTTCGGTCATTTCAAATGTTTATATAAGTCAAAAATGCCACAAAAATCTAGTTACGGTTTTGTGTCCATGAAATTTTTTTTTAACAACAAAAACAATAAATCAGTAATTCAGTACAGACTGAGACACTGAGGTACCTGACGTCGTACGGTCCGAAGAGACGGGAAGTGATAGAGGCTCAAACGAGTTTAAGTGCAGGGAACTCAGTCACTACGATAGATTAGTAGAGAAGAAAATAACAGGGAAAGAGAAGGAAGGGAGTTAGAAAGGGTCTTGGTCAGAAAAGGTTTCTCACTCGAGAAATATAGTCCACTGGATTCATAACCTCGAAGTCGTAGTCAGGAAGGTCACTTATAAGTCCCAACTAAAGGAAATCCTAACTGACCAAACTAGAGGAACGTCAGGTTCCCTGAGAATTCTCAGAAGAGGTCGTGAAAAATTTTTTCTGATCAGAAATTTATTTTTACGACCTGATTCACTTTCTCCAGTTTTAGTTTAAAAACGTTCATCCGTGGTTCTCTTAGTAACCCAATAGTATAAAAACGGTACAAAAGGACCTCTCCTACACTCAAATTCAAAGATTATATTGAAACTAACAGGATGATTTACAATAAGACCTTCCTAATTGGGTATACCCGAGTATGATTAGGTGAGTGTCCAGTTAACCTTTCATAAAGATAAACAAACAAAAGTGAAATCATTTTCAGTTGGATATTAAAACCTTGAAGTCTTGATACCCCCTTTTCTAGGGGTTTCACCTGATATATCATAAAAAACGGTGAAAACTTCTATACACGGAACCATCAAAATTACTTCAAAACTAAATTTGAAGTAACCACTAACTTCCTTTGGTTAAATCGACGGAGGGAAATACCTACTGTCATCAGCTTAGTAGTGAACAGATAACCCGGGTCGGGGTCGTTATAGAATTAATCGTTTCCCAACTAGACTCAGACTACACTGTTGAATTGGAAACCGAGAACTTAAGATAAACGAAGAAGTAATTAGTTTTCTTTTTATTTATACAATCGCACTAATTTATTCTCGAGACGGAAAGACAGTTTACAAATCCGAAGACCTCAATCCTCTGTACCCATAAAGGATAACATTTAATGTAAGATGACCAATTGAATAATCATTTACCCACTTGACTAGAACGTACCTTTTTCCTACTCTCTAATTGATTATCATAAATCATTTGTAATTTTACTTAACCAGGTTCGAACTCAATCTATAGTGAGTAAGGATTATACTTAATTGAGGTTTTATATTTCGGTAGAGGGTAAAAGGGTTCCTCTTCCAGGTTTTCCAAACACTGAAAAAATAATCGATACGGTATTAATATTTTATAATTGGAAATTATAAATTAAATAATTTACAATATTCTGTAAGTTTTATTGAATATGTTAATAGAATAAAACTATCTTCACACGAAAAAGTGTAAAGAACACTTGTGAAATAAACGAAAAGTAATACAGAGAATGTTTCATCAGAGTAGTAAAAGTCTCAAAGAAGAACTTAACAGAAGTGACTCTCTTGAATTGAACCAGACTGGTGTAAAAAAAATCTATCTTGTGTAAAACCTAATCATAATTATATTCAATAAGAGTGACCTTTTAAATAGGACTCTCATAAGTTAATGTTTTGAAATTATGTAAAAATATAACAGGACACATGTAAGTGAATACTAGAGGTTTTGTATTGGTATGAAAGACGAAAAATTCATTTGAAATGTTCGGAACAAATGTTGTTGTGAACGTCAACACTTTAGTAGGGTCACTCTCATTACTTCTTTAAACATAATTTCAAAAAAGAACAAAACAAGTAGTTAAATAAGTCAATTAGTAAATTACGATCATAACTGTAAACACTAAAGTCTGATTGTACAAAAGAAAGGGTTCGTCATAAACTAATCAGTTTTAAATCATTTAACTTTCTCCTACTCAATATTGATCTGAAACATTCTTGAACCTATATTTTATTGATGCAGGAGAATAGACTCCCAATTATAAAATCTTCCTTTTTTTGGAAACCGAATATAAACACATTCCGGTCGTCATTATTATTTCCATATTAAGTATCTTAAAAATAGTAACAAGATTTCGTTTAAGTATGATTAATAGTACTAAAGACTTAAGATGTAAGTTAAAAAAAACATAAAAATAGACTTTGACTAATGTTACTTATTTTTAATATTGTTCGTCGTCCTTTAAGAGATTTCCAAAATATATAATACATTTTCTCTATATGTGTGAAAGAAAGTAATCTGACTCAGGGGACACCTTATATGAGATCACTACTATACACCCTCGTTTAAATTAAGTTGGAATTAGAATCCTGAATAAAGGAAATTTACATCATTACAGATTCAAACTGGGATACCATTTTTGAATAAAACTAGACATATAATAGTTGAAAACGATCACGTTTTTGTTTGAGTTTTAACGTTGTCGAAAGGTGTTATATGTAAAAAATTTTTAACAAGACATACACTGAACTTTCGATAAGAAACGGCCCGAAGTGACTCGAGTCGGGTCGAGACTCAGGAGAGTACGGAGATTGGTAACATTTCCTTCTCGGTGGTAGACTCTCCACTACAAGAGCACCGTCTTCCGTCGGCGAATCTATTCTGTCTCGGTTGGGTCTGTTTCGTCATTTCGAAGATAAACATACAGTGTAGATGAGTATGAGATAACTGATTTCTTCAGAGTACCGATTCGGTCACAGTCACCTCATTCTCCTATATGAGGGATAGTTACCCTTCGTACTGTTTCCAGTCCTCCTCCGTATATTCACACTCGTTTATTATTTAGATGAGCTCGGACAATCGACTATTGATTTAACAAAACAACTCACGGAACGTTGAAGGGACCACCGAGTCGACCATTTTGTAGACAGATGTTACTCCCTCTAGGGTCAAGGTAGAAACCCAACCCTTCTATAGGACCTCTTCCTTTACCGTTGGGTGAGGTCATGATAACGGACCTTTTAGGGTACCTACCTCCTCGGACTATCTGATGTCAGGTACCCCAACGTCTCAGCCTGTGCTGACTCACTGAAGTGAAAGTGAAAGGAGGAAAACGTTAAACGTTTTAAAAGAAATTTTAGTAATCCTAGTTTCAATTACATTAACTCATACATCCTGTGTGTGACAAAAACTCATAGACATTACGGGTACTTTAACATACTTCCAGTTAGTATACTTTATACTTCTAGTATACTCTAAACTCTCTTCTATAACTTTATAAAAGACTGCATGAATATAAAGGAGTACTACGGTAGTCTTTATCAAAGGAAGTACCAAAAATTGAAAAGTCTTATTAAAAACACAGACTTCGGATAAACCCTCAAAAACGAAGGACATGATAAGAACAGTGACGTCATAGGTTCAGACTAAGAGAAGGTCCAGAGGACCTCTAAGATCCTCCATAAATTAAAGGAAATCATAAAGACGATTTCATCAATCCGATTTGAGAAAAGGTATATATAGGATACCTTACCTATACTCCGAAGTGCTTCAATTACATATTCTTCCATGGATCGTATACCTTACGTAAAATTTTCAGTATAGGAAAAGATCAGGATCCTAAAGGAATACTTTTACAACTATATAAACGATTTCTTTACGAAATAACAATTAAAAAACCGTACTACAGGAGTTTGAGAATTCTTGTCGAATGGGACAAAATCACAGTTACTAAAAAGAGTAACTATGACTTTCGGACCCTCACTATTACTTGTATTGATCTTTTTGTTAAAAGGGCGGTGACAGACTACTACAGAGAATCGGTCAGTATACAGGATCTAATAGTCTCCCGTTAAGGTTGAATGTTATACGACGAAGTACAGGGGTATTTATATTAAAATATATATCGTAGATACAAAATACAAAACGAAGTACTTTACATACGATAGGAACCTCGAAGGTCGGACCACTTATACTTCTAAGTCCCTTTGCGACGGGATCTTCTCCCGTACTTTCGAGGACGGGAAAGGATATTGGAGGTGTATACGTAGAGAAGGTAGACCAACAAGGACTCAGTATGGGGAAACATTGTTTGGTCAGTAGATCAAAACCCAAGTCGAGAGTCCACTACACAAGGAAGAATCTGTCGAACTATCTTCTTAATCCTCTCCTATGTCTCTCGTTTTAAATACTACTAATATTTAGACACTGGTTCTTTCGGGAAGTTTAATATCCCGAGTGTATAGGACAACCTAGTGAAAAAGAGACCCGAATATACGTACCTAAAAAGTACCTATATTGAGATATTATTCTGATTACTTTACGTGTTATTAGGTACACGAATACTTCGTATACCCTTTCTATTCTAGGTGTTTTCTGTTTTCTCCGTGCATGTTCTTCTTAGGTCAATTTCTTTAACGGTCTTCAACTGTTTCTCGATCGTGAATTAACTCATTTTGCTCCTCTTCGTTTTTAGACGTATCTTCTTCTTTCAAGTCTCGGAAGGATTATAAGAAAGAATGCTCACTACCAAATTTTCAATGTAAACTCTCTTGACTGAAGGTTCCTCTGTTTGTTTTCACTTCTTAAATCTGAAAACTTAAGTGGACGAATTTTTAATAACCTTTTTCCTTCTTCTTTGATTCTAAAATCTCGTTGTTCTTGAAGTACTTTTTCTTCTCTTTCTTGACTCTCCTTTTGTTTCACTACGTCTTTAAAAACTCAAGTCTACAACTTTTTTTGACCCACCTTCTCTAGTCCTTTGTTGTGTCTAAAGAGGTGGTTCGTCTTCGTTATCCTTTCTGAGTACCTCCTTGTAGTCTACCAGGTGTTTAAGGTCCAAATACACTAACTTCGACCTCTTCTTGAACCTTCGAAGTTTCTATGACGGTGTTTCGTCTTCAACTACTTATTTTGAGAACTTCTAACTTTGAACTTCATTTTTACCTTGTAACTCACAAAACCTGTGGTGTTAACCGTCATTTGATAACTGTAAGTGTAATTTCTCAAAACTTGGCATCTTCGCTACCCACCGACTCTTCGAGATGGTTGTTCTTTCCTTTTGTGGAGGACCAAGTCGGTCAGTGGTTTCAATTCTGTGTTTTCTTCGACCGACGAAGAAACTCGTCGGTCACTAAACCTTCCTCGTAAAGAAGAAGTTTAACTAGTAGTAGTCTTATGTAGTTCACGAAGGGACCACCGAGTCGTCATTTCTTAGACGGACGTTACGTCCTGGGTGTCCTCTGCACCTAAGTGGGGGACCCAGCCCTTCTAAGGGGACCTCCTCCCGTACCGTTAGGTGAGGTCATAAGAACGGACCTCCTAGGGTACCTGTCTTCTCGGACCGACCGATGTCAGGTGTCCCAGCGTCTCTCAGTCTGTGCTGAATCGTTTATGCGTGTCTCATGTAATTTGTGTTTAACCCCCTTACAGGTGAAAATTACAAAGTACATTTAAGGTGGATGTTGATTTTTCAATTCTAAACTGGTGAACAGGGATATCGAATATCCATTCTGAAACTTTGACTTGGGGAAGGGGGTGGTTTACCAGTCACGCAGTGGGGGTCCCACGAAAGATACACAACAACTGTAACAATAAAAGAGTACCAAAAGTAGTTCATTAGGTCCAACAATAAAAAATTATAACATCATATAAAAAATTGCACTATACTCACAGTACTTTCCAATAGCACACGATTTTAATTTTAACTAGTCCGGGACCCCTGAAGAAAAGAAGGTCACGGACGGAGGTAAGTGATAGGTCAGTCGTCGGGTTCGTCACCCTTGCCGTCTGGTCAGAGGGTCGTCGCTCACACGAGAGGTAAGAAGTCATCCTTTGACAACGTACCCGTGGCTCCTGTGGACGGGTGGAAGTCTGGTCGGACTCTGAACCCTGACTCATCGTCATTTAAACCCTTGACGAACAAGTAAGTAGGACTTTAGGGAGGAAACATTGTCGGAAATTACGTTGTCGGACTCGAAGGAAAAGTCAGGGAAATCCCGGAGACTTCTTCATGTCTAAGGTACACTGGAAGGTACCCACAAGTGTCCTCTTCCACGGTACGAATACGGCTTGAAAAACCCAGTCGTAGTCGGTGTAGTCCGAGTGGTTCACTCGGGGGAACGACATCTCCCACCAGAGACAGAAGGGGTGATCTCGGAAGTGTACCACGTCTCCTCGTAGACATAAGACGACTCACTGACATCCGTCCAATTGTACTTCACAGTGACACTCTCCGATCACTGGTTGGGACCCAGTCAGTGGTGGTCTTTAGTGCCGAGCGTCTTCCGACGGACCTAGACCGACCACTTCTAAGGTCCTCAATTCACCGGTCGTTAGTCTCACCGAGATCACCGTCGGCGTTTGAAATAAATCGTGTCAAGTTAGTGGTCATAAGGACCTAATATACTATGACCATAGTCGACTCAAACGGTCGTTTTCGAAGATTCGAAAGGGTCAAAGAGATGTCTATATACTTAATCTAAGGTGAAAAAAAAAAAAAACATCTATACGACAAGGTAAACCTTCAGTTCCAGTTACAGTGGATCACCCAATGACGACGTTCCTTAGACATCTGTAGGAATAGAGAGTAATCGTTTTGTAGTTCCAGAGACCTACAGTACTTTCAAAGGGTAATGCAATGTTATCCTCGGATCTTGTTACGATATACCTGAGGAGAGACCCGACCCTCCCTAACCCCCGTCCTTCTCTTCCCCGGCTGTCTCCTACTCTACCGACCTACCGTAGTGACTGAGCTACCTGTACTCAAACCCATTTAAGGTCCTCAACCACTACCTGTCCCTCCGGACCGTACGACTCTAAGTACCCCAGAGTTTCTCAGCCTGTACTGACTCGTTGACTTGAATTGACTTGACTTGACCAATCGGGTCTTTCCACTCAACATAAAAATAAACGTGAAAATAATAATAGTTGAGCGTGTAAAAAAGTCCACATGACAACCAAATATACAGAAGTAATCACTTCCAAAAGGTCAAAAAGAAATCTCTGACTAAAAACGTTTCAACCTTTGTAGAAAGTACATTGTCGACCGAAGTTGTGATTAAGGAGTTTACCCAACGATTTTATGAAAGAGTCAAATCTGAAAGAAAAAATTTAACAAATTGTTTCTAGAACAATTTTAACAAAATTGTTCGTTGAAAATAAATATAAAAAATATCAAAAACCATTTTTTTTTTTCACTCCATGACTTTTATCAAAAAGTCACTTTGATTAGATCGTCACCATCCTTCCCAACTAATCGGTTCCTTTCGAGTTAATCATATAGTCAAGTCTTGACTTTTTACTCTGTTCCAAGACGTCAGTTTTCAGTCTTTACCTTTGTTTTAAATTACTTATTCGTAGTCTACGGAAAATTTCCTACACCACGATCACCATTTCTTGGGTGGAAGGTCGTGTCCTCTACCTTTCTCTACACCCAAACTAGGGACCCAGCCCTTTTAGGGGTCTCCTCCCGTACCGTTGGGTGAGGTCATAAGAACGGACGTCTTAGGGAACCTGTCTCCTCGCACCACCCGATGTCAGGTACCCCAGTGTCTCACCCTGTGCTGACTTGATGAATCGTACGTGTGTCTGGAAAATTCCCTTCTTACTATCCTTAACCAAGTTACATGCAAGATTTCTCTATACAGTGTTTACTAAGGTTTTAAACTCTTTCTTCTTTACATGGTCACGATCATTGTATTCTACAACCATACGACGGGGTGACAAAAAGAGTTTCAAACGAAATAAGTTAAAATTCATTTGTCAAATACCACTGTTGTCAGATGTTTATACTTGTGACTCCTCAGAACCCTTAAAAAAAAGACAGAAACTATGTGTAAGAATTTATTGGTTTGAGTACAAAACAATATAAAGTAATATTGGTGACTAACACAACACTCGTCGTCTATTTGTCCTAAAAGACAGAAGGGAGAGTGAAGGACGATGTCGACACGACGAGGAGGACAGGGTGTGACCATGGTTCAGTATCCACTGACCAACGTTGCTAGACGACACTGTACTCTGGGGTCAGAGAGCTAGATGAAAGGAAGGACGGGGATATACGGTCTTAATGGAGGGTGATGTATAGATTCGGGTTCGTATGACGACGACGACGACGATTCAGCGAAGTCAACACAGGCTGAGACACGCTGGCGCATTTGCCGTCGGGTGGTCCGAGGGAGCAGGGACCCTAAGAGGTCCGTTCTTGTGACCTCACCCAACGGTAAAGGAAGAGATTACGTACTTTCACTTTTCGCTTTCACTTCAGTGAGTCAGCACGGACTGAGAAACGCTGGGGTACCTGACGTCGGGTGGTCCGAGGAGACGGGTACCCTAAAAGGTACGTTCTCATGACTTCACCCCACGGTAGTGGAAGAGGCGGGTTCGTATGATGTATATACCTTAGTACACGTTACCGTTTACAAGACCGGCTAACCCTCGGACCTTCCTTTTACCAATTTTCTGGTTCAAGTTCCTCCAGACCACATCTCCGTACACCTAGCTGTATCCTCTTACTCGTGTACACCTCTTGTCTTTCATCGCGACTACGGAACGACAGAGACCCGTATCCTGGTACCGTGGAGCAAGTATTTTCTAACAGTGTCTTTAGGGTATCTCATATAAGTAAGGGTGAAAGAGACAGGTAGACTGTTACGGAATAGATGTTAAGATTTTAGGTTTACAGAGACTGTAGGTTGTCAATAAAAAGAAAAACGTTTGAGTAAACCGTCGTCTTTTAATCAACTTCACTGTACTACTGTAAATATCAACATTAATGATAATTATTTCCGTTATTTAGTTTCTTGGGTCTACAGTGTACTAAAAGGTTATGTCATTCCTAATGTTACCCCTCTTCTCGTGGTTGTAATGATTCTTAAGTCCACCACTGAGAAAGAACGTCTCGTCCTCTTACACAATATTCCGATTTGAGAGATCATTGTCATCTTTACTTATTTTAGGGGTCTGTTGTTTCCGACCATCATAACGAATTGGTAGTCTTCGGACCACCCACGCTGACTACTATTGCTGGGAGTACGGTAGATAGTGAAAAAGTGGTCGAGGACAGGGAGTCGAGTGTAGATACCAACGTTGTTTCTAGTAAATGTTGGTCGACTACCTCCCCAACCCAAGTACTTACCCATTCGACCCCTATGCTCATGTTCTGTCTTAATCTACTGTTGAGATGATATCGAAGTAAGTTCCATTCTGTCACTACGATCCTTTGATAGAGGTACTAGTCTCCAAAGTCCGTCACGGGATGAGTAGGTAAGACACCCCTGTGTCTTCACCAAGTTCGAATCTTCTATATACCTTAAGACCCGTTACCCTTCACCGAACCGACTGGTCCCAGGACCTTTCTCTTTACAACTTTCCAGTCAAAATCGTTCAAGACCGATCTCTGCACCCAAACCTGTACACTAATACCAGTGTGTAACATCTGTATAAACATAGTACACAATTACGGGTGGTCTCTAAAGGTGGTACTTTTGTTGTGATTTGTAGGGCCATTTAGTTTAACTTAGCCGGTCAAATGTACTCGGTCGGAGACAGTAGTAGGTGAGGTCACGACTGTGTGACCACGTATTTTCTTTATAGGTACTACTGTCTCAACCTCCGATACTTTGTCATACCCGACGATGGACAGTTTCGGTGTTTTGTCGGTTGGACGGTCGTTGTCTCTGGAGACGACTCGACAGATATGTCGTGGTCGACCAGCGACCCTTCGGTCGTCTTATGTGACCTGAGGAAGGTGTAATCTTCCATATCTCTACGTAAAACTATTCTTGTCTGTGTATGATGTCAATACCTCAGTAAAAAGGATGGGTACTTAGGGATCGGTCGTGGTAACAAGATCCTAGATATTTTGCATACTCAGTAGTGATGTTCTGAGGTGTTTATAATACAGTCCAGTTTCCTGTGTGAGATAACTTTTCCCCCAAACGACTACCGGACACTGTGTACCGGGTGGTCAGTATAATGTGTGTCACGGTGCGTCTTCGACGACCGGTCTATCTCGTTGTCTTAACCGACGACGTCCTATTCCCTCATGCATGTTCAAGTCTCTACTTTACAATGGTACTGAAGTAAGGAAGACCTGTATCACAGGTGAAATTGAGTCTCCAGAAATATACTACGACACAGGGATCATTTATCTCACACATTTGGTCTTTGGTTTGACGTCCGCGTCCTAGTTAGGGTGAACAGTAGTCAGATTCACTGAGTGGGCCGTTTACACACCAAGGGTAGGGACGGTGAGACCCATGAGAAGGGAGTTTTTTCTTCGTAAAGGTGGTCCTGTGCTGGTCTGGAGATGAGTTGATAGTCGATTCCCAACGGAGGACCTACGTAGTACAAGGAGAACGTTTACTGGTCTTGTACTTACCTCAATCATGCAACTATCCTCATTAACTGCTAGAAGTGGTCGTCTTCATTATGCTTCACCCGTCCCTCGTTATACAGACTATGAGTCTACTAGTAACCCCATGGAGAACCACGGGGGAAGGGTTCAAAACCACCAGTTATCTTTTCAAACCACCTTTTTTGAATCATTATGAAAAGACTTATTTCGATCCAATAGACCCTGAGTCTTTGGAGTCCTTACAACCAGACCTAGTACGGTGTCCTTACTATTTGCAGGAAGGTACTTGGAGACAGAATCTTAGTCTAGGACACCTTGGATCAGACTCTAAGTACAAATAAATTTCCCCTGAGGAGGTTTTCCAACCTTTACAGTACATGATTTTCTGAGACTACGACCCTCCCTAACCCCCGTCCTCCTCTTCCCCTGCTGTCTCCTACTCTACCGACCTAACGTAGTGATTGAGCTACCTGCACTCAGACTCACTTGAGGCCCTCACCACTACCTGTCCCTCCGGACCGCACGACGCTAAGTACCCCAGTGTTTCTCAGCCTGTACTGACTCGCTGACTTGACTTGACTAACACCATATTACCCGAAAGGGTCACCGAGTCTACCATTTCTTAGGTGGACGTTACGTCCTCTGGACCCAAGTTAGGGACCCAACCTTTCTAGGGGACCTTCTCCCGTACCGTTGGTGAGGTCATAAGAACGGACCTCTTAAGGGTACGTGTCTCCTCGGACCGCCCGATGTCAGCTACCCCAACGTTTCTCAGTCTGTGTTGACTCGCTGATTCGTGTGTGTGTGTATACCATATTTATAACAGAAGGAAAAAAATTTAGACTTTTCGACCATTAAAATTTCACAACAACCGGGGTTACAAAAGTCTTTTCCCTAAAGTCTGAACACAAATAACTTATTTTATCTTGTCCCCTTTCTGCGGTATTCCTAATATAATATCTAGAAAATCCGTAGAAAATACAAACGAACACTGGTTGTGAACGTGGAAAACAGAAGAAAGAAGAAACGTTTTTAGTCAGAAGGAGATGACGACGGACTAAGTCCTTTGAAAGTATCCGAAACGAGAGGTTCCACAACTGATTTTTCTACGTTTTTCACTCTCATCACTCAATTCGAAATAAACCCAGTTTTACTCATGACGTCAGGTCCTCTCTCGTGAAGTCTATCGAGACTCTCTGAGGAGGTTTCTCCATCATCCCCTTCCAGTTATATTTTCTAAAACCACTTCCCCTTTAAGTTACGTTACTTCACGAATGAAATGTTCTTCAAAAGACGACCAGTCCTCCTCAACCACAGTGGTACTTGCCTAAATCACGAAAAGATCTATACTCCTCTACATTCCTAAGTCAAGTGAGTCAACACAGGCTGAGAAACGCTGAGGTACTTAGTGTCGTGAGGGCCTCAAGTCGGTTTGAGTACAGGTAGCTCAACCACAATGGTAGGTCGGTAGAGTAGGAGCCAGTAGGGGAAGAGGAGAACGGGGGTTAGGTAGGGTCGTAGTTTCAGAAAAGGTTACTCAGTTGAGAAGTGTACTCCACCGGTTTCATAACCTCAAAGTCGAAGTCCTAGTCAGGAAGGTTACCTGTGGGTCCCAACTAGAGGAAGTCTTACCCGACCAACCTAGAGGAACGTCAGGTTCCCTGAGAGTTCTCAGAAGAGGTTGTGGTGTCAAGTTTTCGTAGTTAAGAAACCGCGAGACGAAAGAACTGTCAGGTTGAGAGTGTAGGTATGTACTGGTGACCTTTAACCCTAGTACTTTAGTCAGGACTTTTATTGATTGGCAGATTTCTGGACAAGGTGGTCGAAGGGACCTCGTGTCTGACGGGGTGAGAGGTGGGACTTGAGGAGAGTCCCCCACAACTTCCAGGCGTCAACGTCTTCGAGTCCCAAGTCAGAGACGTCCATTTACGGGAACAACAACAACAAGTCAACGACCGTTTACGAAAACCGTTAACGATTAAACACCAACTGTTTGCAAGTGAAAAGGAAGAGTATTAGAGGTCTGTCACTGTAGAATCTTCTAGATGACAAGTAAAAATTTAAAAATGACCTAATATAGAAAGGGTCATGTTTATATAATTCATAAAGGATTCTTTATAAGAGGAGTTTAGAAGACTTAATTTTTACTCGTTTAATAGGAGGTGATTATCAAGTACTAATATATTTCAAAAGAGAAACTGTACAAAATTTTTAATGAACCGTTTCTACTTCTCATTAGTGACCTCGCTCATGAATATAGACTATTAATCCTTATATGTAAGATTGATGTAAAGAGTTTCTCTGACGTAGGTACATTTGTGATACCAAAAATGTACCTTCGCATGTTTTCACAATAGACCGTAATATCGAGGTGGTTCACCGTTTTGACTGTACTTTGACATCCTAATATAAGAATTAGAGTTTTACGATAGTCAAATTGAAGGTATGATCTTAAGGATGATTCCGACACAAGTATTAGTTTATAGAGGAGTAAAGTTTCGTGTTGGACTCGATAAAAATTAAACCATTAAGACTACTAAAATAAATACCTGGACTATGCCTCGTAAATCTAAACCCCCCGCCCCTCCTCCTCCGTCCATTTCTATAACTTATTTCGTGTGGTAGGATGATAAATAAAACTAAGAAATGGTAGAAACTTAATGGTAAACGATGACGTTTACCGATAACAGTCCGGATTTCAGGAGAGACTGAAAACCGGTCTCCGTCAAGGAATGGCACACCCGGAGACAAATGGCAACGAGTGTTTGGGGACAGAACGAACAGTGAGACTCGTTGTCTAGGTTTTTTCCTCCTCTTTGTCGCTCCGTCCTTCTCGTTTTCA
Organism: Capra ibex; assembly: GCA_006410555.1. NCBI lineage: Eukaryota > Metazoa > Chordata > Mammalia > Artiodactyla > Bovidae > Capra > Capra ibex. Next base: position 9,995,575 of record SJYO01041852.1, on the reverse strand, counting down.
GTTCGGTGTCAGAAAGAGGCTGGAGAAGAGTCCTCACTGTAGGGTGGTGGTAGTAGCAAAAAGGACAACTAATCTCTACGCAGGTCGCGTACTAGTTCCCCTCCCCTAATGTCTGTCGTCTTTGTGGTCCTCCGTCCCGAGAGACCCCCCCAGTAGAATCTCCGACGGATGGTGTCACGAAGGGACTTTATTCACGTATTGGGGGCTTTACGAGTATGAAATATTTTTAAGTTTATGGCATAGCAAGTGAGCGTCTGTGATTATTAAAATAATAGGTATGATCCCAAATGATAATGCGAGACCCGAAGGGTCTACCGTGTTACGACCTCTGGGTTCAAACTAGGAATCCAGTCCTTCTGAGGGACCTTCTCCTTTACCGTTGGGTGAGGTCGTAAGAACGGACTCTTTAGGGTCCCTGTCTCCTCGGACCTCCTTATGTCTTGCGCACCAGAGTCTCAACCTGTGCTGACTCGTTACTCGTGTGTGTCATGACAAGAGCTCCATATGATAAGATTTACAAAATTGTGTATAAATGAGTAATTAAGCCTCTTGCGTTACCGTGGGGTGAGGTCATGAGAACGGACCTTTTAGGGTACCTGCCTCCTCGGACCAACCGACGTCAGGTACCCCAACGATTCAGCCTGTACTGACTCGTTGAAGTGAAAGTACGTGACCTCTTCCTTTATCGTTGGGTGAGGTCACAAGAACGGACCTCTTAGGGTCCCTGCTCCCTCGGACCACCCGACGGTAGATACCCCAGTGTGTCTCAGCCTGTGCTGACTTCTCTGAATCGTCGTCGTCGTGAGTAATTAACAGTTGAGAGATTAGGAACATTGTTGAGATATTGTGATAATGATTAAGGTAGTGTGTCTATTCCTTTTCCCCCCGGGTCTTTTTAATTCGTGCAACAGTTCTAATCTTTGACCCGGTAGACCGAGGTTCCTCTTATGTCACAAGTTCTACTAAAGATAAACGGTATGTTGTCTTTAACATTTAACTTCTATTCCTTGTAGTAACTTTTATTTCTATTTTCGTCTAAAAGGTGTCACTAAGATCGAAGGATGATAAGGTCGACTATGTAAAATTTTATATTTCCGTCACGAAAAAGAAGTGGAAGTTATCGGGTCAAATCCGGTTATAGGACCGTAATAACAATTAAGAAAGTGGGAGTTTTCACAACGTTAAACCTATTATTAAATAATAAACAAAATTATATATCCAAGGGTCCACCATGATCACCATTTCTTAGGTTAGGTTGACGGTTACGTTCTCTATTTTCTCTGAACCCAAGGTAGAGACCTAGTCCTTCTAGGGGACCTTCTTCCGTACCGTTGTGTGGGGTCATAAGAACGGACCTCTTAGGGTGCCTGTCTCCTCGGGTCACCCGATATCAGCCTGTACTGACTTCACTGAGTCGTATATATATATGTGTACAAGTTTCACAGGGTTGTGTAGACTTCTTATGGTATGTAAAGTAGTGACCTCTTTTAAGTGAGAAGGGTGGTATGGAGGTTCACTAAGACTACACCACGATTGTCAACTATCGGTGAAAAAATCTACATTTTCTTCATTACTATTTTATCACAGTATCACTAATACGGAACTAATCCCTCGTCGTGTTTAGTAAATCGACGACGACGACGACGATTCAACGAAGTCAGCACAGGCTGAGACACGCTGGGATACCTGCCGTCGGGTGGTCCGAGGAGACAGGGACCCTAAGAGGTCCGTTCTTATGACCTTACCCAACGGTAAAGGAAGAGGTTTAGTAATCGATCGAGGGTGTATTTAGATCGCCGTCTTTGAGCTTGCATACCCTTTTTCATTCTTTTCAACAGAAATCTCAAACAGATAGTGAAACAGGAAGTATTTATGTTACATTTTACACCCAGATCAATTCAACTAGTTAAAATGGTCGTCTTAATAGAGTTGATCTGTCTAATGTCAGGTTCTAAAAATTCTTTAATAAAATCAAACGGATATGAATAATGTGACTCAACAATTCGTTCACTTACGAAGGTAGTAATTATTTTACGTAAACAAAAATCTCAATCATTCTCTTTTTGTCTGATTTTAAACAACTTTTTATTAATTTTCAAATATATATCTTTTATAGATTCTTGTACGTTTAAAAGTCTATGATTGTAATCGTCTCTTTTCCGACGTAAAACTGGAAATCGGTCTTCTCCCGTAATGTACTGATGGTAAACTAACCTCTTCCTGGGCCGTTGGGTGAGGTCATGAGAAGGGATCTATTAGGGTACCTGGCTCCTCGGACCACAGGTACCCCAGCGTTTCTCAACCTGTGCTGACTCGCTGAAGTGAAAGTGTGAAAGTGATGATATTTATATGTAAAAAATTTAGATCTTTCTGATGTATTTGCCTTTTTTTTTTTTTTTTTTGCACTTACTATCGTAGGTTTTGGATATGATCGTAGGTTTAGGAATGTCTGTTCTTAAATTCTACCGCCCTATAGTAAGTAACAATTGTAAATTTCCTGGGATCGTGGCGGTGGGGGGTAAGCTTAAAGAAGTAAAATGTTTACTATGTCGACTTCAAGTACGGACTCTAGGGGTCCCGGTCGTGCCAGTAGACTCTCACTTAAGAAGAGATTGTTGGGGAGTGGGCTCTGGGTGGGAAGATATCGGAGGTCGAGTGGTGGTGTAGTTTCGTGATAGAACTTTCGACTGTACCCCCGACTGGCTAAGTACAATCTTGAAGTCGTCGTAACCGTTGTGGTTCTTTTCTTCGTCGTCGAGTAAGAATTTATGACTTCCATTACGTTAAATTTGTATCTGTAAAAGTAACACTGGTATGGATCCTTTACAAAGAATCATCTTAAATTAAGAGAAATTTCACTTTAGTTACACGAGGAAGTACCTTTCCTGTGTTCTCTTTCGTCGTCTGGGATGTGAGTAAAAGGACACCGGGTTTATTACAACCAGAAACCAGTGTTTTATTATCGTCACATCTTGATCTTGTAGCCGTTGCTAACAGAGAGTAAATGTTTGTAAAATATTACCCAACCCCTCTAGACGACCTCTTCTCTATCCAATGGGTGAGGTTATAAGAACCCGAAGGGAACACCGAGTTCCCCATTCCTTAGGTGGACGTTACAACTTCTGGACCCAAGGTAGGGACCCGACCCTTCCAGGGGACCTCTTCCCTTTCCCATGGGTGAGGTCATAGGACCGGACCTCTTAAGGTGTCTGACATATCAGGGACCACATCGTCTCAACCTGCACGGACTCGCTGAGACTGAAAGTGACACGATCTAATATATACACAATAGAGACAATCAAGAATGAACCATACTTATAGAAAAAAACAAAAAGACAAAATGACTGAGTCTTTAATTCCAGGTCCCTTCAATCTTTAAAAGGGGTTTAATATAACGGAATTTATTATCTGTACTAAAAATTTACGTCCAAATACATTGTTACTGTTTGGTCGAACGTCCTCAGTGGTATTTCGGGAGATTTATAAATGTCAAACTTCGACAGACTTTTATACTTATTCCGTCTCTTTAATGTATGTTAAAACAGAAAATGAAGGGATTTATAGAAGTAAAAATGACTTTTCCTTTATGCGAAGTATGGTAACAAAAGTTATCAAGGTGTCAAGTTATCTAAAACACAAGTGGATAACCCGAATTCAAGTACTAAGGAGGTCGATATCATATTCTACAAAGGTGAATATTAGTGTCTTAATTTACATATACTTCGGAGTATTCTACTTGAACATACGTGTAAAGGTTTCAATAAAAGACTAAATGTAAGACTTCTAGATACAACGTCACTATAATAAAGGATACCTTATTATTGGTCGAAGAAAAATATCAATTAAATTATATACTTCTTAGGGTACCCGTCTTCTAGGAACCCCCGATATCAGGTACTCCAGTGTTTCTCAACCTGTGTTGACTCACTGATTCGTGTCGCGTTACTATTTTATGATAGACTATCATATAGAAGAATAAAAGTTCACCTGGAAAACACATCTCTTGCACACTCGAACAATCTCCATTGAAGGAAAGAAGCATGTACATACTTTACGAAGTGTCATATATTACGTAAGTAAGTAAGTGAGTGACTAAGTAAAAGTGTGTGAATTGTTCATAATGACTTATTATAGATTCACGGGTCGTGAAAATATCCACGTCCATCCTATCGTCATTAGTTTTATCTCAGGCACCCGAGTTCATTGAATGAAAGAATATAATATGTGCCAGAATCAGGTAAACCCGACGAAATCTTTATGGTATCTGACTCACTGAATATGTTGTTTGTGTATAAAGGCAATCAAGACCTCTGAACCCATCAGGTCCTCGTTCCGTGAGCGTCTAAGCCACAGGTCTCTGTGGATTGAGCGAAGGGCCAAGTATCTGGTTTCAGAAGATCACCACGGGAATATACTGACTCCTTTTTTACTCTCGGGAGAGACCCACAAGGAAAAATATTCCTGCGATTGGGGTAGGTACTCCCGAGGTGGAAGTATTGGATCAGTGGTGGGTTTCGGAGGTAGGGGATTTTAGTAGTGTAACCCCTAACCCTAAAGTTGTATTCTTAACACGTCCTCATGTTTATAAGTCAGGTGTTATCTATGGTTATCAATGATACCATCCGTACCCTCCTTCTTCATTCGATTCATATTTATGTCTAAAAGGGGAAGAAATTAAGAAAGGTAAATGTATGATACTAACTGGAGTGTCTTTCTTTGGTAATCGTTTCTACGTTTTCCTCTCGATAAAAAGTAGTTAAGACAAGTGAAAGGGAAACGTTTGACGGAAGAAAGAGTAAACAGTGTTAGGGGTAAGTTGGGTCTGGGAAGACGGAAGCCAGACTCCCCGTTGGTCCCCGTGGGTAATATAGTGAGGTAAGATCTGGAAAAAGGAACCATCACGGTTTATAAGGGACACTAAACACTAAGAAAAGACCGATATGTACATTGACAGACAGGATAGAAGAATTCTACTAAAATCTATCCAAAGATAGAACTGTACGACAAAACTATTCTTACAATAATTATTGATAAGTGATTTCTCGTATCTTAGTAGTAAGATGATTTATTTACAGAAACTTCTTAAAAGTGCATGTGATCTAACTCATATTACGATTTGAGATAAGTATGCGGTAAATACTAAATATCGGAAGAGATACATGTTGTTTAGACAGGGTCGTAGAAGTTCCACTAGTTAGAGGATCTTTGGTTTTTACCTGAGTGGGCTGTTCCTCATCTAACTTATTCATCCTCAAACAGTAAGTGACAGACACTGTCTCAGTGACTTCCTGACGAGAACTAACGGTCTAGTTCCTACGTGAAGGTAGTAAAGTCGTCCGTCACCAGTTACGTCGTACTTTATGGTATAGTTTCATTCGGATCCTTTGTCTCTTACCCAAAAGTATAACGTTGTGTCATACGTTTACAATAAAAGCATATTTATATATGATCTTTACTAGATTCTAATAATTTCGTCCTAATTATTACGTCCTAAATTAGAACGGTCACGAATTATGGAAAACGTGTCACAGGCTGAGAAAACACTGGGATACCTGATATCGGGAGGTCCGAGGAGACGGGTACCCTAAGAAGTCCGTTCTTATGACTTCACCCAACGGTAAGGGAAGAGATCCCCTAGAAGGGGTGGGTCCCTAGCTTGGGTACAGAGAATGTAGAGGACGTGACCGTCCGTCCAAGAAATGTTGATCGTGGTGGATCCTTCGGGTATATCTGGGATTCTTATTCAGTGGTATTCTGAGATAGAAGGGACAAGGTAGTGTTTCACATTGACGGGGAGGTGGGGGTAACGGAGGGGTTGAAACAGGATTATGTGTGTGTATGTGTGTGTATAAAACCTAGGATAGGTTATTGTTTTGACATGTTTCTAATCAGTTGTTAGGTTTTGTGTTTGGTTCATGTTCTGGAGTACCCTTCTTCACCAATTTTCCTACTTCTGAACAACCTCTTTATGACACTACTTTCACTGGTGTTAGTCACCTATTGACATATGTCACCAGGTTCATAATTTTTGACTTTGGGATATGTAAAACCTATTTTCAATTACTTTCTCTTTTGGTGAAAGTATATAGATAGGACGTCACTGTCTTTGTCCTTTCATTTTCAAATAGACGAATACAGGTAAAAGGACCGACCAAATTAGTACACTAATACCTGAAATTAAGAGAAGAAAGAAACCACCTCCATTTTTACGACGTTATTAGACATTGTTTTTTCGTCTACGATGAAGGACTCTGATAAGTCGTATTGTATATATATACTATATATATATAGTATATATACAGATTTAGATAAAGATATAGTTTTATAAGTAATAAATACTATCTTCCTAATAAGGTAGTATAGTAAATTTAACAATTACTTTACACGGTTACTCCTTTTTACCAAAATCACGTTTAATATTTAGTCAAATCTTTATGAAAGTCTTTGATCGTATTATAACATGTAGTCAAAATAAAGTTGATTTTTCTTTTGTCTTTTATGAAAGTTCATCTCATGTGTCTTACGAGTCATTACTAAAGTGTTGATCTCAGTTAAACACTCTGGTCTTAAACTCTATTTATGAAATTGGTCTCTGGTTCTCAATCCGGTACGACCTTCCAATGAAACAACCATAGGAAGGTTTTAAAGACTGTTCTTTACAGTGGACACGACACAAAATTTGCGGGTTCGACAAACCGTTCCTAAGAATTTCTAATAAAAAAATTTTTTTTCTATTTAACAAAAGTCTAGTTCACTTTCCGTATAGGTGATCACCACACCGTCTCTCCCTCTACCCGACCTCGTCTACGCTAATCCTCCGGGAAAGTAAACATGGTACCCGTCCAGCGGGCTTTGGTGGTGGGAGTTTAGTCAAACTTCGGGGACACAAACAACCCCGAAGGGTCCGCCGTGACCTCCATTTCTCGAACGGAGGATGACGTCCTCTGAATTCTCTGTGTCAAAGTAGGGACCCAGCCCTTCTAGGGGACCTCTTCTCGTACCGTTGGGTGAGGTCATAAGAACGGACCTCTTAAGGTACCTGTCTCCTCGGACCACCCGATGTCAGGTGCCCCAGTGTTTCTCAGTCTTTACTGACTTCACTGAATCATGCGTGCATAAGTACAAAACAAACAAACAATAAGGTCCAGGATTTTCGATTTCACAAAAACTCCTCTCCGTTTTCAACCCCTACTATTAAAACTTGGTGTTTTTTTTTTTTTTTTTCACAATGTTTGGATTTACAAAATCCACACTTTTAATTCTTCGTTTTGTATCCGAACACACCCCACCTATTAAAAGGGAGACGAGGAAACTCAAGAATCGACTCTGGAGACATTATTTTCTACCAACGATTCTCTTTTTGTTTGTCTACAAATATTTGTACACATGGAGTACATATGTACTCTCTCTCTTTTCCCTTTTACTCACTAACTTTCTCCACCGAGTCCTAAATCTGATTTTATGATATCATTATTCCTTCTTAACTACGAAAACTTGACACCACGAACTCTCCTGAGAACTCTCAGGGAACCTGACGTTCCTCTAGGTTGGTCAGGTAGGATTTCCTCTAGTAAGGACCCACAAGTAACCTTCCTGACTACGACTTCGACTTTGAGGTTATGAAGCCGGTAGACTACACTTCTTGACTGAGCAAACTTTTCTGGAACTATGACCCTTTCTAACTTCCGTCCTCCTCTTCCCCTACTGTCTCCTACTCTACCAACCTACCGTAGTAACTGAGTTACCTGAACTCAAACTCATTTGAGGTCCTCAACCACTACCTGTCCCTCCGGACCGCACGACGTCAGGTACCCCAACGTTTCTCATCCTGTGCTGACTCGTTGACTTGATTGATGTGAGACACACACACACACACACACACACACGTAGCACACAATCAATCAGTCAGTACAGACCGAGAAACATCGGGGTATCTGACATCGGGTGGTTCGAGGAGACAGATACCTCTAACAGGTCCGTTCTTATGACCTCACCCAACGGTAAAAGAGGAGGTTCCCTAAAAGGGTGGGTCCCTAGTTTGGACCCAGAGTGAATAACGTCCGTATAAAAAAAAATGTTAGATTGGGTGGTCCTTTCGGGAGAGATCCTGAGAATACCCTCTTATTTATTAAAAATTCTTCTACTCATCTACCCTCCTTACTATCAAACGTTACTTCACACAATAGTTCGAAATCAGAGGAGAGGACACTACAGTCAGAGAGAGCTAAACACTTTGAGGGTCCCTCTCCTAAATACTGTTCACTCAAGAAAACTATCGAAACATAAATCCGTTTATTTCTGTCAAGTCTCTTCCGAAGAGGGGTGTAAATAAAAAAATTCGCACATGTTGACTTTTATTAGTTATATGGTTCCACGTATAAACCCCTACCGTACAGGTCTAGGGGATATCAGTATAGAGTATGACCATATAGGACGATGGGAAGTTCAAGATCTCTCAAAGGGTCTGTAAAAAGAATTTCAGTGTATACTTAACGTTTAGTTCCTACATACATAGTTAGAACCACGTACTAAACAATGACCAAATTAATAAAAATTAATTAAATAACAATGACTAAAATCTTATACAGAAACTTTCTCACCTTACATCATTCTTATGTATACAGTACAAAAGTACTGTGTAAGACCATCTGACGAATTTCTAAGACTTGATTCATTATCCTAGATACTTTTGGACGTGTTACGTCTCCTGTGTACCTTGAACTGGTCTTTTGGTCATATCGAGTTTCTTCATAATATTCCTTCGTAAATAACGGTTCTTTACAATTCAGCTTTAGTCCCTGTTTTAATTGAAGTCACGGAGGACTTTAAAGAGTGTATTACGTTAATTGAATCCACATTTTCTTCGACTCCCGTGTCGTCAAAAAAGTAAACTTATACAACTGTCATCACCACCGAGTCGTGGTTCGAACACCATGTCTTCAAAAGCCCTCCGTCGTCACCCTCAGCTCTTGGGTGTACGAGTTTGAAACCCTTCCCTCCATTCCATAGTTTTCCTCCTAACACAAATTTAAGGTCCGTTTTACTAGGGTTGAGAACAATAATTATTCTCAATAACAACAAGTCATCGAGTCAGTACAAGTCGAGAAACGTTGAGATACCTGACGTCGTACGGTCCGAAGGGACAGGAAGTCACAGAGGGTCTCAAACGAGTTTGAGTACAGATAACTCAGTCACTATGGTAGGTTAGTAGAGTAAGAGACAACGGGGGGAAGAGGATTACGGGAGTTAGAAAGGGTCCAAGTCCCAGAAAAGGTTACTCAGTCGTGAAGGGTATTCCACCGGTTTCATAACCTCGAAGTCGAAGTCGTAGTCAGGAAGGTCACTTATAAGTCCTAAGTGATCTAACTATGGTAGATTAGTAGAGTAGGAGACAACGGGGGAAGAGGATTACGGGAATCAGAAAGGGTCCAAGTCCCAGAAAAAAGGTTACTCAGTCGTGAAGGGTAGTCCACCGGTTATATAACCTTGAAGTCATAGTAAGGAAGGTCACTTATAAGTCCTAAGTGACCTAACTAAAGGAAATTCTAACTGACGAAACTAAAGGAACAATAGATTCCCTGGGAGTTCTCAGAAGAGGTTGTGGTGACAAGTTTTCGTAGTTAAAAAAACCGTGAGTCGGAAGAAATACCAGGTTGAGAGTGTAGACATGTACCGATGACCTTTTTGGTATCGAAACTGACATACTTAGAAACAGTCGTTTCACTACAGAGACGAAAAGTTATCCGATAGATCAAAACAGTATTGCAAGGAAGATTCCTCGTTCGTAGAAAATTAAAGGACCGACGTATATGAGTATTAGAGGTTCACTGTGTGAGGGTAATTGGTGAGTAAACACAACATTTGTTATCCCTTACAAATCTTGTTAGAGGTTTTCCCAAGATATCGGACCACGTCGACCCAAAACGTCTAGTGACCCAGGTTGAGTGAGGTGTCGAGACACTGGAGGTGAAGTTAAGGTGGGATGGAGTTTAAAGGAAGGGGAACCCAACCAGCTTTCTTATCTAAGTTTATTTCACTCTTGAAACAGTTAAACACACCTTGTATGGTTCAGTGAAATTTTAAAAGTCATAAAAATATTCGGATAGAGTGGTTAAAGACAACTAATTTAAACGATACTAAGACGGAAACACCGAACTTACGTTTCTATTTTCACGCTCTCAACTGCCATCAGTCGTACCTCAAAGGTCTCTTTCAAGACTCCAACCGTCTCATTTCTAACATATGAAGACACACTCATATTGGAACTTTCATAATGACTTCATCTATGTATGAGTCATAATTATGACCGAAGAAAGTTCACAGACTGTGATGATAGTGTTCGTCCAATACCTTTCTTATATTGGTGTGAGGATTTTACGAGGTCTTTACAATTTCTATATGGTATAGATTTACCTCCTTTTGTTTGTCAAACGAACCTTTAGTTGTCACCTATCGAACGTTAGTCACGAAGGGTGAATCCTCGGGTTCCTTGACTCAAACTTGCCGGAATTGAAATAACCAAGGAACCAAAGACTCGTCACGTATAGAAGAGAAGTGTTCTTCTGTACACAACACGTTTTCCCCTCGTAGTAGTTTATTATGTTTTAGGAATTAAGTACGTCCATACAAGATTCTCTTTTCTTTATCATTAAAGTCCTGAAATTTTTTGGACTTATAGGTGGCATAAACCAAGAGGTTCAGACACAAAAATAAGTAAAAACTACTATATTCTTTATGTTTCTTCATTTCTAACCTAACAATAATAGAAAAATTTTTATTATCTTTAGTCATGTTGTCTTTTGTTTTTCAATAAACCACGTGGGATTCGTTTATTTTTTAATCATCGAGTACAGAATGTCTCCAAAGGACTCTTCGTCTCGGAACTCACTCCTAAGCACAAGTTTACTAAATAATTCTTTAACGAGAACTCTATTCTTCTCAATCTTTACGTAGGTCCAAGAAAACTACATCAAGTACACTTTCTACGTTTGCCGTTGTCGAAACGGTGAGCCGAGAGCTTGTAAAAGCAATAACCGTTTCCGTTGTTCGGTACCTAGAGAGAAGGGGTACCTTTCCCATAAGCGGAATGGTAACGACTCCTCTCTCTATTCTCTAACCGTCGGTTTGTCTCGTCACCTATTTTGCTAGCGATACACTACACTAACCTTTCCAGAAACATTAATTTCTATTATGGTTCACTAATTATCGTTTTTTTTTTTTCAGTTCGTTCGTCTTTGTACAAGAGTCCGCCTCTGATCGAAATCAGTTTAGAGTATCGTTTCGAGACCTTGTCGAGAACTCTAGTATTAGAGTGTTAGGATATAACTCCCTCCGCCCTATTCTTCTGGTATAGGTTCACCAGTTCCACCGAGAATAAGTCGGTCCTCTTTAAAAGGCCTTTTCCCCGTTGAACAAGTAACAACAGTCGGTTGGGAGTGTAGGCGACCCCCACCCATGCGACCTACCATTTCACTTCGACCAGTCTTATGATCAAAACAACCGATATCTGTGAAGCAATGGTTGGAAGAGTATAATACAAGTGTGGTAGGTTCGGTCCAAGAGGTCCTGATATTAAGTAGTATTAGGACACCTTTAAAAAGTCTCCTCTCAATCATCCAACTTGATATCAAGGATTACGAAATCGACCAGGACTCTAATATTGACTATAACTCGCAGAGGGAGGACGTACTGTGTAAGATTTACAAAAGGGGGAAACCAATCACGATACACTGAATGAGTAACCCGTTTACTTCTGCAAATAGTGAGTAGTACTCCGTGGACAATGATATAGGAAAGTAGTCCGACATCAACACTTTAAACGAATCAATGTGAAAGGTGTCCGTATTGTATGGTTCTCTGTCGGATTATTTAGTGAAGATACGGTGTATGTAAGGACGAAGAGTGATATTAGATCGTCGTCGGGATGGAGGATTACTATTACTCCAGATTATGGTACGGTCATACCATTGAACAGACTAATGAAAGGAAGACCACACTCTTCACTGGTCTCTCGACATTTTAAGTATCCAAGCCCTTCCGAGAATGGTGCTGGGGACCATTTTTGTCGGGACGAGATCTTTAACCTCGGAGGTCTACGTGTTTCGGATTACCGTATCCTTCGCCTCGTGTCTAAGGAAGAAGGTGTCAAACGACCAATAGAGACGAAGTAAAGGACACTCGACGACGAAAGTTCCTCCCGAAGGGTCCACCATGATCATCATTCCTTGGGCGGACGGTTACGTCCTCTGTGTTCTCTTCGTCTAAACTAGGGACCCAACCCCTCTAGGGGACCTCCTCCCGTACCGTTGGGTCAGGTCGTAAGAACGGACCTCTTAGGGTACCTGTTTCCTCGGACCACCCGATATCAGGTATACCAGCGTTTCTCAACCTGAACTGATTTCGCTGAATAGTACATGTGACGAAAGTTCTCGGTAGAACGTCGCACAATCTTAGTAGGACCTCGATACAAGTCAAGTCAAGTGACGTCAGAGAGTCAGCACGGGCTGAGAAACGCTGGGGTACTTAGCGTCGTGCGGTCCGGAGGGACAGGTAGTGGTAGAGGGTCTCAAGTGAGTCTGAGTGCGGGTATCTCAGTCACTACGGTAGGTCGGTAGAGTAGGAGACAGCAGGGGAAGAAGAGGACGGGGGTTAGGGAGGGTCGTAATCTCAGAAAAGGTTACTCAGTTGAGAAGTGTACTCCACCGGTTTCATGACCTCGAAGTCGAAATAGTAGTAAGGAAGGTTTCTTTAGGGTCCCAACTAGCGGAAGTCTTACCTGACCAACCTAGAGGAACGTCAGGTTCCCTGGGAGTTCTCAGATACAATTTTGGAGGAATAACTGTCTGAGAGGGGATAGGTAGAGGGACGAACTGGGTTGTCGGAGTTATAGGTGAGGATCCTTAAGAAAAGACCAAGTAAGGTTATGTACCTTGGACTGGTTATGGGAGCCCGGTAAATTAGTAACATTAGACATCGACTCGTCTCGAGAGATTCGATCCCCGAAAGATAGACGGACACCAATGAAGAAAGTTCCTAATTCGTCGAAGTAGTGAGTGTTGGGAACCGATTACTCACGTCGTAGGTCCTTTTACCTTGGACCCATTCCGTGGTTACCGTGGGTGAAATGGGCTGTGGGTGATCTCTTCGAATACCACTCGACGTACCTCACTTCTGTGTGGGGTTAGAGGAAAGACGACGAGATAAACTAGTCGTTGTAAAAATCACGTGAGACTTACCACACGATTTAGTAATGGCCTTTACCTTCAAAAGTTGACAATCATGTAAGACCTAAAGTACAAATACGAACGGTATGTTTGTAATTCTGACATAACGATCTTTGACGTGGCATGGAGGAATGTCTAATTTACAGTAAAACGTCCTTATGTTTTAGTAAAATTTTACCGTAGGATTGTACATATGATAGTACATTCTTAACTTAGCGGTCAGATACAGACTGAGTCCCACGTCGTACGAACCCCGACCACGTACCCCTACTGGGTCTCTCTACAACACCCCTCCCTCCACCCTCCCCCCAAGTACAAACCCTTGCGTACATTCTTAATTTCTAAAATTTTAAATTTTTTATTTTTTGATTTTTTTTATTTTTATTTTTATTTTACTAAAAAATTTTAGTAAAAAAAGGACTAAATTTCTTTTTTTTT